>CM054118.1:53923536-54542837 GCA_028673005.1 Tanypteryx hageni | reverse complement strand
AAAGTAATAATAATTTTCTTTTTGTAAGTGTTTGTGTTGAACTGTCCGCATAGATTTTGACCATATTATAATATTTATTATGTATATATATATATATATATATATATATATATATATATATATATATATATATATATATATATAAAGCCATAATAACATGTTTGGACTGAATCAACTAAACAGGGTTGCCACAATTACAAATTAAACACTTTCAGTAACTATGGATTTGGAAGGAATTGGCTCAACGGATGTCAACTAAATTTTATATATATGGTTTTTACAAAATACCATAATGAAATCAAGATTTTTAAAGCGGAGATTAAGAGCAGAGCTACCACAATTAATGAATAATAAAAATCGTTTGCAACTTAAAAGAAAACTCTTTCCTGAGCGTAGCCGGGCGTTTCTGCTAGTAAAATATAAAGATTCTCATGAAACTGCAATTTATGGGGGTTGCTTAGACATTTAAGCTCGGAAGTTTATAGTTTTTCTGAGGATAACTACTGCTGTTGTAACATATTACAAAATGTTTTAAATTATACAGTATGGTGCAATTAAAATTATTTTTGGTTAAGTACTGTTTCTTCAAAGTTGTAGCAATCAATACAAATTAATTAATGAAAAATAGACTAAAAAGGCTGTGAGACTGTGATTGAAAGTCCCGGGTTCTATTCCAGGAATTATGCTTTCCATTTTATTTACATGGGAAATCTGAAATCCATAGTGCAGGATAATTTTCTCTTGCATGTTAAAATATCTTAGAATTGTAATATCGAAGCGGGATTTGTACTATTCTCTGTGGAAAGGTATGCAGATTCTAATTATTATCGTAGAATTTTGCTTGTCGATCGTATTTTTTTAAATTTCGCGTAAATATTGACGTTTTGGCAGTTTCTATCACTCGTTACGAGAGTGTTGCCATAGCAACAACTACTGTTGGTCTCGGATTCAGTATATTCTAATACATACACGCGTTATTTTTGCCGCGCAAATACGCGTGATCAATTAAGATTTTCGTTCGAATGTATTTGTAATATTTTTATAATGCTAAATTATTAAAATTTGAGAACACAAAGAGCAACATATCAGCAGTGATTTTAAAGGTAGTATTAAAGCCATTACAAGTATTAAAATAAATGATTGAATGGAAAGTAGGCGTCATAAGTTCCGTTTGGATCGTCTTGTTTTAAAATTGGTGTTATAATTGTTTTAATATTAATAAAACCAAAACATTTATTTGCCTAAGGGAATTAGTACAGTATCAAAATTGAATTATAACCCATACCGCTGAACTCTTTTATATTTGACAACCATCAATTACTTTTATTAATTTTTTATATTACACATTTTTATACTTTATTTGAAATCTTATATATTATTTCAGTGTGTGGGTTGTCTGTTTGTTTGTATGTGCGGTTCCCTTTTTCGAGAAAACGGAAGATAAAATTCCTTTAAATGTGGTATGGTTGAAAAGTAAGCACTCCCGTGAGGGTACAACAACTGTCCATTTCTTTCTCAAGTCGTTGGTTCGATTCCAGACGTTTCATTTCTACATTTGATTAATACGTAATCGGCTGGAATCCGATGTGTAGATCTTTAGTCATTAACATTTTTAAATATCTCAGAATTGAGATATAATCACAAAATTTGCACTATTTTATGCAGAAAAGAATATAGATTCTTATCGTTTATTTACTTATATAATTCAAATTTGTTCAAATTCTAAGTTCATATTAGAATTATTCCCGATTTTTTTTACATTTCAAAAGGAGGTTATCAAGGTTACGGGCATTGTTACCTTCGGCGTTTGCAGTGCTTTTGTTTTTAGCTTACACGCAAGAAGACAATAATTGATTGAAAATTAATGTGAAAGCTTAACATTTTGAGGCTTAGCTTAGACTTTGAGACTTGATGTGATATGAGGAACTATAGAAATTTTTCTCGTATAAGTTCATATCGCAAAATTTTAGCATCATAATTTTTATGACATAAAGATATTAGCTGTATAGAAGTGGTTATAAAACTTCATTTTTTGGCTGGTTTCCAAAGGAAACATAGCCTTATGAAATGGTTCTGTCTGTGTGTGTACGTGCGTGTGTCCTGTACTAACATTTTTTGCACCATGAAACTTGGCATGAGGCTCGTGCTGACAGGGCCCACCTCCGGGCTATATTTTATTTGGCGAAGATTTAAGTCCCGGGTTCGATTCCAGGAACGTTTTCCCCCCCATTTGTTTTACATAGGAAATCTCAAATCCATCGTGCAGAGATGTTTTCTTTAATACTATAAAATATCTTAAAATTGTGATATCGGAGCGAGGTTTATACTGTTCTAAGGGGAAAGGAATGTAGATTCTAATTCTTATCGCGGAATTATGATAATTGATCGTATTTTCTTGAATTTCTACTAAAACAAAGCGTTTTTGCTTTTTAAATCGCGTTTTATCGGATTGTTGCCGTGGAGACGATTATAATGAACAGTTGAGTCAGACATATTACTGTATAAACAGTAACATTTATTAAATTTGTTTATTTAAAAATACATGCAAAATATAATGTCAGAAAGAAATTTTGACATTGTTTTTAGTATTTAAACCTGATAATGCTCCATTAATTTGCTTTCCAATTTTCTCTATCATTGATAAACTATGAACTACAAGTAGTATTTATGGTATGAGAATTCCTTGGAATGACTAACACATACTGAAACATTTCCTGTCAATATAAGTAATCAATTCGGGACGTCAACTTTGGGAAACCAGCTTGCATTAGTCCTAGTTTTGACTTCATTCTATAAAATCACTTGTTCCTAAATTAATCGAAAAAAACTCCGCGCAACAACTGCGCGGGTCTCAGCTAGTTTTAATTTAATTTTGTAGCCTTGGCTATTATAGTAGCCTGGGCTCCAATTGTAGCCGGATACAAGCACGGAAATTGTAAATTGTAGCCCGGGCTACTATTCGAACATACACGGTATTACAAATATTTTTCGCGCTACTTAGAGACACCTTGACTGATAGTTTCTTAAACTCCCACGGAGCTACAGTCGCTCCACCCGACTTTTTCAGCGCTCTTCGTGTTCCCGCCGAAATGTGGTGGCGCACCGAATCATCTAAAAAAACGTTCGTATGACACGATCAGGACTGCTCAGATACCGAGCACTTTATCGACGGTTATATCCACACTATTCCATCTTGAAATATTTCATGGTATTCTGTTTGGCAATGGCTTCAAATGTAGCTTTCAACCTATGAAACACTTTGTATATGATGTAGTGGATAAACCTTCGAGCGCATTGCGATGGAAGGAAAAATACAGCGATGTGGAATAATTAAAACAAATTTATGTAATGAAAAAGCGAATGAAGTGATAGGGTTCAAATTTATCCATGAAAACAAATTTATTATCTATGAAAGTTTGAAGTATTACAGCAGATTGCAGACACAAAGAGAACGTTTCGTTTAATATTTTAAAACCAGATTTTTATATATGGGTGTGTGCCCCTCACGTAAATCGATCCAAAGGAAAACGAAGGACGTTTTACTTTTATTCCTGATATCGGCTTATCATTCCAGCTGCTGAACAGGCGTCCTTGGACGTTGGAGCCTTAAAAATAAAGAAAAACGCCGCGCGATTTTTCCACACGAACCAAATATATTCTTACTGCCCACTCCTCGCCTTTTTTTCGTCTTATTGTGGCTTTACTGAAATTTTCTTGGCATTCCATTCCCTCTTCCAGACCGCTCGCGCCTGCGACACATTCTCGCCTCCCTCACTCTATGCAAAATTATCAGGAACGACCAGTAGTTTTTAGCTCCAAGAAAATCCTCATATCGCCTAAAGGTATCAACTATATGCAAATACTATGAAAATATCCCATGTAAATGAGCACTATCCAACCGGCTGGGAACGTGGATGTTATCACGAGGTACAGCCGACATTTTTGGCAACGTTTTACCATTCGCTGAGAGAGAGCATTCATGCGGTAATCCGATTAAGCTGTTAAGCAGAGACGTCTCCAACTCATACACGCGATTTTTAAAGTTGTTCTTCATAACCGAATAAATAAATTATGACCAAAAGACAATATGGGCTTTTAAAAAACGCAATTCGGCTTATGTAGCGCTGAAAACGAAAATTTATTTTTACTTTCTCCATACGTAGTATAGGGGCAAGTATTGTTTTCATGAAAAAAATCGATTTCGAGATTTCAACGGAAATACACGTTTTAAGGTCCCCTGAACTCGTTTTGACCATTTTCTCGATGATGTCTGTGTAAGTGTTAGTGTGTGTGTGTGTGTGTATGTGACAGCTTTTTTGTGGGTACTCGAACTAAAAAACTAATAATCAGGTCAATGCGAAATTTTATATTTAACATTTTTAATGAAATTCACAAGAACTGATCAGTTTTCGGCAAAAATCGTTCAATCGGAAGTGTGTTTACTCTTTTCACATTCATTATTTTGAGATATTTGCTTTGATATTTGATACATTTAAAAACATGCTGGAATAAAAGTTATCGGAAATTTAATTTTATATAATCTTTGTTAGAAATATTTTCCATATAATGCATTGTTTAAGAGATATATTAAAAACCAAATTATTTAGCTGCTACCACCACGCCACCTACCGACTACTATTGCTTACAATTGACGCTTAGTTATATCTTAGTAACGCCCCTTTTTATTTTCTTAATTGTTGGAGCATTGTGGCTATATCCAATATCAGAAGGTTATATAGTTTGAGTTTATTTCTGTTCTTTGTAGTCAAAAATTTTCTCGCAGTTTCTTAAAATATTTTTCATTATGTACCCTATTTAGAATTTTTAGAAATATTAAAGATAAGGAGAAAGTCATGTGGTGGCCACGTCAGATTTTTTAAGTGAAAAACTCAAAAAATAATAAGGCGAGCTTTTATATAATCATGGATTTTATGACAGTTTTTGTTACGTCAGTTTGCCTAGAAGAGTCATTTGCACCAAGAGTTAAGAGGAACACGCATGTTATTATGATAGTGATTTCCAAAAAGTATTTCGAGGTCGCGAAGACGGAATGTTTTTTTTTTGTTTTTGTTTTTTTAATTTTATGTATGAATATTTAGAATTATATTATTTTATGCGCAATTAAAAGGGGTTTAAAATATTTTGAAATTACTAGTAGCTGACGTTAGGAGTTAATAAGATCACGATAAGGTCGGCTGCCTTAAGAGGAGATTCACAAAGTTTGGGGACCACTTTTATAAGTAAAACAGAGGTTTTTTTCAGTCGACTTGGAATGTCAAAGTGAGATGCGAAAAGCTGACTCTTTATTAAAAAAAGCTATACAAATAAAAGGAATCTTAAACAATTGAGGAAAGCTATGATATAATCGTGGCATAAGAGGGAGAGGAGAATATGACGGACGGGATCGCCGAGATGCTTCAAAAATAATAATAATATCTACTGCCTTAATCCTAGATAACGTGAATTAATCTTTCCTTTATTGATCGTTGACGGCTCGTTAATCAGCCCTGACTGAGATTACCGTCAAGCTAATATTTTATTTTTAGAATATACAAGTCAATTGACAACAGATTAAAAAAACGAAATACAGAAAAAAAGCAGTACATACCTAAGTGCATTCCATTGATATGGCTTTATGCTAAATGTAGTCATCAAATGAATATTAAAAGCAACGCTATATTAGGGATGATATTAATATTATGCAGGAAGACAGCAAAAGGAGTTTCCCAATATCACTTTCATTTTGGAATTTTATTTTTACTACCTCAAAAGAAGAATCTTATTTCCAGCAAATCATATATGAATGTTTTCTATTACCAAGTTTTCATTATTTTCGTATTTTTAATTTACAGCACATAAATTTCCAATTTAGTGGCATCAATCCGACAATTAATCATAAAAAACCTATCCTTTAAGAAGCCAGATTATTTCTTTTAATAAGCATCTGGTACACAACCTTAAAATGGCTAACCTTAGCACTTATAGTCTACAAGAAATGCCGATATTAACTGATGGAGAGGCGCACCGCTCAAACCACAATTCAAAAATCAGCATGATGCACAGAAGGGAAGAATTCAAATGGGCGTAAAAATAATGGCCAAAAGAAAAATCTTTCCAGGTTCATTTGTTTATCCTGACGATTAAACATGCCACTCATTACATCACGGCAGAAAACTTCCACCAAGAATTAAGGAGTCATCAACTTCGTACAGACACGATGGTTGGTGGAGGAATGAAATATGTTTAGAATGATTATCGTCCCTTCACGACTTCGTGTTATTAACACACAGACGAAGTAACTGGTCTCGACTCGCGTAGTCTTTGGCCACGTTTCCAATAGAGTGAGACCCGGTGAGCGAACGCGCGTGTGAAAACACTCGGACGGGCAATAAAAACAAGAGAGTGAAGATGACGTGGGCAAAAAAAGACAGCGGCGCCAAGGGATGTGAGATAAATAAAGACTGACAAATGAAAAAGGGTCGGAGACTGTTTAAACCAGGGTATCGAACACAAATCATGTGCGAGCCGCATGTGGAACCGCACTAAATCCACCTTACACCGTACCAAATCCGCGGGTCGGATTCCATGTTACGAACATTTTTCTGGATCGAAATGCGTCGTATATTTTTTAAAAATTTATGAGAAATACATGGAGATCGGGCTGCATCATAATCTTAATTCGCGGGCCGCATGAGGCCCGCCCGCTGCGTGTTTGAGACCCCTGGTTTACACCTAGCAACGTCGTAAGCGAGTTGATGGCGAGAAAAGGGGAGGGTCTTCACGTTAGGAAGGGGGTGAAGATACCGGAGGAGTGATAACAGAAGCCACGGCGGAGCAGATGGTAGGCGAAATAAAGGTTATCGCGCTTCATCTTTAATGTTTGAACTCTGAGAAAAGAAAAGCCGAATATTATCTGAAACAGGCACGCCAGTCATTAATAACCACTTAAAAGAACATCAGAAGGAAAATTAAAACATTTGAAAATCATTTGATAAAACATTTACTTGCTACATTTTTAGCCTACTTTCTAGAATGGGAATAGGCTTATAGTTTTGTCGCTGTGTCTGTCTGTCTTTCTGCCCGTCTGTCTGTCTGTCCGTCCTCCATATTAACTTTTGAACCAATAGACCGATTTTTATCACACTAGGTGGAAATCTCTAGCAACATGGGCCGAGCTCCCGAGGATAGTTTCTGTTGCGAAGATTGAAATCCAGGGTTCGATTCCAGGAATTATCCTTCCCATTTGATTTATATGGAATATCTGAAATCCATCGTGCAGGGTAATTTTCTCTTGAACATTAAAATACCTTAGAATTGTAATATCGGAGCGGGATTTGTACTGTTCTCTGAGGAAAGAAATGAAGATTATAATTTTTATCGTAGAATTTTGCTTAGCGATTGTATTTCTTAGAATTTCGGGTAAATACTGGCGATTTTGCAGTTTTTATCACTCAATACGCGAGTGTTGCCATAGCAACAACTATTGTTGGACTCATTGTCAGATTCGGTATATTGTAATAAGTACAGGCGTTATTTTTGCCGCACATATACTCGTGATCAATTTAATATTCCGTTCGAAAGTATTTGTAGTATTTTATAACGCTTAATTATGAAATTTGGGAACACAAAGAGCTACATATCCGCGAAGACTTGAAAGCTATTGAAGCCAATATAAGTATTAAACGAATGATTAAATGGAAAGTAGGCATCATAAGTTCTGTTTGGATCATCGTGTTAGTGCTTTTCGTCATTGCTGAAAAACACTATTATCTTCGTGATGTCCGTCCGTCCGTACGCATATATCAGGGAAGAATTGGCTGAACCAATTTCAATCAAATTTGGTACATAGAATCTTCACACAAATATAAAACCAAAATGGCATATTTCGATCAGATCGACTGAGCAAGGGTGCCACAATTGCAAAATTAAACTTTTCGGTAATAATGAATTTGGAAGGAAATGACCAAACCGATGTCAACGAAATTTAGTATGAAGAAGGTGTGCAACATTAAAAAACAAAATCAATATTTTTAATGCAGATATAGAAAATCAGGGCTTCCACAGTACAAGTAATACAAATTTTCTTTTTACAAGTATTTGTGTTAAACTGTTCACATCAATTTTAACCAAATTTCAAAATTGTTATGTAGACATATATACAAAATCATAATAGCATATTTGGACCGGATCACAAATAGGGGTGCCACACTTACAAATTCTTTCAGTAATTACGGATTTGGAAGGAATTGCCTGAACGGATTTCAACTAAATTCTGTATATAAGATTTGTACAACATACCATAATGAAATCAAGATGTTTAAAGCGGAGATAAAGAGCAGAGCTACCACAAAAAAAGTAAAATTATATTTTTACACGTATAGAGAACTCGCAGCATGAATTTTAATCCAATATGATAGATAAAATCTTCATATAAATAAATAACCAAAACAGCATATTTCAATCGGGTCCACTAAACAGGGCTACCAGAATATCATGGTTAGAATTTTTCTGTAACTACGAGTTTGGAAGTTTTTAGCTGAACCGATTTCAAAAAGAATTTCGCTTGTAGGGCGAGTACAGAATGACAAAATGAAATGAAAAACATGTTTCGAGCGTATCTATAAAGCAGGGCTACCACCATATAAGGAAAAATATTTTTCTGATTTCAATGCAAATGCATTAATATATTATTACACCACGGCGAATTTGACGAAAAGCACGAATGTAACACGGGATACCCGTCACAACCCTACTTGTTTTACTAATCGAATTGTTCTGAATGTTGCCGAACGGAAAAAACGATCCGCTTTGGATGTAAATAAGACGCCGAACGTTGAATTTCCGAAAGAAATTGCTCATTTCCTGAAATGTATAAATCGTATCTCCAAGATCTTTTAAATCGAGAATACATCTACAACTAATATTTTCGGAAAGTTACGGCGATCGTAATTTTGCCGCGTCTTTACGAGTATATAAAAGAAAAGTCATTCTGGTTAGCGTTGCTTGACGAAACAGCCATCTAATGTGCTCGATCCGTGCCAAGCTGTTAGAGTCATCTTTCATCATGAAGGGCGGTCATAAAGCCACAGATGTATCCCCCAAAAAAAATTGAAAATAGAGAAAGAAACAGCCCGCGCGCCAGGTAGCCAAAAAATTTCTCAATCGACCTTCTCTTAGCAGCAGTACAAAACCCGTTTTCTGCCGCAAACCAGCAGACACCAGGATCATAAAATTTTTTCATAAAAATTTCTGAGGGATCCATAAATTAACAACGTCGTTCAAGGGTTAAATATTTTCCACATTCCAACTGAATCGGTTAGCACGGTCTACAAATGCCAGAAGTCTGGCCCAAATTACAAATCGGTACCTTATTAGAGAGAATGTACGCATATAGTAAAATGCGTTAACTGAACTCCGCCCCGTTAATGTTTTTGGATCCTCGACTGATTGTGAGACCAAAGCCTGCACAAGTATGTCCGAGATAAAGGAAAGCCATTCACAAGTGGTACTCTAAAAATTGGTTAATACTACTTCCAAAACTTGGCTCTTTGGAAAATAACACATTTAACGATAGCAAAAAACTTAAGTTCCAATACATAGTATAACAAATAATTGCACGATATGATACCTAATACACAAAAAAAGTATAAAAGTTCAAGCTATGCAAACAAATTGTGATGTCAGTGATACATATACTATTCAAGGCTAGGCTTTGCTATTTGCCATCGCATACGAAAACTGAAGAGCACAAAATGTAAAGGATGTCTGATTTTGGAGGTTTTGCATTACTACGTACACGATAATATGAAATTTAAAAACTAATAGTTTCAGTTCAGCAACGCGATAAGATTCCCGAAATAATAAATCTACTTAAGTTTGAGCCATGGAGCACTGTTGGTTTTGCAAGATGAATTATTTTAAGCCTTAATAACGTAACGAGCAAATGTATTCGCCTCCTGGTTCTATCGATAGCGTATTTTAATAAGGTCGCGGAAATAACGCCCACATTCATCGTACTAATTTCTCTGACAATTGAAATAAACTTATGATTGAATATACAAGTGATATTTAAAAATAAAGCTTCCATTAAAACTAATTTTATGCTGATTTAACGGGGAGCAACAACATAAAACACCTTCAATTCCTCATTTCCTGATGTTATGAAATCCTAAATATGCCATATTTTAATTCTTAATACCAAGTCAAAAGATATTATTTGGAATCTGTCCTTGAGAGCTTAATTTAATACTTTCTTAATATTGACTCTACACGAGTCAAAATTGTAAGACAAAAAACCTCTATGTAGGCGCATTACAACCAACGCAGCGATGTCAAGCTTTTTTACCCATAACTATAAAAAAGCATTAAAAATTTGATAAGGAATATTTAAATCATTTAAAGCTTCAAAAACGTTTCAGGTCAAAAAATGTAAAATTTACACGGACATAATGATTCAGCAACGATATATCGAATGCAACATTTCTAGATCCATGGAATAGGTTGATCAACTGGTACGACATTAGTGTTACGTCAGTAGTACCGTGTAACGAGCTGTGCGCGAAAAAGTAACGATCTCAGGAAGCCTGTAAGAGTGTTTCCAAATTTTCGGAGGGAACTTCACGGAGAGGCAGGAAAAGGAAGGTACAGGTTAAAGGGTAAAGGGGAAAAGAAAGAGAAAGGGAGAAAGAGTGAAGGAGAAAGAGAGAGAGAGAGAAAAGACATTGATGAGATGTACCATTTTTTTTAATTTTATGTACATACCATGGAAAGGACGAGAAAGGGCGAAGATTTTTGAGCGGAATGTCGAGGCTACGTAGAAGAAAGGAAGAGAAAGATAAACCTGCGTCATAGTATTCCATCCCCACCCCCCGGGAGAGGAGCAGCGATCCTTAACAGGATAAACACGAAAATTTAGGTCACCCCTTCGATAGGGATACGTCCTCTTTTGCATAAAATAACAATCATGCGAAGAATCGCTCCGCAGACGGGAGTTTATCCTTAATTGGCGGCAAAAATGACGTCTCTCGGAACATATATGGAAGATTGAAAAATGTAGCGAAAGCATCCTCAACTAAACAGGCTTTTTTGCTCGCATATTTCCTAGGCATGATTAAATTTATTCAATTTCATGTCGGCGTAAAGCAAACTATTCCGCATCTTCTTCCGAAAAACTTGCGCGGCGATGCACACAAAATGGAGGATAAATAAACTAAAATGAAGAAAGAGGCATGTCGTTCATGTGCGTCGTAGAGATACTAAACAAATCTCATCAGCCATTCAATATACCGTCCGTTTACTTAAACGATCTCAAAAGCACGTTTATAGGAAACGAGAGAGATAAGCTGATGTAAATCTTTTCTTTCCATAAGCGATCAAATTTTCCGTGTTACTTGCGCCCAGAATGGAAAAATTATATACGAATATTACGCTTCTATCTAACTGTAAGCGTCAAAATGTAATTATCGCAAATTCACGCATCATATATCAAAAAGATACAATTATCTCAAATTCACAAACAATAATACGCCTACTAGTACTATAAAGGTTAGAATTTTCTTTCGAAGTATTTTTTTAAAAATGTATGCTTTCCTAATTTAATGAAAAAGGCTTGTTTTCATAACAAGTGTATAGCGACAACTGAGCACCCCGAAATCCATGATCACAGCTGAAACCTTGAAAAGATAGGACGGAAACAAAAGATTTATCCGGGCTTTAACATTCAAATGCAACTATTCACGCAGAATACAAACACGTACACGCGCGCAGCGTGACGATATGGCTCGATAAACGTTTTTAATACGATAAAATCTGCATTCCTCTGTAATACGAGCAGTGAAACAAATTTCGACATAACTTCCCTTCAATCATGTACGAGAGCGTAAAAGTCCATCTTCTATCTCATAACATCGACATTAGATAAAGGAAACGATGATTCGAATGAAATGATTGCCGGTTTGGAGAACCACGTTTGGAATGGGTATTTTATTCTAGCAAGAAACGTAAACATACAGAAACGTAAACATACAGACACCTTCAGATAAAAAAACACATTCACGACGAAATAACCACCGAGACAACCTCCTTCCACGTCATCCAGAAACCAACAAACAAAAAAACCCCTGCTAGGAACCCGACTGCAACGAAACGCCATTTTTTGTGTCATTTGCGCCGAGCGCGACGTTGCGAACGGATAAAAAAGAAAACAATGGAAGGACGAAAAGGAGGGCGAGCGCTTCAAAACAATAAAAAGGTGATGGATAAATAGACGCAAACACGCAAAAAGACGAAAAAACTACGGCCGAGACAATGATGCAGGGAGATGGAGGGGGGCGTAGCAAATGCTCACGCTGGAAAAACTCGTGAAAAAACGGTTCGTTGTTTTTTTTTATTCCCTCTTCCTTTGAAAACATACGAACAGATCGGCGAATCCGCGCCGACGTAAACTGTGATGGTAGATTAGTTCGCGTGGGAATGTTATATCGTCGAACGCGAGCGTCAACGCGGAGAATAACAACTATCACCGCGGATGGAAGTTATGGCGTACGCTGGAAGCAAAAAGAATCTGGAATGATGGAAATAAAAATCAACAAGGTATCTTCCACAATTTTAATATAACACGACCGGTGTCGCTACGGTCGTACAATCATTAGGTATGACGCTACGATCGTAGCGAAACTGGTCGTGTTATATTAAAATTGTGGAAGATACCTTGTTGATTTTTAATTCTATCATGAATAAATTCCACGAAGGGAAGATTCGCCTTATTAATGATATATGAGAATCCGCAAGGTTTGCGAAGATTAAAAAGGAGGAAAATATGGCAGGAAAGGAAGTGAAGGAAAGATACGGGAATAAAGGTTGGGTGAAGGAAGAGAGGATGGGAGGCGACGGGAGAACAGGTAAAAGTAAAAGATCATGGGTCTAAAATTAAAATTGCATGGAGGCCAAATGAATTATGTTGAACTATATAAAGACAACTCTGCCATGCCATGAAGATGCAAATGTCCCCGATATAGATGAACTTCTACCTAATCCACTGACCCTTCTATAACATGGGGAGTGCGTTCCTTAAAAATTTTGTGTCAAGTGAATCCATGCTATGAGAACCTGGCTTTACATAGTGAGAAGGGTTTGCGTTTCATACCCCTTCAGGAACCCTTTTTTCGTCCCAAATTTCCTAAACCTTTCTAATTTTCACATACCTAAGTACAAATTTTGTTGTTGCCGGTTATCTAAACTTATAAGCATTCCGGCCCTTCAACATGTCTCTTCCTCGCTCTGCAATCTGGAATTCCACATCCCCAAGCCCGACCGAACCGCGTTAATGCTAACTGAAACACGCGATGAATGAATTTTTGGCATTAAAGAACAAACCGCGTTGTAGCGAATCCGTGTTATAGGAAATTCGGGTGTACCACTGAAAAGTCCTGTGGAAAGGCGAGATCTTCAAGGAACCAAAAAGTACGGAAGCTTGGGAAGATCCAAGTAAGGTGTGAGACAAATATAAAACTCCCACAGCTGGGCATTCCAATTTCACCCTGGAGGCCTCCTCGCTCCTAGGACGCATTAGCTCGTCCATGAAGTTTACCACCAACCATTTTCCACTTGCAGTAGAATTAAATTAATTAGGTCCGCATTATTTTTACAAGAGGGGCACGTTTTTGAGACTCCTGGGACAAATACATGAGAGGGAAGTTGGAATATTTGGAGGAGAGTTTAGTGCGACAAAAGGAAAATAGTTTTGGTAGGATAAGAGTAGTGGAAAGAAGAGATGGATTTTGGCGTGCCTAGGAAGAAGAATGGTAAAAAGATGACGAGAGATGGAAAAATTGGCAGGGAAGAAATGTAAAAGAGGGGAGATTAATGAGGAGATTGGTGTTTGGGAGTGGAGAAAAGTTGCGAAGCGAGTAGAGAACTATAGAGAGAAGGATTTGCTGGAATTAGGTGATGTGGGTGGAGGTTAATGGAAGAGACAGAGATAAGATGTTTCGGTAGGGGGAGTTGGAGACATGATTTGTGGAGGAAATTTCTGGATAAGGATTGGAGAGTTGGGAAAAGCGAAACAGAATTAAGCTGAATTCGATACATTGGGACAGGTGATTTAAGTAATTCTCCGGCATCCAGAGTTTAGTAAGGGACGCTATCGGACTCCTCGTCCGCGAATGTAAAGTAGTTAAAATAGCGGGAAAAATTATCGGAAGCCTTAACGGGAAGCATAAGGCGAGAAACGGCATTGCAAATCTAGTTGGGAAAAGCGAAACAGAATTAAGCTGAATTCGATACATTGGGACAGGTGATTTAAGTAAATCCTCCGGCATCCAGAGTTTAGTAAGGGACGCTATCGGACTCCTCGTTCGCGAATGTAAAGTAGTTAAAATCGTGGGAAAAATTATCGGAAGCCTTAACGCGAAGCATAAGGCGAGAAACAGCATTGCAAATCTCCTCCATTATCACCCTCCGCAACGCCTCCCGTATTCGCTGAAAAGGATGATGTGGCACGCCGGCGTGCGAGAAGAGACGCCCAGTGGCAGTCACTTGTTTTATTTTTTTTCATTCTGCCGTTTGTTCTTTTTGCATCGCACTCCCCGTTTTATGGCATCCTTGAAAAAAACTCCGTGGCATGCATCCCAAAAACGAACCAGTCCTCTTTGTTTTTACGATTAGTTTTTGTTTTGCCTTTTTTTTTAAATGGAACTCGGCGCAATGTGCATATCGATATTATTTTTCTCTATACACTCTTGACGGAGACGTTTTTAAAGATAATGCATCTGCTGTTGGGAAAAATTGGAGCATTCGCGCAACGCTTAATCGGACATTGAAGAACGCGTTCACTTTTTAAAATTCATGATACGCGAACTGCCTTTCTTGGAATATTAGCTATACAGAGAATCCCTCATCTTGAGACCTTATTATTCATCAACGATAAGGCTGGAAATTAAAACCGCTCTTTTTAAAATATTATTTTTAGAGTTCCACAGGTCGGAACAATAATAGCGAGAATTAAAAACTTTTGAGATAATCAGCAGAGGATTTTAATATGGGGAAAGTCTTAGGATGGCATTAATATCAATCAATCTTTTTCAACGAGTGAACAAACGAAGCAGGAGATCCCAGGTATTTTTTAATTTATCAGATAAATTTTAACTACACACTTGATCTAACCCGAAATATTTCGAGATAATTTTATCAATATCTATCACATTAAATATTATAAAACTCAAATTCAGTACAAGGTGAGTTAAAATAATGGACAGAAAAATCAAATTACTTTTGGTCACAATCAATTTGCGCAAAACCTATAGTCCTTTTCCCAAAGTGATGATGGTTGTTTATTTGTGAATAACGTATGAAGGAAAAAACGCACAATTGGAGGCCAAATTACGAGGTCTTCAACCGATATGAAGGCAAAGACAGCCCTGCTCAAACTTCTCCCTCACACCAAATATATCAATAAATAATTATCATGTCCATTTCCAAAAGAAAATAAAAGTATATCTTACAGTTGAGCATCTTGATTATCGCTCAAATCCCGCCTCTAGTAAACACATTAATAATAAAAAGTGACAAAGACACCCCGTGATACATCGTGCAGTAGCAGTTAGTTTTAAAATCTTCCATAATATTACTGCAATGAGATGAGTTTAAATACCAGAGGTTGTTAATCTAGCATGGAAAATTCATGCGTCCTTGATTACCTGAGACGTTCAAATTGAGGTAACGGTATTCCGAGATAAACTTCTCACGCAAACTGCCTTTAAGACAGCATTAACCAATATATGTATTAACATATACTACGAGACAAAATGCGACAAAAACACACAGCAATATTTTAGCCGACACAAACGCGCACTATCTCTTTCCTCTTTCCTCATCTTCATCCTCTTAAGACAATGAACGCACGCTCGCATACACGAACAAACTCACAGACACTCCACCGACTCCTTTCTTCTCGCTACCTGACTCTCTCACTCAAAACGAGATGTCACTAGTCTCTCTCTCTCGCACACACACAGACGACCCCCTCCGTCACACCGTCCTTTCTTTCCTTTTTTATTTTCAATCCTGACACTGTTGTCATCCCCAAACACATCTCTCTCGCGCCAAAGAGACAAGAGGAGAGAGAGAGAGTAAGAACAACTCTTAGAGGAGATTAGCCCTTTTCACACAGTCCCTTCCCCCAAACCCGTCCGCCATTACTCTTCGCATGATATTCGGAGATGGCGGGAAGAGAAAGAGAGGAATAGGGGGACATTAGGGGGTGCGGCGCCAACTCAGCCGCGCCTGAGCCTTGCTGAAAAAGAGAGAATGTTGAAACCCCCTCTGGAGGCGGTCTCGAGAGTACGTCGCTTGTGTAGGGGGAAAAACGACCGTGTTGTGCTCTCCCTCCACTCCTCATCCACTCTTGTTTATATCGTGCGCGGCTCGAGTGATGGGCCCGGTAGCGACGTTTTTGTTTTCGAGAAGGAACAATGTGGGTGACGGAAGGGGAAAAATGAAGAGCGAAAATGCAAAGGATCCTCTACATCCAATACCGAGAGGGACGCATGTATCCAAATCGTTCGATTTTTTCGAGCGAGTCGTTTACTCTCTTTTGCATTTCTTAATATGAACCATCATCCATCCGTCTGTCAGCATTCTTCAGGAATTTTACCTTTGGATCACACGTCAATCGATGTTTTCCAGTTGCTTACCGCCTAATTTTATTAATAAAAAGGTTTGATCATTTTTTTTAAAGTATAGCAACCTCAGTGCTGTGGTGGAGGGCATACGGTTGTGTATACGCCGTATACCCTCTGTTTTTTTCGAATGAATAGGATATATATACCCTCTGCTTTTTCAAACAAATAGCGTATACCCTGGCCTTATGAGAAATTATACAGGTTGATTTAAAAAAAACAGTTAATACCTCCTTTTTTCGTGGCCCCAAATATTGAAGCTGCACCTGCAATCCTTGAAAATCTGCGCCCGACAGGTTTAATACCAATATTCTAATACTAATTTTGTTTCGATCAGATTGAAAATGAATACTGTGCTTCTTATTTTTTATATACATCACTAAAATATAATTGAAATAAAAATTTAAAGGAAATTCAAAGTAAGCTCATGCGTTTAATCCCGCCATCGTAACATTATAGTCATGTACTTGGCCCTTAAAAAAATTGGTTAAGACCCTCCCTCCAAGTTTTACTCCCGTATATGGTATACCCTGTGCTTTTTTACGACTACAGCACTTGGTAACCTGCATTTAAAATAGCTCGCGTTGTTCGGGTTGTATCGTAAATTTCTCGAGTGATATGAAACAAATAAATTAGATGGTATAATAAAAATTCTCCATTCTAACCTTCCATTCTAACATTCTGATTAAAAATTTAAAAATTCCAACGGAAACGATACGTAGGTAAATATTTCTCCTACGATGCCGCTAATTTTTTCGGCATGCATATTCGATATGCATAGTTTTCAATTACTGACGCTGATGGAAGTTCTCGTTAAATATTTAAAAAATCACAGCAAAGAAAACCAGAAAATACAAGAATACACGCCTCTAGAACGCTCCAAAATGCTTTGCCTTCGTGTATAGACAATACGTACACTACGTACAACTCTAAACCATAAAAGGAATTGAGTTTTGAGCATCGCCATTTCGGAGTCCATTCGACTAAAGGAAGATACACACCCATCAGCATTCTCGGAACCTTAAACTTAACACACCTATAACATCCGGGATGGATACTGAACGCAGTATAAATATAGCCTGGAGTTGAGACAGCTGACGAATGGACAGCGGTGTAGAGACTCTTAAATAGCCGAGGTCTATAACATCACTAAATGCTTGCATTGACGATATGATTTACCAAATAGAAAGAGAATTAAAAATACCGAATTTTAACATTCCTCGGGTGAAAGTCGTATAGTAAAAGATTTTTATTGAAGCTATGTGGCGATGAAATAAGAAACATATCTTCAACATTCATAAAATAAACGAGTTAAACTTTTTCGGTACTTTAATGGAAGCTTTTCATCTTATAAGAGAAGTTATACTGTAAGCGTTTCACATTCTAAAGACACAAAAATAAAATCACAGGCTAAAGATCATATAAAATTAATAAATGGTAAATTTCTAGTTTATCCAAAAACGCTTACCACCAACACGACTCAATCAACATAAAATAAAACCCTGTCGAGGTTTCTCATTACAGAAGTGTTCGACCATTTCATTAATTTTCTTTAAAAATATTCAGACAAATAGTTAAGTTAACATTTGAATTTAAGCGGAAACTAAGACAGAATGAACGGACAAAATTAATGTAGAGACTCAACTTAGAGCCCTATAAGATTTAAAAAATAAACATTTGACCGTACAGTTAACGTAATAACCGCTTAACCAAATCATCATCGATTGGATAGGTTTAAATACAATCTGAAGGGAATATTAAAATTAAATAGAGCTATCTATTTCATCAGAGAACTAACTCCTTATATTATAATACATTCTTTCAAATATATATATATATATATATATATATATATATATATATATATATATATATATATATATATATATATATATATACATACACACACATACTAGTATAAGGTGCTTGCATTCTGCAAGCATTTCATCACACCTTGAAAAATATATTTTTAATTTTAAAGATTTCACCTCTGCACCGATTTTCGTTCTTTCCTTATGTAACAATAATAGGTCATTGGATACAACCTCTGGAAAAAATCCGAAATTCCAGAAAAAGATATATTTAAGGGGTATTTTTGACGCCAATTTCCCATTTTAAGCACCCATAAGAAAAGCACTGAAAACTGTGCAGGGCTTTTTTTAAATTATTTAAAATTAAGATACAAAGTCGGGACATGCACTGTACTGTGGAAGAAAGAATGAGGTTTATTTTTCTTGAAGACAAATTCAAATCCATGCTGAATTAGCGTAAAAATTCGATCTTAATCATAAAATTATGAAAAGTTTTTCTGTCCTCAACAATGAAAAGTTTTAAATACCATAGCAACGACTCCAATGCCTTTCAATGGGAATTGATTTTTAGCCTACTTTCCAGAGTGGAAATAGGCTTATAGTTTTGTCGTTGTGTCTGTCTCTCCGTCCCCCTATTAACTTTTGAAACAATATACCGATTTTCATGAAACATGACGGAAATCTCTTGCTACATGGGCCGAACTCCCGAGGATAGTTTTTGTTGCGAAGATTGAACTCCCGGGTTCGATTCCAGGAACAATCCTTCCCATTTGATTTATATGGGATATCTGAAATCCATCGTGCAGGGTAATTTTCTCTTGCACATTAAAATATCTTAGAATTGTAATATCGGAGTGAGTTTGTACTATTCTCTGAGGAAAGGAATGAAGATTATAATTTTTATCGTAGAATTTTGCTTATCGATTGTATTTCTCTGAATTTCGGGTAAATACTGGCGATTTTGCAGTTTTTATCACTCAATACGCGAGTATTGCCATAGCAACAACTATTGTTGGACTCAGATTCGGTATATTGTAATAAGTACAGGCGTTATTTTTGCCGCACAAATACGCGTGATCAATTTAATATTCCGTTCGAATGTGTTTGTAATATTTTATAACGCTAAATTATGACATTTGAGAACAGAAAGAGCTACATATCCGCGAAGACTTTAAAGCTTTTAAAGCCAATATAAGTATTAAATAAATGATTAAATGGAAAGTAGGCATCATAAGTTCTGTTTGGTTCATCTTGTTCATACTTCAAGAGCCCTGATTTAATGCTTAGACTGCATTATAATCCATTTGATTTCAGCCAACGACGAAAACATATGATAACGTGATAATTTTTAATTAATTTTTTATCTAGATACGTACTAAAAGGCACGGATAATGACACTATAATGATAACACAAAATATCCTAATTTTTACATAAATTTTAGTGTAACATATAGGCTATTGTCTTAATGATGATTATAGTTATTGCTTAAAAAGGGTGATCTGAGCCATGAAACTTGAAATTCGAAAACTTGGACGCGAGCCGATTGCCAGAGAATTTAGAAATTCCGGATAGATGCCCTAATTGAATCAGCAATTGTTAAAAGGGCATAAGTCCATGGATCATAGTTTTGAGAAAACATGTAAAATCTATATAACATCTGTCTTAGTGAAACTTTATTTACTATGTCACTGTGAGTCAAACTTTTGCTACTGTTATACATTTTTCCTATAAAATATTGAATATACGTTGTGTTCTGTTCATTTCAGACATATTTAAACTCAGTGGACTTAAGCCCCTCTAAAAATTTGTCTTAAAGTTATGTAGTTAAACAAATTAAAAATAATGTTAAAACGTCAAATATGCTATATATTCTACTTTATTGTTTCCCAGGAGATAACAAACAGTAGAAATCAGTATTTCATGTGGTCATGACAGCAAAAATCCATCATCACCTCAAGTCCAACCATCACTTGATCCTTTCAGTTTTACTTGCATACAAAATGCCACATTCTCAGTAACATCTGGTACACATAGCAAAGGGAAATAATTAACAAACAGAAATCAATATGCAAGTTATTAATGCAGATGAATTAACACGCCATTGTTTTTATTTTTCAGTCTTCAACACTGGCATCTGAAACACTGTCAATAGCATTCCAAGTGAGAATCTCTTGGTAGAAATCATATTCTTCTCCTTGTGGAATGTAAGGGCAACAACTGCAGGATATCAGTCAGTTTCTTTGCTTTTACTTGCACACTACCCTCTGGATATGCTACTGTCTTTGGTAAACCTGAGCCAGTTATGCCAGGTTGAGCTAGCAGAGAAGTATAATGCACAGGACTATCAATCTAAGGAGAGACAACAATACACCCTTTCATGTCACTAGGATATATAAATTCCAGGAAATTTGTTGGTTGGAAGCTCATTTTCTCTGAACGAGGCACAGAGCGTTTCATAGTTTCCATTGACAGAGAAGTTTTCTTGTAATAATATGGCCACCACTTGTTAAAATCCATGATGTCACTTGAATCAACCATTTTTACTGTGTAACTCTTTTGCATAGAGCTGTGTATTATTATATCTGTGTATTCCATAGTCCAAAGTCTCTGTCACAGGGTAAAAATGAGTGGCCACGAATTGGAAATACCTGCCTGATTTTATTGAAACGTCCTGATTCAATGAGTGCCTGACACATATGTATAACAGAATGATTTTTATTTTGTCCTACACACTCATCAGAGTATAGGTGAAGTTCCTTAACATATATGGGAATATTGTTGTTAATGTAGTCCAGAACAAAAGAACATACTTCATTTGCCCCCTTTCGAGCAATGTCTTCATGATACACATAAAACTAAGCTTTGTTTGTCTTCAGATCGTGTAAACAAAAGAAATTAACCCAAAGCTGTCTCAAATAAAATATTGTTTGCACTGGTATGTCAGGCAGAGGTTGATTTTGCATAAAGTCAAATGCTATAGCATTAACACTATTGCCCTCTTTACACTTCTTCTCTGATTTTTGGAGGTGTTTGTAAAATGTATTGGAATGCCTCTTATGTACTAAAAGCTCAGCAGCAGCAACTCTCTTTGCCACATCATTAAGATGTGGGCTTTTCAGCTTCAGTTTTAGTTCCTCACATGTTATACAGGTGTCAACCTGGGGATGACCAAATTTAAGTTCAAAGTGCTCATTGAAATATTGTCTGTAGTTCCCATATTTCACCTTGCTATCAGAGTGTTTTTCCATGAACATACTATGCATATCTTTTACTGTTAGTCAAGCATCTAGGCACTGGTACATTTTCCCAGAATAATAAGTTTCCTTCAGAGGGTATGATGAAATATGGTCATGGATTTTGTTTGCTCTGTTGAAGGAAGAGCATTTTTATTTGGATGTTTACCATGTTGGTCCTCCAGCAAACTACCATGTAGAAGTAAGCAACTTAAACACACAATTCTTTTCACTGAGATCCCATGTAAACTTATAAAAGCCTTTTGACAAACTTTCAATTTTTCACCCTGACACAACACATAATATGTAAAGGTAGCATACCTCTTCTTACTGTGATCATCCCTTCTTAACTGGCTGACATCCAACATTTCTATTAAACGCTGAAGGTGCAAATCCTGCGCATCTTTAGAGCTGAAGTCATTGTTGAAATGAGTTAAAATATCTAACTGGTTCTCTTTATTTAATTTCACAAAGCACTGCAATCTGCAGCAGTAAGAAATATATTATTTGAATTAGTAACTAAACTCTTGCAATGATATGTTTCAATTGAATTTTGAAGATATATCCTCAAATCAACTCAGACCAAATAATATATATACCTGCACATGCTTCCAGTTTTCCTTTCTGCTACTCCATGTCCTCTGTGGTTTATATATGGTTTGCCTGTTAAACATGCCTTCTTGGTCACATTTATATTGTAATCACTATCACTTCTTACACCTTTCTTCCTTTTGTTTTCTTCATGAACATTGTTATTCTCACCCATTGTTACCATTTTGAAAACTAAACAAATGAAACCAGTCATGCACTTCCTGCCTACAATGTTAAAAGGACTTTAGTCCAGGACTAACACCTCTTTAACACTGCATGGCAGAATAGAACATGCCTTCTTGATCACATTTATTTTGTAGTCACTATCACTTCTTATGCCTTGCTTCCTTTTGTTTTCTTCATGAGCATTGTCATTCTCACCCATTGTTGCCATTTTGAAAAACTAAACAAATGAAATCAGTCATGCACTTCCTGAGTGTAACAGCAGGCCTAAAATGTTAAAAGGACTTTAGTCCAGGACTAACACCTCTTTAACACTGCATGACAGAATAGGAGTTGCAGTACACTGATTAAAATGTATTGGACTGAAGTCTTTTTGGCACCAATCCATGCGTCTATCTTTAAGGATCCTAACAGTGCATGTAAATCAAAACTGCCAAAAAGTAGACATCCCTTTTAACAATTGCTGATTCAATTTCTGGAAAATGAAAACTATTAACTTATTTAAATGGGATCTGTGTAGTTCAAATGATGTCATGTTGGTTTATTCACGAGGATAGATCTTTGATGACGTGATAATTTTTAATTAATATTTTATCCGGATATGTACTAAAAGGCATGGATGATGACACCATAATCATAACTGACAAAGTATCCTAATTTTTACATATATTTTAGTGCAACATAGAGGCTATTGTCTTAATGATGATTATAGTTATTGCTTATAAAGCCATGAAACTTGAAATTTGAAAACTTGGAAGCAAGCCGATTGCCAGAGAGTTTAGAAATTCTGAATAGATACCTTAATTACGCGTAAAATGAAGATTATTAACTTATTTATATGGGCTCTGCGTAGTTCAAATACTGTTGCTTTAGTTCATTTATGAGTTAATATCTTGGTATATGGTGACTTTTTAAGCGCTTGCAGTATGCAAATACCAACAACTCGTATGTGTGTGTAACATCATCATCATCATAGGTAATCTGTCCGTAGACAGATCCGTGATTATTCATGGTTAAACCTGGTTCTCCATATACTCCTATTTTCTGCTGTCCTCTTCATATCTTGATAACTCTCTTTCCCTTTCAAATTGTCTATCAGTTGGAACCTTTTCCTACCTCTTTCCCTTTTTCCATCTAGTTTTCCTTCGAACACGTCTTTAATCATACTCTCCTCAGGTATGTCCAACCCAGGCCTTCCTCTTTCTAATAGTCTGTATAATCATTCGCTTTTCTCCTACTCTCCGTAGCACTTCATCGTTTTTCATCCTATCTGTCCATTTTATCTTCAGCATTCTCCTCAAAGTCCACATTTCAACAAAGCTTCCCAAGTGTGTGTGTATATATATATATATATATATATATATATATATATATATATATATGAGTGGATGCGGTGGCTTGGCGTTCAATGCCGAAGAAGTATCGAGAGCCACACTGATTAATTAGAACCAATTCTTTAAAAAGCCTCTTCTTTTAGAAACGGAGGGACGTTAAAAGCGAAATCAAGTTGATGGGGGATATTAAAAAAACAAAATAACTTTTCGTTTTTCATCCGAGTTTATTCCATTAACTGAATCTTCGGGGGGGAGAAATGTTCCATACCCATAATACTGCTAAGTGGAAAATTGGATCATCTCCCGCTTGAGAGAGAGAAAGAAGATAGAAAAAAACGGAGCGGCAGCAAGCGAAGTCCTCGAGAAACAAGAGAATCTCAACTGCGGAATGACGCGAGGAAACGA
This sequence comes from Tanypteryx hageni, assembly GCA_028673005.1. NCBI lineage: Eukaryota > Metazoa > Arthropoda > Insecta > Odonata > Petaluridae > Tanypteryx > Tanypteryx hageni. Next base: position 54,518,603 of record CM054118.1, on the reverse strand, counting down.
GATCTTTTGATATTTTTTCCATATTATCCCGTAACCTCGTTTCGACGTAAGTGATTGCCGAGTGAAATAAAAAAAGAAAATGATTCGCTCCGAGTTACGGTGCGAATACGCGCGGGAATGGAGATTTCCGATTAATAAGAACTGATTGGTGCGCGGTATTATGCCCCTTAAGATTATGGAAAATAAAAGAAGGGCTTCGCAACCGGCCGATTTCGAAGATTTTCGCAGAAGCGCGAGAGTTTCCTCACGCTTCGTACTCCTACGTGAAATTCGCGCTGTTTCATTTAACGGGAAAACCATCGATGAGAATTTTAATGGGCGATAATACTTGCTGGATGTATAAACTGAAATAATCTGTACCAGGTGTGGGCAACCTATTCTAAGTGGCGGGTCTCGTCGGTGGCTGCGAATACTTCGGTGGGTCCGATTAGAGTTTAAATTGAAAGTTACTTAAAGATTCTAAGGCATCGTATAAGTGAAAACCATCAAGTTTAGGGGTGGATTTAGGGTTAAAACGTTCAAAAATTACCAAATTTATTACAATAATTTTGTCGTCATTGATCTGCGGGACGAATAAAATCCTCTCGGGGGCCGCATGCGGCCTGTGGACCGTAGGTTGCCCACCCACTATACGACAGGTACACAAAGTTGATTGTGATTCTGTAGCACGTGTAGGATATGAATGCAATGACATGTAAAATATACAGGTGAGATGTAACAAATCAGAAAGTACAACGATACGCTTCAATTTATCAATCTCAATATATAAATGGAATCATTTCATCGATTCAATCACAGTATACGAGCATGCAAATAAGCCTGCTATTCTCCTGATGGAAGAACCATTCAAGTTGCAAGGCTACAGTAGGTATTATACTCCATAAACTTTCCATAAGGTTGTTCATTAAAAACCGACATAGTTTGTAGGAATAAGTGAAAATAAGGCAGGAAATTTTGATCATTTTGGTTTTTCACTTTGAATTAGAGGTAAAAATTACATATAAAGCAAAATCAAACAATGTAACTGCTTGCGCGCAAATCCTTTTTGATTCTACGTAATAATGATACTTAGCAGGAGACATCTGAGTCAGACCGTCTAAATGTCGGCATCCAAATTAAAGTCAACGCGGAGTCAAAGAACAAATGGTAATTAGTCTATGTGCGGAAAAAAACGCTGCAACGCAAAGATATCGAGACTTCAAAGAGAGCTTCAGACAAATCTATTATATTAAAAGGGCTTAACGAATAAAATACTTTCTTCTTTCTACACACATGAATATAGTTTATAAAGTGAACCTACTACTCATTCCCGCAAAAGAATAATAGACATGAACTACTTTCAGAAAATTTGATTACCCTGGATAAACAGCGAAAGTTAGAAATCATATGATTTCAACCGAGCAAATTCCGTTCTTTGACGAACGAATATGGCTGTATTTAAGACTGTTTAAAAAAAAATCCCCATTTGAATGAGGAATTAAAATGATTCTCTCATGAAACGCTTTCTTTTTACGACAGAATTGGTAACCCTTTCAGAATTCTCGAAAAAGTTTCCGGTTTCCAAAGTATAGGCTGTCTCTCAAGTTATTTTTCGTGGCATAAACTGCACTGGTAAATTTGCGAGGAAAACCCGTCTCTTCGCAGGATTTTTAAAGAAAGAAAATCTAGATCTAATTTCACAAAAATTTCTACAGATTTAACTTCGCAGACGAGATCGATTTCGTTCGAGAGTCGAATCGATCACAATGTCTGTAAAATTTCGCGACCCCTCCCCACCTGACGGATAAAACGGCCGACTAAGATATTCAGCGAGTAACGATCTATGCAAAGCGACGGCAGACGCTGCATCAACTCTCCGCCGCAAGCCGGAAGGGACTAATCAAGAATGCTTTAGATACCCACCGACTCCTCCTCTCCCTCCTAACCCACCGCGGGACAAAAAAACTCTCATCTCTTTCCAGTATACTTAAACAGTAAGCGAGAGAGAAAGAGAGGATAGGGGTTACCGAAATGCAGTCGTTATATTGACTCTCTTTCCTCTATCAAACCTCTTTTCTCCCCTCCGTTTCCAAACCGCCTACAACTACGCTCTTCTTCCACCTCTTCCTATATCATCACCTCCCGTCTTTGAAACATCCGAAGGGAAAGAGAGAGAGAGTGAAAAACTGAAAATCAAACATCGAAAGACTGCCGGCAAAAAGGAGAAATCCGAGCCACGTATTCCAAGAAAGATGCGGAGGGAGAGAGAGATACAGAGAGAGATTCTTCAAAGCGCTCATGTTTGAAGGTATAGTGTGTATTGGAAAGTGCTGATAAATCTTTCCGGATACGTTCTTCAAGTGGGGAGATGTGAGAAGGCGAGGCGGATGATTAAAAGGTGTCTCAAAGGGGTTTTTCCTTGCGCTATGAGGCCATGTTCGGGGAGGCGTGGCGCGGGATGGGGTGGGTAAAGCGTAGGGTAGGTGAGTTCAGAAAAGGTTTAGCTTCAAAATGAGGAGGGAATTGATGAGAAATTCGAGAAAGAGAGAGGGCGCGTGTATGTTTAAAAAAGGAGGGAGGAGGGTGTTAAAGGCCGTAAAGAACATTATGCGAAGCACGCTCGATAGTGTGCGTGTGTGAGGCCGGGGTAAAAAGAGGAGAGGATGGAGAGACTAGCAAAGGAACCGAAATACTTTCCTACGAAATGAATGGAGATCAGGTCCTCTCGCGAAGACGCACTTTCACGGGGAGAGAAATTAGATTTTTTCAAAAATTCGAATCAAATCCCTTGAAATTTACGCGGGTACTGGTGTAATTATTTACGAACGAAATTCTGCGGCTCGATTCCAGGTAATTAAAAAATAGTCTCGCTCAGTGGGTATATTTCCACTTATATTTTTCGATATTTTTTTTGCTTTCTCCTAAGGTCCAAGTTATAAAGACTTATCTGATTATCCTGTTGTTTTTTTTCTCGGAAGTCAAGATGCGAGCTTCAAAAGCAGTATTATCCGCTGGATCGTTCACTCTCGAATAAATTAATCTTGAAAACGGCGCGACGTGCTCTGCACGCCCAGATTCCTTCTCAGTGTAAAATTCATTACCGTTTTATATTTTAACCATCATTATCTAATTTCGATGAATAAATTTATAGAGGCGAATCTATGTACTCTACAAAACTACATTAACATACTAGTCATAGAAACTTAAGAAACAAAATTTATCAGAATGAATCAAAATTTTTGAAAATATTTATTTAATTAAAGCAGTAGCGTAACTATAACACCGCGGAGTCTGCGACCGTGGGATGGGCGCTAGGTTTAGGGGGCCCTGCAAGTCCATCTATATGTATCTATGCATCGTATTAAACAACAAATTGTGAAGTGATCCAAAAATTATTGTCGCTGAGGAAGGGAGCGAAAGTTGGCAGTTCCGCTACTGACTTAAAGGTATGTTTAGATTTTTTAATGGCTCGGGAGACTAGAAAAAGTCACGTGTAAAATTTTGTTCATTTCGTTTTGAATTACGATATGAATAACGATTTCAAATAAAACTATCACGAAATGTGCCATATTAACACTGAGAGCGGAGATTTCAATGCCTGGCACTAAAAACTCGTCCCATATTTAATCACGACTGCATCAATTACAATCCGACCTTAAGGAAAAATTTAAAAAGGATTCATTTATATCCCAAAATATATCATCGGTAAATCTAGAAAAGGCTATTTACCCCGCGACAGGAGTACGCAGATCGTACATAACAAAAATGATTAGTCCCTATACCTATACGTGAAAATTCCTCCGTTGACGCCAAAATTTAGCAAAGGAAACAGATTACATTAATTGGATGTAATGAAATAAAATACCTCGCGAAAGTTTGATCACAGTGTTCATTTCAACTTCATTTTTTCCTTCCACTATATCATCATTATCTTCGAAATCCCACAGTTTATTAACAATCTCTTTTTCTTTCTCCCTTTTCACCAACTTCCAATCAATTCCTTACCGATGCTTTCTATATCATATTCCGTTCCGTTCTATTCACTTCTTCCGTCGCGTCATTTCTTTCTTTCTCCTATTTCCATGCTATCCTTCATATTCGTGTTCTATACATATATTTCGCCCCTCTCCAACCCTCAATTTAATTTTCCTTCCTCTCATTACTTCCTTTCTCCAAACGTTATCCTATTCCCCTTTCCCTTTACATCCCTATCACTCCCACTACTCTCTCCAGCTCCTTTCAATTCCTCCACCTTTTTCTCCCATTTCTCTCGATTCCTTTATTTCTCTCTATGATCCTCCATCCTTCTCTTCTCTCACATTACTCTTCTCCTTTTCCTCAACTCGCAACTTCTTCACCACGTATTTTCTCTCTTCCTCCCAATCTTTCTCTATTCCTTTATCTCCTCCTCTTCTTCCCGTCCTTTCTCAGGAAAGAGAGAGAAAGAGAGGGTCGAGAGGGAGAGAGAGGGAGAGAGGGGGTCGAGAGGGATAGATGGGGGAGTGGTGAGGCAGGAGGGGGCTGAGAGAGAGAGAGAAAAGATATTCTCTCTCTCTCTCTCCCGCCCTCAGGGCAAAACCCTCCTCCCCCTTTTCCTTCCCTCCTCATCTCCGGCCCTCTTAATTAAAAGGGCTAATTATCAGCGTCAGACTGAAGCGTTGGGATGAAAATTCTCCGAGCAGGAAGGATGGAAAAGGGACTTGGCGAGGGCGGCGTGAGGGAGGTTGAGAGGGAAAAATGGGTGGTGAAAGGAAGGGGGATGGAGAGGGGAAAGTAGATTTTAAGAGAGAAAGAGAGAGATGTAGGATGAGAGGTATGGAAAAGTGTATGGGGTGAGCAGAGGAGGAGTGAAAGGGTTTTCCGCATGGCGAGTGTGGGAGGTGACAGGGGGGAAAGAAAGAGAGATGAAAAGCGAGATAGAGAGAGAGAGAGAGTGAGGGAGAGAAAGAAGGGGTGGGATGGGTCGGAGGAGTTGGCGCGGAAAAAGGAATAAAGATTAGCTAGACGGGAGAGATTGGACGTAGGGGTTGGAGAAATGTGGGCGGGGTTAGAAGGGGGAGGAGAGGAGAGGGGGAGGAGAGGAGAGGGGGAGGAGAGGAGAGGGGGAGGAGAGGAGAGGGGGAGGATCATCGAGGGACGGCAGGGATACAACAGAGGAGGGTGTGGGAGATAATGAGGCGGCGTGGGAGGATAAGGACAGTGGGAGAGAGTAGGGAGTGACGGGGAGAATGGAGTCAGATAGTAAGGTAGGGAGGAAGGAGAGGGTGGAGGGGGGATTGGAGGAAGCGCCCGAGAGATGAAGGAGAGGGGAGGGAGAGAAAAAGGAGATAGGAGGAAGTAAAGAGGGAGAGAGTTGGATGGAAAGTGAGTGTGGGTTCAATGAAGCGCGGGGAGGGAATGGGAGGAAAGGAGCGGGAAAGGAGTGGGAAGCTGTGAATCATGGATGGGGGAAAGGAAGGAGGAAGGTTGAGGAGGAAAAGAGCAGATGATGAAGGTGGAATATATGGATAAAGTACTGCATCCGGAGAGAATAAGCCCCCATAATGCCTCCCTCGCTTAAATATTATAGGCGTATTGCACAACTTATGCATGGAAGACGTTTTGAATTCCTCATAAATGCGAGAAAGATTCCACCTTTTGTTATATAACGAATAATGCGAAAAAAGCGTTTCTCAGAGTGTAACAAGTATCGCCATATCTACTTGAATAGTGAAATTAATTTAACCGAGAGAGTTGACATAAAAAAGGTATTTTGTGTAAATATTCAATTCAGAGAATTTAATTAGTGATATAAAACTCTGTTACGGAGCTGCCTTACAAAACGCAATGTATACATACATTAAATCAGGGAGGTAATTTCGAGTATAGATATATTTTATGTTTTGATTCGTATGAACCTTTCAAAAATAGCACATTACTCTTATGACCTTCGGATAGATCCAGCATAAGAAAAATAACTGCCATCTTTACTAGTCAATTAATCTTGGCGACATGAAGAATATTTTTAATGGTGGTCTCTGTGGAAGAAAGTCAAAGAAACGAGTGTTTCAAAAGAATGACAATCAAGTTCCATGGGTTCCTAAATATGTAATCATCTATAAAGGAAAAGTTTTTACTGTAAAAGAACAAAGAAAATGTCCAGAATCCTCTGTATTTAATTAATTACTAGCATAAAATAAACGACGGGAAAAATACCACAAGTAAAATATTCTTTGAATAAGGAAAGCATATTTACCCATTAATTATGCTCTTTACCTTCCCTTAATTTCACATCCGGAAGCCTATTGTATTCTTAATCTTGAGCACTCCTAAACATTTCGTACATTCAATTTTGTCCAACTCTTAGAACAACTGTTTTTAAACTACCAACAAGTGCACACAGACACGCATATTATATGATGATATCTAAACTCCTAACCATGTAGAATGAAATAAAATTGAAAAGTGGAGAAAAGGAGGCGCGTTTCATCATTTTAAGAGTTTTAAAAATAAATTGCTGATTAATCTTTTGATCAACTGGGTTGTGGCTGCAATCCATCGAGGCGGTTTCTGCCACATTACCTAATCCAATTTAAATCCAGGTAATGCGGCTTCTATTTAAATCGCGTTCGTCACCTGAATGAAGTCGCGCCGAAAAACTCATTTCGCCGTCCTTCCAAAACTATTTTTTGAATGAATCTACATTTCCATCTCTGCATTAAATTGTCGACCACTTCCTGGAACAAAGTATACGTTGGGATGTTAGCTTGAATACACGAGGAAAGCGGCCAAATCCATAAATTTATTCATTTGATTAATCCTTCAGTCTCCGATTTAAAATAACCGAACGATGGTATCGTGCAGTTTTTAAGATGGGTGAACCTCTTTTCGCCGCCATGAGCTTTTAAGATAGATCCCGAAGGGCAATTCAAAAGGAAACCTTTGATTTGAGCGTCGAGTTGAATGGTGCCTTTCAGGAAACGTTTCCGAGTCCGCCCAACACCCCCGCCTAGGAACTTGCCCATTTGCGAATCATTTCCTCCACCCTACCGCATTCCTCTTAAGTCTTCCTGAATAGTATGTACTCTCTATGAATGCCCGGTTCGAATTCTTGGTTTGAAAACTGTCTAGCGTCTTAATGAACCGATGAAAATCAATTTCGCTAGCCGATCTTAAGCAAGGCATTTAGATGAAGAAAAACGATTGACTTTAAAAAATGCTCCAAAATTTCTTTCATTTCAGAGCTCTAGTTCTTTACTTGGGCGAATTATTTTTTACCTTTTTCTTCTGCGTTTGTATTGGAAATCGTTCTTACGCAGTCAATTTTACCACAGCTTAATAAATATATCAGGAGTATTTATAATCGATGAGTCATATTAACGAACGCTCTTACTCTGTCGGTTTAGTTCTTACGTTTTCAATAAAATATGCTTCATAGATTTTACAAACGATGCGCGGTCTTAGATGTCGTTCAAAAAGTCGAAAGATGTGTCGCCTCTCAGCTGTTTAGAAACTCACGCACATATTCAGCCCGGCTTGTTGTTTAACGAATACACTCGCATAATATAATTAAATTGAACAGGCGTTAAAAGTTTAAGCACAGATCATAAGTTTAAATCATAAATCCTTTTCCTGGCAGCACTTTAATGCTTTGTGACTTAAATGCGAGGTTTTACCAATAATTCCACTGAAAGTTGGCCACTTGAGATATGATGTTGAAACTTTTCCTTTTATAGATAGAAAGTGGTTCTATTTGGGAGATGTGGCGGCACCTTCTTCTATATAGCCCACATTCTGAATCGATTTTACAGCACCACGGTCAGAGATATAACTTTCAACATTTGCTATCACATTTCCGCCATCATTTGTCCTAATTTCATCAAATTTCAAAGTGCACTCACTCTCTCCTTCTAGTTACCATCGCGACTTTACAACGCTTTTCATTATCGGTTCTTTCCGTAGTTATCGTTTCCAATCGATGTGAAGCTAGAAAGAATTCATCCTAATCAAGGCTGAGATAGGAATTCTTCCGATATTTTTCTAATTTTTTAGTAATCACTGCAGCCGTTCAGTAAATAGCGCAAATACGCCAATCAAGCTCTCGCAGAAAACGTCAAAATTAAACGCTGCCATGCAAAATTATTGGAAGGGCGAAGACGGCAAAACGCCACGTTACCAGGGAAAGGGTCGATTCGGTATTCAAAGTACGCGTACCCAAAAACAATTCAAGAGGAAAACTGGGTTCGCTGCGAAGAGCGTTCGAGTTCAATGATCGGGATCACTCCAAAACGCTTTCAGACTCGTAGCACAACACGCAAAGGGACGCATCCCAAAACATAACTCCAATATTTCCGCACACAAAAAGGGCACATTATCCGACTTGCCGCACGAGTCGAGGCGTCGTTGGCAAAAAAATACAAGGTTATAAAACGCGTTAGACGAAGAATCCAGAAATTTTTTTCTAGCCGAGGGGAGCGAGCTGCATCGCGCTTCACGAAATCTAAACACTTTTTTATTAATGAAAATCGTAGCGTCGCGTTCATTGGCATTCGAAGACGTTATTCTCGCTCACTAAACCTCGAGATGAAAGAGAATAGAGCGAGGAGACGAACGCGTGAGGAATAAGCGATCGAACGATTGCTTCCCGCGTGGGAGTGGAAGGGAGTGGGAGAGGGCGGCTAGATGAGAAGACAATGGAAGGGAATTGCCGTCGGACGCGGTGGGTCTCCATGGGAAGACGACGTGTTATAAAGGTAAAGAAAGCTCGAATTGACGGGAGAAGGAAGTGTCAAATCCTTCGATGGCACCGGCAACTGCGAACTAAAAGACGATTCGACGGAAGGAAAAGAAAACTCCGCGCGTGGCATTCTTTTCCTGTTTTATTTCTTTCCAAATAGCTGTCACATCTTCTCGAAAATGCTTGCACGTAACAGTGAATGTAACCTTTCAGCGCTACAAAGGTTGCATAAGTTTAAGGACGACGCATTTCCCGTAAGTAATTAAATAAAATGTGTACTTATGGCTTGTGAGTTTTTTAATTAATTTGTGGCGTTTAAGGATGCCATTTACAAATGTATCCCATCGAAAACTTATTTAAACGGCATTAATTATTCCTCATTGAGAACTTACGTTTTTATCTTTCCTTTGGAGTAAATTCAATTATTTTGATTCATGATTTTCTTATGAAATAGTTTTTATAATGGGCGAAACTCGGAGGTTTTTCACTAAGAGGGTACCCTTTTTCTTATAGGAAATAGGAAAACAACCTTCCGCCTATGATACATTTTTCGAAAACTAACTTTGGGATAAGGAATGGATAATCTGCTTCCAATTATAATAATTCAGAAAACTCACTACTTCCTGAGTCGAGTTAATGTGACTTGACCCAATAGTGGAATGCTGAATAATATTTTTTAACTCTTCATGCGCGTTAGAATCTATAGATGTTATATTAGAATATAACCCTCCAAATAAATTTTAAATCTACATTCTAAAAGACGGGAGGATTTGAAAAATCGTCCCATGTCCTTGACGAACGATCAACTCAAATGGCTTTCTCTCAGAACTAAAATTATGCTTCCTCATTCCGTTTCAAATGGAAAATTTATCACCACAGCTTTGATTTCCCCATCAGGAAAAAAATGCTTTTTGACTTTCCGTCATTCGTGGAGGCATTTTCTACGAACGAATAGGTACGCGCGCACACGGCACAGCGCACCTTATGAAAACTTAAATATTTTCGAGTTGGAATGCAGATCGAAGACACGGGAATAGAATCCTAATGCTTGATCGAACGGACAAGAAAAATACACGCGCGTGGGTGGCAAATGAAATCCTTCGCCACGCAGGAGTGAGGGAAAGACTTTAACAAGTGTTTTACGATAATAGTTGGAGCGGATTGATCGTTGCCCGGTGCGACGGAATTTGCCTAAGGACTCCTGAGTCAGTATAGCGAGTAAATTCTGCCAAAAAACAGGAAGAGTGAAACAAGAGGCAGTAGGAAGTATTGTTAAATGGTCTCTAAACATGATTCACCAGATAATGATACGGGAATAATTTGAAATCAGGAGAAAAAGTCTGCCATGACGGGGAATCGAACGCCAAAATTTTGTACCCGAGAAACGCTGAATAATATTTTATTCCGAATCGAATTTCAGATGCTTCCGGTCGTAAAAAGGTCGTTTTATAAAAGAATCTGATGTGGCCACCACATGACTTTCTCTACATCTGTATTACTTCTAAAAATTCCAAATAGGTTACATAATAATAAATATTTTAACTAACCGAGAGAAAACTTGAGACTTTACAAAGAACAGAAACAAACTCAAACTATAGCCATCTGATATTGGATATGGCCACAAAGCTCCAACAATTAAGAAAATAAAAAGGAGCGGTACTAATTGTAAGACGTAACTAAGCGTCAATTGTTAACAATAGTCGTCGGTAGGTGACGCGGTGATGACAGCTAAAAATATAAGACCTCTTAAACAATGCATTATATGGGAAAATGTTCCAAACAAAGGTTGTATAAAATAAAATTTCCTACAACTGTTATACCAATACATTTTTACATTTATCAAATATTAAAGCAAATATTTCAAAATAACGGATAAGTGACAAGAGTCGGTTAACCAATTTTTACCAAAAACTAATTGGTTCTCCTGGCTTTTATAAAAATGTTAAATATAAAATTTCGCGATGACCTGATTAATAGTTTTTGAGTTAGAGCACCCACAAAAAAGCTGTCACACTCACAAACATCATCGAGAAAATGGTCAAAACGTGTACAGCGGACCTCAAAACCGTTGGAATCTCGAAGTCGATTTTTTTCATAAATACAATACTTTCCCTTATACTACGTCTATGGAGAAAGTAAAAATCGACGTAACTTGGTTTCTCAAGATTTAAAAACGATCTCTCACTCTGAGAATTTCATATTACAAATCCATTTAATCACGGAAAACTATTCAAACTTCCATACACAGGCTGATACAAAAGAAAATGAAAAACACCAATGATGATAATGATACGTTACAGTTCGTGGAGTACAAATTAATTTTTTCTTGTAATTTATAAGAAGTTTTATCGGTCTCGGGCGTTGTTATTATTCAAATAAATAAGAAAGAGCGAGCCATACTCATCTCTACGGAATCTGCAGAATCCCATCCATTTTTTTAAGAAAAAGGAAATAAAAACTCTTAGAAACAATATCATTCTCTCTCCGTGACTTATCTCTCTCTCTCTCTCGCTCACTAACTCCACCTGGTGAGTGCCGTCGCATTCATCTGCCTAAAATCGAAAACAAAACACTCTCGGCGAGAGAGAGAAAAATAGGCTCGGAAAAAATCACCTTGGACGATTCACACGAGTTTTGCAGAGGATGGACCGGGATCGATTCCAGGTAAGGGGGAAGAAAAGAATAGCTCAAAACCATTGTAGCGATCGAGGAGGGGGGCCACAAAAGGTAAGGGAATCGAGGGACGAGTTTTGCCTCGCGAGTCCCTGGCGTGCTCTGGCGGAGCAGAAAAGAAACATCACATCTCCTTCTCGCGTCCCTTTTCCATAACGCCGTTTTCTTCGTCTCCGCGACAGCGAACTTAAAATCCTTTCTTGTTCCCTCTCGCTGGTTCATTTTTGCTATGGACGCGACTGAGAAACGTGCATCACTTCGGATCTTAAAATGCGTCGAGTGGAAGGATAGCTGCTCCACGCGAGGAATAAGAAAACGAGAAGAGAAAAAAGAAACTTCGGGAGCATAAAGATAATCAATGCGGAATAATTTTCGCGCTGTGAAGCACGCCCTTTGCCGAGTTTCATATTTATAAGAAGTTACCAGTAAAAAATAAGGTAGTTTTTTCCTTCATCTCTATGTGAGACACACTTTTATTTTTTCCCGCCGTCGTTGCGATTTTGTTTTGCAGAAAAAGGCGTCGGCTAGAACGAAAGTTAACATTTACTTTGCCGAAATGAATTTTTATCCAGTAAAAAAACAAAGGTCGCGAAAAGGCTTCGCGGGCTGGCGAAAAAAATTACATTCACCTAATTAAGAGCTCTTTTGGTTTAATTAATCTTGGTGAGTATGCGAAATAAATCCAACTTTTTGTTATAAAGAGCGGAGGCAAGCAATTTATTTTCTTAATATATACCGTTTAAACCTCTAATTCAGAGATAACTAGAATCAAGCGCAATGCTATAAAAAAACTTTTTCCCGGGGACCTGAGATCTGACGCAATTACATTAGGAAGATAAAAGGAAGACCCTTTTTCTAATCTCTCGCTCCTGTAGTGAGTTTGCGCTCAATTTTGAAATTTGCTTACAGTCTCCCAAAAGAAATAAAAGTCATCCCTGGTATCACACACTATGGTCGCCGGTTCGAATCCTACTGAAGGCAACAAACAATAGATACATTATACAATTGACTAATTTGATAGAGCGAAATAATAATCGAGACAGTGAAGATACTGCACTGTGATTACAGATTCAGCGAACTTCGCATACGGTATTCAATGGCTTAATCATCACCCTAAAACGCTAAACGGTTTTTAAAATATCTCTTTATATTTGGCGTTTACGAAAAGCTGGAAGCGCTTCTCTACAATGTAATACTTACTTTTCGTAAGATTTCGCTTAAACAAATCCAACTTTTGGTGTGAGGATGAAACGATGTTTTCATAGCTCGTCTTACCATTTTCACTGTAAATATTGTGCTTTGTTTTTCCGTTAAAATGCGCAACTGCACCGTGCTGTAATAGCGAAGTGAAAATCCCCCACATGGCCGGTCCTGGCACGATCCGTTCACCCGATATTTTAAGTCGTAAAATTGTGAGGGAAAAACTGCGAGGAACACGCCGGTAAATTACTGAATGCATTTTCTGTCAATGTAGCTTCGCGCCCATCCATCTACCGTTTTTTTTCTACTCCCGGTGGCGAGAAATGTTGACCTAATGCAGTCCCCCAATACCACGCGGTTTAGTTTTTTCACGCGGTTTAGTTTTTTGACGCGGACTCTTAGTTTATCTAGAAATTCAGCTCAAAGATATCGAGGTTAGCGGGCGCCGCGGCGGAAAACATCCCAACCGACGAATCCGACCATACGAGTCACCGATGATGACAAAAACAGACGGGCGCGGATCAGAACGTAAAGAACAAGAGACTCACGGCAGGAGAAGGATTCGCTGAGATACTATAACCAGAAAAGACAAAAGGGGCGGTACCCGTGAACGGGGTCGGCCGCGCAACGCTCCAGCAAATGCCGCAAAAATCCGCGAGCTCAGCGTGGGTGAGGAACGGGCGCGGACCGGTGTTTGTAGCGCGAAACCAAGCGGCGAAGATACTCGGGAAACGTGAGCTCGATGAATAGGTTTAGGACACGCGTCGTGGACAGGGAGGGTAGTCGAAAAAGGAATAAAAAAAGAACGGTGAGATGGTAAGTGGGGGGAGGACGAAGAGAATAAAAGGCTTTCGAGCTTGCGTACTTCTGAGCCCTCGGGAAAAATCTCACCGCCGCGAAATAAAAGAAGTTTTTTTTTCCACTCCAGCCCGCTACCCCCCCCCCCCCCTAATCACTTAGCGCAATGTCAAAACGCTTTGTCTGATTAAAGGACATTTTGCGTTATTACAAACCGAGTTTCAAACTATCTCGTTACAACTCCGACGCGACGATCGAGAAGCGAGCGGTGGAGCTATAAAACTGGCGACGACGTAAGAATGAGAATGCAAGAGAGGTTTGACGGCGAGACAAAAGAAAATTCCGGGGCAATTCCCCCAAAAGAAACGTCCCCGCTTCATTCCTCCTCGCAGATTCCCTTGCGGTACTTCAATATCATCCACCTTATGTCACAGTTGGGACGAATAAGAATCGCCATCCATGCGGCGCTTGTACCGGGCAAAGAACGTAGCACAGACCTATCACGCCGGATTGACAATCAGCTGAAACAATCGCTGAATTTAAACGCGATAAACAGTCGACGGTATCGACCCCGCTGATTTTGCCAACGTCCTCGCCGTTTGGTGCTTCGACTCCAAACTAAATATACATAATTTCTCCTAGTCTCGCTAAAAAAACAGCGTCGTCTGGTGGCGGTATAAAACTCAAATGGCACATATAGCGCCTCCCCTAACTGAATCGTTCACGTGGGAAAACGCAACGGAGTTTCGCCGTAATAAAGGACCTTTTTTCCCGATGTCTTGGCAAAGGGTCGCGACTGCTTCCATAGAGGATTCGAATCACAACAGCTAGAAGAAGAATCGTGAGAGCGGAAATGACATCTTCTCTGGGACGCGGCGTAGGAGGGACGGAATAGTGCGTGCTGAATGTTAAATTATCTTCAGCCAGGAAGTCTCCGAAAAGAGAACTTTGATTTAGCTACAAATGCGTTCGTATTATAAACGTAGAAAGCGTTAAATAAAAGGTCGATCGCGTCACCTCGTGAAGGGACTAATTAAAGTTATTGAAATCGAATTAGAGAGCGTAGTTCGTGCCTTTAACCATTTACTTGAAATGCATAACAATTACAGCCATAAAAGTCAAAACACGGTCGACTAAATCGCATGTATATTTCAGCTTTCTGTCGATGTCGATGAGAATATCAATGATGCATGAATTACCACTAACGACGAGTACGACGTAGTTAAAATGTCCATGCGTTTCACTCAACAATTTTATGACTGTGTAAGTTATCTACAACATTTACCTTCCTTCAAAAGAGAATTATCGAGCTCACCCTATGGTTAAAGTTGGCTAACTTTCTCCCCAACGGCCGTAAAAAGGTTATAAACAGGCTACAAAGTAGCCGGCATCAGTGGCTATCCACCAATACTAGGATATGCTATTTAGAGTCAGTGAATTTCCACTGATGACGGCTGCTTTGTAGTCGAAACCTTTCCACCTAATTTACGTAACAATTAGATTCCATCCGTAAGGGGAACTCAAAAAAATTTTTTGGAACATTTCTTAAGTAATTTCTTCGCTAAATTTCATCTTTTGGTTATGATTGCAACTTTGTTCGACTCTACCAATGGCCAATCATCCTGATGACGGGTGCTTTGCAGCTAAATTTTGTATCCGATTTAATTTTCCCCATCATTTTTTAGGCTATTGGAAAGTTTTCTATTTCCTTTCTACTCAACGGGTAACTGTTCAGTAGAAAGACGTTTTGTAATATTCCTTCCGACACTGCATAATATTCGAGGAAAGGGACGACAGCGATTCCAACCCTTTTCATAAATCTTTCCTATATTGTCATTTCAAAAGTGAAACCTATTTTGCCAAAATAATTTCGGATTGAACTACCCCAGGATGAAAACGAAATAATACTTTAAGTACATAGATTAAAAATAACTGTGAACAAGCATGGCTACAGGAGCCTGTTTGAACTCGTCGTACATTTCCGCTCAAGTAATACTCGCAAAATTTTTGTATCGATTTCCGCGGGGTGCTTCCCTGAATCTCAACCGAAATGAAGCAGGGTAAGCCACCTGTCGGGAATCTGCAGAGTCACGAGGCTGCACTTGAACCAGGAATAAGGATTTTTTTTAACTGCGGGCCCCAAGGACTGCATTCGAATGCTAGTATTCCAATAGTAACCGAAATAAAAAAAGAAATACATCGGCTAGTTGCAAAACCTCCAGTTTTCAACCGTATTTTTTTGTTCTCAACTCACAAAGCTCACACAGCAATAATATTCTTGAAATATGCTGATTACATCATAATTTTAGCCCGTCAGTATGACGAGAACGAAAATTGTATCATTATTCAATTTTACGAACCCAATCTTATTATTAGATTTTAAAGGTTGTAATCGCCCATTTATTTTTCCGAAAGACAAAATACATCAATCAATTATGCAAAGAGGTTTATAGGGTTTGTTTATTTTCGTTGCTACAACAAATAGCTTAAATAAATCCTAAATTCCATCAAAAAGAAAGTAAATGTATGTTATAACTGCTGCATTCTGGTGAGTAAATATGTTCAATTTACCTGCATGCACATGCTGCGTTTCATAAGAGAAAATAAGCGGAAAATTTATACGAATAAAAGCTAAAACGAAGAAAGAATATATATATATATATACACACACACACACACATACACTAGCAAATGTGCCCGGCGTTGCTCGGGTTTTTAAATCAAGACAAATTAAGTTGAATGAGATTTGAGAATAAATGAAGTATTTAAACCAAGTTAATTTTAAAATCAAAGTTATTTTTTTCTGCCGTAACTTTGTGGAATTTTATAATTAAAATGAAAGAAAATTTAAAAAACTAAAAAAATCTCCCTTTATAAAGTGGGATTTACAGTGTTTTCTTACTTTCTTTCAAGTTAATTTTTATTGTAATGCTTGTTGGTATACAATATTTTTGTCTTCCCATCTTTTTTCTCAAATAAATAATTTTTCCCGCATCCTTCTCTAGACGCAGCTATATATAATTTTCCATGAGCAAAGCAGTCGTTTGGCAATTCAACACCTGCAACTTTAAAAGACTAACCTTGTCTAAGTCGTGATCGATGTCGAATTTCTCTTTGTTCTGAAGATTTTGCCGCTCTTGCTGTGGCTATTCTCTTATATTTTAATCTGTCGAGATCTGAGAATGTTCTTCGTGATCGTTTTGGCATTATGCCTGTTTTAAAACTTTTGTTGAATTTCTTTGAAATTTATTTTCTTAAAATAAATCCATAAAAGTAACGTACAGTATAAAAAATAGAAATTTTAAACCAACGATATGAATTTTATCTAGATATAGAATTTTGGAAACGAAAGAAGTCTACCTGAAATCAAAATTTAAAATATTGCCAACTTTGGTAGGCAATCGGTAATTAGGACTTTATCTGCATAAACAAACAAATTTTAAAAATATTTATGAAGAGAAGAAGCAGAGAAGATTTTTGTTCCGTTATTACTGTATACCTCTTTAGATCCCGAAACGGTTAATGATACGTTGCTATTTACCGCTATTGTTGTTCAACATTTGTTAAGTAATCATTTGTGATGATAAATCCGGAGTCTTTGAAGCTGTTAAATTGGTTATTTTACCGAAGTAAGGATTGAGTTATAGCATAGTTATAAAAATACATTTAAGAAGCTAAGGTTGCTTTCTGTAAAAAGCAGACTAAAACATTAATTTTTATTGCGCCTACACGTGAAATGTTTTTTCAAATAAAAAATTCGCGAACATAAAAATTCCTATAATTATATATCACAGAACATGCTAATCGCCAATGCCATTAAGATCCGTTTGATATAAGCCGAGATGGAATTTAGGTGATAACATTTAAATGACCTATATTGGTAACACATATCTATTTTAATATAAATGTATATAGATGAATATGAGGCCAAAATTAGAATTAAACTCTCTGGAACATACTATATTGTGAATTATATATTTTTCAATTTTCAGTCCACATAAAAAATTATGAACAGAATAATAAACCTTATAATTTTTCTTTAAAATGGTTTATATCTAAAGGTTGTGAGTCAATTTGTTCTAATTTTAATCTCAAAAATAAAAAAGCTTGCACGACAAAAAGTCGATTTTTACGTGCTATCTCATTGGGAATGCAAATCATCCCCTGGAGTCAAACTCTGGACGTTTTTCGTAAATTTTTATATCGTAGTAGATTATCTCTGCCAAATTTCAAGTTTATATCTGCATATTTGTTCGAGTTATTCGCGTTTTAAGGATATTCCAGGAATCAGGAACCCAGGAATCAGACGTATATATATATATATATATATATATAAATCAGTATAGTTTTAACTATATAAATATTTTAAATGTATAAATCAACATGCTTTTAATCAAATTTCAACTAAGCGGTGGATTAAATACTAAAATGATAATGAGCAAATAATAATTATATTATTGTGATTGCGCCTATCCTGTTATAAAGCATTTTGGATTTACGAAAGCTATATCTTTATGTAATCACTATTTAATTGTTTTACTGCCTACTTTAATTTTGCTACAGCTTAGCTTCTAAAATCTTGGGGTGGAAAAGCATTCTCTGATATTACACACATTTCAACAGAAAACCTACTTCAATAAGCGCAACTTCGCTCGGTACAGCGTTTTCAAGAATGGAAGCAC
Organism: Tanypteryx hageni; assembly: GCA_028673005.1. NCBI lineage: Eukaryota > Metazoa > Arthropoda > Insecta > Odonata > Petaluridae > Tanypteryx > Tanypteryx hageni. The sequence goes on along the minus strand of CM054118.1, from coordinate 54,500,555 downwards.
TGCGCTAAAACAGGCAGTCCCGTAATTTTAATTCTCCTTGCAGCCCAACCTTCACCTTTCCCTCCTTACGTTCCGTATTTTCCTCGGTCCATACCAGCGCAGCTAATTTCTTTTGATCTTTTTAATCCAAGCGGGGAAAAAACTGCCCTGTCCTAAGAATTCTCCGCAGTTGCGCGATTACTCATCTCCACGAAAGAACCTCCTCGCCAAAGAAGAACGTCGGCATTCCGATCTCCACACACCCGATGAGCAAGCAAAAGTCACACATTGCGAAAGGGATTGCAGAGGGAGAACCCGAGTGCAGATAAAAGCGACGTCTGGTACGTCTCAAACCAGACAATATCTCTCGCGTCTGGTTTATCTGAAAACTGCTCATATCTAGGATTAAAGCTACGCTGTGGTATAAAAATACTACGGAGTGTGCAGAAATAGAATTTTTTTTTGTTCGAGCGCGTGAAAAGAGTTTGAAAATGGGAATGCATGCGAAGGCACGCTGTGTCATCGTTACACAATATGACACGCAGAGCAGTTATAGCACAGTTATAGAAGTAAAAAAATCTGGTGTGGCCACCACATGACTTTCTCCATATCTGTAATATTTTTAAAAATTCCAAATAGGTTACATGATAATAAATATTTTAAGAAACTGCGAGAAAATTTTAGATTTTACAAAGAACAGAAATAAACTCAAACAGCCTTCTGATATTGGATATAGCCATAAAGCTCCAACAATTAAGAAAAGAAAAAGGAGCGTTACTAATTGTAAGACGTAACTAAGCGTCAATTGTTAACAATAGTCGTCGGTAGGTGGCGTGGTGGTAGCAGCTAAAAATATAAGATATCTCTTAAACAATGCATTATATGGAAAAATGTTTCAAATGAGGTAGTAGTAGAAAATTTAATTTCCTATAACATTTTTACATTTATCAGATATTAAAACAAATATTTCAAAGTAACGGATAAGTGAAAAGAGTCAACGCCCACTTCCGGTTGACCGATTTTTATCAAAAACTAATCGGTTCTTGTGAATTTCATAAAAATGTGAAATATAAAATTTCGCGTTGACCTGATTAATAGTTTTTTAGTTAGAGCACCCACAAAAAAGCTATCACACAAACAGACATCATCGAGAAAATGGTCAAAACGTGTTCAGGGGCCCTCAAAACGTGTATGGAGAAAGTAATTGATGCGAATGTCTCTCCTCGTGAACATTATAGAATTCGACTTGAATACAGACATCGATCATGTATACAACTTGGAAAATCACAAGCTTTCGCGAAAGGAAATACTTAATGTAAAGCGTGATTCCACTTCTTGTTTAAAAGAAGGTAATCTTACTTTTATAAGCTTTCAACTGCTGGCATAAATTTAAAATTCATACAGCTGCTTGTGGATATTATGAATGTGAATGTTTTGGTGACTCATAAAATGATTTTCATTCCGTTTGATCTCTTAGGGTACTTACCATAGCACTTATTGGAGCTAATTAATCAATGGTAAATTCTAATGTACCCTTCGGCCGAAGAAGATTTAAATTCAATCTAATTCGTGCATATTTATTTATTTGTACACATCCAAAATAAGCATCATGAAAGGTGCATAATATTGAGGATACGGACAGCATATGAATTGTCGATCTCTCCATATGACTTAAATTCAAAATAATCGAGACAATTCCTTTAGCCATGAATTTGTTGAGTAAATCTGATGCGCACTTCTTCTCCTCCTAGGCGATAACTACGACCTGCCATTTTGCCTCCATAACACATTCCTCCTAATTCTCACAAAAAACGCCAGCTTCTTGCTTCGCTGGAAGAGCAACGGCCACCCATATAATGTACCACCGAAGAAATTCCATTTGAAAGCTTCCTCTCTACCTACGCGCATCCTGTACTCACAGCCACCTAAAACGAGTTGATTCTTTTTAGAACCGAGGAATGCTAGATGGAGCCGAAAACGCAGTTCATAATTGCTGCCGAACACGACTAATTTGTGATTGAAACGCGCATCTGTTTTACTCAACCATTTTATGACTACAGGAGTTAACTTGATCAACAGAGAGAGAGAGAGAGAGAGAGAGAGAGAGAGAGAGAGCGTGATTGAGGTATCAGCTGATCCTTTATAGTTGCGTATTGGGTTATGGCAGGCGACAGAAAATTCACGAATAGAACGTAATGTTTTTTAACAAGGTTGTGTTTAGTGATATGACAGAAGTCCCTAGTAAAACTTTCTCGTATATCCGTTTCGCGTCGAACCAAACGAGATTATCATTTTTCTCTCCCGTAATTTACGAAACGGCAGACGCGACACTGAATCCTTTTCGGGGATTTGATGCGGTGGTTTTCAAACTCTATTTTGCGAAGCCCTACCGTATCGCTGAAAACTTCCAATGATGTCGTAAGATAAAAAGATGTACAGCCAAACTCCGATTTAGCGCCAGCGTTTGTCCATCACTGACATTGGCGCTAAAGCGGGAATGGCGGTAAATCGAGGTACATGCTTGCTCTATCTTAACTATATAAAACACAAATGTTGGTTGTTGTTTGTCACCCTTTAAAAAATTTATAAAGAATCTAAATATAAAATCTAAATTGGGTAGGAATGCTTGGTTGACATATTAAAAGTGGTTGACGAAAAAATATTTGGAAAAACGACCCGGGTTCGAATCCAGGGGATTATTTCTATTTTCATAAGGTAATACTATATGATATAAAAATCTGTTGTAGACACCACATGGCTTTCTCCATACCTCTAATATTACTAAAAATTCCAAATAGTTTAAATGATAATAAATATTTGAAGGAACTGCGAGAAAAATTTAAAGACTTTACAAAGAACAGAAATAAACTGAAACTGTAGCCTTCAAATATTGGATATAGCCCCGAATCTCTAACAATTAAGAAAATGAAAAGGAGCGTCAAGTGTTAACAATAGTCGCCGGTAGGTGGTGTGGAGGTGGCAGCTAAAAAATTCAGTTTTAAAAATATCTCTTCAACAATGCATTTATATGGGACATTGATTCGAACAAACATTATAGAAATTTTTCTACAACTTTTATTCCAGTACTTTTTTATATTTAATCAAATTTCGCGCTGATCTGATTAATAGTTTTTGAGTTAGAGCACCCACAAAATGCCGGTCACACAGACATCATCGAGAAAATAGTTAAAACGTGTTCCGGGGACCTTTAAATTTGTATTTCCGTTGAAATCTCGAATTCGATTCTTTTCGTGAAAACAATAATTTCTCTATACTTCGAATATGAAGAAAGTAAAAATAGACTTTTCAACGTGCACTTTTTTTCTTTTGGAAATTGAAATTATAAAAAACTAACCTAAGATCATCCGATTTGAAATATTTTTTTTTAATTAATAAAGTAACTTATTCTATCACTCTTTTTCTGCCTAGAGCTCGAATTCGCTCATATTAAACGTTTAAATCATATATTCTGCTGAAATATTGCTATTTTAACGATAACTGCCTTGATGAAAATGCATTTGTCAAAACTCAAGCTCATATTGTTGTGCCAAGGCTAAATGCCTTCCCTTCCTCAAAATTTGTTTATCTTGACAACTGACTGCTGTGAGATATACAATCAATATAAATGGTGAAAGTTAAAATAATTTACAATTATCTAAAGAAAAAAATGAAGTTAAAAATTACAGAAACATGTTCAAGGCGATAATTTAACAGTAAATGCAATATTTAAAAAATTATAGATATGAAATTCAACAAATAAATAAATAAAATTAGTAAAAAAATTTTAATCTTGTTTTTTACGTTCTTTACACGTAGTATACTGGAGAGTAATGTTTTCATGAAAAAATCGATTTCGAGATTTCAACGGAAATACACGTTTTGAGGTCCACTGAACACGTTTTGACCATTTTCTCGATGATTGTGTGTGTGTGCGTGTATGTTACAGCTTTTTTGTGGGTGCTTTAACTCAAACATTGTTAATCAGGTCAACGCGAAATTTTATATTTAACATTTTTATGAAAGGCACAAGAACTGATTAGTTTTTGGTAAAAATCGGTCAAACGGAAGTGGGTGTTTACTCTCGTCACTTATCCGTTATTCTGAAATATTTGCTTTAATATTTGATATATGTAAAAATGTATTGGAATAATAGTTTTAGGAAATTTAATTTTCTACAACCATTGTTTGAAACATTTTTCCATATAATGCATTGTTTAAGAGATATCTTATAATTTTAGCTACCACCACCACGCCACCTACCGACGACTGTTGTTAACAATTGACGCTTAGTTATGTCTTAGTAACGCTCATTTTTATTTTCTTAATTGTTGGAGTTTTGTGGCTATATCCAATATCAGAAGGATATGGTTTCAGTTTATTTCCGTTCTTTGTTAAGTCTCAACTTTTCTCGCATTTTATTAAAATATTTATTTTTATGTAACCTATTTGAAATATTTAGAAATATTACAGGTATGGAGAAAGTCATGTGGTAGACACATCAGATTTTTATTTATTTGAATCCGTCATTTTTTACGGGCAATATACTAGTGGTAGAATAAAGTGTCAAGTGAGTGAGGGGGAGAATGGGAAATAGGGAGAGAGATTGGCACGAGGAGAGAATAGGAGGGAATGGGAAGTGTTTTAATTTTAATTTAATACTTGATTCATGCATACCCGTCATTTTTGGCGGGCAGTCAGCCTAGTGTAATCATAAAGTGGAAGATCTGTTCACTACGGTTAATGAGCGGTATGCGGGGGTGCTCTATAGATAAAATTGAGTTAAATTCGAAGAAATTTATAGACATTTAACTCATTTTGATTTGAAAGGGATAATTTTGCCAGATATATCCGCTCGCTTTAAAATATTTAGTTTTAATTCGAACTTATTCGACGCTTATTCCTAGACCAGCATTTCATCAGGGCTACCAAGTAATCCATTTATTGTGTAAATTAATACGGCAGCCATGATCAACATTTATTTTTTAAATATCATAACCTCGGCGGAATTCAAAAATAGTTCTTGTTGCGGAATATTCTAGCGATAGAATTTAAATTCAACGCATATAGACAACAAGAGTAAGACGTCTTCTTCGGTTAATCATAAATCGGAGATAAGGAGATAAGATTGAATCAACTTTCTTCCAGCTAGAACAGCGCTGCGCTGATAACAAAGCGAGAGTTTTTTCGGATAAAATGTTAGTTCATGATTGGACTGGACCGATGAATATAATTAATGCCCGAGGATAAAAAAAATCCTTCGACTTAAAATGAATTTCTTTCGGTCAAAGCGGCATTGGTGTACACGTACAGAATAAACTGATGTGGGCAACACATGACTTTCTCCATATTTATATGGCAAATTACATGTTGTTAGCTCTGGGATCGTTGTCAATATTTACTTCCGGTTGACAATTAAGAAAAGAAAAAGGAGCGTTACTAAGACGTAACTAAGCGTCAATCGTTAACAATAGTCTTGTGTAGGTGGCGTGGTGGTGGCAGCTAAAAGTATAAGATATCTCTTAAAAAATGCATTATATGGAAAAAATCTATCAAATTAAGGTTGTAGAAAATAAAATTTCCTACAACTTTTATTCCAATACATTTTTACATTTATCAAATATTAAAGCAAATATTAAAAAATAACGGATACGTGACAAGAGTAAACACCCACTTCCGGTTGACCGATTTTTACCAAAAACTAATCAGTTTTTGTGACTGTCATAAAAATGTTAAATATAAAATTTCGCGTTGACCTGATTAATAGTTTTTGAGTTAGAGCGCACACATAAATCTATCACATACAGAGAGACAGACACACAGACATCATTGAGAAAATAGTCAAAACGTGTTCAGGGGACCTTAAAACATATTATTTCCGTTGAAATCTCGAATTCGATTTTTTTCATGAAAACACTACTTTCTCTATGCTTCGTATATAGAGCAAGTAAAATAATATGGTGGTGCTGATTCGCTACGAAACTCGCCTGAAGATCGCTCAAATCGATCCAGAAAATGCGTCATGAACTCGTTTTTTTGCGACAAATTAGGATCGTTTGATCACCAAAAAGAGTCCGGCCTCCGCGCGTTAGTCGGGTATCCTTTCCGAGGCCAGTAAACCTTCGATTCTGAAAGGGTTGACCTTATATGGGAACGCCGAAGGTGCGCTAGCGCGGCGGCGTGTATATGCAGGTCAGACTTGGAACGGAAAAGGAGAGGGTGGGTGAGTGAGTTTCAAGATATTTGGGAAATATATATATATATATATATATATATATATGTATGTATACATAACTGTGTTGAGACCAGATGGAGTAGGAGATAGAGACATTATCAGTTTCTGAACAAGCCATCAATCAACGTCCACGCTCGGACGAAGATTAAGAATTATATACAGCCGAACCATTGTGAATCGAAATTTAAGGGAAGATAAAAATTTCGAGTTACAATATCTACGAGAGATGGAACTTTGATAATAGTTTCGAATTATCGAATATTTTGAATTATCACATACCCTATCTACTCGCATAATTGCCCAACTTTTTCGCGCGATTTCCTTTGCAGTAAAACAAGGGTGGAGCAAATACGCGGTTTTCTCCTACCGTATGAAAGTAGCCATATCAGAAAAAAAGTGTTTTATTTCCTATTCATAGTTCAGATGGGGCACTTACGCGATGGAGGCAATTACGCGAGTAAATACGGTATTTCGAATTATAGAGGTTCGATTATGTTTATACGCGTTTTAATGTGTCTACCCGAACTAAATCGAATTTCCGCCAACTATACCATTTATTTTTCTCTTTTAAACTTCGAGATTCCTATTTCCATCACTCTATTTTTATTCCAAAACTTTTGAAGTAGTACCATAACTCAAATTATTTTTCCAATCTCCAGCTAAGTTCGAGTCTTACATATTCTAATTACAAGCAATCTCCACATATCGGAAAAATCACGGGGCTGGTTTCCTTCGCAAACAATCTCACCGATTGTTTAGGTTACTGGGCTCACTTCCAAGACTGGAGAAGTGTCGGGGTGTCGGCGATCTGAGGGAGATTTTCTTTTTTTCCTCCGTTGGCACTAAGTCTCGGGCGATTTAAAACATGCGTGGCGAGCCGAACGAAAAAAAACGGGGGGGAAACAGAGCTCTTAAAAGATACGTCACGGATGAACCGCCACCTCAAGCTCATTCATTATCGCGGGTCGACGCGCTGAACTTGGGAAGTGACGGGAGTTCTTCGAACTTCCCGGTCGCTATTTTCTCTCGTGACGTGTTTTCGAAAATCTTTGAGCGAATTTCATATCTTGTGACGTATCCTTTCCCCTCTCGAAGCGATAAGCTACGTCCTTTATTTCGTAAGGAATGCCAGGGTGATAATAAATTTAAATGCAGGAACGTCCAATATAAACAAGTAAACTTCTAATTTAGAATCTATTATATATTTTGAAGAGTTTGGATGTTCATAGAACTCCTCCTAAACGATAAAAGCTAGAACGACCAAATTTGGTACGATTAACCCTTACATCCTAACAGGTGTTATTTTTGACCCCATTGTCCAATTTCAATATACCCCATAAGGACAGCACGGGATTCAGTGCAAGGCAGTCTAAAAATGCTTTTTAAAATTTCTTATAATAGAGATACGAACTTGGGACGAAAACGGTTCTATGGCTAAAAGAATGAAGTTTATTATTTTCGAAGACGGAATTCAAATCCGTGCCGAATTGGCTTATTAATCGGTTTTTAATCGCAGAAAAATGCTACTTTTTCCGGTTTTCAACAATGTAAAATGTTAATTACCATGGCAACGAGCTCAATGCTTTTAAATTGAACTGATATCATGTATGTTACGATAGCATTGATTTAATGGGAATTAATGGCGCCATATTTGAATCGTTATTTTCAAATTGTGTTTTTAAGTAGTTTACACTCGCGTAATTAACTCGGAACAAAAGCGTCAATTAGTGTTACAAATATATGGTATTTATATCTTATCAATTAAATATTATCTCAGATAATATCCAACGGATACCAATGAAATCGGCGATTTCCATCGCCTGCAATATTTTTATTCGATAGGAATGTATGTATTCGTTCCCTATAATTGACAGTGAAATTTGTTTTCATTAACATTGGAAATTAATAAAGTGTAAGATATCACAGAAGGTAGGTACAATAAGAAAACTTCTATAATAATTCTTTAATTTCGACCAAAATATAATTGTTAACTTTTCTCCCTTAAATACCTATAAGTACATTTTCCTTTCTCTTCATCATTTGTATGCATCAATTAAGCAAATTATACTTATTAGATTATAACAATTCTTTCCATGTCATAACACACTTTCTATCGCCAAAATCGATTTCAAAGTCCGAGAACTCATTTTATTTCCTAGGTTTGACTTTAAAATATTCACTTGACAAATTAGACCCACAAAATCAGCCTTTGGATGGGATAACGTATGTTTAAGCTAAATTTGTCATTAACTTTAAACGTGTTTCCACCGGTTGCGTCCCTAGAGCTTGCAATTCCTGCTCAAGGTTTTAATGTTTTTTTGAGATTCATGATTATCCAATATGTAGTTTCTTCCACTAGAAAACAATTCGAGTGAAATAACTATATTTTAAAAGTGAATCTATCGATTGTTTAATATGATTATTTGATAAAAAATATAAGGTCGGCAAATTCGTCGATAAAGGATGTGAGAAAAATTCATTTATTTGGGCAAAAGATGGGAAGACAAGAAATATTGCATATCATCAAGCATTACAATAAAAATTAACTTGGTTTCATTATTTGGTTTTATTTTCAAATCTTCCTCTATATTTTTTATCTTGATTTTAAAACCCGAGTAACTCCGGGTACTTTCAGCTACTTGTAAATAGATATAAGTTTTTATTTTCGGCAATAGTATTGGGAAAAGCTGGAAAATATAAATACGAATGTAGAAGATCTTTTTCATATTATCCTGTCCGTATTTCCGTCAGACAACTACCAAGGGGTCCGTATAAATACAAGTAAGGGAAAAATTGCAGACCAAATTACATAAGGCGCTTTTTTCCATGGTTTAGGATTATGACGTCATCATAAGATTACATCATTGGTTGAGATCGACCCCCTCAAAATATATAGTCCATAATAACATGTCTCATTTAAAAGCAGTAGACTCGTTGCTATGGCAGTTTTATATTCCATTGTTAAAGATCGGAAAAATTCCCCTCTTTTTTAGATTAAAAACAACAATTGTTCGCTCTCATTCGACACGGATTTGAATTCTGTTTTCTAAAATATAAATCTGTCTTGCAGCTATAGAACTGTTCTTATCCCGTGCTCATATCTTAACTTTAACAAATTTAAAAATCTGATATGGCCACCATATAACTTTCTCCATATCTGTAATATTTCTAAAAACTCCAAATAGGTTACACGATAACAAATATTTTAAGAAACTGCGAGAAAATTTTAGACTTTACAAAGAACAGAAATAATCTCAAACCACAGCCTTCTGATATTGAATATAGCCACAAAGCTCCAACAATTAAGAAAATAAAAAGGATCGTTACGTCAAGTGTTTACAATAGTCGCCGGTAGGTGATGTGATGGAGGCAGCTAAAAAATATAGTTAAGATATCTCTTAAACAACGCCTTATATGGGGAAACGTTTCGAATAAACGTTCTAGAAAATAGATTTCTTACATCTTTTATTCCTGTACTTTTTTTACATATATCAAATATTAAAGCAAATATTTCAAAATAATGGATAAGTGACAAGAGTCAACACTCACTTCCGTTTCGCCGATTTTTACCAAAACTAATCAGTCCTGACTTTCATAAAATGTTAAATATAAAATAGTTTTTGAGTTTGAGTTAAGAGCACCAACAAAAAAACTGCCACATGCACAGACATCGAGAAAATGGTCAAAACGTGTTCAGGGGACCTCAAAATGTGTATTTCCGTTGAAATCTCGAAATCGATTATTTTCATGAAAACAATTTCCCCTATACTACGTATGGAGAAAGTAAAAAGTACTAAAAATTACTTTTATTTCGGAAAAAGAAATCAGTACATGGAAAAGGAAAAGCGAATGCAGTACAAGCGAAAAAAGTCTTCTAAACGAAGAATCTTACCTATCAAAAAACATTTCATTAAAAATTCAATGTATGTATTACTTATTTTTCCCAGCCATCTCGAATAAATTTGATGAAGTTCCCCTTCAAGTATTCCGGGGAAGACCTTCATTGCGATACGGCCGTTCAGGCGATAAATCTATCGTAGGGATGATTTGGGACTGTTTTATGGCTCTCATTTTTTTTTAAATCGGCAGATTTCGTAGACAGCAAAAAGTTCGTGCCACAAGTCGCGCAACCCGCGAGGAGTTACTCTCCGACAGTAAAATAATCTCTTTTCTACGAAATAGCCGACAGCAAAATTTTCTGTTTAGGATCGAGCAAAGAAGTGATAAGAAATAGATTATCGCGACATGTGTAACTTATCGTTTGACAAAGGGCACTTATGCTCGTTTTTTCAGATTACTGATAGCGATGAGGTGAGAAACATAAATTTAAGCTTCGCTAAAAAGCGTTTCACGGTTCTCTCGCTGACGCAAGCGTTGAAACACACATATGAAAGGCTAATTCCGAAGGCCTTGATGCAGTCGACTACTGGGCTGGAATCCAGGTGGATTTTGAGTCTATAGGCGCGCTTCGCTTCCAGCATAAGCGCCTATTACCTTCGGTTTGTCCGACCGTCTGTCCGTCCGTATGTCCGTTCTCCACCGAACGGATTTTTATGAAATTTGATATTAAGGACTTACAGTCAAAGACAATAAGAAAATTACATAAATAAATCACGTAAGTCAATCGGGAGTACCACTTTACTGATGACAAAAAATTAACTTTCCGTTATATCTCGTAAATTTCTGGTCATATCACAATGGTTTTCAAATAAACTTGTAGAACTAATAACGTCGAGTATTCCTTTCCCTATAGGTACATTTTTATCGTAGGAGTTTCCGTTATCAATAAAATCGAACAAGAAAGTCGTAACTCGCTTTGAACTTAGAAAAATTCATGTGTAGCTACCTAATTGTTGTCAACTTAAAAAGATCTGGTATAATTACAAAATACATTTAATTCCCTACGCGTGCATGACAGATTTTGTAAGCGGGAGGAAATCGATTATCTACGGTGAAGAAAAGAACATAAACGTAAATATCATAACTACTGAACTCAAGAATGGTATGTTTTAAATATTTTTCGATCGTTTAGTTGATTAAAACTGATTACAAAATAAATCAATTAATTAATATAAACTGAATCTTTCCCTGGAATCATTTCTGATATATCGTTTTGCAGTATTTAGTCATTAAAATTACGTAATATGTTTATTGATGCACCAACTAAGGGGGGAGAAGAAGATTTAAATAGACAGAGATATAATCGGGTCGTGGTGTTTTGCTGTTTTATGGTGTGTTCGGTGAAATTGTATCGTATATTTTCGAGTACTCCATCGCACGAACCCGCCTATTTGCGATACACTGTACACTTTCCTCACTTGTTATATTCATCCTAGGCTCATATGATTCATATCGGAAATGATTCAGCTGCAGCATTCACTTTTGATAGCAATCGAAACCCATTTTTGGACACGCTGTCATCTTTTCTAAGAAGAGCAACTTTTGAAAGTGAAGAAACCGAGAGTTGCGACTCTCTGTTGTTTGTAAAGGTGACCTGAATGTTTCTTTAGCTCTTAGTGGTCCGATTACTAACATTTTCAAGGTAAAAAAGCCACGCGGCACACAATAAACATCCATCCATCTTTAGGAATATCATACAACGCCCAGCTCGATTAAAATACAATGCGCTTTCACGCAACGCATTTATTTGCAATGCGAGATACCAAATTCTCAAACGAAATGCTGTATTGGCACGATTATAGGGAGATCCCGAAAATGAGTGGTTACAGGAAAGAAAAGTTCGACAGTTTGGATCGACATTTTACGGGGAGGGATTAATTTCGCTTTTAATGGCTTTTAGCTTTTAGCGTAAAATAAAGGGTTGCGCGTATGTCGGTTTCGGATAGCGTCTTACGCATGGCAATATTCGTCCTTTTGATGGAATATTGCAAAATTGGTTCCGGTATTTCGTGCTCCTTTTGTTTTTCTTTTCAATGCGAATCGCACTAGAGGAAAAACTCTTAGAAGGAAATAATTTGCAGTCCCTACCTTGATAAACCTCTACGAACACGCGCGTAAATTCGAAAAAATTGACTTCCCGATACACTTCAAATTTCAAGCGGCGATTTCATATTCTTTCGGTCGGAACAATAAAAACTTTTTAGAACAATCGGAGGAAAAAAGTCACAATCGTGTTAACAAATGAACGTCATAGGTCGAGCCGACATCGGTGAGATCGATTTAATACAGGTGCGAAATAGACCCGAGGTAAACAAGTTGGAAAAGTATACTCCATAGCAGAGCCGTCTCTAAGACCCGCGGCTCCTATTTATACAAATCAAATTTCTCATTTAATTACAATTTTATTATTGTTTTCAAGTTTATGTTAGTTTTTCTCCTAAAATACAGTAGGTGAAATATATTTTTAAAACCATTAATTGTTAACGTTTGCACAGATTAAAAGAACAATAATCAGTACATTACAATTTTAAATGTTTATTTTTCTAGCTTTAATATGCGCAAATCTGTCGATAATTACTGATTTTTCAATCCTAACAACTTCCTCATGTTCAATTGACAAAATAGATAATCCTTTCAGTCTCTCCCGTGCAATCGTTGACCGTAAGTAATTTATTTATTAATTTTAATTTTTTTTGAAAACGATCTTTCAGCAGATGCGACGGTCACTGGCATTGTAAGAATTATCCTACAAAGTATTTCTGTGTTTGGGTATACTTCCATCAATCTATTTTTATGTAATAACTTCAAAATGTCAAGAACGCCATAATCTTCTGGTGCGATCCTTGATAACATTTTTAGCTCTTAACTGAGTTCCATTCCATCTACATCACTCTCAGAACTTCCATCATCCTTCAAAACTTGCTCTATACCGCAACATACTTTCTGTAGGTGAGATGATTCCCAATTTTTAATTTGGATTATTCTGCGCATGAACCCAAATCTAGAGATGTACCCATTATATTTATCAAAACGCCAAGTCAGAGAGGTTAGTGCCATGTCTATCGCTCGCAAAAAGAAATCCGTTCTAAATCTCTCCTTCGCGTTTTTCAGTGCATCGCCCTCTCCTTCGCAATACCTCCTATTTTCGTTTTTAGAAAACTCTATATAAATTGACATATCATTGGCGATTTGTTCGGCTGTTGATATGACTTCAATAAATTCTTCATTTCTATATATATATATATATATATATATATATATATATATATATATATATATATATATATATATAATGACAATTTCAAAGCCTCCATATGTTTAACAGCACTATCTAACGGAATTTGAGCAGAATGTAGGACCTTACTTAATTTATTTACAGATAATAATATGTCATACCAAACAATAACAGATAAGATAAATTCAAACCTGTTCAACTCATGAGAAAGAAGTGAATTTGCCTCACTTTTTGTTTTTGGATCTTTACAAACTTCAACAAGTAAAGCATTTTTTATTTTCGATAAATGAAAGTGCACAGCTTTTACGCTTTCGAGTCGAGACTCCCATCCATTTGATGGTCAACTTTCATCTCTTTACGCTTCACGTACACGAATATCCAATGAGAATTCACTTGGCGATAAAAGTGCCATCTGAAGATAAACATGTGTACTTGAATTTGGAGATTTGGCGGAAAGTGTTGTTTTGGCAGTTTTGGTGAAGGTTCCGACTATAAAAGGTAAGTATGTCTAGGAAATGGAAATTATATATTACATATTTATTTTTCTATATTTATTAATTGGAAATTAATGAGAAAAGTATACGAGTATATATAAACATATACGAGTAAACGAACACCTATCTCCTCTTCTCGAGACAATTTCTCGAATACAATTTCTACTATAGCTCCTCATGGACACGGGGCCCTGGGCGACTGCCCACCCAGCCCCTCCCCCCCCCCCTTCAGACGGCTCTGCTCCATAGGTAAATGGAATACACACAGATTTCAAAGGCGTTGTTAATGGGAAATACGTATGAAACGGCATCGAAAGATGGGCGAATCCCGAATTTTTATCCCCGAAACTATAAGTCGTAATTATATGGTCTCTGGGCCTATCTTGTTGTAAATGTTGTTCTCTATCCAAACATTTTTTAACCTATACCTCACAGATCATAAAAGAACATGAGAGAGACATATATGGATTTTTAATTGTCGTTTGCCGAGAGAACCGCCTGAGAGATCGAAGTAAACAAAATATGCGATGTATTGCGCGGGATTTTCTAGAATTTCTATCTCCGAAACTATAACTCGTAAGTACGTGGTCTTGCGGACTATCTTGTAGCAAATTTTGTTCTCTATCCGAATAAATGTTTTAATCTACCTTACAGATCATATAAGAGCTAGAGAGAGAAAAGTCTGGTATTTCATTGTTGCTTGACGGATGCCATTTAACGAGATACGAGTATAAGTTTATCAAAGTAATTATGTAAAGTTGAAGTTCTAATTGACGGATTCAGTTCAAAATCATAATTGGGCGATAAATTTTAATAACGATCACTCATACTTAATTTAATTAAAATCTGTCCAGCGGTGTAGGAGATGAATGTTACGACGGGCGGAGGGACCAAACTTGTCCATAAGACGTTCCGCTATTACCGCTTCGTTGGTAAAGAACGCCTAAAAATGATCGGCGAAATAACTGGGATAGCGCGAGTATTCTCGCATCTTCTTCGCAAAACGTCCGTGCTTTATTTGAACAGTGAATAATAATTACATAGGAACTTGGTGCGTGGCACCCCCTGCCATCCACCGTCAAGGTGACTTGCAGGGTAATATGTAGATGTAGATATCTAACCCAACGCTACACTAAACCTTTTTTGCCCGTGTTATTTCGCCTCGGATGTGTGACATTCGATCGTCTATTCCTGCTCGTTACGAGTACACGTTTTCGCGACCGCTCGTTGAGCAATCGATGATCTCACTCGCTCGCACCGATGTCGTGATGGAAAAAATCACACATATTTACCTTGATGACACCGTATTTTTAGCGAGCGCGTGGGTGGGATAGCATTAAAAGGGACGCCCTTATGGGATAGAATGTCCTTTCCCTCTCCAAAACTCACTCTGTTCTTTCTAATTGATCAGAGTAAAAAGCTTTCAACTCGCTGGGATCATATTGCTCGCTCTTTTTGGATGTAGGAGAATGTTTTCCGTGCCACGAAAAATAGGGAAACTTAGTATTCAACTCCTAATTAATATCAAGGGTAGGACAGAAAGATTATCGTCGACTTGCTACTTGATACTTAAAACGAAAACTTAAATATGAAAATCGGTCGGCGTCCTTAGTTATTTATTCCGGCGAACCGCTTGAAAACATGATCTAAATTGATTCGAACCCCTTTCTCTGATGATAGAGACGAAGGAACTATGAATGCTGTGTTTTCCCAAGGCTCGAGTTTGAATCCTGGAAAGGAAGAGTCACATTTCGGTGAGATGAATCCTCCTCCTCAAGTTTGAAGTAGGAACGTGAATGATTTAGAAAAATTCCGCAACTATTTTTTGGCGTCCATGAAAATTTTGTGAAAATATCCTAAATAAAATTTTGCTGATATCTACGCATTTCAGCATTTCTATGTACTACTTTTTAAATGTATATAATTATTTCTTAGCACAAGGGGGCTGGAGAGCTTGGTTAAGTGTAAGTGTGCCAGGACTACGATGATTTCTCCTCTATGAAGTACCTTGAATGGAGCGAACTGGGTGAAGAGCTTTTGTAAGTCTACCAACGCAAGACCAATATGACCTTCAGCTGTACAAGGTTGACTATTAACTAATATACCTGGATTACTTCTTTTCTTAAATAACATAAATCAATTAATTTTAAATCATTTATAATATCTCTTGCTTGCTCATATATAAATTCATATGTGTGCATGCATGAACATTTGAAGGTGAAATAAAGAAGCCCGAAACCTTAATTGAAACAGATTTCCAAGTGCTCATTTGAGAAACATGCTATTATCACGCAGACTTCGATTAAAAAGCAAAAATTGCATCCACGTCAATGATAAAGACACTCAGCAAACCATCTTATTAGAAATATTTGTTGTTTTACGCACCAAACAAGCCACATTGTAAATTATTTTGCGGTTAACATTTTAACAATGCGCATATTTTGAGACTAAATAGAATCATCAAGGAAACGCTCCGATATATCAATCGCATTAAAACCGTGCCTTCAATCGGGTTGATACAAAATTTCATATTAAGGCTGAACAGGAAAATCACTTATTACAAACTACAGAAAACACGAAGTGAGGGATTAATAAACGTATTTCCAATTTTCAAAGCGTTTATCTAGGAATTCGGAGAAAATGAACCCGTAATCTCCTTTCCTTCGTAGACTGAAGAGAAATGTGATAGAAAAAAATCTGATGTGGCCACCACATGACTTTCTCCATACCTGTATTATTTCTAAAAATTCCAAATAGGTTGCAAGTTAATAAATATTAGGAACAGAGAAATTTTTAAAGACTTGAAAAATAACCGAAATAAACTCAAACCATAGCGTTCTGATATTGGATATAGCCACGAAACTCCAACAATTAAGAAACTATAAAGGAGCGTTACTATGACATCTAAGCGTCAATTCTTAACAATAGTCGGTAGGTGGCGTGCTGGTGGCAGCTTAAAATATAAGATATCTCTTAAACAATGCATTATTAGGAAAAATGTTTCAAACAAAGATTGTAGACAATTTAATTTTCTATAACATTTATTCCAATACATTTTTACATTTATCAAATATTAAAGCAAATGTTTCAAAATAACGGATAAGTGACAAGAGTAAACACCCACTTCCGTTTGACCGATTTTTACCAAAACCTAATCAGCTCTTGTGACTTTCATAAAAATGTTAAATATAAAATTTCGCGTTGACCTGATTAACAGTTTTTGAGTTAAGAGTACCCACAAAAAACTGTCACATACGCATCATGGAGAAAACGGCCAAAACGTGTTGAGGAGACCTCAAAACGTGTATTTCCGTTGAAATCTCGAAATAGACTTTTTTCATAAAATAATACTTTCCTCTATACTACGTATGGAGACAGTAAAAACGACATTACATGACAATAAATACGGTTTAAAGCAGTTTTAGGCTGCAGCCAATCAAATGTCTCCCTGAACCTTAAGGCCTACTGATCCAGGAGATTGCAGCACTCAAGACTGGGTGGCGTAACTCACCCGCCGAATGAGTCAACACCTCGAGGATCCCTCGAGCATTTCTCGTCCTTCTGAAAGCGGACAATCACGTAATCGCGAATGCACGATATTTGGCCGCCTTCTTGCACGCATCTCGCGAGACCGGCGTAGTTCAAATTCGCAAACGATTTTCATTCGCGTCCAACAAATCTTCCCGATTCCCGCTGCCAAGTTCGTGCGAGAGCTGCTCGACCGTTTTCGATCGATGCCGCCGTGTGAAATGGACGAATTCAAAAGACGTGTTTACCTCTGATTGGAATCGGCTGCGTTCCGAAAACTCATCGCAGCGCTGTCTTGCCATCCTGATTATCTTCATCCGTCTTTTTCATTCCAGAATGAATTAATGAGCTAACCTTATAGTTCAGTGGTTTCCAAACTGTAGGGCGCGCCCCCCTTGGGGGACATTTGAGGAATTTATATTTTAGTCATCATTATATGAGTAATAGTGTAAATTCCCGTTGAATTTCAACGGGAAAATTGGAACTTAATATATTCATCTATATTGGAAGGAAGTGAACTAAATATGACACTTATACGAACATTAGATAAGATAGATGAACAGGTTTTCACTTCAATATATTTTAATATTTAATAGTAAGACAATTAGAGTATACAATTTTTTAACTCACTGTAAGTTAATGTAAAATAAAGAGACTTTTTGTGATTCGACATAAATTTATTTATTTTTTAAATAAATTTATGTGGAATTACCACAAATACCCGAGTTCGATTCCCGGTCATAGCAGACTTTTTTCTCGTTTCAAAAATATTCACAACATTACAGCTTATGCCTGTCTGCATCCGATGAGGCAGGTTGATAGATACTAGCTTGGCTAGTTTGGCCCCAACCAAGAAAACATTCGCATTCAGAAACGAGAAAATTGATCTGCTACGGTAGTTCGGTGGTAGAATATCCGCCCGGCAAGTGGAGACCGGGGTACGATTCCCGGTCATAGAAGACTTTGTTCTCGTTTCAAAAATATTCCCAACATTACAGCTTATGCCTGTCTGCATCCGTTAAGGCAGGTTGATAGATACTAGCTTGGCTAGTTCGGCCCCAACCAAGAAAACATCCGCATTCAGAAACGAGAAAATTGATCTGCTACGGTAGTTCGGTGGTAGAATATCCGCCCGGCAAGTGGAGACCGGGGTACGATTCCCGGTCATAGAAGACTTTGTTCTCGTTTCAAAAATATTCCCAGCATCACAGCTAATGCCTGTCTGCATATGATCTTCAGGTCACTTTATATATACTTTATATGTTGTCAGCATGCTCGACGTAACCAAACTGTCATTGTTTTAATATTTATTCTTTTAACAAGAACGATTGCCTCTTTTACCCTGACCATAAATTAGCTCATTGAATCGATAAAAATGTATAAATAAAACTCTCAATATGATTACCCCGCTACAAAAAATCGTAAAACAATGTCGTAATTATCTGCTATCGCAGACGTTTTTGGCGATCTCCTCTGTCCGAATAAATCTTTTAGTCTATACATTACAATGCATATAATGGGTGAGCAAAATGTAGATTTCCTATTGTTGTTTCCGAATCATTATATGATACTAATACGAAAAACAGACGTTGTTATTCCAAGTTGCTTGTGTACATAACATTACAAAGTGACGCTTTCTTAGGGTCGTCTATAAGGAATGGAAGCGGACAAAGAGCATTTTCACAATTAAATCTAACAAAAATTTATCTGGGATTACATATTTCCAACTTAAACAAGATTTTTTCGGCTGTAGCTAGAAATAGATAGATTTTTATCGATTCGCTATATTTGTAAAAAGTCGCTAGGACCTTTTTTTAAGGAGCTAGTATGAATGTGAAGCAGCTAGATCTAGCTACAAATTCGCTAGATTGGCAACTCTGGCTTGGACTTTCGACGCTTCGTACTTAGGACGTTTCATATTTACGGACAGAGCTCGGTTTTAGGCGTGAGCTACGTCGGCGACCGCCCAGGTTGGCTCGGCTCTAGAGGGGGCCAAGAAGCTTTACCCTTGGGCGGTTTAATTAACTGAAAATGAATCATCCTCAGAGTGATCAACACTCAAAGAGGGCGACCAAATCATTCCTCGCCGACATTCGTAAAAACTGCCGCGCTGGTCCTCATTACGGATGACTTATGCAGGCTCTGTTCGTAAGAATAACAAACCAGTCTAAAATTAAATGGAAGGTGTTTGGGCGTAGGATCAAATGATGCTGATTCAAAAAATAAAGTTATCTTTTACGCTTGGGTATTTTTTTAGCCAAACGCGCGTCCATACGAATTAAAACACTCGGCCGAGCCATAACGATGTTTCGCGTCTGGCGATAAGCAACGCGATGAGAACAACGCCATACATTCGATTCGCACTTCAATGTACACAAAAAGGAAAGATACGATACGGGACAGAAAAATATTCTATAATGTAATCACAAAAATATTCTATAATGTAATTCAATGGCCCTATTCACATTGCTGGCACGGTCGCGCAACGGCATGAATGTGTCGAGCGGTACTGCTCTGCAAGATGTAAATAAATTAGATTAAAAAGAATACAATATTGCCAGATAATGTTTTTATTAATCTCATATACTGTTATCTCATTTACAATTGTAAGAGTACAATATTCGGGCTTAACTCGGGAAAAATATGCTTCAGGATCTCCGTCTTCGAATTACGACAATACGACGCGTTTTCCAGTAACGCATATCCTTCATAGACGAGGACTACCCCATGGGCACTCTATAAAATACCCTCCGAATCATCCCATTGACGCTAAGCAGAGCAACCACCGAACTAATCACACACGTGTGTGTCTGTGTATTTAACCTCTTATCTCAATGGTAGGGCGACCAAGCGGCTGACGCAAGTGCCACGATATCCTTTCAAGTGGACTTCTCGAAAACAGTTATGTGCTAAAGTTAGGTCCGTAACAATGGCGAAACCAGACAAGGATCCTCATTGTATTATCACATCTTAAGTAATGCAACCATAAGCAACATATTTACTGAAAAAAATCACAACAATAATTAAAAAAAGTTTTGCAGAGCTCGCCTTACGGATGGAATCTACGTTATTGATAATTTAGGATGATCGATTGGGAAAACAAGAAGCGTATTTCGACTACAAAGCGGCCGTAATCAGTGGTACTTCACTTACTATAAACAGCAGATCGTACTATCAGTCACTGATGGCGGCTTCTTTGTAGCCGCAATGCTCACCTGGTTTTCCCAACATTTTCATAGCTATTGGAGTAGTATACTTTGTCAATTGAAATATAACAATAGCAACAAATACTGTCAAAAATAAATTTTAAACTAAAACGAATTGTATGATGTTAATAAAAAGGTAATATGCAACGCTAGGGAATTTCATTTCGTCGCCCTTTTTTTACATAGCAACTTAAACTGCCATTTCTTTTTCCGCGTCTTTCGAAAGCATCCGAATTTGCACTTTCGTACGCAATAATTTTTTCCCAAGCTTTGAATTTCTTGAGGTTAACTCCCTCTTACGGAAGGAAAGTGGGACAGCTATCAGCGGAAGTCGTGGGATCCTTCCTCCTCCCCCTTTAGTGCCAGATGTTTGGATAAATAAGCTTTGGAGACACTGCGGCACTGTCTGGAAACAAGACCGGTTCTGTAGGGATGGGAAAGAAAGAGAGGAGGAGAGGAAGGGGAAGGATATTGTAAACAAGTGACTTCCTCGCTGCAACACCCGCTCAATCAAGTCCGCGAGAAAATTATGAGCAGAACCCCCACCGAGCTCCTCTCTATTTCCACAGGCTTTCACATGAATACACAGCTTGTGTAACGCAGAAAAATTTTCAGCTTTCAAGTGAATACTCTTAGATAAACGCATATATGAATGATATTTATGTACCATGTATCGGACTCGAGATATAAATATAATATGTATACCATGGAAACCCTCTTACTTTTTTAAGTTAACAGATTCCATCATGTATTTTCAGAGGACGTTTAGGTTTAGATCCTTGTTAGCAATCACGTGCGCATGCGCATATTATGAAGCATTTCCGAAACACGAAACAAAATTAATAAAATTCGAGAGTCCGTTTTAATGCTAAAGCGTCAAGGGTTAGTCATGAATAAAAGCGAAAGTAAACAATTTCATGAAAGGAAAAGGCAGAGTTACCTCGGAGTCCTTTTCACGTGAGAAAATCCCAAGTCTTTGTAGGGTCCAGAGGGTGCGCCATCGGGAAAAAATAAAATAAAACAAACAAAGAAGCGGCGATAAAACCCGAGAGGAAATGAAAGGGTGCCCAGAGGGACTCAAAGATGATAGGTCGGCGAGAGGAAGAAAGTGGCGGCGTTGCAACGTTTACTCAGCCGTGCGGAGAGTAGATTGAATATCTGCCGTTTAATGAGAAGAGGATTATTCATGAGGTAAATCGCGCAACGGCGCACGTTTTCTGGAAACTCCCAAAGGGTTGAATAGCATTTCGAACCTTTTCCTTTCCTTATTTCTTCTTGTAAGAGTCTCCGGCGAAGATTTTACGACTAGGGTTCTATCTCTCCACGTTGGAGAAGTTTAATGTCAAGAATAAGTTAGAAAAATGGATTTTTCAGAATGAAAACCAATTTTAATACTTACTGAAGAGAAAGGTTGATTAGCCAAAAATACACTCACACACTTAGTGAAGAGTTAAGCGTGGATAATTTTAGCTGATGATTTTATCTTTTCCGAATGTTAGCGCGGAATATAATATTATCTCCCAATGTTAATGGCTACAGCGGTATTGCGTCCGATTGGTACAAAAATGCTCTCTTCGAAGCAAAAATTGAAAATTAATTCTGAAGCGAGCGAACTCGTATAATTATATCAATAAATTATTAACAAACATATAAATCAAACTTTCTATGCATAAAAAACCGATTTTGCACGTCATGCTTACAGTTCTAGAAAAGCGGCAATTTTTTTAAACAGATTCAGAACTCTTGCATTTTGAATAATTATCCGACTATCCGACCGAGATGTTTGAGTACTTACGCAAACCAATAGCGGAACTATAATTCCGCCGAGTCCGCGACTGCGGGGGGGAACGACAGATTTAAGGAGCACCGCAGGTCCATCTATATCAATAGTAACTTATGCTTACTATTACTAAGCATAAGGAATTATAAAGGGGTCTAAAAATTATTTTTGCGGGGAGGAGGGGACGAAAGTTTGCAATTCCACCACTGCTAGTAACTGATCACTTGATTCGACATTCCCAATCCATCTCTAAAGAAGATCCCTTATTAACACTTAAAAATAAAAAATTCTTTGGATGAAATTTTTTCATTGTTAAAACAACATTTCAAGTCACGACTGAAAAGTAGACACATTTTGGATCCTTAAAACATGCTACCGATAATGTCATAAATATCACGAAGCATCTGAAAATGAGTGTAATCGCTCCACTTTCGAGGGAATTAAAAATATAAGTTGTCACTCAAAAACTTCGATGTATCCATAAACGAATATCATTTTAATTTCGCAAGATTCGTTGGAGCAGATATGTCGTCAAGGTTCAGCGATATTTATAACCATGACCGTATCTCCACGCTGTATGACAAACAAGGCGGAAAAAACCTCCAGATTGAATGAAGGCTCCACCGAAACAGTTTTTTTTTGCTGTGTGAAAAGTTCTGCTTCTCCCGTTGAATCCATAGCAGAAGCGTATCCAAGAACTTCTTAAGGGAAGAGATACCTCGAATCCGTCACTTCCGATTTATTGAGAAAAACCTTACCCGTGTTAGAATCCTTCCTTCCCATCTACTATGGAACTAATCCGCAGCGCAGAATCAAAGATTTCTGGGCGCAGAGGGTTTAAGAATGCATCTAAGGGAGGGCAACGGGGCCATCCAAAGGGGATAGGCGACTGCCCCCATTGCCATCCCCCCGGATCTGCAACTGATCCATTCATCGATGAGGTAATTAATGATCAAATACTACATCTTAGGTAAACGTTTGTCTTTATCATTGGTCGTTCGCCTCCTTAAATAAACTCGACGATCCTCGTATCGCTTGAATTATCTCTATCGCAAACTAGCGCGCATGCTCGTCGTGGTTTCCGCCTTTGAGCCGTCCAAGCATTCGGTTATAAGTGCTGCTCGCGCAATTCTGCCTCGAATCAAGCGCCTGCGAAGCAAAACCAAGCCGGATGGAAAAAGAGAATAGAGAATTTAGATAAGGGGCTGAACCAGATGGCGGTCGAGATCGAAATCTGTATAAAACGGCGAATTCTGCGGAAATTCAAGGAATGAATTTCGCGTAATAATTATTTACGAATAAAATATAAATTTTCTCCAAGAAAGAAAAGCAATAGATCATAAATTGTATTTAGGTAGCTTACACCCGTTGCTTATTTTAATTGCGGTAAAACATTTCAATCTTGAGCCTTCAAAAACATATATTAATTATCTTACCTTACGTGCATATCGTCACAATTAGGATGGTTAAACAGAGAGTAAATATATGTCAAATATATTTCCCCACCCCCTTCTCTCGGTCTACAGTTTGGAAACCACTGGCATAGGTGAATAAAAAAATCGAAGTTAAAAAGTAGAGGGGATAACTATGGTAATGGAATTGTACCCGCGGTACAAAGAGGTTAGAAGCTGCAGTAATACCAATTATAGAGGGTCATGGTTACATTTTGGCCTTATTAGGTGGTCCACGAATGAGGAATGGTTGAGAAATTCTAATCTAGATAGATCTCGAAACACGGAAACAGTAGCGGAAATCAAATATGAAATAGCTGTCCTACATGGTAGCTTCGTTTCAAATAGTTCTTTTAAAAAAACTATCAAATGAATCAACATCGTGGCTGGCTGCTTTTTAGCAATTATACGCATCTGGATTACGTTTTTATAGCAACAGGATTTACTTTATAATCAATCGTGAATATTATTTAATGCTGCTATCACTACTTTTAATGCACAAAATTATAAAACTCCTCAAGAGACCAAATACAAAAATTATCAAACAAAAAAATTTCGAACGAAGCGCAAAATGTAAACACAAGAAAAATACGACTGTCGCATTCAACATCGGATCGTGTGACGACACAGCGAAAGAATTTCCGTGTCGCAGTTTTAGCGCGAGATAGATGAAACCTTCGAATAGTTAAAAGATGCTGTCGACGAATGCATACGATTCACACGCAATTTATATTTTCTAAATGTATGAGTATACATTAATAATACGATCTACCGCTGCCGAATTGCCAGCGAATACTAATAAGGTCGCAAAATTAGAACTCAAGAGGCGCGTATAATGTAAAAACTTTAGGAATTCACAAAAATCTCTTACTGCATATGAACATTCCGCCATTTCACCATGATTATTGAGAAATGCTACAGTACTAGAGCATAGAAATGTTCGTCACTGAATTAAATGACAAATAGAAACGGAAGAACATCGCAACTAAATTTCTTTCAAATATTCGTCGAATCCGCGACTTTTGACTTTAATTTCCTCGATTCCACATGTACATCTACGTCTTCTTTGTGGGAGACGGATAAATTTCCCTGAATCGCGATTATTTGGCTTGAAGGCATTGATAGGATTTTCAAAAACATTTCGCCGATATATCTCGTTTTTTCCATAAAAAAGAATCCAAGCGGAATATTCTTACAAATTGTGAATGTTTTTATCTTCATAAACGTAACTGGATCACGTCGAGTCAATCCTTATTGTCGCAGTTTAAGCACGGGAAGCCGTATGATTTTTTATCTGCGGTCTTCCACGCTTTCAACGGAATTCCTCGTTGATTTTATTTTTTGCGAGTTTTTTTTCGCGCATAAGACTTCCAGTGTGCGTCGTCGAATTAAAGAGGATATTATAACCATGAAGAACGCCAATATTGGATATAAACGACACTTTAAAAAATTTATCTCTCCGGAATTTCAACTATCTCTCATTTCAATAAAGTGTTATCAAGCTCACTTGGCTAAAATCAAATTAATAAGCTAGGTTTCTACAATAATGGCGGTAGGATAAAGTAATTTTGTCAATTCTATCTATTGTATGTGTAACATCTGTGGTTGTCTTTTTATATCTAGTTAACAAAAAAGGCAAGTAGCCAACATTGCTGTCTTTTGAGTACGTGACCAGCCCCAAAACAATGTCTTGTATCCGTTTACTGGCCAAAAATAAGTCAGTATTACTTCAGAAGGAATCCTTGTGTGAAATCTGGAATTCCAATAAAATTCTACCGTTCACTCCGGAAACATTCGTCTTAATTTACTTAATATATTCTGATATGCATCGTGCGTGCTATAATTCCCTGACAAGTAATACGTTTGTGACTGTGAAACTAAAATCCATCTTGCACTTATTCGTAAACATGATTCGACTCTTACAGACAATCGCCGCAACTTCCAATGAGCGATCTAATTAGATGTAAACACAACTGCGGAGAGTGCAACTCTTTCACCGATTTGGACCGAATTGGCGGAAAATATAATAATGGGATTGGATGCGAATCGGATGCCGGAAACTTATATCCATTTACGTCTTTGAACAATTCCGCAACGCGACGCTTTCAATGAAAATTTGATGAGGCGATTTTCAAAAGGTTGGAGCGGAGGAATCAAACAAAGCAAAAAATCACGATCATGATTAGAAATTCCTCTTCAGGGTGCTTCTAAACCGGTGGAATTACGCAAGAGTAATAGCTGATAGATAAGAACCATTATCAGAATGATATTATTTATAGAACTGACACGAGGAAAACAATACTGCGTACACAACGATATTGTCTGACGACCATTCCCCACTACCCTGACTACGGGCAAGCCCCGATGCACAGACGAACCTGGGGAAAGCCTGGGGCAATGAACTCTCGAGGTCGCCCTCACGACGGCCTTTTCGATCATTTGCGCGTTTATGAATGCTGGATGATAATCGCTAAAAGGCTGAGCATATCGGAGACATTTTCGTCATTTCCGCCGTTATCGTTTTTACAAATAGATGAAAAAGAACGCGAAAAATGTTTTCGTAAAATTTTTCTGGAGGGGGGGGGGCCTTGACCCGGGCGCCAAAATCCCTCGAACTGGCCACGCCTGGCTCTACAATCACACGACTTCATTGACCTGGATAATCCAAATTCCATACCTGTTACTCCATATACGAACAGATGCTATATCCCTGAAAAAATTGCTTTAGTGCCGCAAATCAAGTCTCTATCGATAAAGGCTCACGTGAGCTTGTGAAATTCCGTGTAGATGATAGGAATAAAAAAACTTGACTAGATTTCTGATAAAACTTTGTTGAAGTATGCACTTGAAAATTCAAAACAACGCTAGTACGACGACCTTAAAAGTTGAAGTCGAAACAGTTTTATTTGTAGCCTTCGTCCGAGTGAATTTTGCATGAATATGCGCTGATTTTTTCGCCGATTCTGCAATGGCTTTAGAAGTTGTTGCGATTCGATTGAATCGGTTCTCCGCAACAATGGAGATGGGAGTAAAAAATGCTTTGACAGGAATGACGTAAGCGAAGCACGTCACCTAGGCAGCGACAAAACACGGACATTGCCTCTCGCTGACAGAGAAAGGTCTTGGGTAACGTTTTTTTTAACCACCCAGTTCGTAACAGGATGTGAAAGAAAAGACTCGTGGAACGAGACACCAAGACGACGGCGCGTTAAATAAATAGTAACACAACAGAACACGCACGCTCATTGCGTTCGTGCTCTCACGGAGACCAAAATAATTTCTTCTTTGCACTAAATAATGTCAAGCGATACCATTAGGAAAAGGAACATATAGATTAATATGTATTGTAGCCACAAACGGTTGAGTGAACTATATGAGCATTTCACCTACAAATTATCCTACTCCTCAGTGGTAATTCACCTAGCAGTAATAATATTTCGTCATTTTTAGTAATAAGATCGGTTAATATGAAATGCTCTTTTATAAGAAGCATATATGTGTGTGTGTGCATGTATATATTGCTAAAAACTTCATAATTATAAACATGGAAATTTAAGGCACTTAAATTTTGTTTTAATGATAATTTGCCATTTTTGCTTTTATTAATAAATAAAATGCGTCTCATTTCACCATTTTTGTAGAATATTGTAAGACTAAGAACTCAAAACTAAAATTCAGCTTATCGCTAAAATCAAATAAAAGACGTAGGCTATCCTCCAATTTCTTTTTCGGAAACGGAAGTTGTGCATACCATTTCCTCGACGCGATTTTTTCGAAAACGAATCTAAATGAGTACGATCTTTTGGTCTCTCGAATATGCAATTTTGAAAGCAAAACATACTTGTCATAATTGAATGAAATCAGAAAACACTTAGTGAAGTACATTTATGATACCGCATGACTGAAGCGACCTTCGTACGGTGGCGTTGGAGAAGAAAAGTTTCAGGAGTTCAATCCCCTCGAATTTTCTTGCATTTTATTTTTAACCCTTCTCTCAGCGAGTAAACTGACATCCCAGAGTATGAATTATTAAAGTTCTGGACGAGAGGAAGCGGATGCCATGGATTCAAGGTGTGATACGCCGTATTCCGGGCAGCTTGACCGTAAATTTGCAACATCCCGACCACCCGCTGAAACGGCACGTATAATGAACTTCGCGGAAGACTTCATATGAACAATGAGAGCCGGTACCACGAAGATTGTGCGAATGACAGGTGTTTTTTTTTTAAATCATGGATATGAAATTGAGGTCCGGATATGTCCATTATCTGCTTCAGGCATATCTATAAAAATATCTTCAAGCATTAATTCGCACTTTTTTCGTGAAAAGATGTCGATTTTTTTGGAATTTTTACGCCTGAAGACAAATTTCACCCAAAAAGGTACTAATATCTCAGTCATGACTTTTTCGATCGTGGAGCATCTTAATCTATTAAATTATTATTTTTATTCGCTATTTATTCAACATATTTTAGCTCTATAGCTCCCAGAAGTGCAATATATTCTACATTTTTTTGTAGTTGAGACCTTCGTTTAAGAGTTTAAGGCCGCCCTCAGATGAAAAACTCGGATTGGAAAATAAAAACACGAAATCAGATGTCCTTAAATTAGGGACGCTGGGCGCTAACGGGTTAAGCTACATCGATATCGCGCCATCTAAAAGAGCAAATCCATCCATGTGCCTCTCACGCGCCATAGGCATGCTCGAAACATTAATTCCCTTTGGTTAATTAAATAAACGCATCGATCTTTTCTTACTCACCGAAGTAAACGGGTTTTTCGCACTTCGGGCAGTTAGGCATGGTTCAAAAATCTTCACGGTCTTCCCTCTCAGCCAGGTATTCCCAAATAGGACGTGGTAACGCTCTCAACGCTGTTTTCTCCCAACCTCCAAGCGACGACTCTGCAGTCCAGACTTCCTCGATGCACTGTC
The DNA here is from genome assembly GCA_028673005.1 of Tanypteryx hageni. Lineage (NCBI taxonomy): Eukaryota > Metazoa > Arthropoda > Insecta > Odonata > Petaluridae > Tanypteryx > Tanypteryx hageni. Next base: position 54,471,817 of record CM054118.1, on the reverse strand, counting down.
GGCCTGTGTTTGTGTGAAAAGGAGTTAAGAGTGGATGAGGGGAAGGAAGAGTCGAGAGAGAGGCGGTGGAGGGAGGGTGCAAGAGAGAGTGAGAGAGAAAGAGATACGAGGAGGGGCGGGAGAGAGTCAGAAGGCCGCGACAGGCCCAGTGACCGACAGAAACAGGCTCGCTGGTGACGTCACCGGCGATTTTCCGCGCTGACGTCACGATGGGCAAAGGACGACCGTGAATTCCTTCTCTACGGCAAAAAGAATGCGAAGATTCGTCATTTTTTTTACGAAGCGTGGACGTTTGTAAATAAGTCCGGGACATCTTTATAGTCCTTCCCTCCCCCCTTTTGAGAGAAGAAATTCTCGGTTTCAAAAAGAAGAATCGCGGATATTAAAAAAAAGACGCCAAATCCTAAACGGCAATCTGCTGAAGGAAGATAATCACTGGACCGATGGCATGCAATATTTTTACGCGTTAGGGATTTCACCGAATCCGCAGTGATATTTTTTGTTTTTAGCATGCAGGATTTTTAATAAGAGAGGAGAGAGTAAACATGCCACATAAACCACGAAATTGGGAAAAATAATTAAAAAGCAAGGAATAAATTGATATGATAAAGCAGCTTGTTCAAAGGCTGATAATGTTTGAAAGCAAAACCGCTTGTGTTTGATATTTTACGCTAGTGATCGCACAGGTGTCATCGAATAAATTATTAACAAATAGTCATTTGATTTTTTAAAGTGTCATTCAGAAATGTAAAAGAATGGATTATGAGACTTTTATAAATGCTAAGCAGCTTTAACAGCGGATATTTTTTCGTAAATTAGCATCATACGAATTAGTTTTCAATATTCTACCTTATTAACCGAGGCATTTGTAGAAGTATAATAATATTATGTCGCGTGACATTTATAGCTAAACGCAAACTTGAATCTAATGAATTATGAAGACGGCTGCTTTGAAGCCGAAATGTGCATGTTTTATATATGTAACCTAGTTACGGCTGTTGGAGATACCTGGGACAAGCATTTCATTTTTCAATTTTTCATATTCAAGCGCTGATTCTGGAATTCAAACTGGAATGTTTTACTGGATTTAATTTAAAAGATGACCTTTGGAATTTATGAAGCCCGTTTTAACCCATGACAATGGTTCAAAGTTCGACCTTGATGTCTTACCATGCCATTGACCCACATTCGCGGTTCAACTTTTCGTGTGGGCAGCTGATCCAGTCAATGACTCGGTTTGTTAATAAAACGCATTAATAAAAAAAGGTCATGCAGCATCGGGCGTTTTTATTCACCCGGTTAATGACTATTCCATAAGTCCAAGTAACGTTGCGATACTTTAGCTCTTAATAATACGAAACCTGAACAATTCTTTCTGCTACGAGATGTCAATGAAACATTTTTCGTCGTAATTTAGACAATTTTACACTAAAATTTATACGTGATAAAGATTTGCTGCATCAAAAGTTGTATTTTGTGTAATACTTAAATTTAATAGCGATATAAACCGAAATTCTGAAAATTAAAACTGGATAAAACAAATACTTAATTACTTGATGGTTTAACACGGGTCGGCAACCTACAGCCCACATGCGACCCCCGAGAGCTTTTTACGTGGCCAGCGAAGCTACGAGTAAAAAGTGATCTATATTATTAACATTTAATATTTTTTCGGTAAAACTGTGATCTCAAAGCCTTTTCTGGCAAAGTTTTAACGCTAGTAAATTATACTGACTTGATTTTAACAAAATCTCTAGATAACTTATAATGTAAACTCCTATCCGGCCAGCCGAAGCTTTCGTGACTTTCAATGCTGCCCTCCGAAGCATTAATAACTACGAAGGTGAGCCGCAACGCAGTAAAGATTGCCGAACCCTGGTTTAAGATATGCTATACCTACCGTCAGCGCCGTAACTAGGGCGGGGCATCTGCCCCGGGCGTAACTAAAGGGGCGCAAAAATTGTTCAAGGCAAGTTGTGCATGTCACAAGGACGGGAGATTTCACTACTACACTTGTTCCAGACATTATGCATAGCAGAAACTTTAATTTCGATGTTGCTATTGATGAGTTTGCTGCATTAAAAAACATAGAATAACTCTTTAATATTAAAATAGTTATACTTTCAGTATTTTAATTATGTATTTGTGTAATTATATTTATGATTATGTATTTAAATTATGCACATTTACAGTAAGAAATTATATCATTTATAGTTTATTTTTATTTATTAATTGTTCACCCTAAATCCATATAGGTATTAGAGAATTTTTTATTTAGGGGGCGCATATTTCGTAGTTTGCCCCAGGTGCTAAAATAGCTAGTTACAGCGCTATATTATATATACCTACCGTATTAAAAAAGACGTTTTACATCATTACCAGGGAAGGGTTAAGGCCTGGGCCCCGCGCGAGGGTGCCGTGAGAGAGTAGAGAAATTCTTCTGGTAAAACGCATTGTAGTTACAGATATGAAGGCACATCTGAGAAATGTGCAAAACTAAATCTTAATGAAGATAATCTATACGATAAAGTAAACAACCTGAACAAAGTTCTACCTAATATAAATTTCGCAATTTCATTGAATTCTGTAAGCTTTTGTCAAAAATGTTATATATTTCCGACAGCAACTCCTTTGTAGAAGGTGTTTTTTCTCTTATTACAAATGTATGGAGCGATGAAAAGAATAGGATGAAAGTAGAATTAGTAAAAGCGGAAATTTGCACTAAATTAAATTTTAATATGACCTGCGAAGAGTTACTAAATTCTCTAAAACTGCCAGAGTAAACTGAATTATTACAATGCTCCAAAAGCAACATCAAATATACTTTTAAGAAAAGGCCCCTAGTCTTGTATATTATTTCCGAGTGTGGGTTTGTTAGTTTGTATGTGCGTTGGTTCCCTTTTTCGTGAAAACGGAAGACAAAACCACTTTAAATGTGGTGTGGTTGGAAAGCACGGACTCCAGGGGGGGGGGGGGTGCAACGGGTGTCGTAATTTTTTCTCAAGTTCGTTGCTTCGATTCCAGACAGGTTCCATTTCATTAACATGTAATCGGCTATAGACCTATAGTCATAAACATTTTTAAACGACTCAGAATTGAGACGTCATCGAAGAATTTGCACTAATTCGAATTCGTTCGAATTGTAAGATTGTAGTAGAATTTTTCTCGATTTTTTCACATTTCATAAGGTTACCAAGAGTACTGGCATTGTTGTCCTCAGTGTTTTCAGTGCATTTACACTCAAAAACACGCATGAAGAACAACGATTGATTGAAAATTAATGTAAAAGCTTAACCTTTTGAGATTTAGCTTCGACTGTGAGACTTGATGTGATAATTAAATTAAATTAAATTTTGTCAAATAATTTGAGTGTTTAATATCGCAAAATTTTAGTATTATAATTTTCATGCAAATAAAAAATATTAACTATATAGAAGTGGTTATAAAATTTCATTTTATATAATCGCCTGTTCATAAATTTATCGAAAAAACTTCGCGGAATAATTGCGCGGGTCTCAGCTAGTTGGGTATATTTGGAGGTCCTGATAACGAAATTAATATTTACAAATATATTCGACGTTAAATCATTTAATTTAAATGTACTCACCGCCCGGTCATGATATGAGCCGTTAACAATGAAAACAACCATACAACAAACAAGACTGATTTTAAAGTACAAACGGCATGACACCTTTCAATAGCAGAGTTTGTTTTACCAAGAATAACTCTATTTTTCATAATATAAAAAATAAATGTGTTATACAATGTCGTTTTAGCATTACATACATAAAAAAGTACCTAATTCACCCCCACCCCATCCCACATTTTTCGACTAACTGGGGCACCGCACTGAACGCTGGCCTATGGCCCCGCGAACTCTTAATCTGGCTCTGATCATAACGCTGGATGAAATAATTATTAAGTTCTAATACTGATAATTGTTTCACCAATATACTTCTGCACCTATAAATATTGAGATTACTTTGAAAGCATAAAATGTTTCTGATTTTGAAAATTAACCGACGCATTGAGTTCCTAGGTAAAATTGTCAAAAAATTTGTAGTACATACTCATAAACTTCGAAATATCCGACTGCTTGCCTGAGACATTTTCATTTAGATACAATAATTTTGTCTTAATTAAAGGTAGGTTTCGGAAAAGAAATCTCTAACATACGTTGGAATTGCTGTCGGTACTGTGCGTTCCAACATTGAAAATATCTTGTAAAAACGTGTTTTAATCGCCCTCAAAAATACAGAAAAAGGACACTCTCCTCGCAGATAAAACAACTATTTCCCGCCGTGTAGAATGAAAATGTCACTATTTGCCATCAGTTAAATGTTTATCACGCCTCAAAGGAACAAAGAAATTTAGAGCAGATCTTCTTGTTGGGGGATGGGAGGGTTAGCGATGAGAACGAACTACGTATGTACTAACAATAATACTGCATCATAAACTTGAACAGTAATATAAACAGAATTTTACTAACAATTAACAGTTGTAAAACTAACTGTAATAATCATTAAGTACAACCTATTTTTCAGAACATATAATTTGAACAAAAAACCAATTAAACTGGGCTTGGGAAAGGGATTACTACCGCCCTCACATGGTGGTTGGGAGGAGAGCGTGCATTAAGGTAGCACCGACTTTTGTCTTCGCTTTTTTGTGGTATTGATAACAGTTTAAATGGTACATTCTAGGATTAACCGTTACAAAAATAATATCTCTCACAAGTCAACTTCCTTGTAAAAATTCAAGCACCAGATAGATCACTCAATTAATGTAGTATTTTCTCCGGCAAACTGAACGTTATGATTTTAAATGTGGCTGGAGTACACCACCCTCAAAACAAGCATCAGCATAATTTCAACGCGACCACAAATGATGAAGTACGCCTAATGGAAGCCCGGCGACATCATGAAAATATTTCGAATCGACAATGTTTTCCTTGGTTTATAACTACCGCCACGACTTAAGCGAAAGAGAGGCGACGATAGCTGTATAACATAACCTTGTAACACTCACCTTTGCGACGGAGTACCGAAAAGACTTTCTCGAAGACTCGTGTACACACCAGATGTCCTGCTTTCAAGTTCTATGGAATAGTTGTGTGGCGGCAATCTGGTCAGGTGTCTGTGGCGATTGGGCCGTGTGCAAAGCGAAGTTGGGATGGGGTGGTTGAAGGAAGACTGGGAAAGAATTCAGGATGAGGTGGAGGGTTGAAAGGTGGAGGGAGGGGCGAGCGGAAGTTTGAAGCTACATGAGGGGCAAAGAAAGATTGGTTTTGCATATGTAAGCAAGCGGTCGTGTGGACAGGATTGGTGCCTGAAACCGTGAAGTCAAAGCCCTCTCCTGAGAACTGATTTTCAAGCTGAGTACGTATAAGACGACTTTTCAGGACTGCTTGTAAAAAAGAAACATTACTATACCGCAAAGTATAATGCAACTACTGTAATTAAAATGACGACGTAAAGTCCTCACACGTAAAGAAACTTAGTATCACTCAATGACTACTAAACTTTTTTCAGCTATTACACCTGCACTGCATCACTAACAATAAAGATTTTTGACGAATTTTAGCAAGTCTGTTTTTCAATTCGGAATGAACTTTAATGTCTAAATAAATTCCTCAGAAAATCACCATCTCTTGTTTTGAAATGGAGTAACCTGCAGTAACTTTCTTCGAAAATTAAAATTAGCTAGTTTCAATGAAAGATCTTCAGATTCTAGTACATAAGATTATTACTTGACAAGTCAAAAGTATTTGGTAGGAAAAAACGAGTGGTGAGATTTTTTAAGAGTATAAAATCAAAGACAAATGTTGAAGGGAATGGGAAAAGAATAGTCAAGAGTAACATTTTTAATTGAGTAGTATTTTGACAGGATTATAATAGTACCAATGAGTCCAGGACAAGAATAAGAGGAGCAAGTGCAACCTTTAAAAGATGACCAGATTTTTTAACCAAAATGGAGAATAAATCCATTTTTAAACAAAATGGGAGGAGAAAGGAAGGTCAAATTTGGTGATCAAAAAACTATTAATATATGGCTATTTCACAGCTATATAATATTATACAAGTTCACCTTCACACAACATACCAACGGTTTGTTTACATAGCAACGCAGAACACATGTAGAGCCACAGGTAACAAGAAATGGAACTACTGCGGCATACAGGAGTTCTTTGCATTAGTTTATTACATAACATATATCCTCACTTAAATGTATCATTTGTATTATTTGCTTAATAATAACAGAGTTTATTTAATCTTATGTAATAAATTCACTTATTATTTAATGTTCACCAGTGTAACAATGGAGCTTCTAAATGTCAACAATATCAATGACTAAAATTGAAAGCAGTTTAAGTCAATAAGAAAGCCTTTCAAGCATATCATTTTATAACATACTAGCGTAATTGCCCATCAAATATGACGGGCTTGCATGGATTAAATATTAAATTTAATGCACTTCCCATTCTTCCTCCTTTTCTCTCTTCCTCTCTCCCATCCTCCCTCCCTCTCTGGAAAAATCGACTTCCTCGTGTTTTGCCTTAATAAAGACCATTACCTATCTATCTCTCTTCCTCTGCCTCCCCCTCTCTTGCTGAAAATATGACTAAGGAAGCATGGAAAATTATTAACAATTCAAAAAATCATAACAAACAGCACTCTATTCCACAGATTGTAAATTCCTCAGGCCAGACTATAACTAATCCTTCACTAATAGCATACACTTTCATTGATCATTTCACCTCCCAACCTAACTTTCCTCTCCTCAGTACACCTGACCTTAATCTCATGTTCCCTAACTCTCCAAACTCTCTCTTTTTACATTCTTGTCAGGAAAACAAACTTATTTCTATCATAAAAAATCTTGCACCAAAGTGCAGCACTGGCAGTGGTGGTGTCCCAAGCTCCATTATAGTCCTGTGCTATGACATAATCAAGTTTCCTCTCCTTTTTCTTGTTAACCAATCTCTGCAGCAAGGTATCTTCCCTTCTCCTCTAAAGTCCTAATACCAATATACAAGAATAAAGGCAGTAAATAAGATATTAATAATTACAGACCTATTGCAATTCAGTCAGTTTGCCAAAATCTTTGAAAAACTTTTATAATCGACTTATGTCTTACTTTGAACTGCACAATGTTCTCTTTCCCCACCAAAATGGGTTTATTAAAAATAAATCTACTACATCCGCAATATACAAGGCTTTATCTTATCTTAACATCCTTAGATGACAAAAAGGAAACCCTAGGGTTATTCTTTGATTTTTCTCAAGCTTTTGATAATGTGAATCACCAGCTCCTACTGAAAAAGTTGTACAGATATGGTATTAGAGGTCCATCTTACACTTAGATTAAATCCTACCTTGAATGTCGGTCTCAAACAGTCAACATTACCTCTAATGGTATAAAATATGTTTCACTTTCCAAAACAACAAATATGGGTGTCCCACAAAGTTCTATTTTAGGTCCTGTATTATTCCTACTTTATATAAATGATCTACCAAACAAAGTTAATGAAATTCCTGGAACTAGGCCAGTTCTCTATGCTGGTGATTCTAATATACTTCTTTCCGAAGCTTCTTAACACACTAAATGTATGACTGGTGTAGAGACAATTACCTAAAACTAAATACTGGAAAGACCAAAATCATTCATTTTTCTCTTAGAAAGGCAGTTAATAAGAATCTGCCAATTATGATTAACAATAATTTAATAAGAAATGTTGATAAAATTAAATTCCTAGGTCTGTTCCTTGATTCCAATTTATCATGGCAAACACACATCGTCAATTTATTGCAAACTGAACTCAACCTGTTTCCTACTCAGATACCTTAGGAGCAGTGCTGTAGTCACAAAAAAAGCAGAGGGTATACCGTATACAGGAATAAAACTTTGAAGCAGGGTCTTACCCAGTTTTTTTTTTAAAGCAGAGAATATACCCTAATCATTTGAAAAAAGCAGAGGGTATACAGTGTATACCACCATTATACCTTCCACTACAGCCCTGCTTAGGAGTACTGTAAGTAAGGAAGTATGTATTATTATACCTATATTATGGAGAATTCCATACACATTTGCAATACAACATTATCTTCTGGAGACCCTATTCTTTAGCAGATAATGCATTTAAAATTCAAAAAGGAGCCATAAGGATCATTGCTGGCAAGCATCCTAGAGCCCCTTCTGGTCCCATATTCCTTGCTCTACATATTCATCCACTCCCCTGCCTATACATTCTTTCCTTATAATGTTTTATTAACTCAAATACTGATGAATACCCAAATAACTCATCCCATCATGATCACAACACCAGAGCCCACAAGGACCTTCACATCTACAATTACAGAACCAAAACATTCAGTCAAGGACCTAAGGCAATGGGGTCTTTGCCTCTACAATATGCTACCAAACCCTTATAAAAATATTTGAAACAACAAAATTTTCAAACCCAAGGTTAAACAATACCTCCATAGGAAACTTTTCTACTCACTAGATGAATATCTCAACAACCCTTATTGTCCCCTGGTTTTAATTCTGTTGATAGCCTACAGTCATATAACCATTGCTTATCCTTAGATTATATATGTGTAAATCATAGATAAACTATTTTATAATTATCTTTCCTTGTGATGTACCATGTTTTGTAATACTGACTTGTCCAATATCAATGTAACTGATCCAAGGACCAATAAATATCATTATCATTTCCTCACTATCTCTCCTTCTTTGGAAAAATAGACTTCCTAGTCTCAATCTCCCCCTAATAAGGACCATTATCCATAATATATCTCTCCCTCTCTCTCTCTCCCCTATAAAAACATTCAAAGAATGCTTTCCTTACGTATATATTATAAGGATTGAGATGACAATACAATCTTGAGGTTTAACAATGACACGGTAATTTCAAATTGTAGGCAAAATTTGATGATAAGTATGAAACATTATTTATTAAAAAGAAAAACAGTTCAGGTCTCAAGATCATAGGTCAATTCTCTCAAATTTTAATTTGCAGAAGAGTAAAAGCCTGTAAGAGAAAAAAATCTATTTTTATCTGTTATCTCATTGGAAAGAGAAATTATCTACTTAAGTCGAACCCGGATCTTTTTTGGGGAACTTAAATTGTCTTGAATGCCCTCACTGGTCACACCAAGCTATCTGATATCTATTGCATCTATCTAAGGCTGACTCATCAATAAATGCACCACAAACAAGCCGCTGTAACATGTTCCTCCTTATAGTCTGCAAATATTTGAAATGTCCCTCCTTGGCTTCCTGAAAAGTTGGCCACCTTAACATAGAGACACCCAACCTACTAAAATTACATGAAATTTGTTTTTATCCGCGAAAGGAATGATGAAAAAGAACATGGGAGGACAAAAACTTTAAGGACAATGTTTGAAAAAGGACTGTCCTTTTTAAAAGGACAGTACATCTGATCACCTTACATTTAAGAAATGACATGGATTGAAGATATTTAATAAAATATAAGTTAAAATATACTATGGAGTTAATATCTAGATAGATGTCTGGTGAAGACTAGTGTAGTGATATTCCATCTTTTTTGTTGTTTTACCCATAAACAGATTTTTGAAGAACCTCTAATCTTCTGATATATTTAAAGTTAAACAATCGAATCTACAAATATATTTGGGCTACATAAGAAAATACATTTTATACTACCTAAGTAAAATTATGCCTTGTTATTGTTTTCATTATCATTCCTTAAGTTGAATTATTTCATTATTAAAGGTAAATCAAAATTATAGAGGCGATACATTTTGTTGTAGGTAAAAGTTATTAAAATGGAAACATTGTTTGTCTTTACATTTAGTTTTACTTAGCATTTTAAGTGTGAACCATTCAAATTCAATGAGAACAAGATGGAAAAGTATACTCCATAAATGGAATACTCAGATATTTCAAAGGCGTTCTTTATAGGAAATACTAATACATACAAAACGGTATCAAAAGATTTGGCGGTTCTTGAATTTTTATACTAAAAATTTAGTCACAATTATGTGGTCTCACAGAGTGTTTTGTGGCAAATTTTGTCCTTTATCGGAATAATTTTTAATATATACCTTACAGATCATATAAGAGGTTGGGAGAGAAAAAAATGGTATTTAAGTGTTGCTTAATGAAAAAACCATATTAGCAACTGATGTAAACAAAATATGCGATGTTATGCTTCAGATTTTCTCTAATTCTAAACACAGAAACTATAAATCGTAATTATGTGGTCTCATGGACTGTTTTGTGGTAAATGATGTCTTCTCTCCAAATAAATTTTTTAATCTATATCTTACATTTCATATAAGAGCTTGGGAGAGAAAATATGGATTTTTGTTGTTTGCTGAGAAAATCATCTAAGCGAGTGATGTAAACATAATATGTGATGTTTCGCTCTGATTATTCTCGAATTTTTATCTCTGCAACTGTAACTCATAATTATGTGGTCTTGCAGACGTTTTGGTTGTAAATGATGTCCTCTATTCAAATAAATTTTTTAATCTATACCTTACAGATCATATAAGAGCTAGGGAGAGAAAAATATAGTATTTGTTACTTGACAGATGCCATTTAACGAGTTACAAGAATAAGTTAATTAAATTAATTATATAAAGTGGAAGTTCTAATTGATGGATGCAGTTCAAATCACAAGTAGGCGATAAATTTTAGTAAGGATCACTCCTACTTAATATAATTAAAATCCATCCAGCAGTTTAGGAGATGATAGTTATGACAGATGGACAGACAGGCAAGCCGTGCCTATAAGGCATTCTGCTACTACCAATTCGCTGTTAAAGAACACCTAAAAATGCCTTAGTAAACACTAAGAGCAAAACAATCATTAAAAATTAACATATTTAAAGAAAATTAATTTTAAAACAAGCTAGATACAATACAATTGATACAATTTTGGTTGTTTTTGGCTTAAAATCCTTATTTGCATAAATACATTTATTGAATGGAAGGGGTTTTGTAATAGCAGCATCATTCAATTTCTGGAACTCTTCACAAGCTATATGCCAAAAGACATAAAAGAGTTACTTTCACGTTATTTTTAATGAGTTTTAAGAATACACTTCAATTAAATCCTCTTTCAAATTAACAGGAACAACAGAACTAGATATTGTTTTGGTTATTAAAGGCATTACCCAATCATTTGTGGTGTCCATTCTTTCAATTTCTGGGAAGTAGGTCAAAAATAATTTGCCAGGTCTGACCAAATGGCATTTAATAATTCCCATAACTGTATCAACAGTTATTTTGTTTTGCTCGCAGAGACCATTAAGAGTTTAGAAGGTAGTAAGAACTAAAGCCTGAGTGTTTAGATTCAGAGTTAAAAGAAATTAAAAGTTAAAAAACTGAAAACAAATAATTATAACATACTTAAAAGAGGAAAATAAATTATTTAGTAATTTAATCTTTCAGAAAACTTCTGAATCAATCTTGTATTGGCGTGTCACAATCTTTTGCATTTAAAACTTGTGTGAATGGATTGCAAGATACAGTGTATCCTCGATTTAAGGGAATAATTAGGGGATAGGATGTCCATTATTGCCGGAAGTTCTTCATATGACGAAGCAAAATGAACCTAAATGGCCACATCTTATGTCAAATGTATTACATTAGGAACACTGTTAAACAAGAATAATATGTTTACCTAATGTGGTAAAACTGTTAATTGTATATGTATAATTAAGACTAAAATTTCCATGCGCATGTCATCCACGGTTTCTCCTTTCTCGGAGCAATCACTGCATTGAAATTTAAATTAGTACGCCTTTTGTTTCATTTGACATATCACTCCACCATGTTTCCGTCTCAAAAGTTACTAACGCACAGGCACAAAGAACATCTCCGCGGCAAGTACGAACTCCTATGGGAAATCCCCTGGTACCGAGAATCGAACCAATGTATTCCTAAGTGCAGCATAACAAATTAATTCATATTTCCACTGCCTCCTTTTAATTTCATCGCTTGGTGCTCGTCACCCTCGCCAAACAAACTTTCCCCTCGAAGTTTCGTCGACGGTCCGGGCGGGAAGTTCAAAAGTAGCGAAAACTGAAAATTATAGAAAACAATCGGTCAGGTACCGAACGTCTGGCAATAATGCTCTTTGCAAACGGACTGCCCTTGGCATCGACGAACGGTGAGTGGTCTTAAATCGCGGACAAAGCGACGATAGGGAGTGGATTCTCAGAGACTGGACGGCCGAGTCCGTTAAATTGAGAGTTTACTGTACCTCCTTCGAACATTATTACATAAAAAAAGGAATTTAGTGCTCACTCATGGCCTTTTTTGTGAACCATAATGATTAAGAACTCAATTTATACGGTATGCCATAACAACCAACATTTCATCAATTTATATTTTTGAAAACTTAAAAATTCAAAATTTTTGTGTCATCTATAAGTGGTTCCATTTTTAAGGACGTCATGTGTATGCTTTATTGTAATCTATGAAGAGTCAAAAATTTTAAGTTAATGGCCCAAGTGAATAAAAATTAAGCAAATGCTTAAATAAAACAGTAAAAGCACAAGCATTTGCTAAAAGCATAAGCAAATGTTTCAAGCATTTGCTTGATTTTGAGTGAATAAAAACTTGCTTTTACTTATAAGCATTTCATATTCAGTTTTATGCATTTGTATTCAAAATATTTTTCAGTACATATGACTAACCTTAAGCTACTTTAAATCTTCTTCATGAAGTCTCTCTGAAGATGGTAATTTAAATTTTTCATAGGTCATCATAATTTTAAACCCATTTCAGCAGCCACATCATCTAAAGAATTTTCTTTATTCTTTACAATGAACTTATCTTCATCAGAAGGTTGAAGATAATGCAATTATATCTGTTCCAATTTCTTCAAAAGTTAGGCTTCTTCAATAGTTGCAAATATCTGGTAGCCCATTTTAGCTCTTTATTGAAAAAAAATTTTAAGAAGACAAATATTATGGGCCGCCTTTAGAAAAAAAATTGCTCTAATGTCCAGTGCTAGCAAATGAGGACATTGAGATTCCAAGTGACATTTCATAATAAACAGAGTTAAAAGCCAAATTGAACTTAGCAAGTTGACTTTGCAATTATAAACAAAGTTACTGCTTACATAAATTTTTTTAAATAAAAATAAAAATATTAACAAGCTAATGTAGTTCCAGTGCTGTTAAGTATTGACAAGCATCATCAGGGCCAGTCAAGCACTTAAGGGGGCCTGGATGTGAATATCCATGTAGCCCCACATGATTAATATGTATAGTAATAAAAAATGAATTTTAAATATAGCTTTTAATTACTGGTACTTATTATGATTCATAATAACCACAACCTAAACATTACAATATTAAAAATAAACAAAGTGTAATAAAAAACATTATTAACAAACATTACAGTAAGCAGTAAATAATTCTGTGATTTTAAACAACTTTTTCAGTGTTTTTTTTTTACTGAAAATGGGTTTGGCAAGTGATTTTTTAGTAAAAGTTGAAAAATTTACACCTATTATTCTAATAGGTAATTGATATATCCAAATATTAGGGAGGCCCAATATTCTGGGTCCTGGATGCCTCGCATCCATTGCATCCCCCCCATTGGCCAGGCCTGCACATCATAAATCAAGATTAAACAATGAAATGAGCCAGCTCAAAATCCCATCATTAACTATATAAATTTGGAAAAACAATCTGATCAGGAGTATTATAGTAGGCGCTCTCAAATGAGGATGCTGGGAACTGGTTAAGCATATAATAAATATTGGTAGTATATTAAGGAGTTATTTGGCTCATCCAATTGATCCTGAAATGATCTTTCTAGCAACATAATATACCAGTAGAATTTCATTGGTAAAACTGTTTCTCCAAGGAGAAATTTTATTAACTTGCATTGTCTTAAAAGGAATTTTGAAACATTTCATCATTTTTTCAGTCAATTTACATCCAACCAAATTTGTTTTAGTAATTTTCTGAAAACTGTTTCTTTGCAATGTATGCCTTGGAAAATTGTCAGTTTCAATATACAAGAATTGTCTGACAACCTTAACTTTTTTTAATATAATACAGATAGTTTAACAAAAAGTTGATCTTTATGGTAGAGCTAATATAATTCATGATAACAAGCTGAATTTCTTTTGCAATAAGTCAGTAACAGAAACTCCTGAGAAATACTTAATGATTATGCATCACTTTTAGAAATTTCACTTCTCAAAGGAAATTATTTTACAGTAAACCCTTGATTCTCCAGACTATATGGGGAGAAGGGATGCCTGGTTATTTTAGTGATTGCTTTTACTGCAATATTGTTCCATAATGAAAGAATGAAAATTGGTGCAGAGGTCAAAACTTTTTAATTAAAAAATATTTCTAATAATGAAATAACTCTGAAAAATTAATATGATTTTCAAGGTGAGATGAAATGCTTGCAGAATGCAAGCACCTACTAGTAAGACAATATTTTCATAAGTCATATTTGACCCATGCGAGCCTCTTAACCTCACTTTTTCTGTTACATTTAACTAAGTGTGTTTACATTGCAAATAATCAATCCAAAATACAAATAAAGTTAAAACTATTCCTGAAAAAACATTCCAATTAAAATTGAGTAAGTTATTGTGATTTTTTAAATAACAAAATTCTATCCAAACACAACATGAAAGTAAATCTATAACGTTGTAAATTATCACTGACAGAATAGATGTGAAACACATGCTTTTGCTAGATGTTAAGTAGTGTTCATTTTTGGTATTTCATATGCTTATGGTGTGTACTCATACACATAAGATCTTAAGAAACTAGGTTATAACCTCCTCTTCAAAAGATATGAGATGATTAGCTAAGGGAGAGATGTGGGTCACCTGGTTGTAAAGAATTTGGGCCATCCCTTTTTGGCTTCAAGTCTTTTTGGACTTGCGCTTACAAATACTGAATTTTTGCCAAAGGTTTTCTTCTTTTACCAAGATGTGTCCATCTTCCCTTCATGCATAGGTTGAAGTGAGGTGCAAGACACCCAGTATTATAGAACCACTCTGATTTTAGGAATATATGTCAAATCTGTGTCTATTGTTTACAACACATTTATAACATGTGAAAGAGTTTAAGGATTGTATAATATTTTGCTCTTCACCAATTCAATATATTTTTAAACAATTTACTATGGAGCCTGTAAAGTATCAAAACTTTTTTCCAGCAAACATTCATCCATGAAAGGTTCTGATTAATTAAAACGGTTGTTTTTTCCTCATACTGGTTAAAGAATCAAAATGGTTACTTAAGCAAATTAATGCAAAAATGCTAATTATAACACATAATTTTCTGATTTTGTCAAAACTTCATCAAATAATAAGGAAAACAATACAATTCTGAAAAAAATCACATTATGAAGCCCACTTTTAAAGCTGAATACAAATTAGTTTCTTGTAGTGTATGCATATTATATATTTACAATGAGCTTTCAAAAATATAAAATGAGAAATAAAAATTCTTATAATACAAAAAATCACCCTTTGTGCACAGTAAATATCTGAGCAAATAATTATACAGCCATCCATAAAAATAAACTAAATAACACATTTTAAAAGAATAACTTTTGGTAACATTTCTTACTCACCACCAATGGCTAAAATAAATGACACAAGAATGAGCTATCAAAATTGACTAGGAACTCTATGCAACTTATGATTTCCTAAATGACAAGAGATAGAAGCCATATTTAAACAACTCAATGACAACCAAAGAGGAATAGTCTTTTCTCACACTCCCTTATGAAAACACTAAAATACTGACCACGGGATTTCAATCATTTGGTGTGTGATCATTCACATTTTCTCGGACTGAGTCCTTTTCCACCATCTCAGATATCATGTCTTGGGCTTTCTGCATCATGTCTGCTTTTCTACACTGTCTGCGTTCCTCCTTGCACCTTCTCTTATTCACAGTTTCTGGAGAATCAGGAGGCTGTAACCCATCACCTGCTTGATAATAGCAAATTGAAGAATCACCTGCGACAAATGCTAGAGTAACCCTGAAAATGATCAGAATTGATTAATGATAATGCTTACAGAGAAAGATTATAATGAATACTATTTCCAAATTAGCCTGTTTGAAAATTGATCATATTAATGCTCAACTCACAAGATATAAACTCCACTTAAACATTTACTCAAGCCAACCCAATATTTCTCTGTAACAATTGAAACATCCTTTTATTACCAACTTTTATATTAACTTCACCAGTTATGTATATATGTTTTGGCCACCACCTAAATTGAAAAAATCAGAAGCTACAAATTCGAACGATGGAATTAAGAGCTGAAATTTTCAAAACCATTCAATCCCCATGAGGTGGTGCATAGAAAAATCAAACATCCCGGAAAAGTCTCAGATTCGACTCCAGGGGACAATTATATTTTCCCATAAGTTGACACAGGATTTTCGATTTTTCAAGGTGCAAGATTTTTTCCTTTAATTGTTGGCTAAATTATAAAATATCTTATTCTTGTGATGTTTACATGTTACACATAAGAATTTGTCAGAAATATGCATTTCTTTTCAAAATTTTATGACTTTTTTGTACTCTTCCCAGGTTTTGGCATTGTTGCCTCCACTTAAATTAGCATCCCACTTAATCGAGCTTCCGTGTTAACCGAGGTGGCCCCCTCTAAATACATTGTTGTTTTTAGCTTGCGGTCAAAGTCACAGGTTATTTACCACATGTAAATCATGACTTCAGTTTTCAGTTGATACATAGTGTAAGATTCACGAAGCATGCAGCTGCAACAATGTATGTAACCGAGGCATAGTTCTCTCGACAGAGGTTCAGATTGTTGAGTCAGTCGTCGACGAAGCTCAGTAAAAAGGAGACTTTAAACTACCCTTCAATACCCATGGACTTGTCCATTCTTGACATTCATCATTTTTTTACCCTACAATAGTTAGACATTTCTTGACTCTTATGTATAATGAGTGGGAAAAGAAAGCGTGTTGTGGTGTCTCTAGAGACCAAATTAAAGGCTATTCTACAATTTAGGTGGCATAACATGGCGGCCAAAAAGCGATCAACCAAAGATAGGCAGAAATCATTAAAAGACTATTTTAAGTAATATCAATAAATTGTTCTTTTAGTTTAGTTATGTATGCATAAAATGAATTTTCTGAACATACATAGGTCTATTTTTAATACCTAAAAATGAAACTTCCGTTTTATCCAAGTTTATCATTATCCGAGGTTAGCTTGGTCCACTTTACCTCGGATAATCAAGACTCAACTGTATCTGGTTTGGCTTTCATGCACACTCAAATCAGTGTTTTTGAAAGTTATATTTGTTAAATAAGGCCAAATGATTATCCAAATATTTGCTGATATTGAGGAAAATCGAAATAATAAAATATAATGTATGAGGAATCAGCAGAATTTACCTGAAATATTTGGCAAATAATACGTTAATTAAAACTTACTGAATCTAACTTAACAATTGAATTATTTTACTAACCCTTTTTAAAGCGTAAAAACAGGATAAAACATGAATGAAGTCAATTTACAATTTAAGGAAAATGCATAGTAACTTACAATGAAATAAATACTTGTATGAACTGCAATGAGTTTTAACTATATTTAAGATCCTACTTTTCTTTTAACTATAGCAGTTCTGAAAAAATTCAGAACATTGGCTTAATTTAAAGAAATTTAAATAAAAGTCATGATGTTATTTTTCAATCTTATTAGAAATTCGTTTCCAAATATTTGCTGTATTATCATTTAAAGAAATACATTGAAAATAACATTATATATAGTTTTATGAATTTCCACCATTTGGCAATAGCGCATGATTCAATCATATAAAATGTTTTATAATCAATTATTGTTATTTTGTACTGCAGCTCCTTTTAATCCTATACAAATGCTACGTCCTCTTCCTATTTTTCCATTTCTGCTCATTCCCATTCTCTTTTTCTTCCTCCCTCTAATTATTTAATAGATTCAGTAAATATGTTACACCCATGTATAAAAGTTGGATGTGTTAAAGCACTAAATTGGTGCATTTATTATGAGGCCAAGAATAGAATTCAACAATTGGGGCAACAAGGTGTGAAAACATGAAAAAATCATATTAAAACAATTTTTGGAGATTTACAAATGAGATTAAAATTTTTTTCTTCTCATAACTATGCTAAATACCTCATCATTGAGATATTTTAAAATGTAAACGAAAAAGTTCTGCATGTCAAGGAATGATTTTTTGTATGATTCATATATGCGATGCAAATTTTTAACTCCGGTAAATTATACACCGCAAAAACAACTATGAAAATAATATAAAAATAGTTAGTTACCAAAAATTTCAATATGAATTTAACTGAAAGGAAATTAATGAAAACCACGATTTTAATTTTAAAAAATTTGGTTGCCTTCTCTCTCGTACTAAAGCATTCAAGGCATGCTTTCTTTACACATATAGCATAAGGACAAAAATACAATCCTGGCAAGGCAACATATTGTTAAAAAGCTTAAATTTTTCCAATAAATGTGATTAAAACTTGAGCAATTTCAAATCATGGGCGAATGTGACAATAAGAATAAGAAATGATATTCATTTTTCTTTAAAACAATCCAGGTCTGAAGATCGTAGGTCAATTCTTTCTAATTTTAATTTGCAAAAGAGTAAAATCCTGTACGTCAAAAAAATCGATTTTTACATGTTATCTTGTGGAAAAGAGAAATTATCTCCTGGAATTGAACCCAGTTCTTTTTTTAGAATATTTTTTCATAAATGGCTTTTGATATGAGAGTCAAACATTCCTACCAGATTTTAATCTTCTACCTAGTTGGAAAATTTGTCAAAACATGTTAAAAGTATCACAAATGAGCTTAAGATTTTACTCAATACGAATCAAAGCTGCGTTCCGGCAGATGGACCAACGGACAGAATAAAAATATTGTATATAATAAAAAATAACACAGAAATTAAAAAAAAATCGTGATGGTAATAATACATCCGTAAAAAATGAAATAAATGGTTGAATTAATAGTAGATGTGTGTGTGGACAGTATATCTTGAAAACCAAGAAACCTGGAGTCTTCAAACTTGGTACATTTTCTAAAGTGACCATGAAGATGTGCACCTCGGAGCCAGAATTTTTATTTTTTGTGGGAGGGGCACTGATGAATGGTTTACAAAGAATGTTGTTTTGCAAGAAGTCTTCCAAAATTAATGAATAAAAATTTGATTTGTTTGCTCACAAACAAAATTTTAAAAAATATACAATTATCGCTGCTTTTCAGGACTACTGCAACAATTCCGTCCTAGGACAGGTTACCGGCTTAATACTTAATTCACACATACCTGTCATACATGACGGGCAATTGTGCTAGTCCTTTTATATTATACTGTGTATTGCCTGCCAAATGATGGATAAATAATTATATTCCCTCCCTCCATCTCGCCGTCCCTATCTCCCTCCCTTCCTTCCTCTCTCCCCATCTCCATCTCTTTTCTCCCACCTCTCTCATTCTCTCCTGTCACAATCCATAGCTCACCCTCTTTCTCTCAGTCTCCTTTATAATTTTCCTCCCGTCCTTTTCTAATTCTATAACTCCCTTACTCTCTATGTACCTTCCATTCTATATTCTTTCCTTCCTATCTCCCTCCCCACATCCCCCTCTCTCTTACTCTACATCTATATAGTCATTTAGATAAGCAAAAGAATCCAAGCTAAATCCCAGTCCCATTAGGATTATGTATTTTTGCAAAAAATCCTACAATAATGTAAGGTAATCTATGAACTCGTATATATTACACGTATGCAGGTTGAGACAACAATTGATTCTCGAAGTTTAACAATCAGCAAGTCAACATCACATTTAAAAGCTGATATTTTCCCAAAATATGTGATTTAAATGTTTAATACGAGAGATTTAGAATGGTAGGCGGAAAAAGATGAATAGAATAAGAAACTTCATTAATTTCCCTAAAACATAGTTTAAATTCAAAGATTATACGTCAATTATTTCTAATTTTAATTTCCAAAAGAATAAAATCCTGCATTTTAAAAAGTCGATTTTTGCGCGTTATCTTACAGGAAATGGAAATCACACCCTGGAGTCGAACCCGGGTCTTTTTTCTAATTTTTTTTTCATTTAATTTTTATATCCGAATCAAACATTCCTGCAAAATTACAACCTTCCACGTAATCGGGAAGTTTGTTAAAAATGCATTAAAAAGTGCCATTGATGACATCAGCGTTATACAAACCCCACCATCTAGGCTTTTATTATAATAATGCGTAAGGAATGCGTGCTTTGAACGCTTTAATTCAAGAGAGAGGAAGAAAGAAAGGAGAGATACAGAGAGTACTATCGGTCAAGGGTATCTATACATGCAATGTGTGTGGCACACTCGGACAGCATAATTAATAGGGCTGCTGAGTTCACACAGGGCACGTAAAAATTTTAAATCCTTTTTTCCTGAAAAATCTTCTAAAAAACCGGGGTGCGTCTTATATACTGAGAAATACAGTATTTATATTTGAAGATCTATATCTTTGTAATGATGAAAAAAAATTGGTCGCATAAACATTTGCAACAATTCACATGCCCAATGGACATGGCCCAACAATTGATCATACCAAAGCAACAAAATTCATTTTGATGCATTTATCTTTGAAGAACTTTATTTTTGTATTAATAAAAACAATGAAATTGACAACTTTTTTGTTATGCAAACAAATCAAAACAAAATGACAACAGAAATTTTCCTCTAAGCAGTGAAAGGCAAATTAGAACAAGTAAAGGTATAAAAATGAATTTTTATAACCAACATGGCTAACACTTTAATATGAATAAATTTTATAATATAATTATGATAAGAATGTTTGGTATATAAGTAGTAAGAAGTTTGATAGTATCTTTTGTTTCATTAATAAAAATACTGACTTATCCATTCATATTGCTTAAAATCAACGAAAATATTCTGCTAGTTCAGAGTAATTCTGCTTTAGATACTAGTAGAAGTGAAATTGTTGAATATTTCATATTTTAGTCCCCTAACTTAAATGACAAAAATAATAAATTGTTCTTTTCCTAACATCACATCAACCATCCATATAAAACACTATAAATATAGTTATCTGAAGAATTGCTAAGCTACAACACAACAATTTAAAATTTTTCATTTAAATTTGTTCAAATTAACATCCTTGACAACAGTATTACCTATCTTAAATAATGAATCAAGACAAAAAGTATTTAAGATAAATAAAAACTTACAATTATTGGCAGAAATATCCCCTCAAAAAAACGTAGGAATGCAATACCAATTAAAAGAAAGAGACCCATTAAATATTACAGCATTAACAATGACAATAGTTTGTTTAATCTCGTTGCTATGATGAATGCTTGTCTGTCTATCTTCCCATGTGAATTCAAATACACATTTATCGCAGCGCCCAAGTAAGGATCTGGCGGCCGAGGTGACTAAATCACTCGTTTTACGAGATGGTGAGGTGAGGTGGTTCGAACCCCACAAGCAGCTTTGGATTTTTTTCAGATTAGACAGGGTCCAAAACATACATACATATGTAAAGCGAAAATAATATAAAAAGTGGTAATAATCAATAAATGTCAACAACTTATTAGTTGTTATGTAAACAATATTGCAAAGGATATTTAATGTTCCACAAAGTAATTAAAGGCATAAAATGGAAATCATCCTGTTTAGAATTTAAATTGTTTTTATATAAATTTAGTGTAAAGTAGTTCAAGACACGAACTGTATATTAAAATAATTACAATATTTATTACGAAGTAATAACACCAGTCTTTGCATTCTTGTATTTCAGAAATTGGACAGTAAGGAGACTGACAGCAGCAGGGAGTGGAGAGGTGGCAAACCTGTAAGAGATGTCCTATATTTGTTCAAGGAGAAACAATGCAACTATCCTTGATGATGGAAGATTTTTAACCAGTGTGTCTTATATACCGGTGTATCTCATACGCCAAGAAATACGGTAGCTTCTACTACTGTTGTTTCACTTTTATAGACTTGCTCGATTTCCATGCATTTTTGCATATTCAATCATCTGAAGCTTATAACTAATAGCATAGGTGTATCTTTCCACTTTTGTAGCCATTAAGATCTCAATACATATAGCGGGATTTATCCTAGGTATTCACAAACTTCTTATCACATCTATCACAATTATAATGTTCTGTGGCTTTAATCACGTTATTCAATGGGCCCATTAGGAACTAAAACATATGACTAACGTCAAAAGCACACTGAAATAATAATTACTGGGAGTGGACATGTAATAAAGGTCAATAATGAAAATACATAGTTGGAATTCATGTTGCATAAGGTATTATTGTATATATTAACATAATTTTCATTATTAATTATTAACCACTTGGGTGGGTTAAGTGACTGTAGTTGCATGCCCAAGTTCATCATCTGGTGGGGAGCATGACTGTAGTCGTGCATCGGAAAAATGCTGATTTTTCGGTGGGGAAAGTGACTACAGTAGCAGATCCTTTCATAGGTTATTCTGTATGCCACTGCCTTCTTCTGGGATCTTTTTTTACTTCGATGCATAGAAGAGAAAACCAGTGTAAGCGTTTTAGTTGCACCAGTTCACACAATTTCGGCACTGATTTAGAATGTTTTCATAATGAATTACTTTAAAATTTTTAAGTTTTATCATATATGTTTTGACTTCTAATACATTTATTGCAATTAATTTTGTTTTTCCTTTTATTTATCACTACTAGAGATAATTTTTTATCTATTTTATTTAAAAAGAATTAGAAGTAATGTGTTATGTGCAGTAAAATAAACCAGTTCCTCAAAAATATTATTTTTTCCTAAATAATCTTTGTTGCGTCTTACCACCCGGTGTGTCTTATATGGTGGGAAATACGGTAATTCTTTATGATGGATAATCACAATTGTCTAATAACTTTTTCTATGAAAAAATGTATTATAAAATAAATGATATCATATTTCTCATATATACTAGATCAGGGCTCAACAAATCCCGGGCACCAGGTCGCCATGGCACCTAAGATTTTCATGCTGGCGCCTAAATATTGTATATGCATGCTGTAGTTAGGCTTTGGTTATGCTGTAGTCATATTGTATTGTCAGGCTCAGCAGTAGGAGCAGCAAAATATAATATATCTGTCGGTTTCATTCAAGTTCCTGAAAATTACTGCAAATTTTTATACTTGTTCGTAAACTACGATTTCAGAATATCATTAGACTTTTTCAGACATATAAGGCTCATTTTATTACACTCTGCTACATAATGTAATCACGAGGATTCTTAATAAAAGGCTGGAGAAAAAGGCAGAAGAAATAATAGGGGAAGATCAATTCGGTTTCAGAAAAGGACGAGGAACTAGAGATGCTATAGGAGTAGTTAGAATCATATCAGAAAGGGCAATAGAGTACAGTCAAGATATCTGCGCATGTTTCGTAGACTGGCAGAAGGCCTTTGATAGAGTAAATTGGGTAAAGTTGATGAAGATATTAAAGGATATAGGTGTAGACTGGAAAGACAGGAGACTGATTAGGAATCTATATGAGAATCAAGTTGTAAAAGTCAGGTTTGAGAATGTGGACACCTGCGGAATAAATATCGGTAGAGGAGTAAGACAAGGCTGCTGCCTATCGCCAACCCTATTCAATATATATGGAGAAAGTCTAATGCAAGAAGCTTTAGAAGGCACAGGAGATTTCAAAATTGGAGGAAGGATTATAAGAACAGTAAAATACGCAGATGATCAAGTACTTCTAGCAAGAAAGGAAGAGGAACTACAAAAAATGATAAATAGACTAGTGATAACAGGTAGAAAATACGGTATGGAAATAAATACAGAAAAATCCAAGGTCATTCGAATATCGGGTAAAGAAGAGAATCTGAACATAACTATTGGGGGAAAGCCATTAGAACAAGTTTCAGAATATAAATACATTGGAAGTATCATAACACGAGAGGCAAAATGTACGGATGAGATCAAAACTAGAATAGGAAAAGCAAAAGTGGCTTTCAGGAGAAAGAAACAACTACTTACAGGGAATATAAGGGAAGATATCCGCAAGAAGTTGATAAAATGCTACGTATGGAGTATAGCATTGTATGGGGCAGAAACATGGACGCTAAGGAAAAATTACATCAAATACTTGGAAAGCTTTGAAATGTGGACTTGGAGGAGAATGTTGAAGATAAAATGGACAGATAGGATGAAAAACGATGAAGTGCTACAAAGAATAGGAGAGAAGCGAATGATTATACAGACTATCAGAAAGAGGAAGGCTAACTGGGTTGGACATTACATGAGGAGAGAGAGTATGATTAAAGATGTGTTAGAAGGAAAACTAGATGGGAAAAGGGAAAGAGGTAGGAAAAGGTATCAGCTAATAGACGATTTGAAAGGGAAAGAGAGTTATCAAGATATGAAGAGGACAGCGGAAAATAGGAGTATATGGAGAACCAGGTTTAACCATGAATAATCACGGACCTGTCTACGGACAGACTACCTATGATGATGATGACATAATGTGACAAATAAATGTGCATGACTTAATCATTATAGCAGATTCGTGTCTAAATCATTAACAATTTATTTTTCTGACGATGAAAAAAATATCCACCAAAGTTGTTACGTCTGCGCTGGATCCTAGGTTTTGGAGCTGACGCCTAGATTTTTAGAAAATTTGTTGAGCCCTGTACTAGATAAAATATAACTATAGTGAATTACCCTGACATGATCCAAAAATTCATCATGATTACGAAAGCTTAAGTAACACGTTTCTTTGCATCAAATGAAATCCGACAAAGCTAAACAGTTAAAGAGCGGAAATATAGCTCATGTATCCACTAGAAGTTCAAATAGTAGCATCTATATGGAAAAATAATCAATTGAAGACCTTTGATGATAATTGGCTAGCGCAAAAGTAAACAAAAATGGAATACGAGTGTTATTACAATTCAGTGGCACCTCAGCTTCAGACACGTAACTGTAGTATAGGAATCAACAGCAAAATAACATCAGAATAACAAATGAACAAGAATGGAAAGGTGTACTCCATCGTAATTTATAGTAAACCTTACATTTTATGGGAAAAATTATTTGACAAAAAAATGTATTTAATTATTTGATTCAACTTTTGTTCTCAATATTTTTCACTTAGATGAGTATTTAGCGGGATGCTTGCGAGGTACGTTGTAAAATACATGTAAAGTGGTCATTATTATCAACTGATTTTAACAATAGGAATCAGTGGACACATTTTAGTAAAATTCCTGAATACCAAATTTCATTAAAATACATCCAGCAGTTTCAGAGTTGAAAAATGCAGATGGACGGCAGTAGACAACCTCCCCTGTATGCATTCACTTTGTGCAAAGAAAGCATAATAATGGTCATGAAAGTCAAGTTGTCATGAATCCAATCTAACACAACCCAGGTACTCATCTACACCGAACCCAAGGAAAGAATTCAGTTATGAACCTAATCTAAGCCAATCCCAAGCAAAAGCCATCCAAACCGAACCCAACCCATCTCAACAGTAACGTTAACAAGTTTAAAACTTACAATGTTAGCTTCACTGTAAAAGACTGTGGAATTGTGGCAAACCAACATAAAAAACATAGTAAAAGTGAACGAGTGAAATAGAAAAAGCTAATAAATGTATAAATAACAACAAATGTCTTTAATTAGATTGGAATGATTATCACTGAACAGAGAGTGAAGTACGAATGAAGGTTAGAAAAATGTTAGGACCGTAATAAAAGACCCTAACATATAGGAGCTTTATTTTTTTTAATTTTCAAAAATTAAAATTTTAGTCCACATATGCCAACAGGGCTATATTGAAATTGTGCTCAACAAGGCATACCTGTAAAAAATTTTTTGATATGTAAACAGCACAAGGATGGCATGGTCTACATTGAATTTGAGGGTCACAGCACGAATGAACAAAAGAAAGAATAAAATTTTATTTTCAATGATCAAGTTGTTCTGATTCAGTAAAAAATTTAAAATTCCATATTTCCACATAAATTGACCATTTTCGATTAACTTGCATAAAAATTCAAATTAGAATTATATCAAATCCAATATTTATGGAAGCGCTTAAAATAAAAGCACTATCAGTGAATTACCACATATAAAAATTGCTTATATCATAAATTTTCAGATGTGATAATTTGAAAATTACTTTAAACATGTAAACACCTGTTAAAAGGCATTCTACAATCTCCAAAAGCTATAAAAACAATAAAGTAAATTGTAGATTCGGTTAAGCTTCAAAATTTTTGGTTTTTGGAAGTAAATGATGAATCACTGATTACAATATTTTATTAGAATCGCCGATTAGTGCCATACAATTGTTATATTGTATCTGAGATTTGTATTTCTTCTATCCAGTACTAGTTTTATAGCAACACGTTACCAATATCATTTGTTGTCAATCATGGCAAATTCACACATTGAATGGTATTGAAATTTGGATTTTTAAGATGGCATCAAAAAATATTCGCTTCAAGTACTGATACGAAAATGCATTTTAAAAAAATCAGCAATGGGGAAATGAGCAAGATAATATCATTGGGTGAGATATTGTTTGAATACCGCTATCCACTTACATCCACACCATTAGATGAATTCAATAACTTATCTACTTTTTAAATTGTTATACTGCGTTTACGTCGAAACTTACACCTTTCTTTCTTCATCCGGACATAATTCATTTCGGACTTGAAGTAACCAAGCAGGAGAAACGGAAGATGACGCTGATAAAGGTACAATTATATCATAAACTGCATCACTTTTGGACCACTTTCCTTTCATGTATATCAGGTCTAATTTAGGATTGTAAAAATATTTAGGATTCCACATAGTTTTCACTGAAAAGAAAATGTTTAATTTTTTACCATTGCAATAGAAAAATAATTAAGAAATATTATACTCTGCAATAACATCTTACCTTCACAAAGATCCAAATAAACTTGCATAGCCAATGAAATTTTGGTTTTTGATTTACAGCCCAAGGCATGCATTGCATCCAGCTATGTAAATACAGAGGAACGTTCGATAAAAACGTGATGCCGCTCACGAAAACTTATAACAAGTAAATTACTAAATGTAAATCTATAATAAGTACTACGATATACATTTAAATTCGATAAAATTAATGGGTAAAATACTGGTATCAGTAATACGATTTTAAATATTAATAAAATTGCTACAATTTAATCAATATTACTCGGTTATAAAAACCAATGGAGCTAAAAGTACGCAAGTGCTAACGGTAAATAAATGTTAATGGTGACTTATAAATGCTTTTTAAGGAGAATAAAGTAACTTTTCTTCTTTCGAATCAATTTGAAGTATAAATGAACATGCACTTAGAATCATTACGTTCAATTCTACCGTTGCACTTACGTGGTATTGGATTGTGGGTAAAAACAAGCGACCTTTGGTTTTGAAATTACTATAACAGCACATTACCGAGTAACTAGAATTACGCCAAGTGCTTTAAACACAAAATACAATCAGTTACTAACCAATGGATGTAAACCCACATCTGTCATTTTATCTGAACTACGAGATAAAATTCAGGCAAAGGATACCAACATACACCGATTAATTACAACCAATGTGTTTTCCCGCCCAAATCCACGAATCAGAGCCTGAGCGCTTTTTCAAATTTTGACCGATAGCCGATAGCGCATCGTTCCAAAAATACTTGAATGTAGATCAACATTTTGTATGATAAAATTTTGTAGCTTATCAGCGATCACCTGTGTAAAAATTTAATTCTGATGTATTTCATTTTAATGGCCCCACATCTGGCTAGAATATATTGTATATATTTATTCATTCTTTGCAGGATACCATATTTTTGCCTGAAAATTTTTTGACGTCAAACGCATTATTTTCTTTGTGTATTTTAATAAGGTGACCAGACGTCCTCCTTTTGGAAGGACAGTCCTTCTTTTTCAATCGCTGTCCTCTCTAAACCTTTTGTCCTTCCATGTCCTCCTTTTTGAACATTTCTCTGCTATTGTCCTTCCTTTTACTCAAGCCACGCGTTCTTTTAATTGGTGTATTTGTGTATTCTCAAGTCAACTGGCTATAGATATAGAAGTAATCCTTCCACAAATATACTTACATTTTCATCGTTTCGCTGTGAGAGTAAAGAGTCAAACTAAATTTTGTGAGGCCGCTTCAGTTGAGCATAAGAAATTATTAGGTTACTCAAAAACCAGGGGGTTGGCTTTAACACCTGCCATTGAACGTGTTACTCAATTATTTGAACCATTAAGCTTACATTTTTTAAGTTTAGATAAATGTCCCAAACTTCTAAAAGATTTTTTTGAAAATCCATTAGATGAAATTACTCTGCATATCATGCATAGTAAGGCAACATTGTTTCAGTCGAATATAGAGCAAATTAAAAAGAACAAAATATGCGCAGCTGAAGTAATGTCAATTCTTCAGAGTTTTAATGATCAATTGGAATCCAGATTAAATATGAAATGTTTACCAGTAAATGCAGATAATTTATTGAAAAAACTAGAAGAGAATAATCCAACAGTTAGAGGGGCATTCACGGACGAGGTTCAACTATTTTATAGAAATTGCCTTGATTATTTGATCAAATGGACAAAATTTCTGGATGGAATAAATTTTTTTCAGTGGACTTTATTAAGAAAATCGATCGAGCGGGAAAAAGTGGTAAAATCGGTGAAATTTGCAAATCAAGTGTCTCATAAAGATTGATGACAATACTGTTTGATGAGGTTCGGAGACTAAATGAGCACTGCTCAGCTAATAAGTTTTCAGAATGGTCTGAAAATAAAATAGAAGTCTACAAAAGATGGGAGGAAATATTTCAGTTATTAAAAAACTGAATATCTTCCTTTTATTAATTTAAAGATATTGGTTGAAATAGCTTTATTTTTACCTGGGACAAATGCAAGTGTAGTGCGTGTATTCTCGATAATTAATGATGTGTGGGACTGTGTAAAGAGCAGTCTTTCTTTGGAAACATTGACCTTAATCATAATGATAAAAGTTAACATGGATTATAGCTGCGAGCGATTCTCAGAAATGTTAAATAAAAATGACGATTTTTTGAAAAAATTTACAGAAATGACAAATATTTCAATACAAAACAATCATGTCATTATTAGAATGAAAACACTTCATTTTTAAAAACATACTACATATTTCACCCTGCAGAGAAAAGATATGTTTCAGTAAATATATATTTTGAATAAATATATTTTCAATAAATATTGGCTTATATAAAATAATTTTCAAGCAATCAGGATATAATTTAGAATAAATAACAATTTGTAGGATTGAATCTATTATTTTCAATTTTAATTGCTTTTGAACTTCGTTTAAACTTTTCCGTGTTGGGGTTTATTTTTCTCGAATATGTAAAACACACATAATTAATGAACACGTTTAAAATTTGTGCAATTCACCTTTGAACTTCTGAAATTGAAATTCGTTCAATACGATTTGTCATTATGTAATTTTAGTGTTTCACTGTGAAAAATGGTATCTAAAATTATTATTTTTCTTGAAAGCTTACAGCATTTTTTTAAAACAAAAATTTTCATGTCATGAGACTATTGTAATGTATGTTCTATTACAACCTTTAGTTTGTTTGAAAAAATATGAAAGATAGCGTATAAACAGTTTTTCTGTCATGAAATGTGTCCTTCCTTTCTCCTTTCTTTTCCCTCCCTTTGTCTTTACATTTTGTAAAAAAACGGGATCTGTCCTCCCTTTTGGAAAAAAATATCTGGTCACCTTAATTTTATGCACTTCGAATTGATCATGATTCCAAAATTTTCAGTTGCCATATGCCACTAGTTAAGCAAGATGAGAGGGCAACATAGTGTCCTTTTGGAGAGAGCTGGGATAAGATAAACAATATGAGACATAACTGAGCTAAATTTTTTAGATTACTGATGGTGCAGCTAGGGCATTGTTTGATTAATCGGTTTATCATTTTTTTAGATTCATTTTCATTGATTAACCGAATATAAATTTTGAAAATGATTAATTTTTCTGGTAGATTTCTCTTGAACCATTTCACATTCTAATAACCTAAATTCACCCCAATGGATTTGTCATTAAACGAAAATGTAATTGTTTTGAGATTCAAAGCTATTACTATGTTCCAAAATTTGAATTCTTCTAAAATTTGATATGAGACATCAAATACTCTCTGCCATACTTTGTGTATCTCTTTGAAGTTTCTCATCTTCTTTGAAGTTCATGATCTAAGAGTGTGCTATTTTGAAAGCTTTTGTGAATGATCAGCAAATTGGCATACTATTCGACATCCTGTACTGCCCTGTTTTTAGAAATTTATCAGTACATACATTTTGCTTTGAACCCTTCAGTTTGTTTTCATAATAATCCAAGAGGTTGATTAGCCGAAAATACACACAGTTTGTTTCCAGAGTGGTGTATCACTGGCATTGGGCATTTACTTATGAGTTTAAGTAAGGTGACTAGATTCTAACAAATTGAAAGGAGTACACTAGGGCAGAGGTGTTGAATCCTAACCTCCCCTCTTCAGCAGAATTATTTTTACTTCTTTTTAAGAGAGTGTACACTAATTTTACCCTTAAACCCTGATATGGGTAAATTTTACTGCTATGCCCCTCTATTTTCGGTCTCCTCCCCCTTCCCTTTGCAAGTATTCCTCAAAACCCTCAGTATACCTACTTCTAGCTATTGTTGGCCAAGGTCACATGAAAATTTCAATTTTTTTGTGAACTTTATTTATCTATATCTAAAAGAACTTAAAAATCCATAATTTGAGTTTTAAAAAATTTATGTATTAGAAGAATCTGATAATAATGAAAATTTAATTTATAAATATTATCAAGTTTTCAAACATTGTATTCAATAAGAAATAGATTCTTGTCATATCATACTATGCTTGGAAATAAAAACGTTTTTGAAGAAATAAATGAATTTCATTTATTTCTAAGGAAATACAATCAAGAAAATGCTTTGGCATCTGATTAAACATGGAAAATAATTCGTCAGAGAAAGAAATAAAACATACCTTAATGATATAGGTTAGTGGAAGACTTCAGTTTAGATTACTACTTTGAAAATATATTGCTTGAATTATAGTTAGAACGTACCCAGAAATTCGTAGCTTGAATTGAGATATAACGCATTTCTATTCTGTAACAATCCTTCCTTGCGTGATTATGTTGAGAGATTTCGCTAACTTGTAGGCTAATTGAGTATAAAAACTAAATAAACAGCTCTTTCATAGTTTTTAAAGGAATCAATATCGGCATGCCCCTACGTGGAGTATACATTGCGAGACTATGTATTGCGAGTTTGCAAAGGAGTACAATTCTTTTTCAAGGAGTAGATGATTTTTCAGGAATACAAAGTCCTGAAAGGAGTACATCTGGTCACCTTAGTTTAAGGCAGCGTTTCCCAACCGGGGTCCACATGGACCCCCAGGGGTCCATAGAAGCTTAGAGGGGGTCCACAAGAAAAAAATTGTGTTTCGGGGGTCCATAATATGAGCTAAGGGGTTCATGATAAAATTTTATAAATAAAATAATTTAATAATAATAATAAAATAAACTAATGTCATAGAAAAGTCCAGAAATTCGCAGTTAGAAGATACTCGTATTTTCTGGAACCTTGTTTAGTTGACGGAAAAAAAATTTCTTTCCATAGAAAATTCTCGAAGAAGAAAACATTATTTAGGCACCGACTAATCTAGAACGAGTCAGTCAGTCAGAGGCAGTCATTTCATTCTATAGTGAGTAATCGGCATCGTCGTGGTGAAATCTATTGTTTGTGTTATTGAACGTTATTGTTCTAGTGAACTATATTTCCATTAGTACCTACAAGCATTTCCAACATTAAATATTTGAGGTTAATAATATTATTATTGTTTTCAGATTACCCATGGCTCATGCAAAGAAGAAAACAAGACAATATTCGACTGAATATCTGTCCTATGGTTTTATTGAATCACCAGAGAATATCACAAAACCAATGTGTCTTATATGTATGACTGTGCTGTCTAATGATAGCATGAAGCCAAGTAAGCTTCGTCACCATTTGGAGACAAGGCACAGCGAAAAGAAAAATAAATCAATGGAGTATTTCCGAAAAATACGAGACAATTTTCAAGGAAGAAACAAATTGGATCAGATTTTTAGTAAACAAGCAAGCATTAAAGATAGCGGTTTATTAGCATCATATGAAATCAGCAAAATAATAGCAAAATCTGGAAAGCCACATAGCATTGGTGAAACTGTCATCTTGCCTTCGATATCAGTTGTAATTTCAAAAATGTTAAACAAAAATGCACGTGAAATTACCGATAACCTTCCTTTGAGCAATAACACAATATCCAGACGCATTGATGAAATGTCTGAAGATGTAGAAAATCAACTTATTGCTCAATTAAGAGAGAAACAGTTTGCAATGCAACTCGATGAATCAACTTTGATGGGCAATGAAGCACTTTTATTGGCATATGTAAGATATATGGATGATAATCAACTCAGAGAGGAAATGCTTTTTGCAAGCTTCCTCAAAACAGATACTAAAGGTGAAACAATATTTAAGGAAGTCCAGTCTTATTTTAGAGAAAAAAATATTCCACTAGAAAATTTAATGGCTTGTGCTACTGATGGCGCTCCTTCCATGGTCGGTAGGTACAGGGGGTTTATCACTCATTTAAAAAATGCATTGCCAAAAGTATTTTGCATACATTGCGTGATTCACCGCCAACATCTGGTGGCGAAGAGATTGAGTGGACGTCTTCATGAAGCCTTAACTCTTGTAATAAAAGCTGTCAACCTCATTAAGGCTAATGCTCTTCAAGATCATCTCTTTCGCAAACTTTGTGATGAAAATGAAGAAGGATTTGACCGTCTTGTACTGCATACAGAGGTGCGATGGTTGTCTAAAGGCAATTGTCTTCGTCGCTTCGTCGTCCTTTGGGACAGTATTGTATCATTTCTAAACGAAAAGGAGATTGGAAAACAGTTGGTTGCCATGAAAACAGACATATTTTACCTCTCAGATGTGTTTGAAAAACTGAATTCTCTTAATAAGCTGCAGCAAGGACATAATTGTGATTTAATATCTAGCAAAGAAGCCATTAATGCATTCCTAGGAAAACTCAAATTGTACAGTCTAAATATCTCACGCCGTGCGTTTGACCAGTTTCCAAACCTTGCTTCAGTTAGCAGTGATTTAAAAGATGATGATTGTGTTGTATATGTTGATCATTTTAAAAAAATTTATGAAGACATGCAAGTTCGGCTCAAGGACCTACTAGAGCTGAACATCCCACACTGGGTGCTGATTCCATTTGAGGTAAATGTTGCTGATGTTGAAATTGATTTACAAGAGGAACTTGTTGAATTGCGGTCTGATGAGACAGTCCGAAGTCTATTCAAAAAAGGAAAGCATGATGTATGGAAGAATAGTGACATTGCCTGTAAATATCCACTTTTATGGGAGAAAGCTAAAATGTATGTTATTGTTTTCCCATCATCTTATCTTGTGGAATCTGGCTTTAGTCGTGTAACACAGTTGTTAACTAAAAATCGTAATCGACTTGATATAGTAAAAAGAGTTGATCTTCGTCTGACTCTCACAAAATTGGAGCCAGATATTAATATGCTAATATCAAAACATCAGCCACAAGGATCTCATTAATAGGGCCTATTTAATGGGATCCTATTTAATAGCCTTAGGAATAAATTTATATATGTTGTTTGAAATAGTATTTTTTAATTTTTTTTACTATTTCTGTCATTACAAGTAAAAATATGTTTCAGTTTTATCAATTAAAATTTTCAAAATTTGTAATTTACATTTTTTATATTATACTGGAATTGTTTAATTATTATCTTTTACTAACTTACAAATAAATATTTCATTTAGGAATTGTTTAATTATTAGCTTTTACTAACCTACAAATAAATATTTCATTTAGGAATATTACATATGCGTATATGGGGGTCCACATACGTAAAGTTAGGATTCAGGGGGTCCACAAGCAAAAAAAGGTTGGGAACCCTTGGTTTAAGGGAAATCAACTTTCCCATACTATATTTATCTATGCAGTTGATTTGTTGTATTATTACAAGATATAAATTTTTGATTTGTTACTATTGGTGTTATAAATGAAATTTTCAATAAATGTCATTTTTATTGTGATATGAGATGTTTAAAAATAAGGATTATTTTTCAGGTTTATTTCAGTAAACAATAAATCTTAATTTCTTATATGAAAAATAATTGGCATTTTTTATTCATTCAAATTCTTTTTGAAAATTCATAGGTCAAACTTAATCAGCAATCCCTTCAGAAATGGTCTCAAAATGGTTACCATCAAAAGGAAAACATTCAGATGTCTGGAAGTATTTTCTAGTAAATGAAAAGGATACAAATAACATGAAATGCGAACACTGTGGAGCAATATTCAACATCAAAATTTAGGTATCATCTTCAGCATACACATAAATTGAAGATAGATCTTAATACACATTCTCCCACCACATCAAACAGCACCCAAAACTCGATTCTCTCGTTCCTCCTAAAGCCCAACAAAACCACCTCACAACTACCCCTTGCCAATATGGCTGCAGTTGATCGCATTCCATTTTCTACATTGGCAAATAGCGCAGAAATCAGGCATGGATGGATAGCCTGAGGGTTTAAGATGCCTGAAGGATAAGAGACATCAGGGCAATGGTAATTTCTTTCACTGTACAGGTTGAAAAAGAAACCAAGTTTGAAATCAAACAGAATTGATACGGGTGAGAGATTCTACTTGTAATTGGATGGATGTCAAAATATAACAAGGTACATGTGCCTTAACATTCATGCACAGGGAGAAAAAGACTATGGATTTGGTATGGTATATATTAATGGTAGCTGAGATTGTTTCTAACAAACTGAAAAGTTTTGGCTTGGGTTTGAAAGAGCACATTGTTGCTGTTATCACTGATTGTAGAAATAAAGACCTATTTGGTAATTCCTCATAAACTTTATTATAT
This sequence comes from Tanypteryx hageni, assembly GCA_028673005.1. Lineage (NCBI taxonomy): Eukaryota > Metazoa > Arthropoda > Insecta > Odonata > Petaluridae > Tanypteryx > Tanypteryx hageni. The sequence goes on along the minus strand of CM054118.1, from coordinate 54,436,718 downwards.
ATGACCTAGGTTTTGTTGCTATGCAACATCATCAGGTGAAGTCAACTCAAAGCTGGTAGCAATTTATAGTAATAGGTACAATGGGTGGGTGGGGGAGGATGAGTTGGGAGAGGATAATAGTAGTAGTAGTAGTAGTTTTATTCGCCGTAGGCAATACATTGCATGGTTTCGTCAATGATATGAAAGGGATAGTGGAGCAAATGATCATTGGAGGAAAGGAGTGAACATATGTTTGTGGGAAGGGGAGGGGGAAAATCGGTTGAGCTAAGTGAAGTTCAATATAAGTTGGGTAATGAGAAGACAATGGGGATAATTGGGAGGAATAATTTATGGGAGGCCGAGATGTGAGGAATGAAAAGGATACAAAATATCATTTACGACTTCCCAGTTTTTTGAGGCCAAACACTGTATAATTTTCAATTGTTTCAGAATATCAAGCCTGGGTCCCTTTCATTCATAATGCAGGATTTTGGGAATAAAGTCGGTTGTGTTCATGTTCTATTAGATGTTTGGCTAAGAGAGAGGTACCTATAGTTGGGAGCACGAACGAAGGCGGGTGGCAACTATATGTGCAAAGGTAAAGAATGTCACATGGTTTCTCTCGCTCCTTTACTTGGTCAATCAGTGTCAGTCAGTTACAGCAGTTCTTAGTGTGCGGTACGTACATTTTCGGCATGATTCCTGTTTATTTGCGTGTTTTATGATTTATTTAAATAGTACCATCTTGTGGTGTTTGAAAATGCAGGGCAAAGAAAGTAATGCAAGATTCTGCACAAACAAGCAAGAGAAATAGTATATAAAGTGTACCAGTACTGAAGATGACAGCATAGCTGTCGAAACATCTGTGTCTAGTTGTATATGTTTGGTTAGAGTCTGCTGTGTGAGTGCCTCCTTGGAGTGTGTGTTTTCTTCGTTAAGAGTTGGGTCCCACGACGATTTTATCGGAGACCTGCAGCGCGTACGTGAGTTTCTCTTTTCTTATTTTACGGTGAAGGATCTATTACTATTTAGTTACTTTACATAGGACTTTGTGCATCATGCGTTGTTTTCCCGAGCATACGCTTATGCAGGCTAGCGATTTGGTAGCAATGTAACATGTATTTCTCTATCTCTATGCAGTGATTTTGACTTCGTTCGTGCTCCCAACTATTTTATGAAAACCGAATGATGTTCTTTAATTCTTTCTTTGAATTTCCATCCTGTTTGTCCTTATAAACTACTGTACAATCTCCACAATGTAATTTATAAATTCCACTTTTTCCAAATTTTTAATCTTGTCTTTAGTACGGCATAGAAGGTTTTTAATTTTGATCTATTGTAAAAAGCGGCTCTAATTTTATTTTTGGAAATCAACCTATTAATTTTAAGGGATATATTACCAAGAAATGAGAGAATTACCAAATGTCTCTTAATTTCTACAATATGAAGAAATTCCACCAAGTGATGCCTGAAACCATTAACATTATCACTGATGGTTTTGGTTATGAAGAAAATGGGTAAGCTATTAAATGTATACCATCAGCTTTGTTACAGCCATGGAATTCATCTAGCTCTTACTGATGTCCTATTTAAACAGGCTGATAGAAACAGGAAATTGAATGCCAAGACACTGAAGATGTTGATGATATAATGTCAGAAGAAGATGTGCAAGAGGGAGATACAAAGGGTGAAAGCTGGGGTGAACAAGTTCCAGATAAGGAAATTAAGTTTACAGATGACTTCCAAATTGTAATTGAGAAGATTTGAAAAATTACGCATTTATTTGCAAATCTTCAGTCAAAAGTGACGTTTTTCAGGAAATATGAAAGACTCAAAAGGGAATGGAACTATCTTCAGTCATGGACACTTGTACCAGATGGAATTCTATGCTAATGATGTACCTTGAATTGAAAAGCTGTTGTAAATGCTCTGATTAAGCTCTCTTCTATAGATTTCCATCTGCATAAGAGATAGAAGTTATTTCTGAAATTAGTGAAGCCTTAGACATTTAGTTCCTTAGGATTAGGGAGAAGGAACTGTAATTTAATCCAAGTGGAGAAAGTCTTTGAATATTAGCTGAGAAAATGAAATGAACAAGAGCATGATAGGACAAAATTTGTACCTGGCTATAGATTGAAGGATGAATGAAAGAAGAAACACCAATCTTTCTGGCTTGTTATTGTATTTGAGGATCCAAGTGTGTACATCTCACATCAAGCAGATAACTCCCCACTTCCGTCTAAGTCGGAACTTGCTCAAGCAGTCAAAGGCATTTCATACAAAGCCAGGATAATGACAATGAGTTACTGGTAGACAGTGATAAGCAAATGCTTGGCAACACAAAACCACCTTATAAACTGAGCAAGATAGAGGAAGTCTGAGAGAAAGTTCATAAAACCAAAAGCACTGAGTAGAGATTCAACACTTAGAAGTGATGAGATGTTTATAGAGTGAAATATCTGTATTGGAGAACACCAATGAACATCTGAATTCATTGGAAAAGATATTCAATACTTTGATGACAGTTCCTCCAACAAGTGTAAGGTAGAGAGGAGTTTTATTGCTGCTGGACTGATTATTACAAAACTGAGCATGTCTTTGAATGATGAGACTCTTGATAAGCTGTTTTCTTCATTCTTATCTCATGTAAGATAAGTTTCAAGACAAGGATTTACATAAATGATTATTAAATTGTTACATATATTAACATGTTGTAATTTACTAATCTTTCTTTGAGTAAACAAGATGATCCGAACGGAACTTATGATGTCTACTTTCAATTTAATCATTTATATTGCCTTTAATAGCTTTAAAATCACTGTGGATAGGTTGCTTTTTGTGTTTCCAAATTTCATAATTTAGCGTTATAAAATATTAAAATACATTTGAACAATATTAAATTGATCACACATATTTGTGCGGCAAAAATAATGCGTGTATGTATTAGACTATACTGAATCTAAGTCCAACAATAGTTGTTGATATGGCAACACTCTCGTAATGAGCGATAAAAACTGCAAAAACACCAGTATTTATGCAAAATTTAAAGAAATACAATCAATAAGTAAAATTCTACGATAAAAATTATAATCTTCATTCATTTCCTCCCCTGAGGATGCCCACTTGGTGGGTGAAATGCATAGGGATTTTCCTATAATTTTTTGGCTGAAGGAGTTTTCCACCACTGAATTTCCTCAGAGAATAGTACAAAACTCAATCTGATATTACAATTCTAAGAGATTTTAATGTACAAGAGAAAATTATCCTGCATGATGGATTTCAGATTTACAATGTAAATTAAATAGGAAGGATAGTTCCAAGAATTAAACCCGGGACTTCAATCTTTGCAGCAAAAAATATCCTTGGGAGTTCGGCCCTAGTAGCAGGAGATTTCCACCAAGTGTCATGAAAATAGGTCTATTGGTTCAAAAGTTAAGAAGGGGATGGACAGCCAGACACAATGACAAAACTATAAACCTATTTTCATTTTGTCAAGTAGGCAAAAAATAAATTTATCTAACCCTTTTTGAGGATAATTCAATTTTTAATCATCAATTAACTTTAAAAATTAATCATTAAAAACAAGAAATCCAAACCAGTACTAATGCAATGGGTTTCCCAGAGTTGACATCCCGAATTGATTACTTATATTGACAGGAAATGTTTGTGTGTTAGTCATTCCAAAGAATTCTCATACCACTTGTAGTTCATAGTTTATCAATGATAAAGAAAAATTGGAAAACAAATTAATAGAGCATTATCAGGTTTAAAATACTAAAAACAATATCAAAATCTCTTTCTGACAATAAATTTTGCATGTATTTTTTAAATAAACTATTTTAATAAATATTACTGTTCATATGCTCATATGTACGGATCAACTGTCCACTGCTGAAGGGTAGTCGAGAGGAAAAGAAAATAACCAATTTGTTCACTCGTCTATGCTCAGCCGAGTTCGGTAATAATTGCCTCTGTTGCAACAATCCGATCAAATGCAATTTAAAATGCAAAAATGCTAGGTTTTAATAGAAATTCAAGAAAATATGATCAATTATCTAAATTCGGTGATAAGAGTTAGAAACTAGATTCTTTTCCCCTTAGAACAGTACAAACCTCGCCCCGATATCATAATTTTAAGATATTTTAATGTATTAAAGAAAACGTCTCTGCACGATGGATTTGAGACTTCCTATGTAAAACAAATAGGGAAAAAACGTTCCTGGAATTTAACCTGGGACTTCAATCCTCACCAAATAAAATATAGCCCGGAGGTGGGCCCTGGCAGCACGAACCTCATACCAAGTTTCATGATAATCGGTCCACCGATGCTAAAGTTGTTAGTAGGGGACACATGCAGACAGGAACATTTCATAAGGCTATGTATCCTTTGGAAACCAGCCTTAAAAAGTGATTAATTTACCATGATCTAGGTACAGCCTAGTGATGGTATATTCGAATATCCATAATTGAATTATTCGATTATAGAGATTATGGAAATCATTCGAATTATTTGATTACATCAGAGTGATGGTATAATCGAATATCCATAATCGATTATTCACTCATAATCGTTTCTCAACGAATAATCAATCATATTCATTTCTCATCGAATAATCACTCATATTCGTTTCTCAATGATTAATCACTCATATTTGTTTCTCAACGAATATTACTTTCTCAGTGAATAATCACTCATAATCGTTTCTCAGTGGATAAGCATTCATATTCGTTTCAGAGTGAGTGATAGCTCATAACCGTTTCTTGACAAATATTCGCTCAGATTTTTCGGAACAAATTGTAGCTTTATGGGATTATTCAGTAAGGAACGGTTTATGAATTATTAATAGCTAATATTGTTAGTTATGTACACTGTCCATATAATCGAAAGTGTAGGTAGGGATGCAATCACACTATGAGCAATGAATATCCAGGAAGTCTTTTGAGCTAGGGCCGTCATTTTTTCAGGTTTTTTTAAGTAGCTCAACACATGCTTTCCATTCAACTTTTGACACAGCAGGGCTGGCTAGCGGCCGTTGTAGGTGAGGAATGAATTTTTTGGAAGCTGTTAGATCTAGGTCCGTCATTTTTTCAGAGTTGCATAAGTGGACTAAGGGAAGGAGGGACTTCAAATTTGGCATGCATAAGTATATTACTGGCCCAACGACACAAAAAATATGGAAAAGTTTATAAACAAATAATTGACGGAAAATTGTAGAAAATGGCAGGAGGTTAAAAATTCAACGTTTTAAAAAAAAATACATGTTGGTATCAAATGAAAGGCCATAATCTTCTGATTATGAATCGTATTTTAGTTTTTTAATTTTTTTAAAGTCCATAGGAAAGAAAAAAGTGGAAATTTAAGTTGTCCCCCCCTTCTATCTCAGAAGCTATTTGAGATATAAAGCTGAAAAACGTTATAAAGACACTTTACTATAATGTGAGGAATCGTATAAAATTTTATTTAAATTGATACAAAATATTTTGAGAAAAAATAAATTTGTAAAAAATAGCTATCACTGATTGTGTTGTGCAGGTGTCTAACCCACCCAGATAACACATCATTTTCAATTACCCATCCACTCACTGAAGTTATTTCTTAAATACTTTACCTATGAAACTCTTAATGGTGTGATCAGAATCACACTTAACTAGGATTTTTGTGTATTATTTCTAATGATAGCTGATTTTTATGTTTAGAAGTTGTTTATTTTTGTGGGAGAAATTGATGAGGCAAAATACCTAAGAACTTCGGAGATTGCCCACCCCACAACCCCCACACCCTCCTCGCACCCACATTTGCTCGTTTCGCTCGCCGGAAATTCGTTCCTCTCCTATTTTAAATAAGGATATCGAGAACGGAGTTAGGAACGTAGCTTGGACATTCTTTTTTTTAGCTATTTAGAGTTTTTCCTGTCCCCCGATAAGCTACTTAAAGCTTGTCATCAGAAAATGACCAGAAAATCCAGGACCGATCACAACAATCCATTCAACATGCCATTGCTTTCCGTTTTAATTTACACTTATAAAATCTGTTTAATTCAGAGTCGATAGACAACCATATCACCTATATCACATGAAGTTTCTTTGTATACCCCCATCCCCCCTTTCCTGCCATTGTTTTCCGTTTTAATTTACGTTTTTATAAAATCGGTTTAATTCCAATTCAAAGGACACCCATATCGCCTATATCAAATGAAGTTTCCTTGCTGCCCCGTTCTTCCCCCTTCCCTGCCATTTTCATTTACACGATAGACACCCATATTGCCTATATCAAATGAAGTTTCCTTGTCCCACCCCATTCCCTCATCCCTATTTCTCTGTACGAAATGTCTATATAATATTAATTGGACGAAATGTCTTTTATTAAAATATCTATTGGACAAAATGTCTTTGGACAAAATATCCATTGGATGAATTGTCTGCGGACGAAATGTCTTTGGACAAAATATTCATTGGACGAAATATCCATTGGATGAAATGTACTTGGACGAAATGTCTATGAACCCTCTTATAGCAGACTGTCGCTCAGAAATAGGTATTTACGCATAATCATAAAAGTTAGGATAGTTCCTTTTCATCCCTTGTGTGGCTTGTGAACCACCTACCCCATTGTGCTCACCCAAACATATGGCCAGCGCATGCTTATTGTGTAAATGTAAGATGCTTTCTTTATTCACTTCTGTATACTCCCGCGAGTGTTTACAGTCTCCTATCTTGAAGCAGAAAAGGGAAGGAGAGAAGGACCCTATGTGAAACGCTGTCCTCAGCTGTTCCTCCAAAATTTGTTCTTCCTATATCCCTGCATGAAATACATGATCACCCGTAGGCTTATACATTTTTTGACTTCAAAATCACCACATCAAAGATTCATCTGCTGTAAATTGACACAAAAATACAGTAAAACCCCAATTTAATGTTCCCGCATTTAGTGAAATCCTGGATATAGTGAAGATTTTTTCATGTCCCGACAATAGCCCCATATAAACAATGTATTATTTTCCAGCATTTAGTGAAACCCGATTTAGTGAAAAACCCGCATTTAGTGGAAGAATATTATGTACTCGTACTTCAATTTTTATTTGACGTTTCCTGCATTTAGTCAACTTTTTCATGAGCAAAAATAAATAACAAAAGAAACATATTGTACGTTAAAATTACGATATACGCTCAAAACATTGTGAATGGCTCATCACGCGCAAGCGGCTACATTGTCTGCTATGATGGTAGCGGCCGCAAGGAAACCATAAATCCTACAATGTAATGAATCCCGCTCTTATGTTCCTCATTTCTGGTATCACGCTCAGTTACCTGTTGTCATAGTGTGCTATATACTCGACGTCGTTTACGAGAAAATGCCCTTTGAAAATCGCGATCCGAGAGTCATCGAAATAAGAACGTTAAAAGTCCTTTCCTAATTATCTAGGAGCGTTGGTCTAGGGTAAATGAGTTGGATTTCAAATATTATTTCCGGGGTTCGATCATGATGGTAAAGCAAATGGGTAGTGATCCGTAAAATTATGTTCGTGAAAAATTACGATGAAGAAAATATTAGTTATAATGCATGGAAGAAATTTTTTTTAAATCTTGAGCAAGTTTTATCGACGATATGCTGAAAAAATCGGAGAAAAAAATTTTGGTCCCATTGGGAATCGAACCCCGGCATTTTTTTCAACCTTCTTCCATCAAAAACTCTTGCTACTAGAGGAGACAAGTGCCATGGTGGAAAGAGAAGTAAAGATAGGATAACTGCACTTTTATGTGCAAATTCAGATGGCAGTGAAAAGTTGACGCCTCTAATAATAGCTAAATTTGCCAAGCCAAGGTGTTTTAAAAATGTCCGGGCATTGCCATGTAAATCATCATCATCATAGGTAGTCTGTCCGTAGACAGGTCCGTGATTATTCATGGTTAAACCTGGTTCTCCATATACTCCTATTTTCCGCTGTCCTCTTCATATCTTGATAACTCTCTTTCCCTTTCAAATCGTCTATCAGCTGAAACCTTTTCCTGCCTCTTTCCCTTTTCCCATCTAGTTTTCCTTCTAACACGTCTTTAATCATACTCTCTCTCCTCAGGTAATGTCCAACCCAGTTAGCCTTCCTCTTTCTGATAGTCTGTATAATCATTCGCTTCTCTCCTATTCTTCGTAGCACTTCATCGTTTTTCATCCTATCTGTCCATTTTATCTTCAGCATGTAAATATGCCAGTAATAAAAATGCATGGATGACAACGGATATATTTAAAACATTTTTGAAATCATTAGATGCAAAGATGGGTGGTGCAAATAGAAAAATTCTTCTATTTATTGATAAATGTCCGGCCCACCCTCCAGATACTGATTTTCTTCGCAATATAAAAGTGGTGTTTTTTCCAGCTAATTGTACTAGCCATCTGCAGCCACTTGGGCATTATTCACTCCATGAAAGCAAGTACAGGAAGGCTTTGGTGCAGAAAGCAGTATCCTACATCAAGATGAATAAACATTTGAAACTGAGCATCCTTCAGGGTATGCATATGGTAACAGCTGCATGGAATTCAGTTACACCTCAAACAATATCAAACTGTTTTCATAAGGCTGCGTTCAATTGCAACAATGCTATGGAAATTGATGTAGATATCGATGTGATTGACCACGAAAATTGGTTGAAAATTCCACCTGACATGGACACAAATTTTGAAGAGTTTGTCCGGTGTGATGATCTTGAGAGTACGTCTGGTCCTCCACAAGGTGTGGAAGAAATCTGTGATGCCAAAGAGGCAGAGGAAGAAGAGGAAGTAGTAGAAGAAGAAGAGGCAGTACAAGAAGAATCAGTTCCCACACTTGGTGAAGTGGTTCAGGCACTTGAAGTGGTGCGAAGATATTTAACTTCTTTTGATGTGGACAGCACTACTATATCAAAAGTAAATTCTTTGGAGCGAGAAGTTCTGAATGTTCACAGCACCCGCCAGAAGAAGCAAACAAGTTTGCTGGACTATTTTAATAAATAATTTTCTTGTAGCTTTTTCTGTATGCTTGGTTTTTTAATAATTTTGATATTTTTTGTGAAATTCCAAATATATTTTAATATTTTCTATTTAATGTTGTATGATGAAGCTTTTTAAAGGAGGGATGAAAAATTGTTTCAAGATTTATGTCAATTTTGAAAATACTTTTAAAATTTTGAAATTATTTTTTGTAATCATATGAATGATTCATTACAGAAATTTTCATATTCAATAGCAATAAGGCTTGTTTGTCACTGGAATTTGTTTATAAATGTTTATTTTAAAAGTATTAATACAATTGCATACAATATTGAAAAATAGATTTTTATTATAGAGACCATTTTCATTCTGGTATTGTATAATGGAACTAATACACAAGCAAAAAAGATAAATTTAACTCATTTTAATTGAAAACCTCCATTTAATGAAAACCTTGATTTAGTGAAATATATTCTAATCCCCCAGCGATTCATTAAATAGGGGTTTTACTGTAATTCGCAGTTATGAAAATATAATATTGAGATATTTATAAAAAATGCTGGAAAGGTGCATTACCTTAAAATGAAGATAAATAATAATGAATGAAATTTCTGTACCTTACATTAGTAAGATAAGTTGAAGTTGCGTAACAATGCTAATACATATTTGATCATTCCCATAGTTTTAACATTAAAGTATAACTCTACCAGAGGTACATAGTTAAATACCGCCTTATGCATAGGTACAGAAAACACCCAATGATTTGGTCAGAGTTAGAAAAGAATACAGACTGTATTCAAATCACTATGGTAATGCGGCATATACCTCCGCAATGATCCATGTTTTGCAATGATCCAAGGTCTTCATTATAATTAGCTAGGGCTTAATCTGCAATCGTAATCCCATCGCAAATTACATTGTAAAACATTATTAAATAAAATTAATGTTTGGAAAACTAGATAAAGCACAATTTCGCAGTCACCACACTCACAGTGCAATCGCGAACCAAACTGGTGGTGCCAACTGGCAAGAAAGTAGTAATTTGGGAAATTCCTTTTTTCATGCTGGCTTACAGATGCGCAACGCGTATTAGCGGTGGCATCTTTTATCTTCCAACCGATCAGAGACGATCTGTATTTGGTCGTAGAATTCCACTCCCTTAGCTTCCGTCTCTTACCATAATTGCCTTCGAAGATACTCTCCCATTAAACTGGTGTCTCATCGCATTCCATCACTGGATTTGGTCCGATGCTGGCAAGCTCAATGCACAAAATAAAACTTTTTGCAGCAAATTCATTTGCAATGATTTGAATATGCAGTGTGATGAATTGAATACATGGATCCAAGGGGGGTATTGCAATAATCTGTTCGCAATGATTAGAATATTTTCTGTAAATGCCACAAGATTATTTAAAATACATATTAACATAAATTTGACTTTGAAACATGTGTTTTATACCCATTACATTCAATAAAATTAGAAAATTTAATCACTTAATTTACCCCCCCCCCAATCATTCTCAGCCTCAAATTTAAGGCTAATCTACAAGGGGTGCAAAACAAATCAATGAAACCTGACATATAACAATGAAACCTTGTTGTCAATGCAATTGTCACAATATCACAAACTTGAAAAATCTAAATTTAGTCAAAAGAGTAAAATTCTCCTCTTTGAGTCAGTTGATCTTGGTGGGTTTTTTGAGTAAACGGTCCGGACATAACAAGGTGATATTCTGCACACTGGACAGGTGTCCTCTGTATCAATCCACATATAAATACACTGAAAAGATAAAAAGGATGACATGTGGGACACTTAGAAATTTTCACAACAAACTGCTGCATCACAGGCATTTCACAGAGAGTTAGTATAAAAATTTGGAGCAGTATAATTACAGAAAACTATGTATCCCCTGAAATATATGGTGCTTAAAGCATATGCTGCACTAAAATATTCTGGACACTAAAGATGCTACAGCAAATAACCTGTAAACCCACACCTTTTTCTTTTAATTAGTCTACCATAAGCAGAGGATTTTGAATTATTTGAATAGGAAATCAAAGTTGTAAGAACACCAACAAAATAATAATTAAAAAATTTCACTGCTATACACTAAAAATGGCTAATGTAATGAAATAACTTCTTGTCATCCATAAATGGTGGACCATAAATCTGATGGTGCTAAAAATTGTCTGAAGTTCCCAGCTGGTGAACAAAAAAATGCACTATTGATTAAGACTTGCAAACTTAAGAGACATTTTGGTACTTTTGCAATATCTGGGTGAAGGTCATGACAGCGATGGCAGCACTGATAGCGACAAGAAATGCAACTACTACTTCATTGGAACAGGGATGGACCGGGAAACACAGGAGGATAGGTGACATAGACGAAGATGAACGCAACCCAACACAACCTGAGGGGACTAACACGGTCAATGTGGGAAGGATCCAATACTACTTAACTGAACTTACCCAACCTGGGAGGCCAAGTAATATGTGCCATCATCCCTCATCTTTAAATTTCCCTGGTCTAACCCTGTTCCAATGAAGTAATAGTTCCATTTCTCGTCGCTATTGTGACCTTTTACTTGGCTCCCCGGATTGGGTAAGTTTGGTTAAGTGGTATTGGTTCCTTCTCACGTTATTTTTATTCCACTCCCTCGAGTTGGGTTGCGTTCATCTTCATCTATATCACTCATGCTCCTTATTCCTTATTTAAACAATCCCCCTCATCATAAGCACAAAAAATTATTAAGATAAAAATGAAATATGCAGAATAAAACCAAATAATTATGAATGATCTGCACAACCAAGTGAATGTTACCCTATTTGTATGGGATATGGGAACGTCTGAATACACCTAAATTAAGCCAACCAATTGTCCTGGATTAGATGGGATAGTTCCAGATTCTGATAGCCCCGGATCCCCGTATGGCGAAGAGTCGCAGAAAATTTTTCGCATTCGCCCAACGTGTTCCGCTTGCCCCGCATTTTCATCGAATCGCTTAAGTGCTCGTAGATTTATCGCTCATTGTTAACTGTCATGAGTTACTTGAAAGTACAACGTATACTGTTGACTGAATACATTGTCGTGGATGATAAATTTAATAATAACATAAATGCGCACTAACGTGCACAACAACGACATGTGGGCAAGAACTGATTGAACAATAAACAAATATGTAAGTACCTCTTCTCTACCCATTATTCTAAATCTTCACTGATAAATCAGTATATCTCACATGGGCCCATGAATTTTGTAATACATTTTTTAATCAAATTGTTTCTATAAAAATATTTGCCTAGGGATGGCCCTGGTGACCTCTGCCCAGATATTGCAAAAATACCAACATTTTAAATGAGTTATTTTAAAGAATTTCAATTTCTAACAGTTTACTGTAATTGTTAAAATTTCCTTAATACATTTACATTGCAGCAGTTTTTGAAGTACAGAACTTTCAATTTTTTTCTCATTAAAAATTCCTTCTTAAGGCTTACCTCAGCATGGAAGCTATGGTTGCAATTAGTGTCTGCTCTTTCATGGACAATTTCATAAAGGCAAATGGAGCATATTTTTTCCTCTTCACAATCTTTGCGTAACTCTACCGGAAAAATACAAAAGTAAATGCTGGTAATAATGGAACAATAAAATCACTACATTTGTCAAAATAATTTCCAAGAAAATATTATTTTTTTAAATACTTCATCAAAAAGCCAAACATTATCATAGCACTCAATACAATGAAGACACCAATAATGGATCAAATTGCAATAATTATCTCCATGTGAAACTCTAAGGATAAAGTTAGAGTAAAATATTAACAGTTAAACAAGTGTAGCTGAGCAATTAGCAAGTAATGCGTAAGATGTATCTTTTTGTTGTCTCTGCCATATTAAAGTAAATAACTGAAATAAGGAGAAATGCAGGGTTTCTATTAATATGAGTTGTTTATTCACAGCTCAAATAATTACTTAAGCTAAACTTTGAAATGACATTTTTCAAAGGAAGGTCAACATAACATTCACATTCTGTAAATACCTTATTGTGAGACAGTTTGAGTCTTTACACTTGTATGAACATGTGTGAAAGTATAATTTGAATAGGATATTTTGGAGGAGATCTACTGGGTGCTTACTGTTAAACTGAAGTCACTGCAGCAATATCCTGGAGAGATTAAATGTAAACTTTTCTGTTTACGGTTCTTTTATCAGTGAAAAAGATTGCATATCTCTTTATTTTTTAATCTTTTGAAAACCATTCTTTTTACAGTTTTATGAAAAAATAGCAGTTTTTAATAGCACATTTTGATTCCATAACTTTTTGTGTATACAATATAAGTTCTACAATCTGAGGAGATTGTTGGAGGAGCCATTCTACAAAAAAATGTGATATTAACATATGCTTTGTTGGTTTCTGTTACAATTATCAGTTTACAAAATTTCTGAGAGATAGAAACGAATTCAAGAGAGGCTATATTAACTGATAATGAAACAGTTTCAGCATCAACATTTGCAGGCTACCATATTCTTCATCTATACTATACTCTTTGAGAGAACTTTCCCTTCTAGTGCAAGATGATCTCCTTAATCTCTCCTTAACAATCCTCTTGATTTTATGGCACACTTTTGGTTTTGCCTGATCCTTCTGGTACCTCAAACCAAATTCCATGAGATTGTGTGAAACAGTTTTAACACTCATGACTCATCAGAAGTATGAGACAATAATCACCTTTACCACATACACAGAAAATTAAGGATGAAACTGTAATTCATTTATGTTCCCTAAATGTCTCACACCTAAGAAACTGGTGCTAGCCATATCTGTGCACACAAAAAATTTGGAAGGAGATTTGAATGAGCAAAGTTTTATGAAAGCAGATTATTTTATAAAACTGAATTTCAGATTCAGTATCAAAAAGTTTAACATTTTCTTAAATGCATTATGCAAAATATACAAATCAAATATGAAGGAAGAAGAGATGTGGTTTGACAAAGAATAAACAGTTAATGGGTATAAAGAAAATGGTAAATCATCTAACGCTTACTATGCCTGCTGCTAACAATATATTTTTATTTCTTAAGGATATTCACATGGGTTTAGCATAATTTTTTAAAGAAATTGGCTCCACATGTTTTTGGAGAAGCAGAAGTGGACTGTAAGCAAATGTGAGATCCACTAAAACTCAGCACAATCAAGCATTAGAAGGTAGTACCTATTTTGTGTCTTCTTGAGTCTTTCTAAATTTTATGAACACATTTTGCGTATCCTGAATAATTTTTACATGTACTTTTCTAAAGCTTAATATTTGAGAGGGAAGGCTTCATACCTCCCATCAATATCCTTAATCTCATTATGGCATATTAACTGAAAAGCATAACTTGAATGAAAAAATCATAAAAGTGTCTTCTTCATAAGTCCTTTATTATGTATTCATAAGTAAAATAAAGGTATGTGTATCCGTTTGTTTACTAACTTGTTTAGTAGCATTTAGTAGGCATTTTTTTACATTCACTTGAAAAAAAACATTTTACCTTTATCCAGCGTAGTTTTGATCTCTTTCTCTATTTCATTTAGCCACTCAGCAGAAACACATCTTTTCTGCTTATTATAGACATAAGCCACAGATAAGCGTAATTCACTCCTATACATGATACAAAAAAGTATACATTAATAAAAAAATTGTTTCAAAATTTCACATTTTAAAGGAAAAATTGGTTTTCTCTGACTTTATTTTGTATTTCCTAATTTTCTAATTTTACTTTCGTTTGACAATAAAAATAATTGAATACCCACTCAGTTACAGCTGGGCATGCTGCCTTCAACCTGTCCAAGAGTTTGTTCAACAAGTACTTCTTCTTTCTACTAGTATTATTCCAGCTGGAAAAATGAAAATAAAATCAAAACTAAGCCACTAGAACATTGAATACAGTTATGTTAAATAATAGCAGATCTATCCTAAGGCAGGGTTATACAGTGCCCAAGGGCACAAATGATTAGGGGGATGCATTTTTTTAATTTTACATAATATTTTATATTTATTGTTTGAATATAATAAAAAATAAGATTAAACTGTTAATGTGATGTCTATTTAGAAACAAATGAATTATAAATGTGAATAAAACATTTTATTTAAATTAAAATTAAAAAAAGGAGAAAGGGTGGAGGGCATAAATTTCTAAATGCCTAAGGGTGCAAGATTTAGAAATACACTACTGATGTCCAATACTGCCGGTAGTTTTCCAAACTTGCAAAAATATTTAACTAAGGAAACATCAATATAAAATAAAATTTAGAAAAATAAAAAAGTTGAGTCAGAATTGTCATTCATGAAAATTTTACAATATGACTGTTCACAATTTTAGTTTTTCAAAAAACATATCAGCATTTTAAAAAGCTTCAACAAAACTAAAGATAAAATTCTGGAATCATGGGGTTCACCAGAAATGTGAACCTGTAAACAGTGAGGTGTACGTATATTAAATGTAGATATTGGCTCATCTATTTATTTATCTATATCTTATTTAATCTCATTCAGCAAATACATTTAATAATTGTGGGGAGGCCCTAGACTTCTCCCCCTTGCTAGAAATGTTCAAACCAAAATTTATCCATTCCTTCCCATTCAACAACACTTCCTACTACATATCCTTGCATACCTATTCCATAAAACTGCTCTTCCAATCTCATCCGTCTCATGTATTAATTGGAAAAAACATTAAGAATCTATCTATAATCAATGGAATTTTAAAAAAAATCAATTTGATAATCAAGCAAAGAAGTAACATTACTGTAGGAATAGATTTTATTTCTGTGTTCAGGTTGTTATTTGATTCCTTACACAGGTTTCCCTCTCTTTATGTGGGGGTTGTGTTCCAGGAAAGTGATGCATAAAGCGAATTCACATAAACAGAACCCATATTTACATGTAAAAGATAGAGATATGTTCCACAAGCAATCCTAACTCCCATCCAAGACGCTCTTCTTTCACTCCATAATGACTTCTTATGCACTAAATGCAAAATTAAAACAATTAACACTGTAAATTATGCTCGCCAATAAAAGGAAGCAGACGAGCACAGGTGGTAACTGTTGTGGGTGACATAACAGTGGAGGTTTAAAGTGCTGGAGGATTGTCTTGGCCCAACGCAAGTTCCGTGGGAAAGGAGATAAAACTTATCAAGTGTGCTCAAACAGTATCACATGAAATCTCAGTCTCATCTCCACTCTACGATATCCTCTCCACTCTTCCCTTTTACAGTAGTACTAATATGCACAGCATAAGAGACAATGAGAGACTGAATGGTCACCTTGTGCTGTAGTGGAGAGCTTTCTTGCATTTGTATTGCACTGGCTGCATAATGGCATAAGAGTGAATCAAAGATTCATAAAAATAAATTCCGGTAACAATAAGTTTGTCGCATAATAGCGAATTCGTATAAAGCGAACCAGCATAAAGAGAGGGATGTACGTGAATTTAAAAACTTTTAGCTGTATCCTGTGATAGGCATGGATCTGCCCAGTGCTGACTTAAACTACCATAGCAGTTTTGGAATTCATACATTTAATCCATGAGATGGTCATACTTATTAAGTTTTTATACTTCAGCTTTCTCAATGTTAGAATGGTAAATAATAATTTGAAAATCTATTTATGATAACAATACAAAAAATCTGATATCTCCAGCATCACTTTCTCCATGCATGGTAATGAATGTGGTTGCAATAGCATCAAGAAGTTGTTCCTGACAACAGCTTTTTCAAGAATAACTATCAGCAATTACACTTGAGTAATTTTGAATAATTTTCACAATGAAAATTACTTTGAATCACTTTTCACATTGAAAATACAATAAGTAAACAAAACTGAAAATTTTTGCTATGGATAACAAAATACTGACACTAACCCTACTATGTACTAAGGCCATATTATTGCTCAAAATATTTGCGATTAAAATTACCATTGGCAGTGCTGGCATCACTGCCAATATTTACAAGAAAGTTTATTCACAAAATATGAAGCTAGATGGTACCGGAGTTGGGAAGTTCTGTGTATGTGATAAGAATTTTGTGGGTGCTCTTAACTGAAAAACTAATTATCAGATAAGAACACAACTTCCTATTCAAGATTTTTATTAGTAATTTAAGGCCTGAAAAGGTTTTTACTGAAACTGGTTTACTGGAAGTGGAGGTTTACTCTTGTGATTTTTTCAACTAATTAATTTGTGTAATTTCCTACGAAGTTTCATGGTTTTGTTTAAAATTTTCTGTTGCTGATCTGTGTGATTGTGTTGAGTGCTTGTGTGTGTGTGTCTTAATTTAGTCTGTTTGGTCTCTGTCATTGTCGTGAGATGCATAAACCACCAGGTGTGTTTGAGATATCAAGTCCCTGGCGTGGAAAAATATTTTCTGTAAACTTGTATATTTTGCCTTTGAGTATGAGTGCGTGTATGGTTGTTTGAATTAGTCTGTTTGGTTCCTGTTGTTGTCGTAAGATACATAAACCACCAGACATGTTTGAGATATCAAGTCCCTGGCATGAAAAAGATTTTCCGTAAACTAGATATTTTAATTGTTTTTTACAAAACTTTTTTGAACTTTGTAGGGTTAGGAGTTGTTTTAATTTCTCAATTATTCGCTGTAGTCTCCTTTTTCTCATATAACACCAAAATTGACAACTGGATCAATATTCTATAAGAGTAAGCTATGGTGTTACAACATGAGCATCCATTCCTGTGAAGACAACCAAGGACCCTTTGTTTTGTGGGATGAGGCTACAGAAAATAGAGGGGCAGACGAAATCGCCAGCTGTTTGAAAATGCATTTCAAAAGAAATGACATAAAGGGTGAAAAGCTGAAGGCATTTTCGGACAATTGCTGTGGCCAACATAAGAACTGGACACCTGTGTCATTTTGATTATATCTCTTGAAGACAGGGCATTTCAAAGAAATTGAACACACATTTCCTCAGGTTGGCCATACCATGCGCTCCAGTGACAGAAACTTTCCCCTGGTAGAGAACAATGTCACATCCCATTATCAGATGGTGTATGCTCCTGAACACTGGGAAGAAGTCCAAAAAACATCTCAGAAGAAGAAGCCTTTCCGGGTAACAAGAATGAATCAGGACTGCTTCTACAACTTTTCTGTTTTGAAACAAAATTTTCATCAACCTCAGATTACCACAACTAAAAAGAAATTCGGTATATGGAATTGTGCGTGACTTGCATTTTCGGCAGTTATTGCAGCCAACTCTGACAATGCAGTTTTCGAAAAACCAAAGTGGTTCTCTGGAAGCAGTTGCCCTTTCAAAATGTGGATGACCAGCAAACCATTCTTCATTCCTGGATCAACTTGAGAAAAAATATTCTGAAGCACTTCGAATCAAGGCAGACAAATTGAATGATATTCTCCCTTGTTTGAAATGGATCCCTGCTGTATATCACGACTGGTACAGAAACCTCCAACCAGCAGGAAATTATGCAGTTAATCAAGACGAAGAAGAACAAGACTGATAGGTTTTGCAAAAAATTAATCTTCAAATGGAAAGTGTTAAGTGTATTCAGTTTTGTAATAAACAATGTTAAGTACACTTGCCCATTAAATTGTTTTTTCATTTTAAGTGCCAGGAAATCTTATACTGGAACAGGAAATTCTTTAAATACCACTTTTTCTGAAAACATGTTTATTTTGTGTGTCGAAAGAAATAATTATGAGATTTTTCAGAAACTTCGTCTCTTAATTTCTCAAAATGTGCTACATGTCCCTTACCATTATTTCACTTACAATGTAGCAATTATAAACAGACGTGCTGAAACACGTGTCATGAAACGCGCCAATACACAGTTATTTTTTTAAAGCTACAAGTACTCGAATATAGTGCGAATGCGACTTTTAAAGGTACATATTGGGGAAAAAACCATCGCATTATATTTGGGTCAATACGGTATTATAGGTATGGAGTAAGTCATGTGGTGGCCACATCAGATTTTTGGCATACTTTCCAGAATGGAAATAGGCTTATAGTTTTGTCGTTGTGTCTGTCTGTCTGTCCATTCCCCCCTATTAACTTTTGAATCAATAGACCGATGTTCATGAACCTTGGCAGAAATCTTTTGCTACGAGGGGAAATCAAAAAGTAAAGGCAATTTGTGTGTGAAAATAATGCACAATGTCAGAATGCACCCTCTACGTCATACTATAGAGTCAAACAAGTCTAAATGTGTCTTCCCAGTTGCCGGTGCTCATTGTGTTTTGTACAGTTGATGGTTAAACATGTCAGCTCTGCTTTCCGATTGTATTGTTAGTGAACAACGTGCTGTCGGCAGATTTTGTGGTCAGAAGGGGTCAAACCCTCTGAGATTTATGGAAGAATGTTAGCACAGTATGGTGAAAAGTGTATAAGTCAAAGAAAAGTGTACGAATGGATGGAAAAGTTCAAAAGTGACAGAACAAGTTAGCTTGACGAAGACCGTTCAGGCCATCCGACAAGTTCAAGAACAGCAAACAATGTTGATTGAGTTAATACTCTCATACAAGAAAACAGATGGATTACTGTTACTGCTGTTGTCGAAATGTTAGACATCAGCTATGGATCTGCATATTCAATCATGCACGATGACCTGAAATATTGCAAAGTTTGTGCTATTAACAGTAAAAACAGAGGATTGCTATCAAAAGGTGTTCTTTTGCATCGTGACAATGCTCGACCTCATCCAGCCACTGCAACCATTGAAGAGCTTAAATCTGAAATTCTTCCTCGCCTACCCTACAGTCAAAACCTAGCCCCAAGTGATCACCTTTTTGGTACTCTGAAAAAAGCGTTGTGTGGACATCAATTTTCACATGATGACAAAGTCAAAGAGACAGTGCATACTTGACTGCTGTAACAACAGAAAACGTTCTTGTCAGACGACATTAAGAAGCTTGTGGACCAATTTAACAAGTGTTTGTAGAAGTAAGGGGACTACATTGAAAAATGATAATAAAAGTTTGTACATTTTACTTTTCTAGATTAAATAAAAAATAAATTGCCTTAACTTTTTGATTTGCCTTTGTACATGGGCCGAGAACCCAAGGATAGCTTTTGTTGTGAAGACAAGTCCCGGGTTCAATTCCAGGAACCATCCTTCCCATTTGATTTACATGGGCAGGGTAATTTTCTCTTGCACATTAACATATCTTAAAATTGTAATATTCGTAGCGAGTTTTGTAATATTCTTTGAGGAAAGAAATTAAGATTCTAATTTTTATCATAGAATTATGCTTATCGATTGCATTTCTTAGAGTTTCGCGTTAATACTGGCGATTTTGCAGTTTTCATCACCCATTATGAGAGTGTTGCCAAAGCAACAACTATTGTTGGACTCAGATTGGGTGTATTCTAATATGTACATGCATTATTTTTACCACACAAATACGCATGATCAATTTAATATTCCGTTCGAATGTATTTGTAGTATTTTATAACGCTAAATTATAAAATTTGGGAACACAAAGAGCTACATATCCACAATGACTTTAATGCTATTAAAGCCAATATAAGTATTAAATAAATGATTAAATGGAAAGTAGGCATCATAAGTTTTGTTTGGATCATCTTGTTTTATTATATTGCTAAATTTCTATAGAATATATGACATAGAAGATTAACTTGGAAATTTTGTGCAAACTTATAAACATTTAAAGCATTTATTTTATACAGCATAGCAGGGGTCAGCAACCTTATCTACAAGATCAACCTCATTTTTCGGCTGTATTGGAGATTGCAAGTCCTTCAGCAGGCTTTGTGTTTACATTGTTCATTATCAAGAGATTTTGAGGCAGCACATAAGTGAAAATCCAGCCTGAATAATTTTTTGTTGAAAGTTGAAAACATTCCCAGAAATTTCATATAAAATACAAAACTGTGTTAAATTTCATGGAATGCTTTATCTTCATAGCTTAATGGGCTACATAACATGCTTTTGCAGGCCATAGCTACAGGGGCAGTAAAGCACTAATGGTTAAGAAATCAGTTGTTTGGAAAGTATGAATATTTTCAATTATCTAAGAAATAATCAGCTGTTTCAAGTTGGCACAAAAATGGTAAGTAAGAGAATGTTACATAGTGACAGCTAAAGTGCAGCATATGCAACCTTTTTTTTTGACCAGAATGAAAGCAATCAACTTACAATACATTTTCCAGAGATTCCTGTGACAGAAGGCGAAGAGTCAAATTATCTAAAGAGTCTGTGTATGGCTCATCAACCACAGTTAAACGTGGAACAACTACTGATGATTTATTTTGACGATCCAGAAATTCCTTATGCATATCCTAAAACAAAGAGAATTGATCAATAATAATTTCTGCCAATAAATTATTATTTGCTCATAAGCATCAAGCTAAGTCAGTACACAAAGGGTAGAAATGCCTTCATTCACAAACAAATATGAATGCTTTTCATTCAGTAAACCTTGCTGAGTAAACAAAATATTCGTTTGTATTGATTCTAAATACCCAAGTTCACAATAATGAAATATCAAGCACTCCTTATGGCTGAAATGCAATTGATAATCTATACCAGTGGTTCTCAGGCAGATTCATCAAGCAACCCCTCCATCCAGATGTTTGGTCTCCGTGGCCACCCAATAATATTCGAGAAGCAAAAAAAACTTATTTCCTCCACACATGACAATGATAAAGAAATTTATAAAGCGGGTTTTTTATTGTATGCTCTTTATAAATACAAGGTTAGCCCTATAAAATATTTTATTTACAACAATGCATGTGCATTAAAATCATTCAGACAAAATGCAGTGTGCTTATTTTTTTGAAGTACTAATCACTACTGAGATATAATATCTTGTTTGTATTTATTACATAAAAATAATTATTTTGTTAAAAAATTTTTTATGCTGATAAGCTACAGAATTTTATTTATTTTGTGAACAAAACATGTAGATAAATTAAAATCTGCAGGACTCTAAAAACCCCCTAAAATCCACCTTTTGAGAAACACTGATCTAGACAGTTTCAATGCAGACAAAAGAGAAAGGAAAGCACATTCACCCTTTAACTATAAAGTATCCGTCTTCAGTGAATCATCAGTGAAGATGCCTATTTTGTAACCTAAATGTGTCTGGTTTTATCTATTGTTTTCTTAAGTGGGACTGAAGACAGCTTCTTTGTAATTAAAACATCCACATGGGTATGTCACATTTATGGTAGCAACTGGAGTTATTATGATTATCACTCATATTCTATAATACTAAAACAATTGTGCTATGCATTTCTAAATGTTTTAAACATCTCTTTAAATAATGAGCAAAGATAACTGGTCACACTTGACTAATCTAATATATAAAAATGACTTTGTCGTCGTCGTAGGTGGGAAAGCGGAACTGTAATACTATTTTTAACAAACTTTCCGAGTAGCTAGAAGATTGACATTTGGTGGGAATGTTTGATTCTTAAAGTAAAAGCCATTTACGAAAAAAAAATTTCCAAAATCGACCCGGATTCGATTCATGAGAATGATTTCTATTCCACATAAGATAACATGGAGAAATCGATATTTAGACCTACAAGCTTATTTTCTTTTGCTTATTAAAATTCACATATTTGACCTTCAATCTCCGGACTAGAACTGCATTAAAGAAAAATGACAGTAGTCTCTTATTCTTATCGTCTTCGAATCGAAATCTCTTGAATTTAACAATTTAATATATTTTGACAAAATTTAGCATTTTTAAGGAGAAGTCGCCTTGCCAACCAATTGCATTGTTGAACTCGAAATCCTATTACTCTCACATATGCTCCTGTTTCCTCCGGACCTCCATGGACCCTCCCGGCCCAATTCATAGGTATCAGAGATATCTCAGAATTAGTTTTTACTTTCTCCATATACGTAGTATAGAGAAAGTTATTTTCATGGAAAAATTCGAATTCGAGATTTCAACAGAAATACACATTTTGAGGTCCCCTGAACACGTTTTGACTATTCTCGCGATGATGTCTGTCGGTATGTGATAGGATTTTTACTTTCTCCATATGTAGTATAGTATTGTTATTATGAACATGAAAAAATGCACAAAAGTTGAAATGATTGTATTACCATATGCCACATAAAATTTTATTCACTGAAGACATCTGGCACAGCCCCACACATCATTGGGTACTTTCAGCTAGTATGAATATATTTATGACTGAGTGTAATGCTATTTTTAACAAACTTTCTGAGCAGGTAGAAGATTGAAATTTGGTAGGAATGTTTGATTCTTAGTAAAAGCCATTTACGAAAATAAATACCCAAAAAAGACCCTGGTTAACTCCAGTAGATAATTTCTCTTTCCCATAAAATAACACATAAAAATCGATTTTCTGACTTACAGACTTTTATTCTTTTGAATTAAAATTAGAAAGAATTGACCTATTATCTTCGGACCTAAACCGTTTTAAAGAAAAATAAATAAAGTTTATTCTTCTTATCATCACATTTTGCCTACGATTCGAAATTGCTCAAGTAATACATTTAAATCATATCTATTGGAAAATTTTAAGCTTTTTAATGATATGTTGCCTTGCCAAATGTGTCATTGTTAAACCTCGAGATTGTATTTTTGTCTCAAACCTCATACTATATACATAAGGAAAGCGTGCTTTGAGTGCTTTAATAGGAAAGCGGGGGAGAGATAGGGAGGGAGACAGAAAAGGAGGGAGAGTTAGAGATATATAGATAATGTTGCTTATCAGGATGGGATAGACACTACAAATTCTATTTTTCTCGAGAGGGGGAGAAGGAGATAGCGAGGAAGAAGGAGATAAAGGGAGAGAGAGGGGGAGAGAGGGAGGGGGAGAAGGGGTAGAGGGGGAGTGAGGGGGGAGAAAGGGTAGAGGGGGAGAGAAGGGGGAGAGGGGGGGGAGGAGAGAGGGAGAAGGGGGGAGAGGGAGAAGGGGGGAGAGAGAGGGGGGAAAGAGGGAGAGGGGGAAAGAGGGAGAGAGAGAGAGGGGGGGGGGAGAGAGAGGGGGGGGAGAGAGAGGGGGGGAGAGAGAGGGGGGGAGAGAGAGGGGGAGAGAGAGAGAGGGGGAGGAGGGGGGGAGAGAGAGAGGGGGGGGAGAGAGAGGGGGGGGAGAGAGAGAGGGGGAGAGAGGGAGGGGGGGAGAGGGAGGGGGGAGAGAGGGAGGGGGAAGAGAGGGGAGGGGGAAGAGAGGGAGGGGGAAGAGAGGGAGGGGGGAAGAGAGGGAGGGGGGAAGAGAGGGAGGGGGAAGAGAGGGAGGGGGAGAGAGAGGGGGGGAGAGAGAGGGGGGAGAGAGAGGGGGGGGAGAGAGGGGGGGGGAGAGAGGGGGGAGAGAGAGGGGGGAGAGAGAGGGGGGAGAGAGAGGGGGGAGAGAGAGGGGGGGGAGAGAGAAGGAGAGAAAGATAGGGAGACAGGTGAGGGAGAGATATATAGATAATGGTCTTTATTAGGATGAGATAGAGACTACAAATTCTATTTTTCTAGAGGGAGAGAGGAAGATGTGAGGAAGAAGGAGATAAAGGGAGGGAGAGAAAGAGAGAGAGAGAAAGAGAGAAAGAGGGGGAGAAAAAGAGAGGGAGAAAGAGAGAGAGAGAAAGAGAGAGAAAAAGAGAGAGAGAGAAAGAGAAAGAAAGAGAGAGAGAGAGAGAGAGAAAGAGAGAGATTGAGAGAAAGAGAGAGAAAGAAAGGGAGGCAGGGAGGGAGACAGAGGAGGTGAGGGAGAGATATATAGATAATGGTCTTTATTAGGACGAGATAAACCCTAAGAATACTATTTTTCCAGAGAAGGAGAGAGATGGAAGAGAGAAAAGGAGGAAGATTGGGAAGTACCTTAAATTTAATACTTAATCCATGCATATGTCATATTTGATGGGCTTTTATATTAGTTTTTATAATAATATGGAGCACAATTTGTACTGCAAAATTGGAAAATATAAATTTTTATCGTTATGAAGACTATGTTACTGAAAAATCATTTTCTGCTATCGAATTATATCTTTGTTCAAAACACAACTAAAAGATTTCTTGATATTAAAAAAGCTTCTTATGACCGGCTAAAAACTTGCACTTAAGCAAAATAACTCAAAATAAATTTTAAATTAAAGGTATTATTTCATGGTGGAAAACTGTTTAAAATATCTTGCTCAAAAAAATCTATCTACTTACTAGAAAATGCTCCAATTGACTGTCTATCGTCAAAATATAATCATGCCATTCTTCAAGGTCTACTTTCAATCGAGATACATCAAGACTATTAGAAGGTAAGCAGGCAATCACTTTATTTATATGATCCACTTTCAATATATAGTCCTGTTTCCTCCTGAAAAGATTAATTTGGAAATGGTAAATAAACAAGTTACGTCCACAAAAATTAGGCTACAGTTGATGAAAAGCTACCAAATTAATCTCAAATAAGATGCTGACAATATAAACACCTATCATAAAACAAGAGAAACATTGCTTCCGGTGGTACATGAAAGGAGGCTCGTATTAAGAAAAATAATAAGAAATTTAATTTTAGCAGAAGGATACTTTTCTTAAAGTTAATATAATTCAATGTTTAAGTGTGGTTTAAGTCAATCGTACTTCATCAGAATTCTCACTCCACTCTGTCTGGACTCCTGTTGAAATGCATTCAATAATTTAGAGTTGAGATCACATCTAGAAATGAAAACAGAAACTGCTATAGTTTTATAGTTGTGTTCATAAAAAACTTTGCAACGACTAAAAAAATTCAATTTATTCCAGCAATGAGTACATAGGTACTGTTTATTAAGAATACATATAAATAAAAAAGAATTTGGTTAAATTTGATGCATAAAATACCTAGGGCAGCACCCAAAAAATCCTCTCCAAATTACATATCCAAAACATCCGATGATGAAAACTTTTGACGTAGTACTTATAGAGGAGAACCCATTTCCCATTTTTTGCCAAATTGTCTCTGGCACGAGAGGAGGAACAGAAACAAATTTATTGCCCATATTTTTCAAAACGTACGATCCTGAAATTTATGGGCACATGTATTTCATTATTTGAAAACAATTACTCAAATGAAGTTGCCACCTCGCACCAAATATTAATCCGAAGATTAAAAACAAAACTTAATGAAAAAAATGTCCATTCGAAACAAGGAAACTATCATACATTTTAAGGAATTCATACGCTGAAGCCAAAAGCTAGTTTTATCGACTGGTAATTTCATTTGTGCATCATAAAAAATTTATTTAAACTTCCCTTAAAATGATAGTGCAAAGTTAAGTAATGACCATAATGACGTTACTTGCTCCACTTCGGATTTAACTTAGGCGGAATCATAGCAACTCGTTTAAAAATTCATTATGAGGATCTCGGATTTCACTGAGATTACCAGTAAGATTATTTTCATCAGACAATATTTTACCCGCCACTGGATAGCATCTAGAGTTCCAGACAATTTGTAACACGGGACATCGTAGATAATATCGAGATATCTGGACTAAATGCGTGAAAAGTCGATATATCGATAGCCGGCAAAACCAACAATAGAATTTACAGAATCTAGTACGTATATATAAAAGCCAGTTTCTTGCTTGCTTGCGTAATTATTTAACTCAACAACTACAGGACGCAGAAACAAGGGGTGTCTCATTTTAACCGCAATAAAGATTACCGACGGTGGTGTGGTAAGGATTTTAAAATGATTTGATTGACCAGTTTAATTTTGTATAGGTTTTCCATTTAATTTTTTCCGTTTGAATAACATGGGAACAACAACAGAATATTTTAAACCATAAACAGGAATGCCATATCAAATATGGTGCCTATTTTCACCAAACCAGGAATGGTGAAAACGGCTTTATAAAAGAGCGGGAGAATCAAGAACTATTTACCACTGACTGTAATGCTATTTTAACAAACTTTCCGAGTAGGTAAAAAATTGAATTTTGGTAATAATGTTTGATTTTTATAGTAAAAGCCATTTGCTAAGAAAATCCTCAAAAAAGCTCTTCACTCCTTGACATACCTTATAATCAGAATGAAGCTGATAAAAAGATATGTAATTAATTCATAAAGATCAAATCTCTTTAAATAATGAGCTAAGAAATCCAGTCACTCTCGACTAATATGAACTATTTATGACTGACTCTAATGCTATTTTTAAACAAACTTTCCGGATAGTTAGAAAATTGAAATTTGGTTGGAATGTTTGATTTTTACCTATACTAAAAGCCATTTAGGAAAATAAAACAAATAACAGAGTAAGTTAAATAAAAGTGTGTAAAAAGACCTGGGTTCGACTCCAGTTTTCTGTTTCCCATAAGATAATATGCAAAAATCGATTTTTCGACTTAAGAGGCTTTTATTCTTTTTAAAATTAAAATTAGAAAGAATTGATATACTATCTATGGTCCTGAACTGTTTTAAAGAAAATTAAATAATGTTTCTTATTCTTATCATCACATTTCACCTATGATTCAAAATTTCTCAAGTTATACATTTAAGTCATATTTATTGGAAAAATTTAAGTTTTTTAACGATATGTTGCCTTGCCTACCATTTTTAAACCTTGAGGTATTTTTGTCGTCTCAACCATTATACTATACTAGAAGAAATAACCCATTTAAACAGGCTTTGTAATCAAACAAACGGCTGAGATACTGATTGTCTTATGGGAGATTAAAATCACCCTCGGCAGTCAAGCCCGGGGCCTTTTTAGAAAAATGTTTATGGCATTCCCTATAGATACGGTAGCAATCCTACCAAATTTGTGCAGCATTTTAGCCTCCTACAGTTTTACTTTGATCAAAAGATTAGAGTCAGGGTTGAAGGAGAAGAAACAGAAAGTACTTCAATAGGGAGGGGAGTGAGGCAGGGATTTTAGCGCAGGATGGACGTAATACACAGGACATCAGAAGTAGGATTGCAATGGCAAAAGCAGCATTTAATGAGGAGCTTCTCACAAGCAAGAAAATAAATTTAGAAACAAGGAAGAAATTAGCAAAGTGCTAGTGCTACATATGGAGCATAGCTATTTATGGTGCAGAGACGTGGACAGTAAGGAGAAAGGAGGAAAAATATTTAGAAAGTTTTGAGATGTGGGTATGGAGGAGGATGATGAAAGTGAAATGGACAGAGAGGAAGAGAAACAAAGAGATATTAGAAATGGTGGGAGAAGAAAAGATGCTAATAAAACAATCAGTAAAAGAAAAGCAAATTGGATAGGACACATATTGAGAAGACAGTGTTTACAAAGGACGATCTTAGAGGGAAAAATTAGCGGAAGAAGAGGAAGAGGGAGAAAAAGAATAGGAATATTAGAGAATATAAAGCAGGAATATAGTACTTTATATACATAAAAGAGGCTTATAGGGGGAGAGAGTGACAGAGGCAGCGAGTCGGCTGAAACCTGTCTTCGGACAGCAGCATGATGATGATGAGTTATACCAGGAGGTATGACATCACAAATTGAAGTGCTAGATGTTGTAGTGATGAAGCCGATTAAGGATTAGATAAAGTCATTTTATTCAGAATGTATTTTGGCAGGGGACCATGCATTAACTCCTACAGGGAAAATTAAGAAGCCCAGTATACCACTTCTCTTTAATTGGATCATTGCAGCATGGAAAAAAATAGATCCCAATAGTATCTCAAGAGGGTTCAAGAAATGCTGCATATCCAATTCCATGGACAGTATGGAAGATGACTTGTTCAAATTTGAATAAGTTGTGATGAATGAACAGGACAGCAAGAATAAGGGAAGGAAACAGAGGAGAGGGAGATGTAAGTAGTAAATTTACTTTTTTTATTCATCCTCTTAATGTTAGCTTGTTATACATATATGTAAAAGTTTTTTGTAAGTGAACCTAATTTTTTTAGGGATCGTCTTCCTTTTGTGTAAATACGGTATTAACTATTCTTAATGATACATACGCTTAGCCCTGAGAAACGAAAGAAAATATAGAGCATAGAAACGAAAGAACAGGTAACAACAGTAACAAAACACAGGTACGGCTTAATTCAATATTCTAGCTTTATTATTTATTCATTGATATTTATCCTAAGTCAAATGTTTCATTACGAAAGATATAGTACTATCATTTGAACATGATGGCAATGAGAGAGATGCTGCCATCTATGGGTGACTATGAGATAACCCTAATCCCAAATTTTTCTCTTACCCTCACATTTAAGCCGAGGGGTGATTTTTCATAATAGATTTTGACAAAAAACACGCTTATATTCGGGCAGATACAGGATATGATAAAATTGAAATTAATATTTTTTTTAGAAATCAGGTTTCACTTAACAGTTTATTTCAGCAACAATACAAAGAAACTTTCTTATAACAAATTTACTTATGCTATTAACAAAAATTAACAATGGTTCAAACTGGTTAATATTTTGTGGATTTTTTTCCAGTATCTCTTAAATATGAGCTTCATACTTCTGGATGAAATTTTTTCAACCACCATTTAATAAGGGTATTAGCTAATGCTCCTCTTGGAGGTACCCAATGAAATGATGAACTGCTATCTTCAATATTCCAGAGTGATGATACTCCCTTTCCTTTCAAAGAGATTTCCTTAACTCTCTGTAATGATTCTTTAATCTGCTTTGGTGTGAACCATGCTGCATCTTCCAGCTCAGCTGTATCTATTGAGATCTACAAGAAAATAAGTGCATTAATTGTGATCATTAACAGGTATACAAAAGAATCCAGCCATAATTTTAAAAATATATAAATATATAAAGAGTACAATAGAATTCATTTAGCTAACAAATGAAAAAATATTCTTAGTATGATACTGTAAACATATGTTTGAAAAAACAATTTTCTTACCCAAGTGAAGGTGTTTAAATTATAACTAAATGCAACTCAGTATTAGAAAATTACTGCTATAGAATATTGCTGAGTTTTAACTTTATTATTCTCTTTAAACTCTCTCCTTTTGCATAAAGAGTCAGTCATTTGTCCGAGTAAAGTTTATTTACCCAGTTTATTTTAAAATTCCTTTGTCTTTTCACACCGGACAACTCAGCCGACCAGATCAATCTGCAGCAGCGGCATATCAGACACTCCCACAATACATGTGTGGTAAAGGGGCCCAGAAAGTTTCCGGTTCACCCAAGATCGGATTAAGGGTCCCTAGACACTATGGCTCATAAGCCTTTTAACTATTCTATGAATCTCTTTATAATATAAAAATCTTGTGTATGCAGTGCTAAAAAAATACAACTAAAACCTACTCGCCACTTAAAATAATCCATTTGCCCATAATTCATTTCGCGGTGAGTTAGGCTAAAAATCTACTCGCCACTACTCTTCTTTAACTTGCCCGTGGTGAGTGTATTTCTGGAGTCCTGTGTGTACGTACATCCTAGGTGCCCCATGCCTCATTTTTTGGGCTTATATATATATATATGTGTGTGTGTGTGTGGATATATATATATATATATGAGAGTAGTCGGTGCTTGCATACTGCAAGCACTTCAAAACATCACCATACAGCAAGATCAAAACTCATAAATAAACCAACGCAATCTCCAGGGCAACAGCACTTCAGTCACGTGGAGTCTATATTTATTAAATAATAAATTCCATTAATAATAGCAGTATATTTATAATTTTCCGTGAAATTAAGGCAACTATCTGTAATTTCCAAATTCTCTGGCAATCGGCTTGTGTCCAAGTTTTCATAATTCAAGTTTAGTAACTCAGATCGCGCTGCATGAGCAATAAGAATAATCATCATTAAGACTATACTCTATACACTAAAATTATGGAAAAATTGGGATATTTTGTGTTAAGATTATGGCATCATCATCCGTGCCTTTAGCACATATTTGGATTTAAAAATTGCGAAATAGGTATGCTGCCATTATATTTAACAATTGAAAAGAGTTAAAATTTCTTGAAAAACTACGAAACACAACATTAAAATACTTTTCACATTTTACCATCACCGCTATTAGGGTTGCTTTTTCGATTGTGATCCCTGGAGAAAAACAAACCTATTCGCTTCTTCCTACAGTCGATAACCCTAATTTAATCGGCATGTTTGTGCTTTCAGTAGTACGTGAGAATTGCAATTATCTCTATGATACCCTCAATCACAGTGCATGATGAAATTAATGTTTTGGATAGAGTAAAATCTTATATATTATCGGAAGAAAATATTGGTGATGATGTATCCATAATATGCATGATATTGAAAATTAGAATTATATGCTTATGGGAATAAATTTGATGTTAACTCAATTAAAGAAAAATGAAAAATATATTTCCATAATTTGAATTTTCTATTACTCAAATAATTATAATTTTCCTTGAGAGTCGAGTACTGGAAGTTTAACTGTAATTCGTTATGATGGCATTAATTTCCATTACAAGCATTAAATCACTGCAATCGTAACATATAATATCAGATCCCTTTAAAAGCATTGAAGTCATTGGCATAGTATTTAAAGATTTCCATTGTTGAAAAGAGTAAAAAATTCACATTTTTTCTGATTAAAAGCAGATATTTACGCTAATTCTGTAAGTATTTGAATTCTGCCTTCAAAAATTAAGAACTCTATTCTTTCAGAGAGACAACTGTTCTTTTCCCGAATTCGTATCCCAATTTTAAAATGCATTTTAGAAAGCTTTGCACTGAATCTCATGCTTTTCTTATAGGGTATTGAAATGGAACATTGGGGTTAAAAAAACCCCTTAAATATAAACTTTTTGTGATTTTCAATTTGTCTCGTCGGTTGTGCCACTCGATGTACCAACATGCCAAATTTCAGATTTCTAGCCCTTCTAGAAATACTTAAGAGTTTTGTGTCAGTGAGTGAGTGAGTGAGACACAAGTAGTTATATTATTATAGATAGATAGATAGATAGATTTTCAATTTGTCTCGTCGGTTGTGCCACTCGATGTACCAACATGCCAAATTTCAGATTTCTAGCCCTTCTAGAAATACTTAAGAGTTTTGTGTCAGTGAGTGAGTGAGTGAGACACAAGTAGTTATATTATTATAGATATACATCTTACATATAGTTTTCCAGTTGTCTGTTCTGTGTGAGATGTTGATGCCATCAATGGCGCTTTTTAACGCATTTTTAACAAACTTCCCAATTAGGTGAAAGGTTGAAATTTTGCAGGAATCTTTGATTTAGATATAAAAATGAAATAACGAAAAAAATATGAAAAAGACTCGGGTTCGACTCCAGGGGGGCAATTTCCATTTCCCGTAAGATAACACGTGAAAAGCGACTTTTTAAAGTGTAGGCTTTTATTCTTTTGGAAATTAAAATTAGAAAAAAGTGATGCACGATCTTTGTATTTGAACTGTTTTAGGAAAATTAATGAAGTTTCTTATTATATTCATCTTTTTCTGCCTACCGTTCGAAATCTCTCATATTAAACATTTAAATCATATATTTTGGGAAAATATCGGCTTTTAAAGGGATGTTGCCTTGCCGACCGCATCATTGTTAGACTTCGAGAGTCAATTGTTGTCACAACTCGCATACATGTAATATATACGAGTGCGTAGATTGCCTTAAATTATCGTAGGATATTTTGCGAAAATACGTAATCCTAATGGGACTGGGATTTAGTTTGGATTCTTTTGCTTATATAAACGACTATATAGAGTAAAAGAGAAGGGGATGTGTGGAGGGAGATCAGAAGGAAGAGATATAGAATGGAAAGTACATAGAGAGTAAGGGAGGTATAGAATTAGAATAGGACGGGAGGAAAGAAATTAAGGAGACGGAGAAAAAGAGGAAGAGCTATGGATTGGGACAGGAGGGAATGAGAGAGGAGGAGGCGAGACAAAAGAGAGGCAGAGAGTGAGGGAGAGAGAGGGAGGGAGAGAGAGGGAGGGAGGGAGGGAGAGAGAGAGAGGGAGGGAGAGAGAGAGAGGGAGGGAAAGACAGAGGAAGGGAGGGAGAAAGGGATGGTGAGAGAGAGGGAATATTATTATTTATATATTATTAATACTTCAGTTTTGACAAGGGGCTCATCATTTAGCATACCTTACTGATTTTTCATTTCGAAATCAAATACATTTGGAATACATTTATCATAATCCCGTCATATCCGATGGGCAATTCATCATCATAGGTAGTCTGTCCGTAGACAGGTCCGTGATTATTCATGGTTAAACCTGGTTCTCCATATACTCCTATTTTCCGCTGTCCTCTTCATATCTTGATAACTCTCTTTCCCTTTCAAATCGTCTATCAGCTGAAACCTTTTCCTGCCTCTTTCCCTTTTCCCATCTAGTTTTCCTTCTAACACGTCTTTAATCATACTCTCTCTCCTCAGGTAATGTCCAACCCAGTTAGCCTTCCTCTTTCTAATAGTCTGTATAATCATTCGCTTCTCTCCTATTCTTCGTAGCACTTCATCGTTTTTCATCCTATCTGTCCATTTTATCTTCAGCATTCTCCTCCAAGTCCACATTTCAAAGCTTTCCAAGTATTTGATGTCATTTTTCCTTAGCGTCCATGTTTCTGCCCCATACAATGCTATACTCCATACGTAGCATTTTATCAACTTCTTGCGGATATCTTCCCTTATATTCCCTGTAAGTAGTTGTTTCTTTCTCCTGAAAGCCGCTTTTGCTTTTCCTATTCTAGTTTTGATCTCATCCGTACATTTTGCCTCTCGTGTTATGATACTTCCAAGGTATTTATATTCTGAAACTTGTTCTAATGGCTTTCCCCCAATATTTATGTTCAGATTCTCTTCTTTACCCGATATTCGAATGACCTTGGATTTTTCTGTATTTATTTCCATACCGTATTTTCTACCTGTTATCACTAGTCTATTTATCATTTTTTGTAGCTCCTCTTCCTTTCTTGCTAGAAGTACTTGATCATCTGCGTATTTTACTGTTCTTAAAATCCTTCCTCCAATTTTGAAATCCCCTGTGCCTTCTAAAGCTTCTTGCATTAGACTTTCTCCATATATATTGAATAGGGTTGGCGACAGGCAGCAGCCTTGTCTTACTTCTCTACCGATATTTATTCCGCAGGTGTCCACATTCTCAAACCTGACCTTTACAACTTGATTCTCATATAGATTCCTAATCAGTCTCCTGTCTTTCCAGTCTACACCTATATCCTTTAATATCTTCATCAACTTTACCCAATTTACTCTATCAAAGGCCTTCTGCCAGTCTACGAAACATGCGCAGATATCTTGACTGTATTCTATTGCCCTTTCTGATATGATTCTAACTACTCCTATAGCATCTCTAGTTCCTCGTCCTTTTCTGAAACCGAATTGATCTTCCCCTATTATTTCTTCTGCCTTTTTCTCCAGCCTTTTATTAAGAATCCTCGTGATGATCTTCGATGTGTGTGACAGAAGGCTTATAGTTCTGTAATCTTTACACTGCATTGCTTTTGGCTTCTTCTTTAGAGGGATCATTGTTACTTCTAGGAAATCCTGAGGCCACTCTCCCGTGTCGTAAATCTTATTAATTAATTTCGTGATCGCTTTTAGTCCTTCTGATCCTATGACTTTAAGTATCTCAGCCGGTATTCCATCGCTGCCAGTGGCTTTCCCCTTCTTTAGTTCCACTATCGCCTTTTCTACTTCGCTCTCCATAATACTTGGTCCCAAGTTGTCTTCTTCAATGTTTTCCTCATTTTCCAGTTCTATTTTTGCCGCTCCTGCCTGTTTGCTGTATAATTCCTTAATGTATTCTTCCCATACCTGTGCTACATCCTTTGTTTCTGAGACTATCTTCCCATCTGTATTCATAATTCCTTTACCACAAATTCCATTAGACTTCTTATCTTCTAATTCCAGTGCCCTAGCATACATCATATCGTACCGTCCTAACTTCTCCATCTGTTCTATTTCATCGCATTTTCCTTTTATCCAATTTTCTCTAGCTTTATCTGTTACCCTTCTCAACTCATTGTTTATACGCCTATAGTTGGCTCTACCTTCTTCAGTGTTAACGTTTTTCCATTTTTGTCTCTCATCCATTTTCTCTAGCATTTCCTTCGTGATCCATGGTTTTCTGATTTTCTTCTCTTGTTTTCCAATCTCTTTATCCAAGGTATCCTTGATACTGGTTTTAATTTCATCCCATTCTATATCAACGGTCTTCGGTTTGTTTTCCAACTTTCTTAGGTTATCTTCCAACTTCATGCTAACTACATCCTGCCTTTCTTTCAGTTTTTCTAGGTCCCAGGTCTGTCTTTCTCTTCTCGTTTTTCTTATTTGTTTGAGCTTTGTATTCACGTCAAGTATTAGTAGGCTGTGATCTGAATCAATGTCTGCTCCTTGTAATGCCTTGGCGTTCTTTATGCTGTTCCTGAATCTTTGTTTTACAAGGATGTAATCTATTTGGCATCTCATTCTATCTCCTGGGCTTTTCCATGTGTATAACCTTCGTTTATCGTTTTTGAACCATGTATTAGTCACTACAAGGTCATTATTGATGCAGAATTCTACGAGTTTCTCCCCTCCTCGATTTCTCTTCCCAAGTCCGTATTGCCCGACAACATTTTCTTCCTGTCCTTCTCCGACTATGCTGTTCCAATCTCCCATTATTATGCAGTTTACCTTTCCTCTTCCGTCTTCTTCGTAAATTTCATTAATTTGCTCATAGATCTCATCTATTTCTTCATCGTCATGAGCTGACGTTGGCATATATACCTGGATTATCAGCATGTCCACTGGGACTGCTTCTAGCTTTATTGCCATCAGTCTATCGTTCGTTGCTATTATCTTGGTCACGCTTTTCATAATATCTTTCCTAAGTACCAGAGCTACTCCCCTTTCCCCACTATTTCCTCCAGAATAAACTACCGTGAATTCTTCCGAGTCGAACTGTCCTTCTCCCATCTAGTTTCGCTTAGCCCTATAATGTCCACTCTATTTCTTCTCATTTCTTCTTTCAAGTTCTCTAGCTTTCCTGCCTTTCTCATAGTTCTTACGTTCCAAGTCCCTATTCGTAATTTACTTTCGACAAATGTTTTCCTCAAGGCAGTCCCCGCCCGGAGATCCGATTGGGGGACTATTTTACCTCCGGATTGTTTTACCTCGAGAGAACTCATATTGTCCAACCATATAATCTCTACTAGGGATTGTAATGTGGTAGTTTCCCTCTTGCTTTCCACATCGCAGTACTGTAGCCGTTCAAATCGTCCTGATCACGCCTACAGCTGTATTGGATATAGACCCAACCAACATCATTTGTTTTCGGCTCTATACCATACTGACAGTACTGCTGCCTACTGCCAGGCACTTATGATAGTTTTTTTTTTTAAATAAAACCTCCATTCGAGGGGTTTGAACCCCCGAACCCCCGATGGGCAATTATGCTAGTATAATTAATATTAATTAAATTACATTGTCTACAACTTGGATAATGACAAGTACTTGCATTAATAAGACCCTACAGGAGAAATTTGGAAAAAACGGAAAAATGACGAGTAAACCATTTCCAGTTGATCAATTTCAACAAAAATCTTATCAGACCTTGAATTTCTATAAAAATCTTAATTATAAAGTTAAGTGCTGATCTGATTAGTAGTTTTTGAGTTAGAGAGCCTACAAAATTTCTATAATTCAGCAATCATCAAGAAAATAGTGAAAATGCATTCATGGGACCTGAAAACATGTATTCCAGTTGAAAGCTAAAGTAATTTTTTTTTTCACGAAAATAATACTTCCTCTATACTATGTATAGAAAAAATAAAAATAGAAAACTCAAATTTCACATGTTAATATTGCTAGTTTAACTCCTTACTTATCTATTTATCCTCACATTTTCTTCTGTGTCCATCACTGTAGCATGACAGCCAATCATGAGTCTGCTTGCTGGTAATGCCCAGTGCTGTGAGGCCACATAATCTACTTTTAGTGCTTCCATTCCTACTTCTTCGGCAACCTCTCTTTTTACATTATCTTCCACACTTTCACCTAAGTTATCATTGAAACAAATAAGCCAAAGTAAAGAATAGTTTATAAATTATGTATCTTATATTATCACTCAAATATGAAAGAAAGATGATAAGTACTAGCTCAATCATAAACCATCATTGTAAGATTTTATCCAATGAATTTGAACAAGGTTACAGTTCAACAAATATGTAAAAATGAATTCTCATGCGTCTATTTTTTGTACTACAGAAGCTCAAGTGTTATGCAACAAAATAACAAATAGAGATTGTTAATTTACAGTTAGCTTGCTCTTCATATACCATTAGGTGATGTGAAGCAATGACAAGTAGGTTCAAGGATTACAAAGATTTGCTCGAAAATAACATGAGGGTGGTGCCACCAAGTGATGCTCTGTAGCAGTCAAGGTGTTAGAATGAGTCTGTACAAATGAGCCACAGCCACTGATTCAGCAGCACCACAGTGACGAGTGATTGTTACTATTACTACTTTATGAATGACTGCAGCTGCCCTGCTGAATGGAAAAATATGACCACTCAGCCTTGCCACTGGGTGTGGGACAGGTGCTGAATGGTTCATGTGTAAAGGTCCCAAGGGAACTGCGATCGATATGAACATAATAAGTATACTTTAAAGTTCATTGCTGGAAACTCTTAGGGTTTACACTCAAGTTGTGCACAATGGCATAGTAAACATCTGATATATCAACCTATATTAATAAAAGGCAATGTATGTGTGTGTGTGTGGACAGCATATTTCAAAAAACAAGAAACTTAAAACTTGGTACACTTACTAATGGGACCATGAGGATGTACACCTCAGGTCCAGAACTTTTATTTTTGGTGCGAGGGGTGAAGGGGAAGGGGGTGCCATTTTCCATAAGATAACAAGTAAAAATCGATTTTTCAACTTACAGGCTTTTATTCTTTTGAAAATTAAAATTATAAAGAATTGACCTATGATCTTCGGACCTGAAACGTTTTAAAGAAAAATAAATAACATTTTGCCTACGATACAAAAACTTTCAAGCAAAATATTTCTCTATATCTTGATAGAAGAATGAATCGCAATTATTTTAGCGAATTATGCACTGCAAGATGATGTAGTGACGTGCAACAAGCTTTTCGTGTGACGAATTGACATCTGATAAATTGACCGCAATATATTGATGATATACCACTTCATACTCTAATTTAAGACGATTCAATTTTAGCAAGCTGAAATTTTGAAAAAACCTGTTCTGGTTTCAGAAAGGTCTTGGAGATGCCATATCATTGATGCAGACTTTGTAGAAAAAACATTGAATATAAGTAGGATGTATTCATGTGCTTTATAGATTTCAAAAAGGCCTTTCAGAGTTTTATGGTCTAAGCCAGGGCTTGCCAAAGTGGTTGGTACTGACCCCCTGTGGTCGATACCTACTCTCAGGGGGTCGATGAGAGTTAAAGGGTCGTTAGGGGGTCGGTGAGAAATAAATTGGTCTTTAGGAGGCTTTTTAGAAATTTTAATATTCAATAGAAAATAACACAATCTAAAATTTCGCCAATAATTGTTGTTAAAAAACATATTTCTTGCACTTTCTTTGATATATTTTAATTAACAATTATCTCGGATGACCGTTGAAAACCGTTAAGTCACGTGATGTTGTTTGTCGAAACATAAGTTTACTAAAGTTTTGTATAACAGATTTTTTGATTAATTACACTTTAAGATATTTCATGTAAAAATTTTTATGAATTTGAAAAATCATATTCTGAATTTAATTGGTTCTTTCGTTATTTTGTTTTTAAGTTTCGGTTGTGCTTTATTTTACAATGTATGTAAATATTTGTGCAGTTGCTACCAATGGAGCACCTGCCATGACAGGTCGGTAGCGAGGATTTGCTTCCCTTCTGAAACAAAAAATTCCTAATATACGCACTATTCATTGTTTCCTTCACAGACAACATCTTGTGGCAAAACAATTGAGTCCTGAATTGCATAATTCCTTAACAGAACGTGTAAAAGCAATTAATAAAATCAAAGCAAATCCATTACATTCACGTTTGTTTGCCAGGTTATGCGAAGAAAATGACGAGACAGCTAATCACCTACTATTGCACACTGAAGTCAGGAGGCTCTCAAGGGGTCACTGTCTTCAAAGACTTGTAGATCTGTACAGATCAACCATAGAGTTTTTAAAAGATATAGATCATTCTCTGTGTGGCGAGCTGCAGATATGTAAAGTTCATTTGTTTTATCTGGCTGACCTATATTCAAAATTTAATGAGTAATAATTAATACTAGATATCCTAAAATTTGTGCAACAGTACTACCTTTTATTTTAGCATTCCCCACTTCATATATGGTTGAAGTTGGATTTAGCCATGCTAACACACTTATAATTAGGCAGCGAAACATGTTGAACTTGGAAGAAAGAGGAGACTTAAGATTAAAGCTTACAAATCATGAGCCCAATGTAAATGGTCTAGTAAAAAAGCACCAAGCCCACCCTTCACAATAAAAATAAATTTTAGTTCAGTATAAAAATATCATGTTACTTGATTAATGGTAAATGTTTTTTAAAATACAGTCTATTTTACACTACCGTAATTATTACTATTCAAAAACCTTTCCTAAAATAGATTTAAAAAGTGTTTAATATCAAAACTTTCATTGGGGGTCTCCGGATTTTTATTGCATCATCAAAGGGGTCGTTGAGATAAAAAGTTTGGCAACCCCTGGTCTAAGCTAATGGAAGTGTTGAGGAAAATAGGAGAATGTTGGAGAGATAGGCATTTATTAAAAAAATTGCATGTGAGTCAGACTGTGGAGGTAAGCGTAGCAGAGTATCAGAATTGCAATACTAGGAAGAGACGTGAGATATGGCTTCCCACTCTCTCCAGCACTATTTACCTAATATTTGTGCTGAAGAATTGATAAGGGAAGCATGGGAAGAAGTAGAAATGGGTAAAAGTAGGAGAGAGCCTAGTCAAATCAGATTTGCAGATCACAATGCAATAGTGAGTAATTCCAAAAAGGACCTGTAGATGGTAATTAGTTCTTTAACACGTTCACCCCGGCGTAACTAACACTGAGTTTTCCTATGGGGTGGCATGACTCGCCGGTGATTCACTGCGCGTTTATTTTTAGGTCCATTCATGTGAACCCGGCATGGGGGTTGAGTGTTTCTGTTATCCATCCTGCCACATGAAAGGTATCAAATTTTTTTCCAACTTTTTTATAAATGGGGAAAGTAGTAGTAATTTTTTTCTAACTTCTTACTTTGTAAATGGGGAAAGTAAAAGTAAATATTTTCGAATTTGGTTACTTTCTATAAGTGGGCATTTTTGAAGAACTAGTGGTGGTTTAATACATAAAAGTAAAAGAAAATATTTTTCAATGAAATATACCATTTTATTGTATAAATTTTCATTAGTATAATATTTTTGTTGAAAATTTGTTTATTATTATTGTAAATTATAATAGAAAGAAAAATGTACATTTACTTAATTTTTTGGTGAAATTCAGAGTGCTGTAACTCCCTTACTAGCTGAATATCAAACTTCAAGTTTTAACTTTAAGTTGCACTCCTATAGGGCTTTGTATACTGTGAATTTCAAATTTTTAGAAGCTCCCCCATTGGAGATATTACACACCTAAAGTAGCCAAATTTGAGCACGAAGCCATGTTTAACGGCTTCTAAAAAATTTAAGAATTGAATATCAAGCTTAAAACTTTGTGAGCATACTCTCTGAGTAATCTACAATAGTGTGTGAAAATTTGAGTTTTGATACTCTTCCCCGTCATACATATTTTTTAGGTCAAAAATGGAATTTTTCAACAAACATAACCCTAAATTTGAAGCTAAATTTGAAGTGTAAGGAGGTGAAAAGGGTTAACAATGTATATAATACAAAATGTAGCCCGTTTTATGAGGAACATAATACTTCTTTACCCAAGTCTCTAGCTCAAATAGGCTTTGCGATATTGACGATTATGTAAATGTCAAAATTAGCAAAAAACGACGTGCGCCATATTGGAAAAATGGCTGTACCAGGAAAACCAGGTTGAATAAAAATTAAAAGAACTTCATTTTGAACTACCAATATATGTAGGAATGTGTGTGCAAAAAATCAATTTAAAAAAAAATAGTCATGCAACCAAATAATTTTTGATTGGGTGATTTCATATGGAATGACCCATTAGTGACAATTCTGATATGGAGTATAGCATTATAGGGGTGCAAGACATCGTCAATGAGAAAAGATGTGAGCAAATTAGAAGCATTTGAGATCTGGATATGGCATAGACTAGAGAAAATTAGTTGGACAGAGAGAAAAACAAATGAGGTTGCTCTGAAGCTTAGCATGTACCTTGAATAAGATACATGATTATAAGAGTTCACTTTGGGACTTGCAAACCAAAATTAAATTAACTCAAGAACTTATAATTTGGATCTGCAATACCAAACCTCATAAAAATCAGTGGTTTTACAAGATTGAAATTGCACACACTGACAAGAGTTCACCTAAATTTGTTTCAAACATGTAGATAATTCATATTGAGAAGCACCACCCATCAGAAGAGCCTAAAAGGAGAGGCACTTCTTTTAAACGAATCTATTCCAGGAGTTTTTATTAGGGATAGACATTAAATGTGAATCAAAATTAAGGATATTTTTATTTTCTCCATACACAGTTGAGGGAAAAGTATTGTTTTCATGAAAAAATCAATTTTGAGATATTAACAGAAATACATGTTGACCATTTCCTCGATTTGTGTGTGATAAGAATTTTGTGGGCACTCTAATTCAAAAAATATTAATCAGAAATGCGAAATTTTATATTTGACATTTTTATTAAAAGGACAAGAGTTGATTAGTTTTTAGTTAAAATCGGTCAAACGAAAGTGACACACTCTTGGTCTCTTTTTGGTTTTTAATGATTTTCTCCATTAAAACTTCATAATTTGTAATAACATTAAATTTAAATATTGTAGATAATGTTATTCTGTACAAAGTTCGTTTGAAATTTTTTTTCCAAACTGCATTGTTTAAGAGATATTTTAAAATTATATATTTTTGCTGCCACCACCACACCACCTGGCGGCAACTTTTGTAAAGACTTTACGCTGTTAGAATTGGTTCTTTTTATTTTCTTACTTGTTGGAGCTTCATGGCTATATTCAATATCAGAAGGCTATGGTAAGAGTTATTTCTGTTCATTGTAAAATCTGGATTTTTCTCGCAGTTTCTTAAACTATTTATTATCATTTAACCTCTGTGGAATTTTTATAAATATTACAGGTATGGATCATGTCATGTGGTGGCCACATAAGATTTTTAAAAATATGTACTTATAACGTATATTTTATCACTAATGTGTAGAGATTTCTTTTGTCTTGGAAAAAATAGAAGATAGGATTGAAAAACCCTTTCCCAGGCCCTTAGACACCCGGTTACACGACTGTGTAATCCATCTCTGATATCAATGCTGAAACAGAATTCTCAAATGATACATAGCACCAACATTTTTTGGCGTAATTACTCGATGAGAAAAATAAGGTTCTCATAATTACCAACTTCAATAAATCCAGCAATGCAAGTGAACATGCCAGGCGGATGATCAGGCTTTCTAACCAGCAAAGCTTTAGATTGTGATTCATTTGATACCAAGCATATTCCAACGGGATTGATAGAGGGATGGTGACGATTTTCTCCTTTGGAATTTATACAAGATTCAGATCCACAAACTTTAGAATGAGAGACTCCATCATTAACGAGCAAACTTCCGCAGTTGGAACAGTATACATTTTTCATATGCCATGACAAAAGCGATATACCCTGAAATATATATGTAAAATAAAGTAATCTTAAAACTTGCTGGGAACGTGGTATTCACCATTCACATTATGCTAACCTCACCTGGGAAGTAGTGGCAGAATCTTTTCTTGACAGTAAAAATAA
The DNA here is from genome assembly GCA_028673005.1 of Tanypteryx hageni. NCBI lineage: Eukaryota > Metazoa > Arthropoda > Insecta > Odonata > Petaluridae > Tanypteryx > Tanypteryx hageni. The sequence goes on along the minus strand of CM054118.1, from coordinate 54,393,933 downwards.
GGAACTTCTGACGCCTATGAATTTCCCATTACTGGCGTTTTCGATACGGTCAGTTATGCCGTTGGAACTTGAAACCTCGACAGCAAACTGGCATTTTGAATTTGAACTAACGCTCAAAAACACTGAGTCTTTCCTTGCATTCAAGCCCAAATCAGTCACAACTATAACAGCAAATAAAAAAGATTTATTTTAATCTCTTAGAATTTTATTTAATTCAACAGACGGAAATTACCTCGATAACTTTGTCGATGCAGATGCAACTTTTTACTTCTGTCGGGTAATTCCTTCTTATAAACCAACACCTTTTTTGGACTTCTTGAGAAAAATATAAATTCTCCATCTTCATAACAAATATCGGGAATCCTTTTACTTTCCTTTAGGTTTTGCTGCTTCCTAATATACTCGACAAAGGAAGATATTCTACGTGTGAAAACAGGTTGGAGGATCTCTAATGAAGGATAGGTATACTTCGATGTGCAGGTTTTGGTTAACTTACTCACGACAGCTCTTTTAAATAACATCTCAAAACTTTGCGATAATGACCTTAACATTTGTAATACGTATGAATACGTATAAAACCGATTTTCGTGTATCAGTTGTTTATAACCCACCTTTGGGATGTTGAGATGACGCTCGTGCTCTTCCCCGTCTTCCTCTGACGTCATAATTGACACCATATAGGCACTCCTTCATTAAATTATGTGCAGTTCATGATGGAGGGGAATAAGGACGAAGCTGAACGTTGTATAGAATATGCAGAACGGTTTATTTTAGAAGGACGGATAGATAAAGCGGAACGATTTTTATTGAAGGCGGAAAAGTTATATCCGACTCAAAAAGCGAAAGGTGAAATTCGGAAAGTTTTTGTTGCTAGTGTTATTGTTCTTTAATGTAGTCAAGGAAAAGTTTTGTAAACTCCAACTTAATTATTCCTTAGCCTTATGTGCACTCAGATACCTATCATAACATGTCATAGAAATATGTTTATTAAACTAGTAACCTTAGTTATGTTGACAATTACATCATATTGTTTTCTTACAGATCTTCTTGACCATTTATCAAAGAGCTCACACCAAAAGTGTACAGAACAAGAGGATGTGCCACGAAAGAGGCGTACGGGTATGGTATTCCATTTTTTACCTTAGTGTTGTTTAACCCTTTTAATGCCATGCAAATTTCGTTGGGTATAACCAGAAGTGCCACGGGCAATTTGTGAATTTTGTATTACCTTAGGAATACTATCACAGTGAAATAATTTCATAAGATAATAAGCTAATTTTATCAGAAATTGTAAAAAATAGTGCATTCTTCATAACTACATAATTTTTATTTTAATGAAATATTAAATTATTTAATAACAAAAAGTTATTGCATATCACATTGCAAAAAATAAATAAAAAAGTATCACAAATAATTTTCATCTTATATACAATATACACCATTAGAACTTAAAAATTATAATACCTATGTTATCCTTGATAAAATCATAAGAAAAAATCACATGTAAATACAAAAAATTATATAAACTACAGATTTTTTCATCAACCTCAGCAGCCATAAATTTCGAATAAAAAAATTAATACAGTGATGTTTATTTAGGAGATATTGGAGTAATTGCATGTGGCTTTTGGTTCTGACTAGTGTTTCATCTATACTAATGTGTTTGTGGGGTGTGTAGTTACCGGTTCACAATCTACTCCAGAGCTGATATATTTTCTGTGGCACTCTTCGCCCGATAAACAAAAGTCGATATATCTGCCTGGAGCACTAAAAGGGTTAAATAATCTAGAAGTAATGAGTAGCCATAATTTTATTTATTATGTTGGCCTTGAGGCAAAACTAAATCATTTTAAATATTATACAGCTACCAAAAAAGAAGAATCAAGAACATCTGATGCAGAGATGGATTACCCCAAGGAACATGTTGAAGCTGTTCAAAGGTAGATATATTTGGTGATAGAACTGTGAGTTTTAATTTTGAAATAAAAATAAAAGTCATTAGTTTTTATATACTAAAATTCTCGGCATAATATTTTACAATGTATGTGGAACTACAATAATAATATCAACTGATTTTCATGATGTACCAAAACCGTTAAGGAATATATGGATAAAAATGAAAGTAGATAATCATGCAGACTTAGTGATTGAGCTTTATAAACCTTGATCAAAAAATTTGGAATAAATTTTAAAGGTAATTTTTTATGTATTAAATGATGGCGTTTTTAAAATCTGAAAATCTTGTATATTTAACGGTTAATTACAAAAGTATATCTATTTACAATGATACAATAAATGTCATTTGTCATTAGTGTTACCAATTATCCTTGACTCTTCATTATAAATCAAAAAAACCTCATTTTATAACATTAATATTTTTTAACTGCTTCCATTTTTTGTTTGTATACAGAATAAAAAAATGTAAAGATTTTTATGAAGTACTTGGTGTGGATAAAGAAGCTACGGATAGTGATATTAAAAAGGCTTATAAAAAGCTGGCTCTTCTTCTACATCCTGACAAAAATAAAACTCCAGGAGCAGCTGAAGCATTTAAAGGTATCTTAAATACTTCTCTAATTATAAATTATTTCTTCTCTTAATGGCCTCTATACCAGGGGTGAGCAAACTTTATGAGGTGGGTCATAAGCCGATTTGCAAAGGCTTATGTGGGCTGTATTAACAGATGAATGTACTTCGTTAGGGTTCACATGGGAAATTATTTGAGAGAATGCAGATGTGAAAATTGATAATTTTACGATGTTTTAATATCATAATTTAACTTAAAAAGGTTTTCTGATTGTAATTTGACCAACAGTTATGATATTAAATTCCATTTGGGAAGGCTCTACTTTGTGGAAAGATTCCATAGTGTAAATAAAATCGAATGTTGTAAATTTCCACTAGAGACAAATTTATTACTGATTGTATAGTCTCCCTCCTGCCTATTATTCATTTAACCCTTCCCTTCTATCCTCCTTATATATAGAACCCTCTTAATTTCGCCCTAATAAAGTCGTTTGTCTGTCTGTCTGCAAAGCTTTCGTCTCCTGATGATGCTGTAACAGCTGAAACTGGTCAGAATAAATTTGTGTCTAGTGGAAATTTACAACATTCATTTTTATTTACATTAAGTTATGATATTACTACATTTCACGGTTTGCTTTCATAATGGCATCACAGGCCACATAAAATACTCTCACGGGTGGTATTTTGCCCACCCTTGCACTATACTGGACCCATTTTATCTTTTCTCATAAAACCTTGTATTTATAGCATATTTAAGTAACCCTCCTAAATCTCTCGAATATTGCGAATGATTTTCCAAAAATAATTTCTTGGAAGAGATCGCAACTTTAATTTCTCTTTATTATGCTTTCATTGATTGCATTTGTAAAGTATATGCAGATGTCATTTGAAATATGTTTTCACTAATGTTTTTATGATAACGGACAAAAAAATTGAGATTTTGAAGTTTTTCCCATGAATGAAATGCCTTAGTAATTTTGCTAAACATTTAAAAATTATTCAGAATATGTGAATTGTGATTATAAAATTTGCGAAGTTGAGGGAGATTCAAGGGTGTCATGATACAGGATGTTAATTCTAACTTGATGAAAATGAAGTTTCTATGAATTTTGTACTTGCCTCTATCCCATCACTCTTGCCTTACCTAAAGAATTTGTAGCCATACTTCTTTTAAAAATATGCTAAACCTGGGAGAATATCCCCAGGAAATTAAAATAGGTTTGTACAAGCAGAGTTGGTTGATGATCCTTCATTTTGTTCTTCCCAATCTTTACTAGATTATTTATTTTGAGTGCCTGTTGCAATTTTTCTGGCACATCCAGATACACTTGAGTGCCGGAAATTTTTGTGTATGTAAAGATTATTTTAAGTTATGACACAAAAATCAGGTCTTGAAAAATTGGTATACAGCTATAGGTATACTGCAAACATAAGAATATGCGCGGATTTCAGCCGTGCACAGTGGGGAAGTTCCTCCGTCATCTTGACTTCCCCCACCCTACTACTAGTCCATCCTCCTCCTTAGTTTGTCAGTTCTCACAATTTACAGTTGCTGCCTAGATGAAGGTTTGCGAATAATTGGCAACAGTATAGTTAGAAAAGGAGTGAGACAGCGATAGCCCGTGCAGTAAGGAAGGGCGAGAGAGGAGGGTTCCAAGTGGAGTGAGGGATTAGGCTACACCCCCTGTGCACCCAAAATGTTCTTTTGATTGCGGTAGACCTATAGTGAGCACTGATTTATCTCCTAATCAGTTGTAATTAATAAAACAATAGACAATTATCTAAAACTTACCTCATTCGAATAGTAGTAATATAATCTTTATGTTCACATTCATTCCTTGGTCATAAATTATCCATTTCTTTTCACTTACAAAAGCTGTGTATATGTAAAGAAAATAGACTTATTTACATTCATTTCTTCGTCGTAGATAATCCATTTCCGTTCATTTACCAAATGTTGCATGCGCACAAATTATGGCATGTTGGTAGGTTGAGTTGCACAGCCGACGAGAAAAATCGAAAATTTCAAAAAATTAATATCTAAGGTGTTTTTGACCCCAAGATTCCATTTCAATACTGCATAAGAAAAGCATGGGATTCAGTGCAAGGCATTCGAAAAATGCATTTTTAAATTACTTAAAATTGGGGTAAGAACTGGAAAAAAAGTTGTATAGCTGAAAGAACGGAGTTTTTAATTTTTGAAGTTGAAATTCAAATACATACCAAATTAGCATAAATATTTGCTTTTAATCAGAAAAAAGTGTGAATTTTTCCTCTATTCAACAACGGAAATGTTGAACAACCATGGCGACGACCTCATTGCTTTTAAAGGGACCTGATATTATATGTTACGGTTGCATTAATTTATTGCTTTTAATGGAAATTAAAGACATCGTAATGAATTGCAGTGAAACCTCTATAACTCGAATTTCAAGGGAAAGCAAAAATTATTCGAGTTATAGAAAATTCGAGTTATGGAAATATTTTTCTCATTTTTCTAGAATTGAATTAACATTCGATTTATTCTCTTAAGTATATAAGTTAACTTACTCTAATTTTCAATATCACGCATATTATGTAAACTTCATCACTTATATTTTTTCCCGATAAACATATATGAGAATACTAATGTTTAGGCACTTTCATATGAACTGGAGACTTGAAATTTTTCACGATTATAGGTTTTTGGTCACAACCAAACAGAAAAATCAAAAATTCCAAAATTGTTAATTTAAACAAAGTTTAATAATTTTTATCTCGGAAACTATAAGTCGTAGGTACGAACTGTCATGGATGTTTTTGTAGCAAATTTTGTCCTCGACCTGAATACATTTTTTTAATTGATACCTTACTGGACATATAAGGGCTAGGGAATGCAGTTAGCGATTATTATACTTATTTCTTAATGGCATATGCCGCTAAGGTCTAAACAAGTTAAATGGGCAGCTGTGGAAAACAAGGTTTTTCTTTCTTATTTATTATTAACCTCTATGGGGATTTATGATAAATTTAATTTAATTTCTCTTTAATTTAATTTTTTAATTTTCCAGGTGATGTAATAAATAAAATTAACTGACCATTAAAAATTATTAAAATGTAAACAATTAAATATTATTGCACTTCTAGATGCACTACAACATTCAAATCTGGCAGAAATGCATGATATTAATACCCAACAATGGAAAAAGTATAAGATTCTTAAAATTGCAAAATTAGACTCCAATATTGTCCCATAAGGAAAGAATGAAATCGACGCAGAGGTGCAAACTTCTAATTTAAAAAAAATATTTCTAATAATGAAATATCTGTCTAACAATTGAATGTGTTTTTCAAGTTGAGATGAAATGCTTGCAGAATGCAAGCACCTTTTACTAGTATAGTATAGATATGTAAGGAGCAGCTATTTATAATGATATGAGGTTATCAAATATATTTATACCCAAATAACATGAACAATACTTGATAATATTTTTTATTATTTATATTAAAGTTTTGCCAATTTACCTACCTACCCTGATCATGTTATACTTGCTTCCTCCAATCATCATCACTCTCACAAACACACAGCCTTCCATTTTTAGTGCTTTTCGTCAATGTTGAAAAGCACTATTATCTTCGTGATGTCCATCCATACACATATATCAGGGAAGAATTGGCTGAACCAATTTCAACCCAATTTGGTACATAGAATATTCACATAAATTAATGACTATGATGGCATATTCCGATTGGATCCATTCAGCAGGGGTGCCTCAAGTGCAAAGTTAAACTTTTCGGTAATTATGAATTTGGACGGAATTAGGTATACCGATTTCAATGAAATTTTGTACGATGGAGGCATGCAACATAAAAAAGCAAAATAAAGGTTTATAGTGTAGATTTAGAAAGCAGGGCTGCCACAATACAAGAAATAAAAAAAATTCTTTTAGTGTTGAACTTTCCACATCAATTTTAACCAAATTTAATACTTATAATACACACACACATATATCATCATCATGCTGCTGTCCGAAGACAGGTTTTAACTGAATCGCTGCCTCCATTTCTCTCTCTCCCTAGAAGACTCTTTTATACCTCTATAAGTACTATATTCCTGCTTTATATTCTCTAATATTCCTATTCTTTTTCTGTCTTCCTCTTCTTCTGCTAGTTTTGCCTTCTAAGATCATCCTTTGTAAACACTGTCTTCTCAATATGTGCCATATCCAATTTGATTTTCTTTTCCTGATTGTTTTTATTAGCATCCTTTCTTCTCCCACCATTTCTAATACTTCTTCGTTTCTCTTCCTCTCTGTCCATTTCACTTTCATCATCCTCCTCCATACCCACATCTCAAAACTTTCTAAATATTTTTCCTCCTTCCTCCTTACCGTCCACGTCTCTGCACCATAAAGAGCTATGCTCCATATGTAGCATTTTGCTAATTTCTTCCTTGTTTCTAAATTTATTTTCTTGCTCGTGAGAAGCTCCTTCTTCTCGTTAAATGCTGCTTTTGCCATTGCAATCCTACTTCTGATGTCCTGTGTACTACATCCATCCTGCACTAAAATACTGCCCAGATATTTGAAACTACTTACTTGTTCCAATTTTTGTCCATTTACATATTTAATTCTTTATGTTCCTTTGAAACCACCATGACTTTCGTTTTTTCGACATTGATCTTCATTCCATATTGTTGGCCAACCTCCACTAGTCTGTCTGTCATCCTCTGAAGTTCTTTCTCGTCTTCTGCTATAATAGCATATTATAGCATACCATAATTAAATCAAGATGCTTAATGCGGAGCTAAGGAGCAGGGCTACCACAATGAAAAGTAAAATAATATCTCTTTTATACGTATTTCTAGAGAACTGACACCATGGATTTGAACCCAATATGGTATATATATAATCTTCATATAAATAGATAGTCAAAATAGCATATTTCAACTGGATCAACTAAGCAGGGCTACCACAATATCAAGGTTAGAATTTTTCTGTAACTATCAATTTGGAAGGAATTGGCTGAAAGGATTTAAAAGAAATTTTGTTTTTAGTGCAAGTATAGAATGGGAAAACGAAATAAATGTATTTAGAACGGGTCAAAAAAGCAGAACTACCACAATATGAGAAAAATAATTTTCGGATTTTAAGGCAAATACCTTAGTATATGATTATACTACGGCAAATTTGACAAAAAGCACTTCTGTACTACAGGAAACCTGTGTATACCCCCACTTGTTACTTTCTCCATATGTACTATAGGGGAAAGTATTGTTTTCATGAAAAAAATCAACTTCGAGATTTAAACAGAAATACACGTTTTGAGGTCCCCTGAACACGTTTTGACCATTTTCTCGATGATGTCTGTGTGTGATACCTTTTTTGTGGGTGCTCTAATTCGAAAACTATTAATCAGGTCAATGAGAGATTTTATATTTAACATTTTTATGACAGTCACAAAAACTGATTAGTTTTTGGTAAAAATCGGTCAACCGGAAGTGGGTGTTTACTCTTGTCATGTATCCGTTATTTTTTAATATTTGCTTTAATATTTGATAAATGTAAAAATGTATTGGAATAAAAGTTGTAGGAAATTTTATTTTCTACAACCTTAATTTGATAGATTTTTTCCATATAATGCATTTTTTAAGAGATATCTGATATTTTTTGCTGTCACCACTACACCACCCACCGATGACTATTGTTAACAAATGACACTTAGTTACGTCTTAGTAATGCTCCTTCTTCCCTCTGTCCCCAGAAAACTTTTTCTTAGAATTAAATACTATCTCATATATCTCTTCCCCAAGGAATGTATCAGACTGGTCTTTTTCAACAAAGTAAACCTCCGATTACTTCTCGGCAATAGTAATGACAAAGTTGACGTTATGACGAAACCTGTTGTGTACCTTTTAAAGTGTAAGGATTGCAACAGTATTTACATTGGATAAACGGGCAGAGACAACAAACACTAGGTGTTTCAAATCTAGTTCATTCGATTCCCATTTTGCGAAACATTTACTCACCTGCAATCTTTCTTCCTCCTCTACTCCCAAAAATCTTACATTTAGCAGAAAAAGGTCTTACATTAAGTGTTCTTGAGAAAATGGAACTTATACATAACAAAATTAATTCCGAGATACTTTTAGCTATCGATCACCAGTTCCCCTCTTATTCCCCACTACTCATGTCAGCGCTTCCTCCCCCACCTAATAGTCTTTCTCCAAAACAATGTTAACCCTGCTCCCCCATAGTGCTCTCTATCTTCCGTTTATGACTTCCCTTTCCTCACCTCTCCCCACTTACCATTGACTCTTATTTTCGTCCCTCCCCTCTCTCCTTTAACCAGTCTCCCTCTTCCCCCTATTCTCACCTCCCCACCTTTCTCTTGTTGATACATATTGCCTATTTTTTGAATGCTTGTTATCTGATGATGGTAATTACTCACCGAAACCGGCCGTGTTTTACATATATTTTGTGGAAATTAGCAAAAGTTTAATATAAATAAATATACTCTCTAGTATTGTTCATGTTATTTGATTATGGAATTTCACAAAGTCTCAGCCTCCTCCATTAACTACATTTATACCATTTAAGTGCGGAAGACATTTTCTGTGGTTTTGTTGTTTTCGTAGCAGTAGGAATTCCTTCTAGTCAGGAGAGAGTGTAATGAGACCAGTCACATATGCATATGAGAAAGTTTGTGCACTGAATATTTTACCAATTTTTAATTAATGTGTTACATGCAAATTAATTCGAAAACTTTGAAAAATGATTCTTGAATTTTCCAGTGTTTTATGATACCATCTCATAAAGTGAGGTGCTATTTACAAAGACGGAGATCTCAGCCTTTTGAGTATTTTCTTATTTATTGCTTTTTCTTTATTTGATGTCACTATTAAAATATTTGTTTTTACTAAATTGAAAAATTATTTTTGTTGAAAATTACCTCTAATTGCAATACATGGATAATTTAAACTTTTTTAATTTTCTTTGTGATGGAACATTAGTATATAAAAGTCATTGCTGATCTTATTGTGAAAATCAAGCAATAATTTCTCTTATTTTGTTTTCCTGGTATCTAACCAAACTGTAAAACTTTGAATATGACAGAATAGAGTATATTATGAATGAAGAAAATGTGAGGGAGGATTTTATCTCTACTTATGACTCTGCTTTTGAAATAGGAAATCTTCACAACTTAAACAATCTTGAGTTGGGGAGTAGATCAGGAGCATTGGTTTTGAACAAAATTTTGTTGGCATATGAATGAAATCCGACCACCTGACTAAGGAGAGGAAAGTAAAGATGCAAATTAATCATGTAGAAGATGAAAAAAGAGCTGATGCAATGAGCCCCAGGGAAGGATCATCCAGATGGGTCTTCAGGAGACATAAAAAACCACAAGATGGAGAAGATTGTGGAGACAGGACACAAGAAATGTCCAAAAAGAATGTGTAGAGTAGATGCAGTTAACAAAATTAGGAAGGATGTTAGGTATATTTAATTTTCTGCTTGGTCCTGCTACCCAAGGAGACATGCTACAATCACTATCTAACCATCAACTTCATCATTTACGAGTAAAAATTCCATATTTCACTTTAAAATATTGCAAATTAAATAAGTTATAATGATTTAGCACAGTGGTCGGCAACCTTTTTTGATGGTGGGTCACTTGAAGGTTTTGGGGAAATATGATGGGTCAATTACAAGATTGATGGAAGGAAGAAAAAATCAAACCTGGATGTTTATATAAGCTATATTTAGCAATTGAATTACTCTTTTTTTCAAAACGTAAACCATTCTGAACATGTTTACCTTTGTGGGTCACCCAAATCGTGATGGTGGGTCACTCATTGACCCGTGGGTCATGGGTTGCCGACCACTGGTTTAGCACATCTTTCCATGAGGACGTTTGAAATTTTACTATAATGCTAAAAAAGCATAATAAATTTATTGTGGGTAATACTTTTTTTAAGTACAGTTTGTGTTGTACAATTGAATAAAATCAATTCATTAAAAATTATACTTAAGTTGTTGGCTATTTATTTCAGTCGCATAGTTAAAATTTCTTTTCCCCACATTCTCCCATTTTGGTTTTGTAAAATTGTCTGCTAGTGCAAAAAATAATTTTCTATTTAATTTTATTGAGCAGTTTACTTATTATTCTCATACCTTGTTTTGTTCTCTATGTAGGTTACTTAAAATTTACTAAATTGCCAAGTTTGGATATTTTAAAATGTTTTCTAATCATTACAGCAATTGGAAATGCAGTAGCAACTCTCACTGATCCAGAAAAAAGGAAGCAGTATGACCTTTATGGTTCTGAAGAAGAACGCCTTCAGGCTCAGGGGCGTGGCCATACTCGGGGTGGATTTCATGAGTACAATTACACAAGAGGTTTTGAAGGTAAGTTGTCTGTGAGGTTGCTATTGCATATGGTCCAATTGAAATACAGGCAGCAATTTTACTTTTGACTGGTGAGAATTTTTTGTTTTTTGTTTTTTTACTAAGGATCCTGTGGAGTTTTTGAAATTTTGACCTTATTGACATTATCAAAGAACATTATTTAATTGTCAATAAGTTAGTCAATTTTTTATATAGATTTTTAAATTAATTTTTAAGACCAAATATTGAATGTCATTTGATTACTTAGGAGTGTTATATGTATTGTAGCCCTGGTTTTTGGTGTAATTTTGTTCTTAGGGCCAACTTAACAAATTGTTAAATATTTTTCCATGTGAACCATCTCTGTGATTATGGTGCATTGTAAATACATGTTTTTATCCAAACCTTGGTTACTTTCGTTGATTTAGTATCAATTATTATAATGTAGAACTGCTCGGACATACTCCAAATTTCAACTTTGTAATAGACTCTAATAATAATAATAGTGCTTCTCTAAACCAACTAGCAATCTGTAAAAGTACCATATCTGCCCGATTAGAAGCCGACCCCAGATTTAAGCAGACCGCCAAAATTTCTCACCATTTTTTGACGAAAAAGTAAATTTCGTAGATTTCATGCTGAAGTGTGCTGGGCATGCATGCATAGCCTAGAATATATTATTCAAGATCAAAGAAAATACTGGGAAATGGCTTAATTGTTGACATTTTGAAATATTACTCCAATTAAAAATTTCTCGTTGTTGAATAATGTTCTACATTCAGTGACGATAATTTCATTCATCTTCATTTTCACAAAGGTCAAATAAAGCAATAGTGACCTTGTCGAGATAATTTTTCGTCCAAATCTATTTCCAGTGAAATTAGCATTTACATTGCCTTAAGAAATTGCATTTTTATAATTATACATGTTCCATGTAAAGTTTTACTGTTAATTATCAGCTGAGTTTTGCAGTTCACGCCATTGCTCATACCTTCAGAGCAGATGTCTCCTTACTAAGTAAAGTTTACTTAGCAAAATTCAAACATTTGAGCATCCAAAGCCATCATTGAATTTTGTGTAATCATCTGCATAGTCAATGTACGCAATTTTAATAGATTCCATGAACAGGGTTTTAACATGCATACAAACATAACAATGGCTATAGCAATAACTACAATAACCAAGTAAAACTAATAGGAATTTCTTTTAATGGCTAATAAAAAATAATACAAATTGCTAACTATTCTTAATGATGCATATGCATAGCCCTTAGAAACAAAAGAAAATATCCAATAGCATTTAGAAACGTAAGAACAGGTAACAACGGTAACAAAACCCAGGTAATGCTAAATTCAATATTCTAGCTTTATTATTTATTCATTAATATTCATTGTAAGTCAAATATTTACTTTACGAAAAATATAGTACTATCATTAGAGCTTGATGGCAATGACAGATGTGCTGCCATCTATGGGTGACTACGAGACAACCCTAAACCCAAATTTTTTCTTGGACTCACATTTAAGCCGAGGGGTGATTTTTTTCATGATAGATTTTGGCAAAAAACATGGGCTTGTATTCGGGCAGATATGGTATGGGAGGGAATCAAAATTATTTTCTGCTTCTCTTACGTTCCTACAGTATTTTTTGTTTTTATATATTTAGAAAAATTTTTAATTCTGATTATATTTTCTTAATTAAATGGAATTGCTAAACTTAGTGTAAACAAGTACTTTTTCATTCATTGATAGCTAGCTTTATAGATCAGTTAATTTGCCAGGCAGTACACTACAGCTACGTGTAGGTCAGAATGGCAGTTAAGGTGCGACCCAGACATCATGACTTATGTTATGATCTAAATCAGTGGTCGGCAACCTATGACCCTCGGGTCACCTAGTGACCCACTGGGAAAATTTTAGTGACCCAGTAAACAATTCTTAATTACGACGATCGGTAGGTATTCTTGCCAACGAATTAAAGTGGGTGCTTTCGATTTACGGCGATGGCCGGCGGTAGACGGCGATCGCTGCGCCGTGGTGCTTTCGATTTGGTGAAACAGCCGTCGGCAGCCGGCTGTCGGTGGCTGTCCTCTTCGAGACGAGCCGAACAAATGAAAAGCAATATGCGTAGTTTGACTTGAACGAGATAGATCTCGTTGGACTTGACGACGTGACGTCATGAAAACATGAGTAGTGAAATCCGCTTTCGGCTTTTTCATTTCATTTATCAACCTGGCGATCGCCGGCTGCTTGCGTTCGATAGTCGGCTATCGTCGGCTATTTCCATGCCCAAATCGAAAGCACCCAGTGTGTTTGTATTGTGAAATGTTGCAAAATGTGATGAAATTCTATTATTATTATATTGGATTATCCCATCTGTATAATGTTTTTATTTTCTGTATTCTAAGATAATGCGTAATCTAAAATAGAAGTGATGTGACCCACCAGCAAAAATTTTTGTGAAAAAAAATTGAAAAATGACCCACTTGAATAAAACGTTGCCGACCACTGATCTAAATGATACAGTAAAAAACTTGGTGAAAAGAAATTGTGAAAAAAGTACAAAATATTTATATTGTTTATTCTCCATAATATTTTACTTAAATGTTGCCAGATGTGGACTTAATCACAGCTAGAAATGATACATGATGTGGCCCTTTCTAAATGCTTTGGTAAATCAAAATTTTTTTTTCCTGAAAAATCTTCTAAATACTTGGGATGTCTTATAGCCCAGAAAATACAGTATTAATTTTTTTATTTCCCTTCATTCTAGCTGACATTACTGCAGAGGAACTTTTTAATATGTTTTTTGGAGGTGGATTTCCTTCTCAAAATGTTTATGTTCGCCGTGGAGGACGTTGGCACAGAACTGGAGAAAATCATAACCATAATAGAGGAGAGGTCAGTGCCTATTAATTGTAATCTTTGGTTGGAGTGATGATATTTCCTGTATTCACATTCATATTAATTCGTATTAATTGATCCAATTAATTATGTGATATTTCCTTATTGATGGTGAAGTTCATTTATATTCAACCTGGCCAAAGACTTTGCTTACATGCTGTTCATATCATTTCATATTCATTTCAGAATGGAAATTGTAATGACCATTGCAGGATTTAATCAATCTGGGGCCCTAGGCTTTGTCTCAAGTTATGGCCTATATAGCATTATGTTCACATAACAATTTTGATAATTAATGAAATAATTATAAATATTTAATGCAGTTTTAAACGTCTTATTGTGTTGAGAGCCTTTGCCATTTACTTAAATATATGTTTATTAGTGTATTGCCCATCATATGATGGATAAATAATAATAATCCCTCCCTTTCTTCCTCTGTCTCCCTCCATCTCCCTTCATCTGTCTCCCTTCATCTGTCTCCCTCCCTCTTGTCTCCCTCCCTCTTGTCTCACTCCCTCTTGTCTCACTCCCTCTTGTCTCACTCCCTCTTGTCTCCCTCCCTCTTGTCTCCCTCCCTCTCTCTCCCTCTTGTCTCCCTCTCTCTCTCTCTCCCTCTTGTCTCCCTCCCTCTCCCTCCCTCCCTCTCTCTTCCTACCTCCCTCTCTCTCTCTTCCTCCCTCCCTCTCAATTTCGCCCTAATAAAGTTGTTTGTCTGTCTGTCTGTCTCTCTCTCTTTCTCCTTCCGTCTCCCTCCATCTCCCTCCCTCCGTCTCCCTCCCTCCCTCTGTCAGAGACTTCAAATTCTTTGATGACAATAAATTTTCTTCTGATTTATACAATGCTGACTGGTCTTTTATAAATTCAATAGATATGGTAGATGATAAAGTCGCTGCCCTAAATTTCGTGCTTCTTAAAACCCTCGATATACACGCCCTGTTACGAATGCTTTGTGTGACTCCTCCACCTACACCATGGTTTACACCAGAAATCAGGTTAAAATAAAAGAAAGAAACATTGCTCGGTCTAATTTCAGGTGTTATCAGGATCCTATTGTTTTCTCCGAATACAAAGTGCTACGTAGCCAAGTAAAAAGATTGATACACACAGCCAAATGTGATTATTTTAAAAAGACCCTTGCTAAAAATTCCGACACTGCCTCAATGTGGAAAACTATCTGTAACCTAGGTATTATTCAATCAAAAAGTAATCAAGGCACATTAAATGGTCATCTAGACATTTTGAATGATTTTTTCATCTACTGAACCCATGAACTCCGCCCTTGGGCTGATAATTCTTCTACTATTTAATGAAAAAGTTTTTTTTTCTCGTATATGTCAACTTTCCCAGTCTCCAGCTCATGCAAAAGAATTACGTCAGACGCCAAAGGTTACAATGCGATTCCCATCACTTGTATCAAGAAAGCTCTCCCGATCATTCGTCCCTCAGTACTGAATATATGTATTTGATGCATCCCTTCAAACGGCTTATTATCCTTCAATCTGGAAGCACTCATTGATTCATCCAATTCCAAAATGCTCCATGCCTACCGTACCGACTGATTATAGGCCTATCGGCATTCTATGCGTGTGTGCTAAGGTTTTTGAATGAGTAGTCTTCGAACAAGTGAATAATTACGTTACCCTCAAACAATCTTCTCAACGCCTGGCAATCTGGATTTCGTGCCGGCTATAGCACTCAAACGGCACTTTTGCAAATTACTGAGGACATTAGAATAGGAATGGATAAAAGTCAAGTGACTATACTGGTCTTGTTTGACTTTTCTAAAGCTTTTGACTCGGTCTGCCATGAGCTGCTTTATGCGAAAGCTGAGCAAATTCAATTTTTCGAAGACTGTAGTTGACTGGTATTGGTCTTATCTTAGTGGTCGCACTCAGGCAGTTGTGGGTGCGAATAATACACTCTCCAACTGGGTATCTAACTCCATGGGCATAGTACAAGGCTCCGTTCTTAGCCCACTCCTTTTTTCGCTTTTCATTAACGACCTTCCTGATGGCCTTAGACACTGCAAATATCATCTGTATACAGATGATTTCCAAATTTACCTCCACTCATCCCTAACGGGCTTAATTTCATCAATTTCCAACATCAAGGAGGACATCGAGAGAATCATTGTCTGCGCGCAGGAAAACCAATTAAAGCTTAACGAGAATAAAACAAAGGCAATCATAATAGGGCACAACCGACAAATTACACAAGTTGACTTTTCTTCCATTCCTAAAATACACATAGGAAGCCACGCCATTCCTTATGAAGAAGACGTGAAAAACTTAGAAGTTATTATGGACAATACCATTAGTTGGAAAGTGCAATTCCAAAATGTCAAAAGAAAATGCTTTGGATCGCTTCAACAACTATTCAAAGCTAAAGACATTTTAACGCCTAAAACACGAACTATACTTGTTCAAACACTAATTCTTCCGCACTTAGACTATTGTGCCCCATTGTTATCAAACATTGATGAAGAAAGTAACAATAAATTGCAGGTATCTATGAATGCGGCCGTTCGATTTACTTGTAATTTAAGAAAATGGGGCCATGTTAGTGATTCTTTTGCCCAATTAAACTGGCTTAAAATCAAGCACCGTCGCTTTTACCTCTTAATCATTTTTGTAGGAAACATAAGAAGTACTGTGTACCAAACTAAGGCTGTGTTTCATGTGATTATACAGATGGGAGAGTCATGTATGGTTCAGAATATCGCAGTGCAGTGTAGAACTTTACCACAGATTTCTATGAGGCAGTTGGTAACTTCGAGATTTCAAAACTTTGTGTATTTGAAACATCGGGACTGCATTGTATATTGGACTCGCATAGTTTTCCAGGAGCAGATACCGACTGATCACAGTTGAGTGGCCATGAGCTCTTGGTTAAAGTTAAAAAAATGATAGTAAAGGGAATAGAATAAAGAGGTAGGGTTTAGAAATTCTCAAGAGAAAGAAGAGAGAAGATTATCAGGAGGCTGTTAAACAAGCGTTAGAAATTGCTTGTTGGTAAATGACTATTTGGAAAAACTAGAATGTTATGAATGGATATCCTAAAAGTGTGAATAAAACAATAGGAAAAATAAACTGATGTGGGCAACACATGACTTTCTCCATATTTATATGGCAAATTACATGTTGTTAGCTCTGGGATTGTTGTCAATATTTACTTCCGGTTGACAATTAAGAAAAGAAAAAGGAGCGTTACTAAGATGTAACTAAGCGTCAATTGTTAACAATAGTTGTCGGTAGGTGGCATAGTAGTGGCAGCTAAAAATATAAGATATCTCTTAAACAATGCATTATATGGAAAAATGTATCAAACAAAGGTTGTAGAAAATAAAATTCCCTACAACTTTTATTCCAATACATTTTTACATTAATCAAATATTAAAGCAAATATTTCAAAATAACGGATGTGACAAGAGTAAAAACCCACTTCTGGTTGACCGATTTTTACCAAAAACTAATCAGATCTTCTAACTTTTATAAAAATGTTAAATATAAAATTTTGCGTTGATCTAATTAATAGTTTTTGAATTAGAGCGCCCACAAAAATCTATCACATACAGACAGACTGACAGACAGACATCATCGAGAAAATAGTCAAAACGTGTTTAGGGGACCTTAAAACATCTATTTCCGTTGAAATCTCGAATTCAATTTTTTTCATGAAAACAATACTTTCTCTATACTTCGTATATGGAGAAAGTAATAATGCCAAAGAAAATAAGGAAGTGTAGGGTTTCAAAGGAGATGATTAAAAAGACAGATGAGTTGGAAGCAGGCTAATATTTGATAAGGAAGGAGAATATGTGGAGAGTTAAACAATAAGATCAGCAGGGAACTACAAATATAAGAGAGTTGTGATGGAAATAGATGGAATATACTTTTTGTATCCCTATACTATATGCATAAGGAAAGTGTGCTTTGAATACTTTCATATGAGAGAGAGGAAGGAAGAAAGGAGAGAAAGAAAGAAAGAAAGGAGAGAGAAAATTAAATATTACATAAATTAAAAATAATTTTTGGCATATAAGAATTGTATAGGGTGATGTATTTCTTTGTCATACAATTTCTATTCACCTAAAACTATTTTTACTCTCTGGAACACTCAATTATGTGAATTTTATATTTATTGTTTACTTTATAGTGCCTTTAAAAGTTGGTTTCATTAATTTATATTCCAATTTGAACTTAATACTTAATTCACGAATACCTGTCATATTTGACGGGCAATTACGGTAGTTTTCTACAAACCAAGGCCCTTGCCAACTATGATTTTGTCAATCCCAGGTTAAGCCAGCCTTTGGAAAGGGACTACTGTATTTAGAAACAGCGGTCTTTGCACTTGGTTATTATATATTTTAGCTTCATGTGTTAATTTTGTTAATTAGAGTTCATCTCAAACAAAATGTGTGTACTTAGTTTCTTGACCAACTTTTCAAACATTTCATCAAAAGATTGGCAAAATTAATGCAGTACAAACAGCACTTACATACCAATGTTAAAAAGCATCATTAAAAGAAACTTTTTATAAAGATGTTAAAAATGCATTCTTGCTCTGATAATCACCCAACTGGATAATTAAAGCTGGTTGATAGAGAGAATGTTGTAGCTTATTTGTTTAATGAATTTGTATTTATTTATGGACACGTTTACAAACCCTGTTGCCATTGTTGCTCAAATTAATCACTGAATCCTTGTTATTCTTTCCTTTTCAGAATACAGGTAGCTATTCTGTTCTTCTGCAGATGTTGCCTATCCTTCTTCTCATAGCCATCTCTATGATGAGCAGTCTCTTCATATCAGAACCAATCTACAGTCTTCATTCAAACTCGTAAGTTGCCATATTTTCTAGACTGTAAGATGCATTTCTTTCTGGAAAAATGTTGCCTAAATTTTTATAAGCCTAAAGCACCTAGAATATCTTCAGGGTTATACCAAGAGTGTTTGGGACTCAAGCAGTGGCGGAACAAATAATCAACTGGTCCTGAAGCAAGAATGTTTAGTGGCCCCCCTTAAGTGACCAACTGTACTGATTTTGGTGACTTAGGACTGTTTAACTTTTTGTATTAATTTCTTTGTTTGGATTTTTAACAGATATATATGGAGAGTCAATCTAATAGATGCTGGTACACTAGGGGGGGTTTTATACCAAGGTGACTGGTGCGGAATGGAATAGTTTGGTGCGACTGATTCGATGATGGACAATTTGGCACGACCAATTCAGCGATGGGACGATTCGGTGCCAGGACCATTCGGCTGCTAGGGAAAAAAGCAGCAACTTTTAGTTGGGTTGAGTGGTTGGAGGTTGGATTCATTCTATTTCCTCCCACGGGTTGGGTTGAGAGGTTGGGGGTTGGATTAATTTTATTTCCTCCCTCCAGGTTGGGTTGAGTGTTTGGGGATTAGATTCATTCTATTACCTCCCCCTGGGTTGGGTTGAGTGGTTGGTTTCAGTAATTAAATGTCATCTTCAGGTACAAAGTATCTCTGTGACTTGGTTTATATGCAAAACGTGGAGAGAAACTACCTATGAGAGCATACAAAATCATGTTAGAAAACCATCAATTAGAACCTACAAAAAAAGTGGTGGATGAAAAAATTAGTCCATATCAAGTATTTAATCTATTGTATCTGTGGAGAAGATTGAAGTTTTGGAGGGTTTTGGGAAAGGAAAAGAACTAATAAGTTCATACAAAGTATTTAATCTGTTGTATCTATGGAGGAGATGGAGGTTTGGGAGGGTTTGGAGGAAGGTATAGGTGTCTCATCGTGGATAACAGCAGGGAGTGGGAGGGGAAGAGATGGTCATTAACAAGCATATATTGACTTCTAAGTTTGTGATTATGTCTAGTTGTTCTTGGATGTTGAGTTATGAACTTTTATTATTCAGACTAGCCAATATCCCATCCAAGTTGACGGGCAAACAAAAAGAAAATGTTCGATCATAGCTTTGTGATATTTTCAATTGTAGTCTCTCCTATCATCCAGCTGTTATCGAGTTAATCTAGATCTTCATCTTCGAGTTTGTTCCCTGGCCAATCGTCTTCGACATTCTTCAGGTGTCTCCTCAATATTATCTTCCATTTTGACATGTTGCTCTTTAACTGACAGTATTATTTAAAATGTAAGCGAAGGAAATTCTCCAAAGCCAGTCAAACTTATAAAACCCGGTTAAAAGGCCGGATAAAAACAGATGAACCCGGATAAAAACCCAATACGTATTTCGGCTACAAAGTAACCATCATCAGGGGTTAAAAAACGGGGGAAGGGGGACTTGAGAGAGGGCGACCGAAACCAAGACCAGTGGCACGCTCTCAAGTGGATGTCCAGGGCTGTGTCTGTGTATTTATACCTGGTTGGTGGGCAGGGGGGGGGGGAGAAGAAAAAAGGGGGGACCTAGATGACCTAGGTGATGGGAGAAAAAGGGGGGGAGGTCAGTTTAAAGCCCTGGGCATCCACTTGAGAGCGTGCCACTGGTCTTGGTTTCGGTCGCCCTCTCTCAAGTCCCCCTTCCCCCGTTTTTTAACCCCTGATGATGGTTACTTTGTAGCCGAAATACGTATTGGGTTTTTATCCGGGTTCATCTGTTTTTATCCGGCCTTTTAACCGGGTTTTATCAGTTTGACTGGCTTTGGAGAATTTCCTTCGCTTACATTTTATATATTTGCCAGTGTAGCTCGCTCTCTTTTACTTAGTATTATTTAACTTAAAATCTCATACTTATTATTCTTAGAAATAATTTATTTAGGTCTTTAAAATACCAAAATTTTATTCAAAAGTATAACAAATTCAACAGCAGGATAAGAAAAAATGAAACAAAATTAATATAAAATTTAATAACAAAAATTTAGGGTATATGTATATGAGAGAAAAAACTTAGGGATTAAAAATGTCTTTATATACAACATTCATGGTGAAAAAACGGCTGTCATTTTTCAATTTTCCTTGTCATTGTGATTTTATATAAAATAAACTCAAATTATTTCCATTTCTGGTTCGCGAAAGTGCAACATATAATCGGCCATGAATAGAAACTGGCTCATCCAGAAAAAGTCCTATGTGAGAAAAAATTTGCCCTCTAGCCTTAATTATTGTAATACAAAAAGCTGGAATGATGTGAAATTTATGTCCTTTTACCCTCTCTTCCTCCCTCCTTATTTCCATGCATCTTTCTTCCTCTCTCTGGATGACATGTTAAATGCTTGATGGCTCATATCATTCAATACATATGTATATCTAATATATTATAACCACTATGTCCCTGCCTGCATCCAAAACCTCGAGTGACGTCACCTCCTAGTATGAACTCAAATCGAGAACGGTCGGTTCGATTTCGACGAATCTTTTGCCTGAATACTCCTGCAGGTTTAAAGTGGGTAGTGATCTCCTGAAAAGGCATGGGTTCAATACCAGAAGTCTTCATTTTTGCATTTTGATTAGCACATAATCGGCTGGAATATGATGTGATGACCTTTAGTCTTTAACATTTCAAAATGTCTTATGATCGAGACTTTGACTCAAGATTTACATTATTTAGAAAGAAATGAAAATTCTTATTCTAACCTTTGATTCTGTTGTTTAATTTGTGTATGCTCATATTTTAAGTTTGTTTGATTTTTCCTGATTTTTCAATGTTTCTAAAAGGAGGTTGCTAGTATTGTTGACCTCGGATTTTTGCATTGTTGGACTCGGACTTTCAAATGCATTTGCACTAAGCTTACAATGAAACAAGCACATGAAGGACAAAAACCAATTGAAAATTTACATGAAAAGTTTCACCTAAATATAAAACAAATGAAACACTGAGCAAAGAAACTTCAAGTCAGAAACAACTCTATTGCATTGTAATAATGGACAACTCAACATTTCAAATAGCAAGATATTTGATGCATACATTGATAATATCCTTTTTTTAACAAATTTTATTGGGCAGTTTAATGCAAATTAGGTACTATATTGTTAATGTTTGTGATTAATTTCCTTCAATAATTAACCCTGAACTACTATCATTATTTAGAGTCACATAAGTATTATCGTGGGATCAATGCTGACCCCAAAATTTTAAATGGAGATAAAATTGTCGTTAAAATGTTCATAATTGAAATTTTCAACTTTGTTGGCCAAAGGGAATGCAGTAGGATCCAAATCAACCATTTCTTTGAAACAGATGCATTCTTTATTGACAGGGCAAAAGATAAACAAAATATAGACCATCTAGCGTGTAACGACAAAAATGGGGGCGGTGGGATCAGAGCTGACCTCACCATAGTAGTTGAGGGTTAAGCAAGATATTTGACACATGGCTAGTGCATGTATAGTGATCACTTATTATTAAACAACCCACAGAACAGTATTTGCTGTACCCTCAGAATCGGCAAACTAAACAAACATTTTTGTACCAGGGAGTGTTAATCTAAATCATGTATGTGTTTTTGGTTGTGAAAAGTGTGACCTATTTAGAGTGGGGCAATAAAAGGGGCTCAAAAAAAGCACCCTATGTCACAATTCTTTGTCATAGTCTATTCATGATAGGGCCGCTTCATGCAAGGTTCCCTAAATGTTTAAAGGAAGTACCACAGCAGGCCCATAGTAATACTCATATGTGAATTGAGACAATAATAGGGTCTCGATTTCGACAAAGACATGGTTGCCAAGGCAAATCCTTATTAAATACTAAATTTTGCCAAAGTAACTCATTTAAATGTTAAATCTTGCCGACTGAGGGAGCCAATTGATGATTAGAATGAGAGACTTTGTTCATTTTCCTTTAAATCAGTCTTGGTTTGAAGATCGAAGGTCAATTTTTTTAATTTTTATGAGCAAAAGAATGAAAACTTGCACCTCGCTAATTGATTTTGGCATGTAATAAAACGTAGTTTAAAAAAGTATTATTCGGAAGTAGAAAAAATTAAATGTCAGTTAAAAAGATAAACTGGCAGCATTCAAGCAGCAGTAAAGAAAGCGAAAACTAGCAGTACTTTAATGCAACATGGCAGTAAAAAAAATAAAATGTTCCTTTGAGGAGGAACGAAAAACACTTCAACCAACTTACCCAACCCGGTGAGGAAGAGCAAAATGTTCCTCCATGCAATAATTTCCCAAAACAAAATGTTCCTTTGAGGAGGAACGAAAAACACTTCAACCAACTTACCCAACCCGGTGAGGATGAGCAAAATGTTCATCAATGCAATAATTTCCCAAAACAAAATGTTCCTTTGAGGAGGAATGAAAAACACATCAACCAACTTACCCAACCCGGTGAGGACGAACAAAATGTTCCCCCAATTCCAATTTCTTTACTGCTGCTTGAATACTGCCAATTTATCTTTTTTACTGCCATTTTATTTTTCTACTGCCAATTTATTTTTTTGCTTGAGAAATTCTGCTGGCTGGCAAAATATTTTTTTTGCTGTCCAAACATATTGTAGTGATTGATTTTTACATTTTATCTTACAGAAAATAGAAATTATTTACTGGAGTCGAACCCGGGACTTTTTTGGGGATATTTTACGTAAATGACTTTTACTGTAAGAATCAAACATTCCTACCAAATTTCAGTCTTCGACCTACTCTGAAAGTTTGTTAAAAATAGCATTACAGTCGGTTGTAAATACTTCTTGATTCTCCTGCTCTTTTATAATGGCTCTTTAAGGGCAGAGCCACAGTCGAGCATGGCCAGATATCTTAGTTCATTATTTATAGAAATATAGAACAGTGACTCTAAAATTGGAAGAATGGTTATATTCTATGAGATGCTATGTACAATTGGTGGCAGAGGAATTCTTACCTAATGAGCATTCATGTTCTTTGGCCTTCATGTTCAAGTTGCTTCATGTTTGTCCGACATAAATACCATAGACTCAAACCATTCTTCTGATTTTAAAGTCACAGTTCTACATCTGGAAAATGAAAGCTCAGGACTCAACATCCTATAACAACTAGAGATAATTAATAATAAAATTAATCTCTGCAGAAATAAATGGCGTTCCGCTAAATAAGGTGAATGAATGGTGTGCAGGAGAAATTCAAAAGTTGATTAATCACTACAGTTCAGATAGTATTTTTAACAACCATGAGACAAGAATGTTTTATTGCATGTTACCAAATAGTACTTTTCCTGTTAAGTGTGATCGTTGTAGAGAAGGCAGGAAATCCAAGCAACAATTGACAGCACTTTTTCATTGAAATTCATCAGAAACTGAAAAGATGAAGCATCAGAAAATTAGCCAAACCTCGTAGCTTCAAAAATGTTCTCTCTCTTCCTTGCAATTATCGTGCTAACCAGCAGGTGTGAATGACAAAAAATATCTTTTGATGAGCAGTTGATTCAAAGTTGAAATGAGCCAAATGCAAAACTTTAATGCTGATCTGCTATTGTTCCATTCATAATATGCTCCTACACCTAGAAAATGTTCAGGTTGTATATCTATTACTGAATTGTACTACCATTTACAGTCATTGGATCTTGGATTATTCGTAATGTAAAAGCTCATTAGAGAAACTGAGTAATAAACATATCCTTATTGGTCTCATTGATCATAAAGAAGGTAAAACTGATATAAAACAAACAATTGACATTATTGTTGGAGCTTGGTGGTTGGTTAAAAAATCAGCAATTATGAAATGCTGGCAAAAGATGGGAATTACATCTGTGGAAATGTCCAATAATGGTACCAAACAAGAAGAAACTGAAACAGATGTTGAAATCAAAAGACTGGATCATTAACTGCTGTTGCAGCTGTCCCAAGTGAGGTAGAATGTATGGAGTTTGTGTCTGCAGACAGCCATTAACTCAATGCTCTCAAATTAAATGATGGCAAAATTATTGAAAGTGTTAGGCATGGTGCAAAGGCTGGAAAATGATGACGAAGAGTATTTTGATTTACTGGAGCAGCCTAAAATCCATCACAGAAACAATCGCAAGTATTCATAAAGTGAGCCAATTTCTGTCTAGTTGTAGTAGTGTTCCAGATGCAGTTTTAGTTTAGATAAATGCTATCGATGAATATTTAATGACAAATGAAAGAAAAAGTTTAGTACAATCTAAAAGTCACAGATTTTACTAAAAATAGAGCAAATTTGTACTATTTCTCGATGATGTCTGTGTATGCGTGAGATAAAAATTTTGTGTGTGCTCTAACTCACAAACTACATACTAAATCAACACAAAACACTTTATAATTAAAGAGTTTAATTAAAAAATCAAATCTGATTAGATTTAGACTAAAATTAGTCTACCAGAAGAGGAGCTTTACTATTGTCATCATTCAATTTTTTTTTCAAATATCTTATTTGAGACTTCATCACAGCAAGTATTTGTTATAATCAAAGTTATATGAAATATAAATGAGGGAGTTTGAAAATAGAAACTAAAATATTTGTGTATTATAAAATGTTTTGGTTGACTGAAAATACTATTCATTCTATTCTAATTTTGTAGCATTTGAGCTTTTACCTACTAGAACTGTGACAGTTTGTTCTTTGTTTTCACAGAAAATTTTCAGTTCCCAAAGAAACGCAAAACTTGAAGATTCCTTACTATGTTAAGGAAAACTTTCATACAGAATATCACGGGAGTTTGCGGAGGTTAGAGATGTCTGTGGAAGAAGAATACATAACCAATCTTCGGCATGCTTGTATAAGGGAGAAAAATTACCGTAAGTAAAAATATTTAATACAACAAACATAGAATTTCTGGCTATAGTTAAAGAAATATGTAAAATAGCTTTCATGTAGTAACTCCAAACGAACTGATGATATTCCACTAATTTTAAAGGCTGTAATCATTTAGCAGTTTTTAGATTTTATTTCCATTTTTATTTAATTTTAAAAATAAAATTATGATACCTAATTGAATAAGTTCTATTTAATGAGACCTTAACATTATTGATTAGGTTCTCAAGAAAAGTCAAAAATAACAATGTCATGTTCAATTTTTAAACTATACTCATTGGTTGAGTGTCAATTCAAGTTCAGTATAGGCCAGCTATGGCCAAATAATCTCCTTTATAAAGTACATCTCCCTTTGTTAGCAACTTTTTAGTCATTTAACTTTTGCTTCATTGTATATTAATTACTGAATAAATATGCATTGGTAAGCCTTCTATACATTCTTCATACTTGCATATTTTATGGATGTAAATAAAAAACTTGAATGAAATTTATGATTCTCAGTATTTCATTATGCATCAGTTTTGCTTCCTTTACATTTCTGAAAGAGCAAATTAAGCTCTATCAAAGTTTTGGATCCACCTATGAAAAACACAATTTTAAGTTGAAGTATATAGGCACATACAAGAATAACCACATGCAAAATTATTGGCATAGCTGTGAAGTGATGACGAATTGTATTATAAGAGAAATTTATGTTTTCCTTTTGAAATGATTGTTTGTGCATGCAACACTTTGAAACTGTTTTCTGTTTTTAAAAATTGACTTAAAATTTCAGGAGAATCGATGGTTTGGAAGGCTCGGAGTTATGGCGATAGTGTTTTGTATGCTAAATCCCAAAAGATAAGAATGCCGTCCTGTGAAACATTGCAAGAGCTTCATGCCAAAGCATAGTTATTGTCACCATATTTTATTTTCGTTTTCATCTCTTTACAATGCCTTCAATGCAAAAACATTTGCCTACCTGAATCATTAATAGTGTGTAAAATTTATACATTTTTGTTATAGGATGGTTATTTAAGGTGTTAATTATGATGTTAAACAAAAACAACTATTTATTGAGTACCTCCATTGTTTTCTGGTTGGGCATATGGCTTTGTATTATAATGCCTTATTGTTATGTGATTTTTATCCCATTCCTGTAATGGCAACATATTGCACAGGTCCTTGTGTAAAATAAACTTGTTTTGTTTTTTTATTTTAACTATCCGTTACTGTTGTTTGGAGTGATCTGTAAAGAATCCATGGTTCATACAGAAATTGAGTGAATGCCTTTGTACATGATTTGTGTAAGAGTTACATGTGAATTACGGATTTTTTCCCATTCCATGTGTGTCACTGAATATTATATATGCACCAAAGTCTTATCACTTGCTATTTAGTAGACTATTTATAGTTTACTAGACATCCCATCATTTAAAAGATCTGTGCAATTCTTATGAATAAATTTTATGTAATCAATTGCCTCGTCTTTCACATGTAGTTTATTGTATGTATTGTAAATTAGATGGTGAGCAACGTGTACAGAGAAAAGAAAACGGTTTTATCGAGCACATCTTCTGATGAAAATATGCACGTTTGTGTGGCTGTAAATTGAACACTAATGATTTGCAAATGTGTCAGAAGTTCTTCGGCTCGTTTTTATATATGGAAGGTCTTACACAAATTTTAGGCATTTGTGAGCCTTCTAATGACATAAACCTATTTTGATCAAAGGTTTATAAGATGCCGAGGATATTGTATAATAATAGTCTATTACCTCGCTTAAAGAAAAATGGCTTCTGTATAAAGTTCTAAAGGAATGTCTTTGGCAATATTGAAACTGGACAGTCACATTTGGCATAAATAAATGACAATGGTGTTATATTAAGATTCATGTCATGCATCTTATTCCAACATGAGAGAGTTATATATGGTCAAAACATTGTATTCCATTGATTACTATACCAATAAAAATCATATGGCATGACTCAATAGGTTAATTATAATGAATAAGACCCAAAAAGTAGATACTGAGATTTTCCATTTATATGTACTCGTTTATAAACTGAATAAAAAAAGTTGATTTTAAAAATGTGAAACTTGTCCTGCAAGAAAAATTAAATGAAATGGCACTGGTCACATGCTTATTTTTCAAATCCCTTGGACATAAATAGGCGTGTTTCAACAGTGAAGCTTAAACCTAAATACCATATTTTGTGGCATAAGTCGACCTCAATTTCTCGATATGAAAATGCATGTTTAGATATATGTGCACCATATAAGTCAACTGATTGCTTGTAATTAACAAATACTTTTCAGACAAAATTGTCGTTCTATATGATAAAATTTTTGAAAAAGACACAAACAAATGTGTGCGTCTCAAAATCTGTGGAGAAACAATAAGGTGACAGGTGGCCAAATTCCACAGGCCTTGGTTTTATAAGAATATAGAAAGAAAAAGATTTTTTTAGGAATTTACATTTCTATCTCAATTTCTGAATGACTTTCCAGTTAATCATTAGTGTTGGGCAGAGTTTCATGCAATGATGATGTTTACTTGTCTTTTGGCATTAACTTTTAAAGGACAGCTAATTCGTTGCAGGCATCTCATTTATTTTTTTGTCATTTGCCAGTTTTTTCCTTGTGCAATTAAGATTTTAGTTCTTAGAAGGCATCTACACCTAAACAAAATCTTATCTCACACTATTGGCAACTCCATAGCCCAGGGTAACTGTGTTTCAGAAAGACTCTTGCAGAGCGATCTTTTTTGAAGCTATAAATAATTAAAACTGCTAGCATAGTATGATAAGTCGGAAAAGATTACATGATCTGGTGCTGTTTTTCATTGAACAAAGTTTTGCATGAAGGTTGGGGTTCTCTGAAATTGTGGCCCAATTTGTGGAGATGAAGGTAAGGAAAAAGGGTTTTAAAGACAATAGATCGAATTTCAAACACTGACATGGTAGCTTTTTCAAACTGACTTTTGATAAATTTTGGATGCCCGTACACTGCTGTGAACTTATTTAACACTACATGCTGTAGAGCGTTTAGAATAGATATTAAATGGATTTTTGTTTTTTCTGTACCTGTATTTCTTGCTAGATAATCTTTCTCTTCACATTAATTGAAAAAAACTAACTTATTCCTCATAATTGATTAATAAATGCAAATTGGTAGGTTTTACAATGAGCTTCAGTTTTAATTGAATACATGCAGTTCCTGCTTTTCGTAGTTTTACTTTTTGTCTTTCCGCTCGTATGTCAGTTCCTAATTGAGAACATTGTTTCATTATTTCAACCTCATTATCCACTTATTCAGCACATTGAAGCTTTTCATTGTTTCACTCGTAAGTTCTTAATTGACAACATTTTTTAAATTCTTCTGTCCTCGTCACCTGGTGGGAGATATGAGAAAGAATGAATCCATCCAGAGGCATATATTCAGGGTGTGCGGTGCACACCCACAGAATCACAATGTCACAGATATTATATTTTTGCATTTATTCCTGTTAAAGACCCCTAATCGTTTTCTGGCTTCGCGTGATTCTTAAAATCACATCCAATATGCAATGTTTCATGAATAGGAGAAGTTTCGGCGCGTATACATTATATCACATTCGCGTTAATAGCCCGGGTGTGCAGTAAGAAATACGGACAGCTTTGAGCCCTTTAAACATACATACAGATGGCGCAGCGGGTCAAATTCTTAGCCTCCTTGTGGTTTTAAACCGTCCAGAAGGCGTGGCAGGGTGTGCGCTGAGACAACAGCACCCAGAAGTAGTTAGTGGTTGTGATTGGCTATTGTGTGAAGCAATCCAATTCAATGTTACTGCTGCTGCTGTTTTTGTTTTCTGAGTTTCATCTGTTTTGCGTGCGTGGGGTAAAGTGTGAACCGACGTGTTTATGACACCGATTTAGACAAGTTTTTAACATATATTTATAATTTTTTAGATATAATTTATAACTTTTTGCCCATATTTACAATGAGAAACAGTTTTGACGATGTACTGAATGTCCCGTTTTCTTCCGGAGCTTTTGTGGATTGTATGAACATAGTCGAAGAATGTAAGCCTCGTCCTTCTCTTCCAAATTTACTGCACAAGCACAAAGATGCAAAAACTGAGTACATGAGACATTCTCTGTTTCACAATACGATACAGTAGAAGGTTAATTGGATGTGAAGTGCGGTCAAGACTTTTTTGTTGGCTTTGTTTATTATTCTCCAAAGAGAAAGATGTTTGGAATAAGCACGGGTATTCCGATCTTAATCATTTAGCTGCAGCAGTGCAGTGATTACTTTTCAGATTTCTGTGGGTATTATATTTTTTTTATTTAAAAATCGTGACAAAATACAGATAATTCGTGTCTCACTCTAGTATTTGCCAATGATATTCTAATCTTCTCACAATGAAGCGTTAACCCTCTGTGCTTCTCATATAAACGGCACACGTGATGCATAGCTATAGTCTATTTGATGGGTCACCTTTGTGTTGTCCATAATTATGGATTGTATACATAGTTAAAATTATATCAGTTAGTAAATTAAAGTATTCAAAATTATTCTACGATTAATTGCATTAGACCAATTAAGAAGAGCGCTGCTGCACTATGCTCTCTTAAAACTTTCACACGTCGATAAAAATGCAATCATACGTTCAAATTAACACATTAATTTTGTAGTGTGGGTTGCATACCCCCCTCCCCCAATAAAAGCACACCCAACCTAAATGGGCACGCGACGCCACTGAATCCATCATAATAAAGTGCCCAAGACCAAATGTGCTATAGGAACCCACAGAAATCTTTGACTTGTAATTCCTACTTTTATGCATGCTATATAAATTGACCATAACATTTTGAAAGATTTTTTAAAGGTTGACTTAAATGCCACAATATGCATTTCGGAACTAATGGTCCTATCTTCAGTAATTATCTTTATAGAAGTCTAATTTGACCTATGTCAACAAAGAATTGCAGCTTGAGAACTACCAATAAAGGCTCCAGCCAATCACCAAACAGCAACATTGCCTTATCAGGGATCCAGAAATATGCTTACCCACTTACCATGGGCGAATTAAAGGACAGAGGGATGTAGATTTTTGCCTAACACATCACAAAATGAATTATGGGCAAGTGTAGTGGCAAATAGGTTAAGGTTTGTTTTTTGAGCCCATTGCCACATCATGCACAGCTATTGTTGTTGTATATCCTTTAGTTCCTAATTGATTGTTTAGCTTTGCCATT
The DNA here is from genome assembly GCA_028673005.1 of Tanypteryx hageni. Taxonomy (NCBI): domain Eukaryota; kingdom Metazoa; phylum Arthropoda; class Insecta; order Odonata; family Petaluridae; genus Tanypteryx; species Tanypteryx hageni. Next base: position 54,363,229 of record CM054118.1, on the reverse strand, counting down.
CCCCTCCCTTGCTTTACGCCAGAGTTTAAGTTATAGGTATACAACAGACATAAGAACATGCGCAGGTTTCGGCCGCGCATGGAGGGGAAGTTCCCTCGTTCATCTTGACTTCCCCCACCCCACTACTAGCGCATCCTTCTGAGACGAAACTGTATCATTTTACATTAATCTCTCGTAATACTATAAGTATTATAAAATAGTTAAACGATACGTTACATTCGGAGACACTGCTGCTGCCGACCAATTAACAAAAGCATACACTGGATAAATGTCACAAAACGTACTAACAATTATAATGCAGTGACGTTATACAAAACACAAATATATTACAATACTTATAAGAAATGTCCACTTGAATCAGAAATGATATGCCGAAGAGTTCGACGTGCCGATCACCTTTCCCACGGCTGCGTTCGCTCCGCTGTCTTCGCTCTCTCTTCCCACGTCTTATCTCGCTCTTCCCCTTTCCTTCACTGCTCCCCTCACTTTCGACGTTGTCGGCTCGCAACTAACGCCGTTTACAGTCAGGTGCCGGTAGATTGCGTTCCACTCGCGAACGCTAATTGGTTCTACCCGCGTTCTACTAGTGCCCTCTTCCGGGCTAATGTCCGTTGCTATAAAAGCAGGATTCCCGCGAAAAAGGGTGCGTTGCACGCAGGGTGCATCGCAGGCAGGGGTCGTCATTTGGTGGAACACGAAAACTTATGGGGAACTCGAAAAACCGTCAAAAGTAGGAAAATGCTGCACTTCTCCTCCTTAGGTTGTCAGGTCTCACTATTTAGTTGCTGCCTAGACGAAGTTTTGCGAATAAATGGCAACAGTGTAGTTACAAAAGGACCAAGACAGCGATAGCCCGTGCGGTAAGGAAGGTCAAGAGGGGAGGGTGCCAAGTGGAGTGAGGGATTAGGCCACACCCACTGTACACCCAAAATGTTCTTTTGATCACGGTAGACCTATAGACTACCACTACTATAGTTGCGAGAAAACAAAGGGTGTTTATAGTGTGTGCGCTCTTCAACTTCAATGATTTGAAATGTGCACTCTGTAAATGGTATATAAAAACAAATTTAATCAGGTTTTACCACTGTACACATTTTTAGAGTTGGTATTACATATTTTCAAAATTGGCAACTTGACTCCGAAAATCAACGTTTGGTGTGCTGTAAGGAAGTCAGGCATAAGTGGTCCTTGCTCATTCAAAGAAAAATCAGTGAATTACCTTACAATGCTGCTCAACTTCACCAATTAAATCTCTCTAATATCATTTTCTTCTAGTAAGATGATGCTCCATGCCATTATGCATTGAGTGTGCGACAGCTACTGAATGACATCTTTCCAGAGAAGTGGATCCACAGAGGTGGATCAGTTGCTTGGCCAAGTCATTCACATGACTTGTCACCATTACACCACTTTTTATGGGAAAATACTGAAAGTGTAGTTTACACATTGAAACCAGGTTACTCAGGATTGAGAATGGAATTCATGAGGTCCCTCAACAGCAATTGTGGAGTTTTAAACAAGTTGGAAAATCAGATTGAACGAGGATGGTGGTGATGTTGAACTAGAGAAATTTTTATAGGGATCAAAATTTATTAAATTTGCTTTTATGTGCCACTTACAGATTGTTTCCATCATGTGTACTTACAAAGTTATTAAAATTTAAAAGTGCATATGGATTAAATAAATACCCTGTATTTGGGTCATTCAAAAACTTGTTTGGAGAATTATTTCTTGCACATTCACGGAAAATTGGTGCCTAGCAGTGACTTGATTCCCCTAAATCTTTACAATGAAGTGATCACTAGAGAATGTTTAATGTTCAGGTATGCATCAAGTTAAAGATTGTTTGTATTTCTGGCTAATATCTCTTGGACTATTATTGTCACAATTCCTTCCACACTGGACATGCATATAAGGGAGGGAAACCTGGTGCTGGCATTAGCCAATTCTTTACGAAGAGTGCTATGGAGGCCAACTCCTTAATGTACCTTCCGATGGATGGAGCTCTGACTTGCAGTGTCATCAAGTTAAAAAAGGTTTTGTTTATTCGTTTTCTTTTCATTGTTTTATAGTGCAAAGGTGGATGTGTACTAATATCTATTAAAATATGTACCATATGTTGTTCCATTCACTGCTGGAATATCTTTCAGAAATTTTAGAAGTAGATGTAGTTCCAAATACTCCCAATAGAAAGAAATGAGAGCCATGATCAATAATCAACATAATTTCAGTTGTCACAAAATGATTGGGGAAACCAAATACATACATACTTTGGCTACATAACAGCCATCCACAGTGGTAATGCACCAATGCTTGATTTAAAAATTCTTTTTACCAATAAGGATGACCACTTTGCGGCAAGTCTTGTTTCCTGATCATTTTCTGACATCTCAATCAATAATTGGATTGTGTCTATAAAGTGAATCCAACAACTCTCTATGGAATAACAGATGAAATGATTGTGTATAGAAATGATTTAAGTTTCATAAGATTGGCAATACTTTTCCGAGTTCTATTATTTCTGCACCGCTTTAAAAAAGTTTTGACAAGCAAAAAGTGGGTTTAATTTTGCATAAGTTTAATAAAATAATCGTGATATTAGATGATTTTTTGCAATAAAAATGTTTCTCAAATGAATCCATCTCTAGAAAAATATTTTTTAACTAGTGCAACATAAAACACGACAAAAATGTTCAGTTTTATTCTGCTATACCCTCCAATTATTTGCTTTAGGTATCTTTTCTGTTTTACCCTCCTCTCTAATTGTTTACTTCTTAGGTGTAATCATTTAATTTTTAGTTAACTGTCAATGAGATGCCAAATGAACAGTCAGTACTTATAAATAATAATTAGTGTTTATTATAAGAAGAAACATCATAAATCTCGGTGAAAATGAATTTCATTCTTTTAATTGAAAATTTACCTGACAAGTGCTGTACGAATTTTACAAGAAAAAGCAATCATACATAGCGATCAATTTTGTGAGAAACAGCATCCAATGAAGTTAGCTATGACAGGAAGACTACGTTGGAGATGCAAAAAGAAGGAATGCTGTACAGAAGTTGGGATCAGAATCAATACAGGGTACTTTGACTCCAGGTTACAGTTTCATGAATCAGTGTTTTTCATATATTCATGGGCAATGGAGATGACTTCCATTAAATTTTGTGAACGTGAACTTGACATGAACCATGACACAGTTGTTGATTGGTATGTACATGAGAGAAGTTTGCCGTTAGAAATTGCAACAACTAACGGAACGAATGGGTGGTTTAAAACTGATTGTTGAAATAGACGAGACGTAAACTGCTGCCCCAGCAGTGGATTTTTGGGAGAATTTGCTGTGAGACAAAAGATTGCTTCACGGTAAAAGTGCTAGACCGTAGCGCTTGCAATAATTCATGAAGGAATTCATCTCAGATCTATTATCATGTCAGATAAATGGCGATCCTGCAAGTCTTTCAGAAAGATTCCAGCATCAAACCATGAACCACAAATACCATTTTGTGGACCCTGAAACAGGAGTTCACACACAAAATATCAAGAGCATGGAAATTCATAAAAGAAAGAAATGAGGCAATGTCGAACACACCTGTCCATGATTGATTCTTACCTTGCGGAATTCTCGTGACAACACAGTACAAAAGAAGAGTGTTCTTTCAAGCGTATTTGACGAGATATTGCCTCGTTCTCTCCACCAAAACATTGAAAAATAAATAATTAAATAATATTTTTGGTATTTTTTTCTTCCTTTTTTTAATGCAAATTATTAGAGGGTGTATAACAAAAAAGAAAATATTTAGAGAGAGGTAAAACAGAAAAGATACCTAAAACACATGATTGGAAGAGGGTGTATAACGGAATAGAACCAATTATTCTTATGGAGAATTGTCAACGAACTTTTTTATTTGAATTATATCATTAGGTCAACTTATTTATGATTCAATAATTTACCTAGATCATCTACATATTGTTAGAACCAACAGGAGATTGACAATTTCAAAAAAAAAGGAATCAAACTATTAGCCTTACCCATTTTTTAACATTAATAAAAAAGAATTCGTCCTACAGAATAATTTGAAAACAATATATATTTTTCGCCCATAAAATGGGAAATAACATTCATAATTCACAAAATTTCATACTTGAAATATGTTTTGAATGTTTCATCATGCACATTGTCTGTCACAATGTCACAATTGAAAAGTCATCAGATGCACCAAACTTAGCACATATATCTGCACAACAATGCAGTCTCTACCATCTTCCACGCCCACCTCCACGACCTCCAAATCCCCCACCTCCTCCTCTTCCACCTCCGAAGCCTCTGCCACCCCCACGACCACCTCCTCCACCAAAACCTCCTCCTCTTCCTCCTCCACCAAAACCTCCTCTTCCTCCTCCAAACCCTCCCCTACCCCCTCCTCCCCTCCCTCCACCACCCCTTCCACCTCCTCGACCACCTCTCCCTCCTCTACCCCGCCCACCTGATCCTGGGGCTTTGGGGAGAAATCTTTGGAGAGGAAGAATCTTGGCCGGATCAATGAAGATCTATAAGAAACATCAATAATGAATATTAATTAGAGAAAAAACTTAACCCTTTGAGTGCCTTGCCGATTTTGGTGGGTATGTCGAAAAGTGCCATGGCATCAATCTCGAACAAAAATCACATACATGGAATTTATTCATATTCTTGCCTGATTATTTCAGTAATTCCACAAATTATTACAAATATTAATTTTAAGTGAATGTTAGAGTTCACATTGTGATATTTTGTTTAAAAAATTTTGCTATGATTTTACATTTGAAAAAAAAAAAAATTCACAAGTATCTTCTAAAATTTCGAAATTTTCCTTCTCTAAATAATCTTTGTCCTCACTTAATGAGTTTATATAACAAACCAATTCATCGTCCTCAATTCTAACAGTGAAAATATCTTTGCTCGTAGAAGCCATCTTGAAAGAATTGAGATAATATTTCACAAAATTTTAAAAAAATCATAACTCAACAAATAATCAACGTGATCCAAAAAGAATGGAAGATACGTGAACTATGTTGCCTTCTCTTTTGATTGATACCATCATCTCCAGCCATCTGGCATTTATATGTGTAACTATTACGAGTTTATGCTTTCTCAGCATGGTCGACAATTTATCGTTGTTGGCACTTCTCGCTTAGGAAGCAAACAACGATATATTGTTGAATGGCACTCAAAGGGGTAAGAGAGCAATGTGGCTCTTTAGAAGAGAAAATTGCCCATACATTTTTACAATCTTTGGCTATCATTCATTAAAAACACATGTCTAAAAGTGCAGTAATAAATGTAATTAATTAACCCTCAAATATAGAAATTCACAAGTGTAGGCCAAATTAATGATTCAAGAGTAAAAGGAACTTACTAAACATGGTAAAAAATCAATACATTTTAGATAACATTTGAGACTATCAAGTTACCATTTTTGAAACAGCAAAATAGGATTCTTAATTTATGTAAAAGTTTTGTGATTCAATATAACCTACTATTCCTTAGCATGATTGCTGTGCTGTAAAACTTGGTCCCATGACCCTTGTGATTTTATAGTTTTATTAAAGTTACATTAATTTTAATTTACATATATGCATACATTGAAATTGTGAAGTTATTGCTTATATTATTTACTAAGTTATCAGAGCAAAAGCACATAAACATAAGTTCACATATTTTCATCTAAAGATATGAAGTATGACCATTTCATTCAACTATAACACAACCTCAATATATTGAGTTCATAAATATCAAAATATCCACAGTGACAATTCATAATATCATAACTGATAACATAAATATGTTCTGAAACATGAAATATATTGCATTAGCTCACTTTCTTGAAGGACACATCATGGGATGTTCATTTTCTATTGATATTTCACTGTAATTACACTCGTGGCTGTCTTAAGGTACTGGAGGCCATGGGCCCTAACTTTTTTGAGGGCCCCCCATTTGCAGAGCACATTTTATTTATCAAACTTTTGCACTGATTGTAAAATGTTGTGACGGTTACTATCTGATTTCATAGAGAATAACAATATACGGTATTATGCTATTTAGTGACCGAAAGTTGACATCAATAGAACACGATCTTTCTCGGAACTGAAATAAAAAACTTTTTCCTCATGTATAATAGTTATAATATAATAGTCCTCTCCAAATTTAAAGGCTCACTAAAGTGAGGCCCTGGGCCAAGGCCCATGTGGCCTCCCCCTTAAGACGGCTATGATATGAAATAACAAATTATATATACCATAAACTTTGTAACTGTTAGTTGCCACTATGCCAAAAGGCTCCTAAAGAAAAATACCGAAGTTTTACTTAATTCACAAAGCTCACAGGGACTGCAGAGTTGAGTTTAATTTTACTCGTGTTGCAGACAACACGCTAAATTTAATTTATTAAAAATACGCAAAAATGTACCTTTTGCTTCGCTGAAAATGATTTGGCCTTTATAGATTCAGACAGCTTAACTGAAACATAATAGTCTCGGAGGTTGCCAAATATTTCATCAATCTTTCCAATTTGCTCTTTGTTTTCGAGATAAATTGGGGCATTGAAATAGGGTACATCGTCGATTTCTGCTTTACAAACCAAGTCTTCCTGGCATGGATATAAAAAATGACCAAATGGCATCACCTGAAAGATAATTGTAACCCAATTAATATCAACTATAGTTAAGACCTACGAAAACGTTAAATCAGTTAACACGAAAAGAAAAGTTTCGGAATAGCGGGATACTCAAAAATATTTATCATAATAAACTAAGACTTGAACAAAATAATTGTTCATAATCTAAAGGACGTCATCATAAATAACAAGGCACTTGCTACGAATGGCAATATTAGTATATCAATACCTCTTCCGGTGGGCCTTGATCCTGATACGAATTCCTGCCGTAGCCTCCACCGCCTCCTCTGCCACCTCGAAAATTTCCTCCACGACCACCACCTCTAAACCCACCGCCACCTCCACCTCGGAAACCACCACCTCCACCGCGGCCTCGGAAACTCATCTAGACCATTCAATAAAACTTACTTTAGCGCTACTGTTATTCACAGCATTTCCCAAAAATTAAATATTTCTTGAGTTACTAAAATGCACGTGAGGGAACAATTATTAACCATTTTTTAAGGAACAGAATGCAATGACCGATAAAAATGCTTACCTGATAAAAATTAAGACGACTGACCTAATATATTGGAAACGATTTAATGTAAAATTTTAAATTTCGTTGCGATTAAACTTCAGCCCCTATTTACATTCAACAACGCCGCATGGTTGTTCGCCAATTCACGCAGCATTTGTTTTTGAAAAAGATGAATTTTGAAAGGCGAAACAATATGTCCAATAAAAATTTGTTGTCGTGACTTCTAATTCTGCAGATATTTTAATAAAAAGAAGCTTTTAAATATTTAGCATATTATAGATACATGGGCTTAAATGTACTTTGCATTCCACGGAGCTTATACTTCTTTTCCAGTAGATTTCGCCACTGTCTTTGTTGTTATCGATGTTCTTATGTTGTTTTGCGTGGTCGCTGGCTTGGAGGGTGGTTTGGGGTGGTTGTTGATTCCAAGTAGTACAATTTCTCGCCGATTGAGGCGCCAGGTCCCTCTTACGGCGTGTATCGGTCGTGGAATGTAATGCCATGTTTTACCGATATACGATGTTTTAACTATGGAAATGCTTAAGATAATTTGACTTTAAATTGTTACACTAGAAACAGATTTTAACGTTGGCTACTGTGAATACAGAGAAGCGCTTAGTAAGACTGTTGATGGCGCCATCAGGAAGAATGTGGTGCATTATTAATTAAATTGAATAACATTTCGAAATTTATAGGTAAGAAAAATCTCATTTATAAATTTAAGTAAAAACAATTATCATCATGGTTTCTAGGAATGTGTTTTTCATATTAAATCTTTTATACTATTTTGAATTATTTAAATTTATCGAATAGCGATGCCACTTGTTCTGTTGGAGCATATACGGCAGGGAATAATTTAACTGTATATATGTTTAAATTGTCGACTTATGGTTGAGCAGCATTTGTAAATCGCTCAAAAAGCGCTTAATACCCGTTATCAATCGTCCTGTTCTAATCGTATCTTTGTTGAGTTAGAAATAATGTCAGTTAATCCTATACAAAGTATATACATTTTAATTAAAGCACTCAATCACCTGTTGTAATGGTTCAATTTTTGGATAACTACGCTAAAAAGTCTGTATAATCAGAGAATCAAACAATGAATATTGTTAAATCTACTACATGAGTAAAATCAATTGAGGGAAGTTATGTTTGGGGCAGCTTCAAAATAGTTAACCCTTGCCTTGTAAGGAGTAATAATTCGGCAGCAATAGTTGTAGAATCGCATGGAAGAAAGTGGCTATTTATATGTCAAGGATTTTCTTTTCGGAAGGAAATTGGTGTAACTTCATGTTTAACTTGCGTCGTTTTATGAAACGTTTACGACAGTATTTCCATTTCCATTATTTTTTAAATTAATCAAGGCCATCTATGATAGTAAAAACAGCCGCAATAATATGAAAGAAAAATTAATTGAACAGTAGAAGTGGGGTGATAGAGTTAATTAATTAATGGAGAAACCAAACTCAAATTTGACTTTTTATCTTTGGAAATTAGTTGTAGAAAAAGTAAGTTTACAGTCGGTTTTAAGATCTTGAGATTTAATGACCTGTGCTTGGAGAACACAGTAAGCTCAGGGCCCATTCACGAATGTTGCCATGCCTATATATAAAGATGTGGACCTTAGTGTAACTAATCTTTAATTTTTTTGTCAATTAAATACGAGATTTATTTGAATTTTAAAGGATACACCAACTTAAGGTCACTTTCTCTATTTATAGTTTATATAATTTTTTTCACTGATGGTGTAGTGGTTAGCGTGTCGGCTTTCTATTGCAAAGTTCGGGGGTTCAAACCCCTCGAATGGAGGTTTTATTTAAAAAAAACTATCATCAGTGCCTGGCAGTAGGTAGCAGTACTGTCAGTATGGTATAGAGCCGAAAACAAATGATGTTGGTTAGGTCTATATCCAATACAGCTGTAGGCGAGATCAGGATGATTTGAACGACTACAGTACTGCGATGTGGAAAGCAAGAGGGAAACTACCACATTACAATCCCTAGTAATGATTATATGGTTGAACAATATGAGTTCTCTCGAGGTAAAACAATCCGGAGGTAAAATAGTCCCCCAATCGGATCTCCGGGCGGGGACTGCCTTGAGGAAAACATTTGTCGAAAGTAATTTTCGAATAGGGACTTGGAACGTAAGAACTATGAGAAAAGCAGGAAAGCTAGAGAACTTGAAAGAAGAAATGAGAAGAAATAGAGTTGACATTATAGGACTAAGCAAAACTAGATGGGAGGGTGAAGGACAGTTCGACTCAGAAGAATTCACGGTAGTTTATTCTGGAGGAAATAGTGGGCAAAGGGGAGTAGCTCTGGTACTTAGGAAAGATATGATGAAAAGCGTTACAAAGATAATAGCAACGAACGATAGACTGATGGCAATAAAGCTAAAAGCAGTCCCAGTGGACATGCTGATAATCCAGGTATATATGCCAACGTCAGCTCATGACGATGAAGAAATAGATGAGATCTATGAGCAAATTAATGAAATTTACGAAGAAGATGGAAGAGGAAAGGTAAACTGCATAATAATGGGAGATTGGAACAGCATAGTTGGAGAAGGACAGGAAGAAAATGTTGTCGGGACTTGGAAAGAGAAATCAAGGAGGGGAGAAACTCATAGAATTCTGCATCAATAATGACCTTGTAGTGACCAATACATGGTTCAAAAACGATAAACGAAGGTTATACACATTGAAAAGCCCAGGAGATAGAATGAGATGCCAAATAGATTACATCCTTGTAAAACAAAGATTCAGGAACAGCATAAAGAACGCCAAGGCATTTCAAGGAGCGGACATTGATTCAGATCACAGCCTTCTAATACTTGACGTGAGTACAAAGCTCAAACAAATAAGAAAAACGAGAAGAGAAAGACAGACCTGGGACCTAGAAAAACTGAAAGAAAGGCAGGATGTAGTCAGCATGAAGTTGGAAGATAACCTAAGAAAGTTAGAAAACAAACCGAAGACCGTTGATATAGAATGGGATGAAATTAAAACCAGTATCAAGGATACCTTGGATAAAGAGATTGGAAAACAAGAGAAGAAAATCAGAAAACCATGGATCACGAAGGAAATGCTGGAGAAAATGAATGAGAGACGAAAATGGAAAAACGTTAATACTGAAGAAGGTAGAACCAACTATAGATGTATAAACAATGAGTTGAGAAGGGTAACAGATAAAGCTAAAGAAAATTGGATAAAAGGAAAATGTGATGAAATAGAACAAATGGAGAAGTTAGGACGGTACGATATGATGTACGCTAGGGCACTGGAATTAGAAGATAAGAAGTCTAATGGAATTTGTGGTAAAGGAATTATGAATACGGATGGGAAGATAGTCTCAGAAACAAAGTATGTAGCACAGGTATGGGAAGAATACATTAAGGAATTATACAGCAAACAGGCAGGAGCGGCAAAAATAGAACTGGAAGATGAGGAAAACATTGAAGAAGACAACTTAGGACCAAGTATTATGGAGAGCGAAGTAGAAAAAGCGATAGTGGAACTAAAGAAGGGGAAAGCCACGGGCAGGGATGGAATACCAGCTGAGATACTTAAAGTCATAGGATCAGAAGGACTAAAAGCGATCACGAAATTAATTAATAAGATTTACGACACAGGAGAGTGGCCTCGGGATTTCCTAGAAGTAACAATGATCCCTCTAAAGAAGAAGCCAAAGGCAATGCAGTGTAAAGATTACAGAACTATAACCCTTCTGTCACACACATCGAAGATCATCATGAGGATTTTTAATAAAAGGCAGAAGAAATAATAGGGGAAGATCAATTCGGTTTCAGAAAAGGACGAGGAACTAGAGATGCTATAGGAGTAGTTAGAATCATATCAGAGAGGGCAATAGAGTACAGTCAAGATATCTGCGCATTTTTCGTAGACTGGCAGAAGGCCTTTGATAGAGTAAATTGGGTAAAGTTGATGAAGATATTAAAGGATATAGGTGTAGACTGGAAAGACAGGAGACTGATTAGGAATCTATATGAGAATCAAGTTGTAAAGGTCAGGTTTGAGAATGTGGACACCTGCGGAATAAATATTGGTAGAGTAAGACAACCCTATTCAATATATATGGAGAAAGTCTAATGCAAGAAGCTTTAGAAGGCACAGGAGATTTCAAAATTGGAGGAAGGATTATAAGAACAGTAAAATACGCAGATGATCAAGTACTTCTAGCAAGAAAGGAAGAGGAGCTACAACAAATGATAAATAGACTAGTGATAACAGGTAGAAAATACGGTATGGAAATAAATACAGAAAAATCCAAGGTCACTCGAATATCGGGTAAAGAAGAGAATCTGAACATAAGTATTGGGGGAAAGCCTTTAGAACAAGCATCATAACACGAGAAGCAAAATGTACGGATGAGATCAGAACTAGAATAGGAAAAGCAAAAGCAGCTTTCAGGAGAAAGAAACAACTACTTACAGGGAATATAAGGGAAGATATCAGCAAGAAGTTGATAAAATGCTATGTATGGAGTATAGCATTGTATGGGGCAGAAACATGGACACTAAGGAAAAATGACATCAAATACTTGGAAAGCTTTGAAATGTGGACTTGGAGGAGAATGTTGAAGATAAAATGGACAGATAGAATGAAAAACGATGAATTGCTACGAAGAATAGGAGAGAAGCAAATGATTATACAGACTATCAGAAAGAGGAAGGCTAACTGGGTTGGACATTACCTGAGGAGAGAGAGTATGATTAAAGATGTGTTAGAAGGAAAACTAGATGGGAAAAGGGAAAGAGGTAGGAAAAGGTTTCAGCTGATAGACGATTTGAAAGGGAAAGAGAGGTATCAAGATATGAAGAGGACAGCGGAAAATAGGAATATATGGAGAACCAGGTTTAACCAAGAATAATCACGGACCTGTCTACGCACAGACAACCTATGATGATGATGATAATTTTTTATATGATTGGGCATATCTGTGGGATTGTGTGTTCTTAATGCTTGGCTGTCAAGCTCTAGCTACAAAGTACATGAAAATCAAACTAAATGTTACCCATTTAAAACAAAAAATGTAGCTAACTTTCAAGAAAACATTGAAAGTGTAGAAAATTTAAGCATATATAAAAGTGCTCGGTACTGATTGGAATTGACTACTTACAGATATTGCCGTTCAGTGCCATTGTATGAGTTGAGTTTGAGAGGTGATCAATTCAAATGGCACTTTTCTAGGAGTTACATTATAGCAGTGTTGTCGCCTATCCTGATGCCTTTGATGTTTTGGTAGCATTAAAAAAATGCAGTATCAAGTTTTTTCATTAATTTATTATTTTATGCCTTGTTATATATTGTTATTATGATATCATATATTATAAAATCCAGTGACAGGAGTACAATGATATTTATTTCCTCTAAATCTGAAATCACTGGTATGACTTTTGTCTTTCAATAGTAAGGGATATTGACAATTTTTGCATTCTGAGGCCTCTTTTTACAAAAAAATTGCTATTAATACTAATTTCAGTTAATTTTTTTGCTTGTCAATTATCATGCAAAATTTTCCATTTGCTGCTCTCTTTCAGAAAGCCACAAGATTAAAACTTGGGTTTGACTAAAAGAATGAACTTTGTATTTTTGTGCATCAGTTGTTCAAATCTCTGAAGTTGGACCTTTTTGGCAAATGTCACAGGAAGTGAAACAATTTTTTATTGTGCTAAAATGGTGCTCCAAATGCATATTGGAAAATTTTCATTGATGGACGATATTTGTGCAATTTTTTTAGTTGTGTTTTGAAGACATTTACTTCAAGGGAAGGTGAATGCGAATGTAGAAAATATGTGGATTATACATCAAGAACAGAATAAATCTGATTTTTTTGAAATGGTTAAGACTACTGAGTTAGTAAAGTTTGGAAATGTATAATGTGGAGAGTTTAAAAATATTGAATTAATATACGAGAGAAATTGAATGCAGTCAGCAAGAAACAGTATTATGCAGACTTGTGGAAATTCTTTTACTATAATGAGAAATTTAAACTACAGAAAAAATAATAGTTAAAGGGTGTAATTTAATATATTTTTACTTTCTCATATACTTTGTATATTGAGAAAGTATTGTAATCGTGATAAAATTTGACTTCAAGATTTTGATGGAAAGACACGTTTTAGGTTTCCCTGAGTCCATAAAAGTGGTTTTTGCCATGCCGTTTGTCAGTCTGTTCATGTTTCTAGGGCCCAAACACACATAAAATCGAATGATATCTCGTATTTATGCAATATATCTTTTACAGACCCTTTTTTGATAGAAATGATATTGCACAAAAATTAAGGGTAGTTTTTTCTTTACTCAAAAATGGCTATAAGGATTTTGATTAGAATCCATCCGATTGTACAGCCTGATGTCACAAATAATACTAACTAAGCCATATATTCCAAAAAATTACTATATATCATCCAGTGGCATTAAAATATACGCATAACTACAGTTAACTTTGATTTATAAACATTTTTTTTTAATAAGCATACACACTACCAAATGTATATACGTATATGAGAAAGTTTGTGCCATGTATATTGCGCCATTAAATTTATTTTGAAATTATTATTTACTGTGAAATTATTCATTTATTAGTTTGATTTATTCTCTATACAGGGTGATAAAAGGTAAAAACCTCCAAATGCCATACTAAAACTTTAGTTTTAGTATGTCATTTGGAGATTTTTACCATTTTAATTGTGCCGTGAAGCTCTTTTCCATATATATACTGGGTGGACCAAAACCCTCTTGACAACTTCAATCCAAAATTATGAAAATACAGAAAGTCATAATGACATGAAACCACTTGCAGAGTATGAGGAAACACTTCAAGTTTAAGGTGAACAAGTGTCTCTTGAATTTGTCATGAGATGGCAGCTCAGTATAGTGCAGGTCAGGCCTTTCACAGGTCTCCAAAAAGCTTACTCTGTGATTTGGTTTCATGAAACGAAGTCTACAACAATTGTTATCCACACTCCCTTGACCTGACACCCTTAGATTTAAATCTCTGGTGTAAGTTCCTCCGATGCCTAGCACCCTCCCTGTGTTGCAGCAGCGCATCACAGAGGCGATCAACACAATGGACCGAGATATGCTGCAACACATATGGAAAGAATTATATTATTGTTCGGACATCTGCAGGATAACCAAGGTAGCTCATATGGAACACCTGCAGAAGAAACTTGCAGTGTTTCCTCATACTCTGCAAGTGGTTTCATGTCATTATGACTGTATTTTCATAATTTTGGATTAAAGTTGTCAAGTAGGTTTTGGCCTGTATTATGCGCATATGTTGCCCAAAATGTTTTAGGTATTTATTCTGCTTATGACTTCTAATTTGTTGAATTTTCCAATTTCAGCTTAAGGACTTGACAAAATTAATGATTTCAAGAATTTGGATCCCATTTTTTGAAAAGGTAAGCTTAAAATTTTCATTTATTTTAGTGCAATATGCGATGTAAAATATCACTGTAAACTTTTCTGATTTGTGAACTGTTTACACACCAGAAAGAAGTTTCACTATAGGTAGCCTTTTTTGGAATAAATGTTTCAGTTGAATCTTATGAGTTTTATCATTCTAAAAAAGTTTTCTTTGCTCTTTTCATCTTAGTTAAACTTTGAACATTTAAATCTGAAAAAATCACATGAGGCATTCAACACACAAAGTCCTCTGCTCCATTAAAAAAAATTATGCATGAGAAATGGGTATTTTAAAGAAAAATAAAATATAACTAGATAAAATCATAAAACATTTTTAAATTAAAGTAATTTTAAAAATGTTAAGAAAATATAGCCATTGTGACTTGAGAGAGACACTATTCTTTTTTTACGACTACTATAGAGTTATTATTATAATTTGAAAGGCAATTGAGTTGATTATTTTTAAAAGGGAACAAGTCACAAAAACTAAAATTTTCAGCGACTGAAAAAACTGATGTGTTCTTGTTCAATGAGCTCAAGACTTTCACAATTTTTTAAAATGGATTTTCTGTCAATGTCATCATTTGGTGAAGTATTTCTTTATTTTATTACATTTCCGTTGCCATGGTAATTTATTTAAAAGTATGACTTGTACTATTTTCAAAATAAAGGCATTTTAATTATGTAGGGATTTATTAAAATCATCAATAATTGTACCAAAAACTAACTTATACTATTGAACAAAACAAACAAAACCATAATTGAAAATAAAATACATTAAATGAATATATTTTTCATTTCAAAGTTTCAATATAGGTACTTCTTAAGGATATTTCAGTATGCTTCATGGACATCAGGATCATCATTTTCAGTAGTATTCCAGTTCACAATCTTGTTGTAAAAGTCTGTGTGCTCTTCAGGAACATAATGCAATAGTTTTAATATCTTCAATATTCTTAATATTAATGAACACTGGTTGTTCGTCACTGTAGGCTTTTTCAGTAGGCAAGGTTGGGAATCTTCCAGCTATTGATGTTAATCTGAAAGTCTTGGAGGCCAACCCATCTATGAAATCTCTTGTTTTAACAGCACCGAGTGCAGAGCTGTCATATTAAAACATGCAGTAGTTTGAAATTTGAAAAGTAAACTTTCAGTCCTTGGGTATTCTTTTCCCGTACAGTTCAACTGATAGCAAATTCTTCTTGAAAAATTTTGGCCACCATCGTTTGTAATCAGTGCTGAAGTTAAGAGGAGTGCGATGTAGATGTGAATTTCCCAAGTGAACTTGTTTGACCAACAAGATCATTATACTCCTTAGGAGTGTAAACTCTGTCCATGCGACGCAGTTTCTTCTTAATGATCCCAAAATCCCTATCACGGCAAAAACGAGTGCTCTGTATGGGGAAGTAATGGTATATATTCTCAAAATGTTTTTCTGCTACTAATGTGAGCAATAACTGCACCATTGTATGATTTCGATTCTGACTGGCACAACCATCAGAAAAAAATATGCAGCTATTTGACATTGTTCGGGATATTTTTCTCTGAGTAGCTCTTCAACAACAACTTATTCCTTCCAATACCCTCATGGTATAAGTGAAAATTTGATTTCTTACTTTGAAAGGTATGAATACCAAAAAGGTAAACTCGCAGCTGCCTGAAATAGAAGACTTCCTGAACTGGAATGTGGGGTAAATGAAGATTTTACGTATAGTCTATTGAAATTCCTATAACATCATCTCTTTCACAACACTTCTTTTCAATTTCCTTGATTTTATTTTAAACTTTTGATACCTATGAGCAGGGTATCAAACTGGAGAATTTATGGGTTCAGGTTCAGACACTCAAATTTTCTGGGTTCGGTTAATGAACTTTTTTTGGACAGTTTGGGTTAAAATTTTTTAATTAATTTTAAATATAAAATTAAGTAATTTATTATAAAATGCCCATTTAAAAAACGCAAATCAACATCGAAAAATACATTATAATAACAAACGAAATGAATTACAAAACTAATAACAAATGTTAGTAGAATTAGGAAAGCAAGCAACTGTTACAAATCATAAGAAGAAAGTGAAGGAAATAATCATTTCCTTTAGCAAGTTTCACGAGGATTATTTCAAAACTAAATTATGTTTCAGATAATTATGATGAAGTACAACAGAACTTATTTAATAATTATGTTTATATGTTGTTCAAACATTTTTTCCAAACTAAATTTGTATAATTTTTGCTTTTTACTCCAACATTAATATGCAAGGTCGTATGTTTTAGGGTACTACCATAGCATGAAATTTTGTCTTCTCTGGAAAAAGTAGATTATGTGTTATATTTCTGTGATGTCCTGCCATTGCCTTAACTAGAGAGAGCATTCAACCTTGAGACGTCTCTGGTCAATGACCTGCGTGGGTAGGGTGCGCAAATGGTTCTTACTTTAAAAATGACCCTCGTAAATATATGGACGTAGACAGAAGCGATCAAAACATTTCCTTGTATAGAATAGCAATGTGAGGGAAAATATGGTATTTCCCTCTAATCATGCAGTGCATTGGCCTGGCAGAACAAAGTACAATGGCGGCAAACTAGACCACTTAGCATTCCAGCAACATGCAGTTACAGTTCTGTTAAAAGCAAACAAACATATGACTCAAATGCAAGCATTAATAAAATTCTACCCACAAAGGCATATGCTGGACACAAAGACATTCTGAAAAAGCAGGAGAAAAATTCTGCCTTGTATGGGAAATGAACACAGGATTTCCACTTGCCGAGCAATGCATTTTTTCATGTGAAATGTTTTGCAAATTATCACAGAAGCTAAAAGCTCAAAAGGAAAACACTTTATTTTCACTCCAACATAATATGTAGATATTTTTTACTTCTTCACCATACTTTAACCAACCATCCCAAGTAATGAATGACTTTTTTGTAAAATAATAATCATTAAAGTAATAATATTTGATATGTGATAACAAAGTGCTCACAAACCTATTCTCATGAAAAAAAATAATAATAATTGATATGTAATAACAAATAGCTCACAAACCTATTCTTGTGATGATATTAAAAAAATAATTTCGAGATTCCTTATTAGCCTTTTGACCTATATACATGATGTCCTTTATTTAAAAAATAACCTATTCAAAAATTCAAAGCACTATTTTTTGTGTTACATACACCTAAGGGAATTCAATCACTAGTTTACATAAATTCAATAAAAAAATAGTTTCAGGATAATCTGGGTTAATCAAGGGAGTTACTACTATTGTTTGGAAATTTTCAGACTGGTACTAAGGAAGATAATTTCCTGGTGTTTAGGAAGCAATTATTTATTCGGTATGGTTTGTTTGTCGTATCACCATTCAAAATATTGCTTAGGGTCTAAAAATGATCAAACTTGCTATTTGATGCAACTTAAGAGCAAGAAACCTACTTAACTCAGTCATCCAGAGGCAGAATGGCTTGTGAACCACACATCAAGATTGCTGTGAAACCTTATTCTTATTATGATAAATATGCAGTTATTATTTCTATACAACATAGGTACTTTAATTTTCAAGATTTTGTGATATTATTTATTGCCCCATCTCCTTGGTATATTGAGAAAATTATAAATTTTTAATATCCACATTCTATGTTATTAAAATTTTAATCAAAATTCAATTTAAATTGATATTTTTGTATAAAAAGAACGATAAAAGCAATAGTTACTTCCAGAGCCGTCGCTAAGACCCGCGGGGCCCCGGGCGAGAGGGTTGCCGTGGGGCCCCTTATTTATACAAATCAAATTTCTCATTTAATTACAATTTTATTATTGTTTTCAAGTTTATGTTAGTTTTTCTCCTAAAATACAGTAGATGAAATATATTTTTAAAACCACTATATATTACATATTTATTTTTCTATATTTAGTAATTGGAAATTAATGAGAAAAGTATACGAGTATATATAAACAGTATACGGGTAAACGAGCACCTATCTCCTCTTCTCGAGACAATTTCTCGAATAAAAGTTCTACTATAGCTCCTCATAGACGTGGGGCCCACATAGGCGCGGGGCCCTGGGCGACTGCCCACCCAGCCCCTCCCCCCTTCAGACGGCTCTGGTTACTTCCTTAGTTGAAATATTATGGTATTTTTAATGCAAAAACGCGCATTACTCTTTCACCCACTAGTTTGTATATATGTATGTATATTTAGAAAAGAGGTGAAAAGTGACCCGAGTATCTAGTATAAAGTCGCGTCCAGACTATGACGAGCACTGGTGAACGAGCATCCTGAGCAGTGGACGGGACCGCGAACATGAGTAGTGACGAACGACCTAAACGCTTGCATTGAGTGTTCGCCCTCGGAGCGAACGAGCGGGACGAGTATGATCGCAAGCATCGCAAACAGTTTGGACGGTTTTCGTTGACGCTCTACGCGATCGTCTCTTTTTAATTATCGGTTTTGTTATTCATTTGGGTAGACTCTGCTTTAAATACTGTTGCTACTTTGTAGTTTCCATGCAATTATTTTATTCTCTTTTAATTGGTTCCAATTATCTCGTTATTAATCTTGCTCTCTACCCTATACCACTATACCGATTCCTACTTTTAGAAATGGCTTCTATCCATCAACGACGATCTCTCATTTTTCTCTTTTTCGTTAATAGCGAATGGATCACGCTGAAAGCAGAACTCGTGGTTTTCACATCTTCGTCACTCATTTTGGACGCTTTCCGTACTAATGCACGAAATGAAATGTACATACTTAGAGTCTATACGGACACCACGAACATAGCGAACACGGAACATCACGAGCAGTTTGGACAGGGCAGTTACGAGCGCGACGGGCACCGCAAGCATCCCGAGCGCGAACACGAGCAGTCTGGGCGCGGCTCGATAAAAGTTATCGTGTCCGTGACCATAATTAGAGATTTTCTATCCCATTCCACTTTCTGGTGTTTGGCCTGACGAAGTTTTTTCTCCGGATTGTGAACATAATTGCATATTTTCTACGCCGCGCCAGTTTTAGGCGCTCGGCCTATCGAAGTCTTGTGACCAGATTAGTAAAATAGCGGGTTTAGAGGGATTCTTCCGCCTCCCACGCCGCAATGTAAAAAGAATCGGGTCCCGAAGGATGGAAGGAAGTACGAATAAAGACACCTTATTCAAGGGCTATCAAAATTTATTGACATGATTTTGGATGTACAATCCCTTGATTGGGCGGAGTGATGGGAACTTTTTTTGCTGTGGGTTTTCCGTTTATTTTTTTAAAGATGGAATGAGTTCCGTATTCCTGTCCTTGAGAGGTCCTTTCCTCGAACTTCTTTTTAGTGGATCTTGACGATGGGAGCGCCGTAGGCAATGGGGTGGTGGGCGACGGGGACGGGGTAGGGCACGGAGTAGGGGACGGCGTAGGGGACGGAGTAGGGAACGGCGACGTTGCGGTAGCGGACCTCGGGCTCGTGGATGGTGACGGGCTGCTTGACAACGGAGACTTCGGGGGCGTTGTATCGGACCTTAGGGATGAGGGGAGCTCCCAACAAGGGTGCTCCTGCCACGGCGGGTATGACGGGCAATGCGACTCCGGCAGAAACCACGGCCAAGGTGGCGAGGAAGACAGCGGCGACCTAGGAAAGAATCAAGGGAAGGGATTAAGTAAAGAGTTTTTGTTGCCGCAAGAAAGACGCAACGCGACGAGCATATATAGCACCAGCGGATTATTACGTTTCATTTACGATCTTTTAGTTGCTATTACTTCAGCAGGAAATTTTTCGTCGTCGTAATCTTTCGTTTTTACTTCCACGGTATGGAAAAAGAAAGCATCTTTAATTGCCATAAAAAGATTGCAAAAATCAGAGATTCGCTTTTCGGCCGCGAAGCAGCCGTCATCGCTGGTGATTCACCGATAGCGGATTCGATTTTCTCTTCCTTCTTTATGGCTGTTGGTGAAACTTTGTTTTTCGATTTGAATGGGTTCGGTAATTCTTTCTGAACTTACACGGTGGTCAACCACTGTTAAACGTCACGACTGTTTTTCTTTTACTAAGCGAAATTTTAGGATTTTAGTTGCTCGTTGGAATTTCGGCGTGGATTTTTACAGGTCGTTTACACTATCGAACAGATTCTCCAGGCCGTAAGTATGTTTATTGGCCAGCTTCAAAAAGGAATCTAGGTTCATTGTAGAGGTGCTACGTGCGACTTGACGTTAACAAATATATTAAAAACGAATTCTCGTATTTTGTGATATTAGCAGACACTATCGATTGTAGTAACAAAAAGTACCCAGATCTTATTTTAGAAAATGATCGCATTTGGTTATAAATAGAACGTTTTTGAGGCGAGGTTGTTTTGTTCGTTCAAGAATTTATAATGCCCGGAAACAATTTAATTGGTCGAATTTACTAATCCCGAATTTCGTGTTCTATGTTGCGGTTGTTTCGCTCGAAGATCGGACAGGAATCGGCGTCCATGCGCTCGAGTTTTTGGCTGTAAAAACCAAGGTTAAGGTTCCGGCCACAACCTTTACATAAAAAATATTGGGATCTCTTTTTAGGCGGTCCTTTTTTATCAAATCTGATCCATTTTGAAGAAAATTTATTTAAATTTGCAACTACATATTTTAAATTACTTATTCATAATGACGATAGAGAGCTTGCCCTATTGTTTCTACTCGTTATAATATTCACATTATCTGGAATACGCTTTTGAGAATAATTTTAGAATTTATTGAAAAAACATCAATTTAATCGGTTTTTTATTTATTAGATTCATTTTTATCTAAATAAAAATTCTTCTACAAACCGAACTTGCAAACAATAATAGGAGTTTTATTTTTAAATTGATTGTTTGCTAAACACCCGGCTAATAGTAAAACGTATGCTCAGCTTTAAAATGCTTACATTTAATTATATCGTATGTAGCAGGCTCTAACTCATGTATTCACTGAAGCTAATGCAAAATATATAGCAGCCTATATTTACATCGTAAAATTAATGCAATCCATATAAAGAATACTTTTGGTCATATTTTAAAGAAACGTGTGACTCATAGTTTTCATTATCCCACTTTACTGTTACATTAATATTCAATCAGTATTTTTATTAATGGACACAGTGCAAACCTTTTAGTACATTACGCCGATAAAAGAAAAGTCTTTGGAAAAGTATTCCACCAGCTCAATCTCGATATCAGGAATACATAAAAATATCGTTTTTCCTTTCCGGAGAATAATTTTGCAAGAATGGGATGCATGACGAAATCAACGTTGGGACTGCGTTATCTCGAATGCCGGTCAGCAAAATAATAGAGCAGTTATAAGAGCCAAGAAATAAAACAATAGTATCAGTGTGTGTTCTGTACCTAACAAGCTTGAAACTCGAAAATTAAGTAGGAAGTAACGGCTCGAATTAAACCGAAATATCGAAAAGAAGTTTTGAAGAAAAAAACGATACATCCGTCCCGCTATCCAGTACGTTTTTTCGAAGGAAGTGGCTTAATGGTAATACTCACCAACTTGTTCATCTTGGATCTGAAAGGCTGATGGTACTCTGATGCAGTACTAAATGCGAGTGAAGAGAATGATCCAAACCTGAGTTTTATAGTAGGCGCGGGGTACACCTCGGGGGCGTAGTGGTGGCAGCCGGAGGGATAGGGGGGAGGGAGCGAAAACCACGCCCAAGCATCCGAGATCCCACTCGCCTCCCGCCCACGGAAGACCCTCCGCCCCCGACTCTCCTGGATTCGGACACCCCGCCCAATGCCGGAGACCACTCCCTCCCCTCCCCCTCTGCAGACTGGACGCTTCCGGAGCCACCCAAGGACAGCAACTCCTTCGACAGCCACCGCAGGAAGGCTCTTCCTACGGAGATGAAAAAAATCGCCCTCCTCATGTTCCCTGCTTCATCGGAAGCCTAGCGGTCGACCATATTCCGAAGGAACGATTCAGTCCCTTGCGTCGAAGCATCCGCGCCGTCCGCCAGACGTAGCATCCGCGCCGTCCGCTAGACGTAGCATCTTCCGGCCCGAAAAGGCTAATTGCGCGCGTAACTTTCTCATCCCTCGTATCCGGTTACCTCCAACTTTTTGTTTCTTTACCGACCCGCGTCGTGATTTTTTTTTCCCTTCGTCGACTCGGGTGCGTTAGCACGGCCCTCTCTTGACCCGTCCCGTACGACCTTCAAAACACGAGCGACTCATGACCACACCCAACCTCTTTAGTTATCCCTTGTGATGGACCTCTCAATGGCTTAGCCACAGGAAAACCTCCACCCCCGTAACCACCTCGCCCTGACCTTGCCAGCAGGAGCGTGGTGTTCGATCCCGTGCTCGAATTTCTATCCGTCTATCGGTTCTCCTACTAATGACTAGATCCGTACAACTGTATCGGAAAGAACGGGTTGGCTGGAGGATGTGGGAGGGGTGTGTCCCCATAGCTGACGCGTGATATCTTTCACGCTGCCGACAATCCTCACTCCACACTCCCTCTGGAGCGATATTACCGTAGGAGATGCAGTCTCCCCACTCTCTCCTCTTCCTGTTTTGTCGTCTTTTTCAGGTAGTCTCGCCTCGCGTTAGATTCGTGCCTACGCGTGGAGGAGGGATGTATCCATCGTTGAGGAACACCACTTGTGTGCTTTATGAGAGTGATCGTCTTTCTAACGCGCTGTTCTCGAACGGCTTTATACGTCGCGGAGAGATTCAAACGTCTAGGTCAGTGGTTCCCAAACTGTGCACCGCGGCACGCTGGAGTGACGCAAGGTGATAGGGGTGCCGCGAAAAATATTCTCAAATTAATGTCATCGATTTTAAAATGTTGATAGGTCATTAGGACGATAATCTTTCCTCCGATAAATAGATGTAGTCATGACAAATGAATGCGTAATGTTGATAGGTCATTAGGACGATAATCTTTCCTCCGATAAATAGATGTAGTCATGACAAATGAATGCGTCCAAACCTTGTGCTACGCGTATGTAAAAATATTCAGCATTTTTTCTATGTGGGATGCCGCAAAATTCTATTTATCTTTGAATGGGTGCCGGGCCTAGAAAAAATCTTGGAAATCATTGGTCTGGGTTGTATTTGAGCGAATTGTTTTACATTTTTGGCGCGATTCCTTTTTCGAGCTTTTGGAAGTATTTTTCCATACTACGGTAAACACTCGATTTAACGGACCCCGGTTTAACGGACTTCAGATTTAACAGACTCATGACCGACAGCCGTCTGGTCACTGAGAATCCACTCCCTATCGTTGCTTTGCCCACAATATCGACCACTTACTATCCATCAATGCCGAGGGCAGTTCATTTGCAAAGAGCACCATTGCCTGACTTTGGTTCCTGCCTGAATTTTTTCTATACTTCTCAGTTTTTGCCACTTTTGAACTTTCTGCCCAGACAGTCAATGGAACTTCTAGAGGAAAGTATGTTTGGCAAGGGTGCCGAGTGATAAAATTAAATTAAATTCAGACTGCCAACTGTTCCAATCTATTGGTTTTTGCACTTTTAGGTTGATAAAAAATGTGATGTTTATAGGGTATTTACGTAAATAGAAAAAATTACGTCAGTCAGAAGTAAAGCGGCGAGAGT
This sequence comes from Tanypteryx hageni, assembly GCA_028673005.1. Taxonomy (NCBI): domain Eukaryota; kingdom Metazoa; phylum Arthropoda; class Insecta; order Odonata; family Petaluridae; genus Tanypteryx; species Tanypteryx hageni. The sequence continues at coordinate 54,339,043 of CM054118.1, read as the reverse complement.
AGGAGACCGTTGATGACACGCACATGGAAATTTCAAAGTCATAATTATACATTTTCTTCGAATTCGAATGAGCAGTTTTACCACATTAGATAAACATATTATTCTTGTTTAACTGTGTTCCTAATGTACTACATTTGACATTATAAGATGTGGCCATTTAGGTTCATTTTGCTTCGTCATATGATGATCTTTCAGATTTAACGGACTTTCGGCAATAATGGACACCTTATGCCCTCTATTAGTCCATTAAATCGAGGATACACTGTATACAGATGGAGCTATGAAATGCTTCTCTATTCAAACACAGTCAAGTTTTAAACATAGCAATTCACTAAAGGACTTTTTAGGAAGTGACCTCTAAAACTGAAAAATAGATTAAATGAATTGCGCCTTTCTTTAGTTATTCAACGTTTTTTGGGAGTTAAATCATACCTAGAAGACAGTTTTCGACTGCATGTTATGTGTACATTTTAATGAATGGTGAAAATATTGAGGTGCATGTTATGCATTAGGTGTGCATTATCTATTGAAAAATATGGTAAATTGCCAGAACTTAAACTGTAAGAACATCGTGTTTATTATGATACATTGCATTATGTTAGGTAATCAGTGAAGTCATTCAGCTATTATCCCACCTCCCACTATTTAACTGATCCAGTTTATCTATTTATGTGAGTACCAATGTCAAATACCAATGAAATATCTGACTAGGCGGGGCCGGCTTGATGGGGTATGCAAATTTTGCTTTTGCTGTAACTCATTTTTGCCATTTCGATTCTAAAATACAAAAAATGTTTGACATAATTAATAGATTATATTTACTACTCGCTGTATCTACAAAAAGTTGGAATATCTGGAAAGAGTTTGTTAAAATTATTCTCAAATCACTTTCATGCACTCATTGGCAAGCAAGAGTTGACAGAGCAAAAGATGTAATTTCCTAACTATCTTTGGTATGCCAGGCTTTAGAAAAACTCATAGAAGCAAGTGATGATTTGGTTGCAATATCGGAAGCATGTAACAACCTAATGGGTGTCCACATCAATATGCTGATCATTAACAACTAGTGACTACTTGACTATTGTTCCTCTGGTGGTATATTGGATAGCCATTAACATTTTCTCTGATTTCATTTCGAAATAATTTTTACATTTCCCCTTGCTCATGCAAATAGAAGGACGTAAGGAATCATATGTTTCTTGACTAATTCATGTAATACAGTGTCTTCTTGATGATCAGGCATTTCAGCGCAAACACCAATGTCAATATCATTGATTTCTCAGAATTCATCGAGATTTTCAAGTACTAATAATAAATGAACATGAGGAAGACCTCTTTTGGAATTCAATAGTGTAAATATGTCTTCAAAGTTCCAACTATTTGTTTTTTCCTAATTAAATACATTAGCTGAATAACCTTCGCATGAAATTCTCATACATTAATGTCCAGCCTGTTAGCCGTTTCAAATGTATACTATTTTAGATTTCTCCCCTCACTGTTGCATGCGATTGTAATAAAAAGATCAGACTTGCCAAACATGTATACAAATTAATATCATCCAACATAAAGCTTAAATTTTCAAGTATGTCATACTTCAAAGAAGCATTTTTCAGCCTAGCAAGTCTAGTCTCATTAGCTTTATTCAAATCTAAAACATGATGCATTTTTGTTTGGCCCTGAGTACAAAGAACTAATTCGATGATGCATGTCATCCAGTATTTTAAAACAGTATGGTCTGCTACCTGGAGGTAGTTTAACATCAGCTTCGGATGACATGAAAGACATAGCATTATTGTATTGGCAAATGTTGTCTCTGAAATTGTGAGACATATCATTGTTACCAGTAAATAAATTTTTTAGTGTTGGGAAACCATGTGAATAGTAAAGCAACCTTTCCATTCTGACAACAAGTATATAAAATGACTACATTTCTCACATGAAAAATGTATAGTACAACATTTCATACATTTAAGCGACAAATTACCGATGATGTTGGATGTCCAGTTTTGGATGAACAAAGACACAGTACACTTGAAATAAATGTGAAATTGTGGCTTCTATTTAATATATCTCAATATGTCATAAATTTGGCTATTCATTCTTTCTCTATTTCATGTTTATGTAAGATGATTACGCCTGTGAACTGGTCTGCCACATGATCTGTTTCCATTTCCATTGCAAATGCAATAAAACTGTTTAAGTTGTTTTAAAAATGAACTAACAGAGAAATATGGTAGCAGAAATGTAACTGAAGCCAGTCTAGCCTTCATGAAGTTAAACAGAGAATGGGGGACCAGTAGGATCAGTTAGGTTCAGCAGAGGTGAATCAGAGTGGTGACAGACGTACATATCCTCTCCTCTCACACTTCACTTATGAAAAGGTTGCATGTGCATTCCTTACCCTTTCATCCCTTCCCCACCATCTCTTCCTCACCACTACTCTCCATTCCTTTCCCCTCAACTCCAAGCTATTCTGAAGTCAGCATTACAGGAACCATAATTCATTTGAATAAAATTAAAAAGCTCCTGTTAAACTTTTAAAAAATTTGATAATTTTTGTGGCATATAGACATTTAGAGATTCAATATAAGACCATTTCCAACAAAATCAGTATGGGCAGTCTCTAGCTGTAAGACTGACAAGAAGAATATAAATTTTTAATATAAATTGCCGAAGGAAATAAAATGAATTTTCATTCATTTCATCTGAGAGTCACAAAAATTAAGTAATCAGCAACAGATTTGTTTTGACTCCCTTGTAAAAATTATTTAGAAATAATCCTGAATAAACAACAAAAGATTCATGATATCCTTCCAGCAGTTATTTCATTGATATCGAAATAGATATTTAAGTGTTTCACGTAAAAGCGTGTTGTGTGGATATGTCTAGTAGGCCTCTGGTATGGATCAAGCTTGCCTTAACCTTGTATTGTATGACTTAGTGCATCATTCACTGGTGGATAACATCTCTCCAAGCAAGGATGAATGCTTGAATAAGTTGTTTTTCAAGAAATTTATTTCTTGTTAAGTATTTAATTATGTAAGTGCCATATTATGTTTGATTTTATAAATAAGCTTAAAAAGTTATGTAGAAACCTGAACTCTACCTAAATGCAAGTAGTTCCCAGAGAATTTTCTCAGCAGTTAGTCCAAAAAAATCATTTTTATGACATGAATTTGGAGACTAAAATCACTATAAGCATTACTAAAACGAGCATGCATCATTTCCAGAATCATGGAGAATGGAGCTGGATGTTCAAACCAAAGTGATGAGAGGGGTGATATGATGGAAACGGCATGTGACCAAGAAGAAATACCATTAACTGGTAAGAAAAATAAATATAATCTTGAGACTAAAAATATGATATAGAAATGTGTATGGTGATGCATTAAATTTTTGTTGTAGTTTCAACTGTCTTAAATTGACTTTTGAAGTAATCTGTATTTAAACACACAATTTACAAGAAAATTTATTTTGAAATAACTTTTCACCATTAACAGAAAATGATAGATGTTTGACAAAGATCTTCATTGATGAAGAGTAATGGATCTTATAAGGTAGTGTGTTGTGGTTATGTGGTGGTGTTTTATGGGTCATGATCTTGCCATACTTTTAGTATGTCTTTTTTTGCAAGTTAATGGAAATTCAACTTGGAGCATTTTTTTCTTCGTCTTTCCTTCCACTGGGTCACAAGTCAAAAAATTTGAGAAACACTCTTTAAGGAGCACTTCCATCATATTGCATGCAGATTTGAAATATTTTGGTGTACTCTAATTATCAGCTATACAGTAATGACTTGTTCAACAGAAATTGCAAATAGAGTGGAACCTGTCTATGGCAGCCACTGACAGTTCCTGAAAATAGTGGTCATCTAATAGGTTGAGCCCATGAAAACGAGGAAGAGGTGCACGAAGATCAGGATCAGCTCACACCAGCCTTGTTATGGGAAACTTTGCTTGGTTTTGACAGGCTTGCATGTGGTCTCATTGAAGCAGAGTTTAACATGGACAGAAGCCTTAAATTGAAACTTGCTATTGAACAATGCACACTATAGCTTGTGTGCTTTAAGGTGGCAGTCAGAGATGCATGAGAAGGGAAGGAATGGGAAGGAGAAGCTTTTAGGGAGAGCCAACGTCAGAGCCTATGTGCAGTAACACAATTTTGGTTCACACAAGTCCAAATTTGCACATCAAATGCCCACACCTGAACACCACTTCCCCTATAGGTGATCCTGCGTTGAGGATGGACTTGCCCTACCATAAATGTGCATACTACACACTGCTAAGTTAAAGTGTTTTAGCTATACCATATCATCAGCTTTATAAATCTATACAGACTACAGCAATGCAGAGACGCATTAGAGATTAATTCCGCCAACCATCCACATCAAAAGACTCGGTGCTGCCAAAATGTTAGGTAAGGAATTGATTTAAATTAAAGTTTTAAAATTGTTTTATTTTTTAAAAATATTATCTTATCTTACGATTTTTATGTAAAAAAAAGTATATACATAACTTCCAAAACTCTGGGAATATAACCCTATTTTTTCCATAAGTCATCAAATTCATGCAGCACATTTTCTCCCAGGAACATAACTACCATGTTGTATGAGGGTCTACTGTATTGGTGATGTGATAACTTACTTTTAATAATGGAATATGAAATATAATAGTTACAAAATACAGACATCCCTCATTATAGTGCGCTTCATGTAGTGCAGTTTCATTATAGTGCTCTCACTAACTACTGAGTCATTAACACATTGTTTTGGATATAGTACATATATAACAAGCACATAACTTGCTTGTAGCATTTATTGTCTAATTAGTATTTGTAGTTAAGTTACGATTAAATTAAACATTATTAAACTATCCAATCTGCAAAAAATATAATCTACTCTATAGTTTCTTGGTGCTTTTTTGATGGCAGCAAATCTACATTAGATTTTGTCAATATCAGGATTAATAGATTTTACTTATCTGATCTCACTGTGACATGTCGCCTTCTATTTCTTTCTTATCTGTATATTTTTGTCAAAATCTTTCATGAAAAAGTCGTCTCTCGGCTTAAATACGAGTTCAGGAAAAAATTTGGCGTTAGGGTTAAGTCTCGTAGTCACCCATAGGTAGCAGCACGTCTCTCATTGCCTTTGCGTTCAAATGATAGTACTATATTTTTTGTCAAGTAAATATTTGACCTATGATGAATATTAATGAATAAATAATAAAGCTAGGATGTTGAATTTAGCAGTACCCGTGTTTTGTTGCTGTTGTTACCTGTTCTTTCGTTTCTAAATGCTATTGGATATTTTCTTTTGTTTCTAAGGGCTATGCATATGTATCATTAAGAATAGTTAGCAATTTGTATTATTTTTCATTATCCTTTAAAAGAAGTTCCTATTAGTTTTACTTGGCTATTGTAGTTATTGCTATAGCCATTGTAATGTTTATATGCATGTCAAAATATCATTCATGGAATCCATTAAAATTACATACATTAACTACGCAGACGATTACGCAAAATGCAATGATGGTTTTGGATGCTCAACTGTTTTAATTACGATAAAACTTGTGTGTGAAGTTATATACGATATACCATACACGATAAATCGATATGAACATGTATAATTATAAAATGCAATTTCTTAAGACAATGTAAATGTTAATTTCATTGGAAATAGACTTGGATTAAAAATTATCTTTGCGAGGTCACTATTGCTTTATTTGACCTTGTGTGAAATTGAAGTTGAATGAAATTATCATAACTGAATGTGGAACATTATTAAACAACGCAAAATTATTAATTGGTGTAATATTTCAAATGTCAACAACTAAACCATTTCCCACTCAATTCTTCAATCTCCAATAATGTATTCTAGGCTGTGCATGCATGCCCGGCACACTTCAGCATAAAATTTACGAAATTTACCTTTTTGTCAAAAATGGTGTAAATTTTTGGGGAGGTCGGCTTATATTCGGGCAGATACGGTAATATCCTTGCGCTAAAGGGAATTTCATTTAGGGTCATTCTCAAGCCAGTTCATGTCTAAAAATATATTACATGTACATGCAAACCCGTTGGGTAGGCAGCACTGAAGGTGCAGCAAGTTGGCCACTCTACCTTAATAAGCAAGAAAAGAAAATCTGCTTGTGAAACAAACGTAAACCCCCCTTCACCCTCATTCAGTCTTCTGTCTGATGTGGTATTAGTTATGCGGTTAGTGTGTCAATGGAGTTTATTTTCTATTTTTTTGAACCCTCGTATTATTTGCAATGAATCAAAAGCATGGAATTACATGTACTGAAGATAATTCTGAAAAGAAGCAAAGAAAAATTTTGTCACTTTCAGTGAAACTTGAAGTACAGGTAACTCTCGTTCAATGAACATTCATTGAACGAATGTTTGCTTTAACGAATGAATTGAATTATATAGCTTTACTTTTCACCGAAAATTGTTCACTTTAATGAACTAAATAACATGTATCCAACTCAAATCGAAGAAACTGATGTTCACGAAAGCTCTTGGGATCACAAATACTATGTTGTTCACCCCTGGATTCTTCATGTGTCCACTTTATCACGCATTTTTCCTATTGCCTACATTTCTTGAGAGACTTAATATGATGTCACCAAACGTGCTGTTTGTTACTCAAAATATATTTACAAAATATCCACTTAGACTTGAAGGACCTCTTGTATATCGATAAGGAAGAAGTGCACTATGCAGTCTTTCCCACAGCCATTCTATACTTTTGTCTGTGATTCGGATTGACTATGTTCAGTCGCATTCATTTTCTCACGGTTAATACATAATCGTTACATCACGAAGGTTTTTTTCAAGCATTTGCCATGGCCACATTTATCATACTTGCTCATACTTTTGTCATAACTTTTCGTTAATTATTTTCCCCGGAGATGTTTAAATCACGAGGAATTTTTAATTTTTTATTGACGGTGTTGGGAGGTTCTGTTTTTCATTTAAAAGTTGAATTTTCTCGTATCATACAACAGATGGCATTGTACATCTATGTTCGATTTTTGTTGCATTTTCTAGTTTATCCAATATTGTAGTTGCTTTGACAGACATTTTAATAGCTAAGAATTATAAATTCAAGTATTAAAAAAATCTTTTGTCTTGAACGCATCTGGAGCTTTAACGGGAAAGTCACAAATACTGATTAGTTTTTGGTAATAATCGGTAAACTGGAAGTGGGTGTTTACCCTTGTCACTTATCCATTATTTTGAAATATTTGCTTTAATATTTGATAAATGTAAAAATGTATTGGAATAAAAGTTGTAGGAAACTTAATTTTCTACAACCTTGGTTTGAAACATTTCCCCATATAATGCATTGTTTAAGAGATATCTTAATTTTTAGCTGCCACCACCATGTCACCTACTGATGACTATTGTTAACAATTGACGCTTATTTATGTGTTAGTAACGCTCCTTTTTCTTTTCTTAATTTTTGGAGCTTTCTGACTATATCCAATATCAGAAGGCTATGGTTTGATTTTATTTCTGTTCTTTGTAAAGTCTAAAATTTTCTCGCAGTTTATTTAAAATATTTATTATTATGTAGCGTATTTGAAATTTTTAGAAATATTACCGATATGGAGAAAGTGTTGGCCACATAAGATTTTTTTTCCTTTATTTTAAAGGAAAATTATGAAGTAAAACCTCAATTTACCAATACTATAATGTTTTAGGAAGGCACATTATTTGCTCCTTGTAATTTCTGCATACTAAACAAATTAATAATGTGTTAAAGCAAAACAAAATTTATACCAACTTCACTCTATTTATAAGTAGTAATTAACCGTCATCTTATTTGTTTTCATTTCAGATTCTGCTCTGTGCAAACGTGCTGCTCAGGTGAAAGAGAAATTTCAAGATGACACTTACGGATGGATCATGAGGACTTTGGATGTGATTTTCGAGAACTTTCAGGAGGAACAAAGGGCAAAGATATTAGCGGATCTCACCCAAGTGGTTGAGAGTTTATGCCTCCAGGACATAGAACATAATCGATCCAAAGAGCTGTTTGATAAATTCTGTCGCCTCCATCCTCTAAAAACAGCTACCCCAGATTTCAACTACACGTCAGAATTCAAAAAATATCTGGCGAAGGAGGGAAAGGTTGATAAGGAAAGAGCTCTGAAACATCCAAAGTATTTGAAGTTCTTGGAAAGTGTGAAGGAGAAGGAAAGGGGAAAGGAAATAAGCCAAACGACCGCAATATCTGTTGAATAAGATAGAATGCATATGGAAGAGATTGGAAAACCAAGTGTACCTGATTACTCAAAATGAAATGTTTTTTGTGTTTGAATTTTGTATTTGTTGAGAACTTGAGAGAGTTTTTGCTCTTTAGTAAACTAATTGTTTCTGAACTATGCATTTAAAATGCTATTTTTTAAATGTAAAAATGCCCTTTAGGCTTTTTTATTGTAACCCATCATGTCAGTTGTAAAAGCAATAATTGAGAAATATCTCTTTTTTGAAATGTTTTTTTTTTGCTATTAAAGTTGTTTTTTTGTTACTGCCAACTTCCTGTGTCCCTCAGTTTAAAATTTTACACTATGTTATACTTCATAACAGGGGTTCCCAACCTGGTGCTTGCGAGCACTGCTGTGCTCTTGGGCAGCTTGATTTTGCTCTTCGGCAGCCTGGTTGTGCACTTCTGCCATGCTTAAATTGCATTTCCTATCATCATTAATATAAGTAGTTGTTTTCTTTCTAAACGTATATAAGAACATTACTAATAACATTGGTATTGGTTTGATTTTAGTATTTATGACCATTATTTTTTTTGCAAAAGTATAGTTGGGTGACCCCCTCTCCCTTCATTGTACCTCCCTTTTTAATAAAAATTATAAAATGCATGCAATACTTTCTAATGCCTATTATAGTGTTGAAATGCATTTTAATACTCTTTAAAGCACGAGGAAAAATCTATCAGATTAAACAAGAAAAAGTTATGTTTACCAAAAAATCAGTTAAATACAGCAAAAAGACGCAGGTAACAAACAGGTGAAAGCTTGCTGTGGACGAGCTGTCGCCACACACAAATTGAATGTAAAAAGTAAAAAATTTCTTACAATTAGATAAAAAATCTTATGTAAGCATTGGTCATACTCTCTTTCCTCCCAAGGGGGGTTATTTATAGGTGCCAGGGGCTTAACTACCTAATGTCTCATATGAAAAGGTGTTCTTTGAAGTGCACCGAAATCATACAATACATGGGATCGATGGCTTCACTTCCTCACTTAAGAAATACTTGCCATATTTTTTACCTGTAAAATATCATCGACCTCGGCCGAGAATCGGATCCATAATACTTGAAACCATTGAAGAGTATTTTAACCACTGCTGCACTGGCGTCAACCTCTTTAATAAGTATACTCAATATAATAGAATAATGAATAAATCTTATTTTTCTTGTCTCTATGACATTATAAGGATTGCTAGGCATAATATAATATTTTGAACCCATTTCTCCAAATGGATTAAATTTAATAAAAGAAACAAACATTACTATAATTTTTTATAATTTCAGGCTTTTCAAAATATCAGTAGCATTTGTGTGAGAGAGGGTGAGGGAGAATTCTTTATTAATATACAGGCAATGATAAGTAATTCAGCATGGAAAATATTTAAGATTTACATAGGGGGGCCCTGTATTATTTACTGTGGGAGGCCCCCCAGATTTTCTGGTACTCCCCTGAGGATGTAGCTTGGTGTTTGCTTGATATACCAGAATACAACATTGAATAGGTTGGGAACCCATGCTTTATGGTATACAGAGTTGACTGAATTCTACAGGCCATGAAGTATGGGAACTTCATAGATCATAATATTTTGAATAATATATTGTAATTTGACTTTTATAGGGATTAATGAATGTTACAATAAAACTAAGGGTTAACTTTTTAGTGCTTTTTGTCATTGCTGAAAAGCACTATTATCTTTCTGATGTCTATTCGTCTGTCTGTATGCATATATAAGGGAAGAATTGGCTGAACCGATTTCAACCAAATTTGGTACATAGAATCTTTATATAAATACATGACCAAAATGACATATTTCGACCGGCAAAATAAAACTTTTTGGTAATTATGAATTTGGAAGGAATAGGCAATTACAGTGAAATTTTGTATGAAGGAGGTGTGCAACATAAAGAAACAAAATCAAGATGTGTAGGTTTAAGGTAAAAATCTCCAAATGCCGTACTACTACTTAAGTTAAAAACTCCCTCAAAGAAAAGGAAAGAGGGAGGGAAATTTTAAAAGATTAAAAAAATTTTTAAAATATAAAAAGGAAAAATACCTCACCCATTCAAACAAATACTCCAATCGGCTTTTAGGGCCAGGGACAGCAGATTGACACCCAGGTTTACGGGAGGCTTCTCCGTGCCTGTGACTACCAATCATACACAAATCGGGAATGCTAAGGCAAAAGGTGCAGCAACCCTTGTCGTAAAACAAGCAAATGAAGTCTGGAAGGAAAATAAAATAAAAAATTGGTGGGGCCGATATAAGGAAGGTGAGAGGAAAGGGACTGATATGCATGTTTCAGCTACCAAGTAGCACCCTTCAGAGTCCTGAAGGTAAGATAAGGTGCAGGCAGGGACGCTCGGTGTTTATATATAATGCCAGAGGAGGGGTGGTGGAGGTTGGGGAAGAAGAAGACGGTTTACTAAGACAAAGGGAAGAGGAGAAGGGGTGGTACGGCATTTGGAGATTTTTACCATTTTAATTGTGCCGTGAAGCTCTTTTCCGTATACAAGATGTGCAGCGTAAATATAGAAATCAGGTCTGCCACAATACAAGTAATAAAAAAAATTCTTTTTACAAGTATTTATGCTGAACTGTCCATATCAATTTTAACCAAATTTAATATTTATAACGGAATGCCGGTAGTGCAGTGGTTATGACGCGACTCGCCTGCTGCTCGAAAGGGCAGCAGACACGAGTGTATCCCCCTGCCATACATCAGCCATGGTGTCTCGCGTTCCAATTTTTCTCATGACGAATATGTCTCGCGATGAATTTGTTTCACAACAAAATTGTCACGCAACAAATTTGTCAAACAATTAATTGGTGCGCAACAAGTTTGCTGTGCAATGTATTGATGCACAACAAATTTTTCATGTGACAAATTGATATGCCATGAACTGAAGAGCCATGAATTGACATGTGATCAATGTATTGACAGTATACGACTTCGTACTCAAATTCAAGACGACCCCCAATTTTCAAAAGCTAAAATTTGGAAAAAATCTCGTCTTGGATTCGAGTAAATATGGTATTTTGATCTTGTGAGAATATTCTTTCATAATTACCATTTCTGTTTTCAAAGAAACCAATTCAATTCTCTGTTCAAAGATCACATCCTGCTTATGTTGAACAATTCTTCTTATTTTTCATGTACTTCTTGATTTAAAAAAAAATGAGATAATTTCATTCTGAATAATTTTTATGCTTTTGATGAAATTTACAAGTTTTCATATTATCAAGAGGAAACAGCATCATTGTGTAGTTAATTTGCTTACAGCAAGTTATCAAAAAAAGTATGTCCCAAGCAAGTACAGCAAGACCCCATTAATCTGAACCTCTGTAATCCAAAATTTCAGTTAATCCGAACAGGATGTAAAAAAATTGTCATAAGAAAAAGTTTTATTTATTCAGATGAAAATTGATTGAATAAACTTACATATTTATAAATTAGTCCTTATTTACAAAATCTGTTATTTTCTTCTGATAAAATGTTGAACGATGAGAAGAGGCTGCAAAGTCCCACCAGTGCTTCATAAAAATCACATCTGTAGGTGTGGCTTTACTGTGCTGCTCTATGTACAGCAGAGCGCGTTCCAACGCTTCCAATCCCTCAATGTGTGAGATTACTTCTGTTGTAGCTTCGACCGAATCACTTTCATTCGAGTCAAAACAACGCATTATCGAATTTGTTGAATTATGACACTTTTGATGTGTGATGATTGCTGAGAATTCAACACTAAAAATGACTCAAAATTGTTCAATATTAGTATGATTCTTTTTCAAGTCACTGATGGTTGCTTTTCCGACACGAAACTCTAAGGCACTTTAGCCTTTGCCAATGTGTTTGAGCAATTCCAACTTATGTTTTAACAAACACGTGCTGTGCTTACGGTTTTTGGATATTTATACGGCGACAGTAATTTAAAACACCGGGGAAAGCCCTGCACTACATTACACAGCTGTACGCTAAGACAATAGAAACAGCAATGTAAATTTACAAAATGAGAAGCAAAGTGAAATATTGAGCCCAAAATTTTTGAGCTGAAATATTGTCTAGACAATCATTTTTTCATGTTAATTGGATAAAAATAATTTTCGTGGTATTTATGAAGCTGCATGCAGTTGCATGGTGAGTGTAATCATCTTGAAATGGTTATGTGCAACAGAAAATAAACAGTCATTGAAAAGGATGCTCAATAAGGCAATCAAAATGTTAATCAATGGTTGTCATAGCATTACTTAAATGGACTATGTATGCCACTTTTCTACAAATATCAAAATTATTTTTAAAGTATGGTATGAACAGAATGAATTCTATCTATTATCATTACAAAATAAAACAAAAATCAAGCAAGCCTCCTGCTATGTATCCCTCAATATATAACAATCAGTTTTAATTTTCGATGTTAAATCTGAAAGAATAAAATGACAATGTAGATAACCAAGGAAATATTTAATAAAAATGATTTGAGGATAGTTTATTTATAAATGTTAATAGTTTATTCTTACACAAAAAAAGAAAAATTATCATTACTTATATTTAACAATCATTTCTTGAACAAAAGTAATTACATCACCATTCTCATTATCAGATTACTATAGAGATAATATAATATTTTATTCAGAATTTTTAACAAATTGCCCTATCTCATTGTGTAAATTTTACATTACTTTGAAACAGTTACATGTCATAACATTATCAAGTTACATATTCCATAGATGAGGTATAAATATACAGAAATTCCTTTCGGAATATGTTTTAATTTATTTATATTCCTTGTCATAATGCTGAGTCATGCTCTTACTAGCAATAATAATAAAAATACCTGTGAACTTCTTTGCGAGGCATTTGGAATGTGGTATGTTCTTGTAAATATATGTCCAAGGAATGAGAGTTTTTCTCCATCCTTTGTGTTCAGATCTAATGAGGTCAATAGGCAAGAAAAAGCTTTAAACAGTAAGATTTCCAAGATCTATACTGTTGAGAGAGCTGCTTGCTCTCCCACACATGGTAAATTTTTCGATTTTGGTTTAACCATGTAGTACTTATAAATAGTGGTGTAGATACTATAAATATAATGGAGAATGTATATTTTTAGTGCTTTGTAAAGCCAAAAGGTGATGTATGGTTTACATGCATAAAATGGAACAATTAATGTTTTGTCTATTTCATTCTCTTGACACCCTATTCTCATAAATGTTTCCTTCTCATGGAAAGCATTGACTCACTCCTTTTGAAGAAGTGTTTAAATCTATTTTTCATCTATTCATCATTTATATCTATCAATGTTCATAAACTTCAGTGTGGAATTTTTCATAAGGCTTCTCCCAAGGAAAACTTCTCTTTTTTAAATAGTAACATTCTCAATAAATGTCACAATTTATTATAGCCGTAATAAGATTCATGCTTACAGATTCAAGAACAAGCACTTAAAAATGCTTGTCTTGGATATAAAAAACTAGATATGCATTTCAGCTACAAGCCGAAATGCGCATCTGGTTTTTATAACCTTGTTGCAAGTACTGAAGCTACCTGAGACAAGCATTTTTAAGAGCTTCTTCTTGAATTTTTTCAGCCATAAGATGAGTCCAATTATTCCCTGTTGAATGCTTCCACATATTTTTTGACAGACAGATTTTAATCCTCATCCACATTCCTTTATTTGGTAAATTTCTTATTAATAGAAGCATTTCTGAAGTCACATTTCTTGTGACACATAAAAAGGATCCCTCTTTTACTTGTTATATTATAAATTTCTTTAAAAATTAATATTAACAATTTTTTTAAGAAGAGCTATAATGCTAACATGAATTATTGGATTACATTAAACGCTAGTGGAGATTGCACATGTTAGTTCAACTTTACAGTGAGATCAGGGCTGGGTTTGGTAATTCTTCCACCTGTGGCAGTGTTGAATCCAGACATTGTTGACCAGGAGGGAAAAATGAAAACTTGGGTGGTATTTTTAAAATAAACATTAGTTTGAACGAACATAAATAGTTTTTAATTATAGCTATAAAAATATCACATTGTATCAAGTATTATATAATTATAAATCTTGCATGATATTTCGACAGCCTCACTATCACTAGAAAAGTCTATGGAATGCGTAATACGCGAATATCAAACAAGTTATTAAGTCACATGTATATAATATAGTCTAACTCACTGAATAGAATATATGATTGTATAAGTAAATGCTTTAAATTAACCTGAGTTGCCACAGAAAATACTTTGTGAAATATAATTATGGTCCCACATGATGTTACAAGCTTCCACAGACTGGAATAATACCAGAAAAGCCTGTAGATTTCTTTTTGATATTTTCCACCATTTTCTTCAAATCTAATTGGACCTGGTGAGATCACATAGGGTAAAAAAATTGGACTTCGAAAGGTATAGTTGGCAACTCATTGGGTACCTCGATGACAATTTTCATGCAGTCCTGCAGTTTCCTGACCCATTCTATTTCTTAACTTCGTCATTCATCATCTATTCATTGTTCTGAATGAGCATTCAACACTTGCAGTAGACACCAGAATCCAACATAGCTTTACATGCAAAATCTTCAGTTCCACACATCCAATATTGGATTTGAAAATTAATTCCTAAAAGTTCTTCTTATTGTCTTCACATTCGGCTTCATTATATACTTAAATGAAATGTATCATTCCACAATGCTTTCATTTTGTGATTGGTCGAAATTATCGCTTGATGTCACTTTCGACATCATCATCATATTCTCAATTTTAGGAACCAATTAAATTTCTAAATACTAAATAAAATTTTAATAATTTTCCTCGGGGGGAATTTTATTTCACAGGGCATGAAAATCCCCCTTGTATTCAACACTTACCTGAGGCAAATAGGAAAAGTACTTCCTGTTATCCATTTAAAACTACTGAGCATATTTTTAGATAGGACATATACTAATTAAAAGAGGACAAAAGAATTTGAGCAGAAAAAAAGAATTTTGTTTGTAATTTTTCTCACAATGGAAATGTTCTCTCATGGAAAAGATGGCCTATGATCTGATGGCAGTTTCTTCTGTTACTTCCATTGATGATTGTGAAATGAAATGGATTTAACCACTCTGTAAAGTTTTAAAATAATAGATCTCCATTATGGAAATTATGCTAATACAACATAATTTTGATAAAGGATGTCTCTATAAGGTAAAAATATTTCCTTTTAAATTTTGGGGAAAAAGAGAAAATATCATTATATAATGAACATTTTTAATATGGTGAGTCATATTGGAAAAATAGCCAAAAATATTTTCATCACACTTCCAATTTACACAGTACATCACCATTTTGAACTTCGCGAACAATTGGTTCCGGAAAGCTGACGCGAAATGCAAATTCGCGAAGTGCAAGTTCTCTTCCCATAAGACACCATGTTATTACGAGAGAGTGGTTCCCAGCCAAACTAAAAAATCACTTTTTATCATAAACAATACAGTTTAACAGAAAATAAAAGAAAACCTAACAGAAAATAAAAACCTAGCATCATAAAGTGAAAAACATTATTTTAATTACTTTCAAAACGCTAAATAGAAAATTAAAACCCAGCATAACAAAGCGATGCACAAATGTTTTTCTGGATTCTACAACAAACATTTCCAAGCCGCAAAAACACACTAGCATTAAAAAGTGATTCCATTTCTTTTACTAATTATTTTAGAAATGCATAACAGAAAATCAAAACCTAGCATAATAAAGTTATAACATTTCTTGTAGTAATCGCTTTCATAATATGCGGCAGAAAATCTTACGTTACAAGATGATAGCAATTCTTAGATTTATATTAAAAATTCGTATTAATGAAAACCTAACAAAACAACTTCCTTAAATTACATTCAAAATACATAGATAATAGCATTAAATATTTCGGTCAAAAACCAACAACCTCATACGCGAAGAACAAATATTTTTAATGTCATACTCGTAAAAGTTGTGAAAAACTAAACGTGCAGGACACTTTTCTATTACCCAATAATTTCTAATTTGACCGCTAGATGCCAACAACTTCGACTGTTATCATAAATAGCGCTGTTGCAGTTAGTTTTAAAATGAGCTACAAAAGAATTAAGTCGATGGTTATCACGTTTGTTTACTTTGAAAACTGTTAATAATGGAAATTATAAATATAATATAATAATAATGCCTATTTCTAGGGTACTAAAGTTTAAAATGAACTTAGAAACAAAAAAGTAGAGGGAGTTCATGCTTGTTGGCATTGTAAACGCATGACGCGAAATGCAAGTAATATGAGTGAAACACAAGTAATGGTCATAAAAGATTTTGTCGCGAAGTGCAAATTCAAGAACTGCAAGCACGCGAAGTTCAAAAAGGTGGTGTAATTATATCATGACCTGAATCAGTGGCAGAACTAGGACGAGGCAGTAGGGCAGTGTCCCAGCCCAGTTGCTACCCACTTGATAGTCTATAATTAGTAGCTAATTAAATAACCTTGAGAATCATTACATGTATCCATAATATAATAATAATTCCCGATGTGAAATTTTCATCGTGCAAATCCACAAAACCAATGAAATCTTCCCTAATTTTATTTTCATTAACATACCTAATAACAAGGCTTAATTGAGACACCATAGTTATATCAGTAGTTTCATCAAATAAAATGGAATAATATTTTCCTTCCCTCACAAAGTTTAGGATTTTTTCCAAAATTTCATCGCAGCAACAATCAATAATTGAGTTCTGAGTCGTTTTTGAAATGTATGTGGCATTTGCGCTAGAAGATTTCAGATGATTTTCAAGATCCTGGTCACCACCACGGATACGTAATTTCAATATAGCGCGAAAGTTTCCATCGTTCGTAATGCTTTCACTGCTCTCAGGCCTGTCTGAAAAATTGCCGTCATCCCTATGGCCTCGAAATGGTATATTTTGTCTACCTAGAGTGATGATCGTGTCAATAATAGGCAAAAGACGCTTTCGATTCTCTTGAACTTGCTTCAGTCTTCCTGAAATTAACATGTTTTGAACTTCAGTTTGGGGCTTGCCAAAGTTCCTTAAAAACATTTTTGCCGATTCTACAGAGATATTATGATAAGCATTGCCTTGGTGTTTTTCAAGAACACCATCCTTACCCAATAATTTTGAAAATGCAGTAAGCGGCTTTGAAACTAAAACCCCAGTCTGAGTGTTACATTTAATTGAACCAACAGTTGTAGGAGTGAACAAGAAACAATATTTACAGTAAATTCCCTGCTTTATTGGAGAATATACTACCCAAGTGTATCTATTTAAGTGAGTTTGATTGAGGTATCTGTTTTCAACTTTGCCATTCATTTGATGCTCAGAAAAAGGAAAGACATAATTTTTAGGTGGACAAAACGGATTTTCTAAAAAATTTTCTTTGTTAAATTATCTAATTTTCCTCCTAGGTAAATACCTATATCATTCTTCACCGTTGCACTACTATCATTAATATAGTGTTCGATATCTTCCGAATGAACCGATGAAATAACTGAACTGTTATCTTCATAAGCGTATACATCTCTCTTCAAGGGGTCGACAGGTAGTAGTGTAGACACTGCAACTTCCACTTCTTGATTGCTCGAATTTATTATTGATTCTTTTTCTGAAGAATTGAGATGAAAATGCAACGTTTTCTGGTGCTTTTGTCTGTTTGATTTCATTTTAATCAAGGTATATCTGAAAATGTTCAAATAATGATTCAAGTTAATATATACAAAATTTAACTATACATCTTCAATGCTGAATAAAGTATAATAGTATGACTAAATATATAAATTCCCTTTTAAAGATAAATTCCGCAGAATAATTTTAAAATAATAATACTTTTATCAGACATTGTTTGTTGCATTTTTAGCGCTTTGAATTCAAATATAGAGAAAATAAACAATAAAAACTTCGTAAGAAATCACTTACAGATAATTGTAGAATTCTTCCGCTGCATGTTTGTCGACTATCTCCAAAGAAGTAATAATCACTCTTGAAGTGATGGTATTTCAAATACTTGTAGAACTGCTGCTGTAATGCTAAATTGTGGGACACGATAAAACGCAAAACCTGATTGTCTGTACCGACTATATACTTCTGCGACACTTGCAACTTATAGCACTTCTCCGGAAACTATCACACACGCGCTAGCGAATCACTGAATGAATGATCTTAAAACGCTCGTAAGCTCTTGAAAACAGTGACGGGAAAACCCAAGATAGAGAAAGGTCCCTTGTAAAGGATTTTGGGAGATGGAAGAGCTCAGAAGTGGGGAAGCACTCTAAGCAAACGGGGGGGAGGGGGAAGATGGGCGGGGGGGGGGGGGAGATGGGCCGGGGGGGGGGGAAGATGGGCGGGGGGGGTAAATTCCAAAATGTTTATTTAAAAATATCATTGTAGTCCTTTTGGGTAAACCCAAGAAGAGACATCTAAAAAGCTTCTTAAATTATAGCCATTCGTATGAACAAAACGAACCGACACCAGTTAATGAGGGTGGAAAGAGAACCAAGCCATAAAACGATGGCTTTGTTTCATCTTTTTACCGGCACCTAGCCGATAGTGTAGGTCGTTGACATGGCCTTCGCCCCTACTCGCCATCGAGAGAGAGAGGAATCATATGATACTATCTTTACTGCACCCGGTGCGAGGGTTCTCCAAAAGGCTAGGCGACCAGAGTGTGCACATTGAGCGCATTCGAAGGCAATGTCCCACGTGGGTAGGTTCATTCCCCTTCAGTCGCCATTCGTTGAAAATCCTGGGAATGCCATTCTCCTCCCCACCACCCCAATTAGCAAGTTTCAGCACTGTCCAGGGTGACACTATCTCCAACAGACCCTTTTTGCATACATCGGCAGCGACCAGTGGCGGCTCGTAGCTAAAATTAGTGGGGGTGCTGCTCCAGAAAATTTTTAGCCTTTGTTTTAAAATTGTGTTTTGTTTTTTCTTTCATTTTGTTTGAATTTCTAAAACCATCTTTTGTCCACGGTACATCACCTCCAAACAGCAAACACGGGAAGCAAAACAGTGCATTTTTTACTTCACAGCCACAAAGCCAACTTTTCCGTTGGTACCATTCAGAATTAAAGCTACGAATATATTTCTTGTTGTTGCTTTTGCCTGGCTGAGATATTAGAATATCAGGTGTTGAACGACCTCTTTTCTTAACTGTAACTTTCTCATGGAGAGATAGCTGTGAAAACTTAAGCTGTTGAAGTTCACTTACAGTCACAGAACTTATTTCTTGGGGATGCAAGACCATGGTTAAAGTTTTCTGTTAAATAAAAGAACCGAAAAAAAATGAATCAAATAGAATAGCTGGAAGCAGAATAATAATCTAATTCTACACTCTTCTATACTTGATCACATTCAAGAATATGGTACACGGTTTTTAAGCACAACACACGCTGAGTAAAAAAAAACTTCCTTCCACCATCACGCCAGAGCCGGCACTGTGAGAGCAACAGTGCTCTCTCTACCTGGCAGTCCCGCCTTCCTCCCCACCCCCCTCCTATGTGCGCATGCGCACAACAGTCAAACACCACGTCGCTGGCACTGTGAAGCACACAGTTCCATACAAAGATTTTTGTATCTTTTTCATAAACTGGGGGATGGCTACTGAAGTACTGACATTAAGCTTAAGGAATATATATTGTACTACAAAAATAAAGAAAGAATTAAAGAAAAAAGGACTTATTATATTAAATGTTATCGATAATATCAAGTGGAAATAGGGGGTGCTGCAGTTCCGCAGTGCCTATACACAAGCTGCCACTGGCAGCGACATAAAGACAAGAAGCATGGGAAATTTTGAGGAAGAATCTATTCAATAACCTAAGCCTACTGAAGAAACCATCCCGCCACCTGACAGCCTGCTTATTCTCTTGTGTCCCAGAGTGTACCCAAGGGGGAGAGGGGGGGGGCGATCGCCCCCCCCTTGGATCCGTGCATGTGGGAAAGATTGATTCTAGAGTTGTATACTTAGTTTCAGATAATAACAGAGTAAATAGAACTATGTTTCAGATGTTTTGTGGAGGGACTTTACGTACAAGTTTTGTAAATCCTATGGATGAGGATCATAAGGTACTCATCGTATTTGATACTGTCCACCTTTTGAAATCCATTAGAAATAACTGGCTTTATCAGTGGAAAACAAATCAAACATTTTATGTCCCATCTTTTAATGCTGTCACTCAATTACTATTATTTAATTCAAGATTTTTTTGAAGAGAATAAAAACATAATTTGTGAGATCCATGATATTTTAAATATCAAAACCATCATTGCTATCATGAATAAATTTCATGATATTACTTTTGATGATTAACATTTCCATGAATTTTAATTTTTTAAATATTAGAGACTTCAAACTTGGTACCCTTACTAATGGGACCATGATAATGATAAATATCATCTTGATTTTGTGCATGGACCATCAATAGTCACATTCTATTTAATGAAGGCCTGCTGCCTCTTTTATACAAGACTCTGTTGCATAATGTAAAATTTTAGGATATTGAACCTCTGGTTCCATCAGCCCATTCTGCTCCTTCTCTAATGGCATAAATAATCCTTCAAATGACTGGATTGGCATATTGCTCATCAGCCAAAACTTTAGGTTCCACCATGGTTGTGTTGGATTTTACCCTTCCCTTCATGAGTAGGTTCTACAATCGGTGTCTGAGAGGCAGTCGGTATCATTGTTTACTTCCCCATCTATATGTTATCATAACATCAAATTCCTGTAGGTGCAGTGCCCACCTTGCTAGTCATCTCGATGGGTTCTTCAAATTGGCCAACCAACACTGGGAATGATGGTCTGTGACTATTCGAAATGGCTCTGAATTTAGTTGCTGCCCATACAACAGCCAAGCATTCCTTTTCTGTCATGGAATAATTAACTTCATTCTTGTTCAGCATTCTGCTGGCATATGCGATGACCCTTTCCTCACCATCCCAATGCTGCATGAGCATGGCACCAAGTCCTCTATTACTTGCAACCAATGAAACATACGACATGACCACAGAGAACGGAAGTTTAACTCACTATTTCTCCAAGTTATTCCCCTGCCAACAAGCAGCGGGGCAACCAGAAGATTCCCGAAGAGCTAGAATTGGGTGAACTGCATCAGATTAGGTATTTGGACTTGCGCATTAGCCTGAATCAGTGAGAGAAGGCGAAACAAACAAAGAGCTGCATCTCTCGGGTCGTTTTGTGCATATCTTAACAGTTGAAAAAAAGGGGTGCCTGGCAAAATCAGAAGATGTTGATTGATCAAAAACATTTTTTCCCTTTTTGTTAGGCTATTCAAAAGGCAACTTTTCCGCACTATGCTCCGTCGAAATTCGAAAGAAATTGTTTTTCGCTCACCTCTAACGATCAATGTGTCATTCGTCTGAAACAGCTGTTTGCACTATAAGGTGAAAATGATAGATCGACCATACTTAAGCGATGTGATCGATGTACAAATTTAACCTCCCAACAGATCCATTTGACTACTCGATAACCACAATGTTTCAACTTTCTTAAGTCCACCCGAAATGCACATGGTATATTGAAATATTTAAACATGGACGTGAATTGGATTGGTCCTAATAACCATGTCTTCTAATTAATGCTAAACTAAGGTTATAATCCCATTAACAATCATGTTGAGTTCAACAACTTTGCATCACTATATCTTTTAATTTCCAATAGTTAGGCACTCTGCATTGGAAAAGCAATTATAACTTGAGAGACCAAATTGAAGGAATGTCAAAAATGTTAATGTGGAGGTATGAACCTGATACAGCATTCCTTTAACTAGGAATAAAAATCAAATTTTCACTAGCATGGCTAAGACATACTCAACTAAAATTAAAACTGAGAGGTCAATCCCATACTGATTATTGCTCAATATGAGATAATTCTGAACAAATCAATTACATTAACTCAAAGTTAATTCCAAATAAAAATGTATAAATAATTCCTTACCTTTTATTGATGTCTTCATTTCACAGCCAAGTGAGAATGGTTTTTTGGCATCTCTCTGCTCCTGCCCGGAATACAGTTAACTGATGAACGGTAATAACCCATAGCTCAGAGGTGTGTACTTTTGGCTTTCTTTCATTTTCTTTAAGTCTAGAGCTTAATATATAATGCTTCAGTAAGCTGTAGCAAAAATTCAATTACATTCCATACTTTCCCAAAAAATCTTTTTTTGGTCATCGAGCAATCAGATGAGTTTAATCTACATAAATAACTTGATTGAGATAATGTCCTGAATATCTACTTATTTTATCCATTGGCAGATATGAATTATGACAGCATTATCAAACAAAAAATACATTTGTTAAGAGCCAGCAGATTTTCTCATTTAATGACTTTTAGGTTATTTTTCATTATAATTTTTTTTTTCATTTTTAACTCCTGTCAGTCTACTTCGAGTCTAGGACAGGACAATATTTTGATATTTTTTTAGTCATTACTTTTTAAGCTTTTATAATCAAAGAATTTTAAATACATTTTTGGTGACATTCATTGGACAGATTCACAATTGTGCTATGGTAAGTTTTCCAAATATTTCTCAGAAAATTTTATTATCTTTAATGAAATGATATAAATCATTATTCTGCTAAATTTGTAACAATGTAATTACTTCAGTTAATCACAATTCAGTTTTACAATAAATGAGTTGAAAACAAATTAACAGCTGATGCATTATGCCAAAAATGTCTTAGTTGTGTTTGAAATAGAGAATGCTGTCAGTTTATAAGAAATTCATATGATACCTATTTAAATGTGCATCAGCCATCCATCAAGTAATGGTCATATTTGAAAACAAAAGTCTAAAAACACATTGGGATATTTTTTGTAAAAATGTTACAACATTTTAAAGACAATAAGTCCAAACCAGGACTAATGCAGGCTGGTTTCCCAAAGTTGATGTCCTGAATTGATTACTTATATTGACAGGAAATGTTTCAGTATGTGTTAGTCATTCCAAGGAATTCTCCTACCATAACTCTCCCATAGTTTATCAGTGATAGAGAAAAATTGGAAACCAAATTAATAGAGCATTATCAGCTTTAAAATACTAAAAGCAATGTCAAAATCTCTTTCTGACATATTTTGCATGTATGTTTTTAAATAAACAAATTTAATAAATGTTACTGTTTATATGCTAATATGTCTGTATCAACTGTCCATTGCTGAAGAGTAGTTGAGTGGAAAAGAAAATAACCCATTTGTTCAGTCGTCTATGTTCAAGCTGAGTTCGGTAATAATCGTCTCCATGGCAACAATCCGATAAAATGCAATTTAAAATGCAAAACCGCTTTGTTTTAGTAGAAATTCAAGAAAATACGATCAATTATCAAAATTCGATGATAAGAATTAAAATCTACATTCTTTTCCGCTTAGAAGAGTACAAACTTCGCTCTGATATCACAATTTTAAGATATTTTAAAATATCAAAGTGAAAATTTCTGCACGATGGATTTGAGATTTTCTATGTAAAACAAATAGGGAAAAAACATTCCTGGAATCGAACCCGGGACTTCAATCTTTGCTAAATAAAATATAACCCAGAGGTGGGCCTTGGCAGCACGAGCCTCATACCGAGTTTCATGAAAATCGGTCCATTGGTGCAAAAGTTGTTAGTAGGGGGACACACATGCATGCACGCACACACACACACACACACACAGAACCATTTCATAAGGCTATGTTTCCTTTGAAAACCAGCCTAAAAAAGAAGTTTATAAAGAATAATATCAAGAATGAGAAAGCTATTTTTGTTCAACTTTATTATGCAGTGTGCAAATTTCACAGGCAGTAATTCTTCAGTTACCACAAGTCAGACAGGCTTAATTTCCAAACTCTGGGCATTAGAAAATACCTGGTAATTTTTCTCCCACACATTGTCCACAGAATCAAACAACTCATTTGATTTTGATGTCCTTTTCCCAAATCACTTTGTTTTGCTGTGGCACACAACACATTACAATTTTAACACACTTTTCTGTATCATTATTAGAGAGTTAGGATAAGGATGTAAAAATAAAATAAATTTTTTAAGTTGTGAATTTCCAAATAAAATGACAACATGAAGAGCACCCTTTAATTCACTGCGCCAGTTAACTATTTAGTAGCGCAGGCGTACTGAAAAAATGAAAATTCATGTAATTGTTCATCCGTTGATACATATTTAAAAAAACATCAGTATCGTTATATAGTATTAATTATATTTTTTTCAATTTTCTACAAATGATAGAATAGGTAAGCTAAAATCTGCAAAGCAGCTATGGACCAACAATTAACAGACTTCCATTTTTCACTCAAAAGTGATTTTTTTGTTTTACATCAAAACTTGGAACACGAGGTCTCTTTATGTTCGTTATTTTTCTTAAAATAGCATCACGACACCTTATAAACCACCTCTGTAACCCCTAGCACTGTAGCATTTTTTATCAAGCCACAAATAAATAGGATAACTTTATCGTCCTTGAAGTCTCAAATCACCATCATGATAATAATCACTCTGTCGTTCATTTATGATACAAGGTGAAAAATTGTATTTGCACATTCAATATTTCTACACTTTTTTCAGCCTTACATTTAAAAGTTAATGAGGTTATATACAAAAGACGTGCAATCCGTATTTTGCAACAAGCACTGATTAAGATCACCTGCAAAAATGACGAATGCGAACTAGTCTCCAGTGTTTACCACAACTATTTACACAAGAGTCAGCCCCCTAAAGCTACACCAAAACTAAAGATTACTTCAACATCAATGCAGGAATAACCAGTGCCGATACATGCTTATGCACTTTCTTCCTTTGGGTGTTATAAACATCATGTCACCTTTATCAGGCAAACCAATACAACATATTTCCCAAATATTTCATCACTTTCATTAGATTTCTTTTTCTTTTACACTTCAATAACAACCATAAGCTGAGGGCACCTTTGGCACAAGCGAACGTCATAGTAAAATTAGTCATAGTTACTTTGAATACAACTAGAGGCCTATGATTTGAGAGTACACAATGCTTATAATTATATGTATTGCTGTATTGATCATTTTTTTACTGTTGTTCCAGCATTTTCTGCATAATTGCTGGCAAATGGATATAGCTGATTTAGCTAAACATGCTTGAATCTTTTATTCACCTGCAAAATATAATGTCACATGGTGGAAACTCAAGCTAATATTTTCTTTCGTCTCTTTCAATCAGACTATCTGGTTGTACTCTCTCACAATGATATTAAGACCAATTTAAACAGAGAATCAACACGAACCATTCACAGTAAAGGGATTGTCAAGACAAGTCCGAATAACTCTGCGCATTTATTTAATTTTGCTTTAATCAAACTTACTGTGTGAATCATAGAGTGTGTAGAACAAATTAGTAAATCCTCTTTTTGCTCGTGTCCATCACTTGCACATAAAATTCCACTCTTTGTAAAGCACAATTACTGCAAAATACACATTTTTTTAGATTAAAATTTTAGGAATTGTCACTAGCTGCAAGTAGGAGAGAGGAAGCAAGGCAACTTACCTTTGCTTATGCATTAGTTTATGCCCTGAAAGCATTACAACAAAAAAAAATAATTTCTGTATCTTGAATAACAATAATTGCACTTGATTATTTTTCTATGTATTTCTCAGAATCGGGCCTCGAAAATCTATCGGATTTAATCATAATTCTACACAATTTTTATCTTCTGGAGAGTGATGTTTCAAAGAAGCAAACATACAACAATTTTACTCTAAGCTCAGCAACGTAATTTGGTTAAAACAAACTGAATGGCAGGAAAGTCAATTGTTAGCTAGTAGGCTACAAATTTGAATTTCAGTCTAATATTATTATTACTCAACTAGATAAAAGAACATACAGGAAATAAAACTGATGGATATACATAAAAAATAGCATAGACCTATATTTCGAAAAAGCAGGAGAGAAATATCGACAGAATATTTCAAACATAACAAGTAGTTTGCTAAAAAAAAAGAGGATAAACAATGGTCTAATAGTGTAATATTGTAGTTTACTCGAAGTATATGGCCACAGAATCGTTTGCAACTATTTTCAATCAACTGAAAGACAAATTATGTTTACAAAAATATGTCCCATTGTCCCTCTAAGAATATTAATAAAATCACAGACATTTTTCACAGCTAAAAAAATAAGACAGTATTTAGCTGGCAATGTTGAAACTTATACTTTCAAAGCAAAAAATTGGAAAAATTATTAATACAAGCATTACTTTTCTTAGTCAAATTTACAATGCATGCTGCTTCAAATTTTCAAAGAAATGATTCAGAATGGGACATTTAAGTTATAGGCAAATGAAGCAATTTAATTAAGACCACACCAAATTAAATGCAGGGAATAGGTGACTACGATTATTATTTTAGAAATAATCCTCTTGTTTCATACTTGGGTCTGTGGTCTCACATGACTGACTACCAATCAGGAGAATGTGACAGCATAGATAGCATATATTTCTGGGATTCTGCTGTTGCGACATCCATATACAGCTCTCCATAAACCTTCAGAAAAAATCCCCACACTTCTGCTGCATTCTTTTTTTCTCCATAGTGGAAAGTCTTGAAAGAATGGTGATCACCATATTGGTGATGCTCATCAATGCGGATCTTCTCTCTCTCTCCCTATTTTCCTCTCGATGAAATTTTGCTAACCCCACAAAACTCATATGCTTTCGGTATTCATAAATGACTAATTCTCCTCTTTGCTAATCAGCCAGTTTACACTCAACCTCCATCATACAATCTTCAATCACATCCCATTCACACCTGCCTTCGTCCTCTTGCCTGGCAATATTATCGGTCTCTATCCGTTAGGTATTGAACCTTTCTTCACTTCACTAGCGCACCCTCCATTCTCCATCACCACACTTCCCCTCATCCACTGCTCTGAGTCTCAATAATATATTCAGCTCAGAGAAGAGAGAGAGGACAAAAATATATAAAAAAAATACATTATTCATAAAAATAAAAAAAAGCTTCTGACTAATTACTCCACACGAGGAAAGGACATTAACCATCTCACGCATGCTAGTCGGGCGGATCCCAATCATTTCTGCTCTCTAACGACACACTTGCTGTGTTTTATCTTTCAATGGGCACAGCCCGATTGAAGCATTTTTCTTTTTTTCCTTCCTGACAACTTTGGAGAAGACGAAGTTGTTTGGGCGGATCGCCACGAATCGAGTCTAGGAAAGTAAAAGTTGCTATGCAACACAAATCCTTCCTGTCCGTACCACATGCTCCTCGCCGCACCAAACCGGTCTTGTGGAACCACCATGTGCCTCCAAAATTCCTCATCTTCCTCCTCTCTGCTCCTGATGACCCTGCTGCCCTCAAAGGAGATGGACTCACTTGGCTGGTGAGAGAATATGCCTCGGCAGCACGAACAAAAGCACTGCCATGAGAGTGACCACAAGGGGGAATTTAGATTGAGTGGCTGCTCCGCTTGTCTTCGTTATAGTTCCTTTGTCCTTGTCATCTACTCCTAAAAAGATTAAAAATTTATTAAATGATCATTTTTTTCATCAACTAAAGGTTTTGAGATTTTACCTCAAGAAATATAATGATGGCAAAAAGAATAGCAAAAGGAAAATAACTTTGTTAATTCAATACTTGAATAAAACCTTTTCCTAAGCAATAATTATTTAATATCAGATTAACAGCTTATTTCTAAACCTCTTTTGCTATAGTTAGGTCAGATCTAGTAATTATTCATTTAACTAAGAAGGCTTTTTTTTAGTTGAGCATAAAATAAATTATTTTCCTGATTCATTTGATAAAATTATCCATTCATTTAAGGCTTATATTCAACTTGCACATAAAGATACTTCTGGCATCATTTGGTCAAGATTTATGTGCATACAGAATGACATATACATGTGAGTTTGATTATTTCTATGCTACAGTTTTCATTTCAATGCTAGAATATAAAAATGGGATTTATCTGAAATTATTTCCTTGCTACACTTGTTCTTATATCCTCACCTGTTCTTGGTGGCTTGTCATTTGAAGTCGTTTTATGATCGCTGTAGTCCCCAGATCCTGATCCTTCTTCCAAACCCCATTTTGGGCCATCTTCATCATCATCCCACTTGGTCACCGGACGGTGACCACTTCCAGAGCCCTCCTCCTCTTCTTCCTGTCCACCAGAACCACCAGCACCACCATGTCCTTCCAGTACTAGAGAGGCAGACTCTGGACCAGATGATAATTGGCTCAACAATACCTGACAAAAATATAACAAAAATTGTAACCGAAAAGTCACAGAAGTGTAGCTATCTTAACCAGTCCATCAGCATATTTATTCCAATTATTTTTTCAGTGTAAGCAATCCATGTTAACAGCCAAGAAGACATAAAGTGAATGAAAATTTAAATACAAACATGACATTCACTGAAATATGAAAATTTGTTCATATAGTTCTCTTTTTATTTATTTTTCATTTTTAGCTCTGGGGGCTAGAAAATCATTGTGCTATTTCTATCTGTAACCACAGTGTTCATATCCTCAATGATTTTAAGGATAACAGATAACATCCCTAATTACGCTGTTTATAAATTGTGGGACAATAAAACTCCTAATCCATTCAAAGTGAGCCATCAAAATGCAATGACACAGAAATTAACAAGAACCTTTGGAAAAACATGAATAAAGATAGCAAAGTGAATGATCATTCTGATTCAGTTAAAATGGGAAACTTTATCTCAGCTGTAGGATCGACTTTTAATCATGAACACATGGCAAGAATTTTTTATCATCGCAAGAAAAACTACAGCAAATAGCATACCTGTCTCACATGGCGCAGACGATCACTGAGACGAGCAATTTCCGGATCTTGGGTTCGATGCAAAGCTGCCCATGAAACTTCAGGGTTATACTTCTGTGCGCTAAGGCTGGAGGCAACTACAGTTTTTGTATACCTGTGAAAAAAGTTTTAAAATCAGTTTCCACCTATAGTATGTCTATGAACACTAAGGTATGTACCTACAGAGAAGTATATAGGTATCTGGGATAAATTTGAAATTATCTTAGCCCAAACCTTTATATTTTTAAGGGCACCCAGCAATTTAATTTATACTAAAACTCTATGCCTGTTGTCTATCATACATGTGGATAACATGTCATAATTTTGTATCTTGAGGAATATATTCCCTTTTATAGTGGCAGTTTGTGACCTGAGATGATGGCAGGGCCTGCGGAACGGGGTAGCAAAACAGGCAACTGCCTAGGGTGCTATCAAGAGCCAATGTTTTGATTTCATGGTGCTGTATATATGTCTCTCTATTATTTTTTAAGTGATGTATACTTCTTTCATCTTTTATTGATTCATTTTGTTATATTTTTCACGTGCATTTGTGTTGTATAAACCTATATATTCAAAATGATTTCAATTCCTCTTCAATGCTGTGCACTACTCCAATCCTAAATGTATAAGAAGAATTAGCGGTCTGAAGATGTTGACGTACCAACTAACTTACAAGCCTAAAGTTATGATTTGCTTAATCTCTTGCTAAAAATATTCTTCTTAATGCTCATTTTTACCGCTATTACTTACCATAAAGCTTTTTAATGTGGAAAAACATTGTTTTTAGTAATTATGAAAAAAAATATTTAATAATAAAAACAATCTTTTATTAATATTATATTTAAGTAATACCAGTGCTTATAGACGTCATTGTGTAATTACTATTAAAAATAATTTTCATTTAGTAGATTTTTAGTACCATTTAGATTGGAGTATGGTGCCAAAAAAAGTTTGCCTAGGCCGCCAAACTGCCTTGCACCGGCCCTGAATGTAGGTGAAGTGTTACAATGTGAAAATCCATAAAAAATAACTTACCCTTCTTCTTGTACATCAGATCAATTCTCCTATCTTTTAAGACAACATAATGGTTGATGACGTCATTGAAGAAAAGATGTTTATCCACAAGTTTGCATCAAGTTCCCTCTGTATTGCAATATCAGCTAAATATGATAATCTCTGTTGCAAAATAGTGTTCCCTAATTAACTTCTTATTCTTTTTAAACAGGAGGAAAAGGAGTCTCTAACAAATTATGTACTAAATCTTTTTCTGGATTAATTTTTCACAAAAACAAAAGAGAATCTATTAATGCAATGAACGAGAAACAGCAATGCCAACACTATATTCAAAAAAGAAAACACTATTAACTAAATGCAGCAGCAAACCATGCAACAAACAATCAAAATCAATAGATTATGGACTTGGATTAGCTAGATACATTTTGCATATCTTGATCAGGATAAAGGTGAGGTGTTAGCAGACTACATGAAGTTGGTAAAAACCATTGCTCCAGAGATGCACAAACTCGGGTAGGGATCTTATAAGGTCAAAATAAAAGAAAAACATGCCCATTACCAAGTTGACATATGCCATTTACAACTTACATTTATCCTGACATTTACTTGCCAACCAAAATAGCTTAAGGCAACTTTTTGGCTACTTTTATTTAAAAATATGCAAATTTTTTGGACTGCAAGTATGCGTTCATGCAGCTTTTAGTTATTGTCTGAAAATTCTATTTAAGATAAGGGATGGCCCAGAGCAGGGCCCCTCAACCCGGCACCCTTCATAAAATTCCTTGGCGCCCACTACTAGGGCTATGGCAAGTCATTTGCTGGGGAGGTGCAATAAGATAGTACAGAAGAAGTACAATTCAATTTTCTCATTAAAAATTTCAAGATTCTCCTTCTTTATTATTAATAAATTTCGTATTCAAATCAAAATATTTTTGATTGAAAATAAAAAAAGTATCTAACCCATTTCTTTTAGCTTTATTTTTCTGTGTACCCCAAATTGGCGCCCGCAATCCTCTGAATTCGCAAATGCGCCCTCTAGGCTGAAAAGGTTGCAGGCCCCTGCCCCAGAGGATTATTAACTTTAACATATTGAGATTTTATGGATAGTTAAGATTATTTTCTGATCGAGATACTGATTGTTGATAAAATAAAATCTCATTAAATGACATTTTGAAGAACTTTTACATAATACATACAGAACTCAAATTTTTAGGGCAGGTAAGAATGATTGATGAGAGTGAGGAAAAGTGAGGAAACCTTTAATTGCTAACAATTTATGGACAGAATTTTTGGGCATAAACTTCGGTATAATGAAACAAGGAAGAAATTAGCAAAATGGTACATATGGAGCATAGCTCTTTATGGCGCAGAGACGTGGATGGTAAGGAGAAAGGAGGAAATTTTTTTAGAAAGTTTTAAGATGTGGGTATGGCGGAGGATGATGAAAGTGCACTGGACAGAGAGGAAGAGAAATGAAGAAGTATTAGAAATGGTGGGAGAAAAAAGGATGCTAATAAAAACAATTAGGAAAAGAAAAACAAATTGGATAGGGCACATATTGAGAAGACAGTGTTTACAAAGGACAAAGAAAAACAAATTGGATAGGGCACATATTGAGAAGACAGTGTTTACAAAGGACGATCTTAGGAGGCAAAATTAGCGGAAGAAGAGGAAGAGGGTGAAAGAGAATAGGAATATTAGAGAATATAAAGCAGGAATATAGTACTTATGGAAGTATAAAAGAGGCTTCTAGGGAGAGAGAGAGATGGAGGCAGCGATTCAGCTAAAACCTGTCTTCGGAGAGCAGCATGATGATGAATGATGATGATGCAGTGGAACTGACATAACTCTAACGCCTACAACTCGAATTTTCCATAATTCGAAGTGAAATAATTTAACCGGGCAAAACCCCTGTGAGAAAAACATTTTCATAAGTCGAATTTTCTATAACTCGAATATTTTTCCCCCTTGAAGTTCGACTTACGGAAGTTCCGCTGTAGAAGTATTTTTACTCTTCACAGAAAACGTGCTATCAGGTTCAGCGAGGATAATTCTTAAAATTGGGCATTTTCTAATTTTAAATCACTGCTCTTTAGAAAAGAAAGACGCATAAGACCCGAGATCTAGCGCCGAAATTGGGGCTCGGAGTTCAATTTCAAAGGACCTTTTGCAATTATTACCAGAGAGATAGAGGGGGCGAGGCTTTGACAAATACGGCTCGCCATCAACGGTCCGAGTAGGAGGTTTTAGGAGGCAAGTGCGAAGTCGTGGTGGGTTTTAGGAATACGGTGATCGCGAGGAGACTTCCTGGGACGGAGGCAATATACGTCGTGATTTGCACGGCTGGGGATATGAAATGACTCCCGGATGTCATCTTGCCGCTCATAACTTCTTCAAGCCTCTCCGCTACCTCTCTCTCGCCCCTCTCGGTCCAACCAGAGGCGGTTTATATAGAATTTACCTTCAAATCCCACCCCGATTCCCTAAAACTTCGTTTCCCGTTTCCGATTTCATATCCATCGGAAGGATATTCCGCGCTTTTTCCGCAAAGAATGTCCCTGCGCAGCTTATTCACAAACGGAGAATTTCTTTACGAAATTGAAGAAATAGCTTTAAACCAGGGACCTCAAACTCGCGACCCACATGGTACATTACTGCGGACCGCGAAGTAAGCTAGTTTACACTAGACGGCCATAAATCAAATGTATTTCTTATAACATATTTCACGTAAATCTAAGAATTTTAAGAAGTATACTAGATCAGCGCTTTTAAAATATACGTAGTTTGTTGCTCATTCCGATTGATAACAAGATGATCCAAACAGAACTTGTGCTATGGCCTACTTTCCATTTAATCATTTATTTAATATGTACTTATATTGGCTTTAACAGCTTTAAAGTAATCGCTGATATGTTGCTCTTTGTGTTCCCAAATTTCATAATTTAGCGTTATAAAATATTACAAATACATTAGAACGGAATATTAAATTGATCACGCGTATTTGTGTGGCAAAAATAACGCGTGTGCATATTAGAATATACCGAATCTGAGTTCAACAATAGATGTTGTTATGGCAACACTCGTAATGAGTGATAAAAACTGCAAAATCGCCAGTATTTACGCGAAATTCTAAGAAATACAATCGATAAGCAAAATTCTACGATAAAAATTAGAATCTTCATTCCTTTCCTCAGAGAATAGTACAAAACTCGCTCCGATACTACAATTCTAAGATATTTTTATGTGCAAGAGAAATTACCCTGCACGATGGATTTCAGATTTCCCATGTAAATCAAATGGGAAGGATAGTTCCTGGAATCGAACCCGGGACTTCAATCTTCGCAATAAAAACTATCCTCGGGAGCTCGGCCCATGTGGCAAGAGATTTCCACCAAGTTTCATGAAAATCGGTCAATTGGTTCAAAAGTTAATAAGGAGGACAGACAGACACAACGACAAAACTATAATCTTATTTCCATTCTGGAAAGTAGGCTAAAAATTCTGCACAGGTGGGGTACTAGGTATGTTCTTCCTGTTGCCAGCGTGTTTCTTGCATGTCAATAGAACCTAACCCTCGACGGCGAATTTAGCATTTTTGTAATGAATGGGTTTAAGGCCACATCATAAGGTTGAGGCTACTTCTTCTTCTAGTTCGTCGATATTTAAAACTAAAAAATATCATTATTTATCCCTAAAATTTCCTATTCAATAAATATTTTTCTTATTACTTCAGTTATTCGTCGCACATGCTATTGCTGTCGTTAGAGCGAATTTAAACGTTTAGATTTGATTATGCATGGCTAATTGCGCTACATGTGAAAGATAAAATAAATATATTTAGTCTGAAAATTTTGCACAATATCTCAATGTGATATGCCGAATAAAGACAAAACGAACGAACGACACTGGAAATGAGGAAAATAGGATAATCTGAAGCTCGGAAAATATTTGACTTCTTTCCGAATAGATATCGTCGACAGTTGAAGACGGGTGAGAAATAAATAATGTACGTAAAACCAGTGCTTTTTCTGCAGGAACGCCGTTCCGGAATCTTTATTGCAATGAAATACCAATTTGCTTAACCTAAAACATATCACACGAAGTCATTTGCGATGCAATAATGTTCTACTCATATTGTGCAATTTCACATATTTCACCGCTGACAAATCATATTCAGTTCCTATTTTTTCCCGGCTCACCTCTATCGCGTTCCGGCGCTTAATTTGGTACAAAAAAAGCAGAGAGTAAAACCATATTGTGGCCCGTTCTATTTCTCGTTGCATCCGCCAAATCATTCTTACACTGAATCCTCCACTCTTTTAATCGCCTTTTCTATTTCGCCGCACTATATCGCGTTAGCACACCATTTCCTCAACCCTTTTACAAGTCTCCACCTCGCTAATCTCCACCCTCCGCTCTCTCTCTCCCTCCACACTCGGCGGACAAACCCCAAACACCCGACGAAACTCCCCAATAAAGCTCCGAGAAAGATCTCCCAGAAAAAACCTCTCTCCTCGCCTGACGGAATGGGATGGAGCGCGGTTGATGTTTTATACTACTGACGGAAGAAGCAGGAACTCCGCGAGAAAAAATGAAGAATGGGAGAACGTAAGGTACTCCATTGAAACTAAGTTCTGCGGGAGTTTTTTTTTGTCCTCTTTGCGCAAGTTCCCGGAATACGGCGAGAAGACGAGGCTTTTTGGGTAGACCCGTGAACTTTGTACTCCAGGACGTGTGTGCCTGTGTATGTGTGTAGATGGGAAGAACGGGTGAAGGCGGGAACGAGGTCAGCGGATTCCCACAATGCTCCAGGGTAGGGACGACTAGGGACGGAGTGCACGTAGTGGCGCATAATGGCGAGACGGCGGAACACGACCGCATGAGGGTTCTCGCTGGATTGGAAAACAGAGTCAAGGGAGGATGGAGTCTTTTTTACCAAAGAACTTACTGATTCGAGAGGAACGACCTTTATTTTGTCGGATATTTCTCAGTCGAATTTCCTAAAATTGAGGTTGGCATCAATTTTCGGTGCGAGATTATTGTTCACCTACATGATAATTAGAACAGTTCATTAATCAGTTATATCTGCTTACTTAACACTTATTAATTTATGCATAGTTCATGATTTGTTTTTATCTGTTACTATTTATTGTTTTTAAATTTTCTATCTGTAAATTTCTCAGCTGCTTTACGACAAGATTTGGGCAGATTTTATGAGGCGTATTAACCTCAACTAGGTCGAACAAGTGCGCGAATAGTCGGATTCGAACCTGAGACCACGGCACCGATTGGAAGATAAACCACAAAATAAAATCCAGCAAATACTCGACTCGAGCTAGGCAACCGAAAAATAAAGAATTTACAAATTGGCTCTTTACGGTATATTTTTATAATAAGCTCAGAAAATTTCAAAAGAAGGAGCTGACATTTTTGAAGGAGCAGCCTTGGAAGTCCTTTTCAATCTAACATCTCCTTTCTCCTTCCGAAGCATCTATTGTCTTCCACCCTCTTTCTCCATCCAATCCTCCCCTCTCCATTCTAGACGTCTTCCCCTTATTCTAGCTTCATCTCCCTCCGTCTACTCTTACCCCCCTCCTTCTGCGCAATACTTCCCTCGCAACATGGCTGAGAGAAAGAAAGCAGCTGGTGCAAAGGCCCTTATCCCATATACGCACAGATTTATCGAATCGAGAGTTAATTGACTCTTTTGTGCCGGGAGGGGGAACACAGTCATGGGGGGAGGATAGGGGGTTGGAAAGCGTCAAAGGGAGATTAGGAGAAAGGGCGCCGCATGAGATGATGGCTGAGAAGTGTAAATCTACACGAAGTAGGTCCGTGACTACATAGGAGATGTAGATTATCGAGGAATAGAGAAGATGATGTTTGTGGAGCTGATGGAGGATATGAAGGTCGAATACGGGTCATGTGAGCAACATGTTCTTATCAGAATCAACCAAAGCTAAAGTACCAGGAGGACAGTTACGGGATAATTGAATTGTTTGTGCGGTTTATTCAACCGCTTTATAGCCACACGGGTAACCTAAATAACTTACTAGACAGTCAATTAGCTGATATCTCAAATTCACTTTTAATAGAATTTGGAGAGGAAATATCAGTTTCGACACAAATATAAATGTAAGTAAAACACCGCTCATAAAATCTTTTAGAGTAACCTTAGCGATTATCAGGTTGATAACATTTTAAAATTTAAAAAGTCCTTTAATGAGAATTTTCATTCAGGTGAAGGCAATTTACAGCGTTTCATCGTTTATAAGTATAAAAAAGTTTATAAATATTTTGAGATGTGATCAGTAACCAAGTTCTTTGCTTATTAATTTCGGCAAACGTCATAAAATTAGTAAGAATAGATTAGATGGATTGTGGACTGGAAACAGAAATTTAATTTCTCGTGAGATTTAAAGGAAAAGTAATCTATTTCTCGACAAATAAGATGGAATTCATGAATCAAATGATCCCTAATCTTTAATCACGAGAAATTTGGAAACGGGAGAATTTATTCCTCTACAAAAAAGTATTCATATTGTTCACTGCCATACTTGCTTTTTCTTCGCCAGCCATGAAGTGTATTTTTCTTGATTAACTCTATCAATTTTTTCCAGAAAAAGTTTTGCTGTTGGGATTTTTTTTGGCAAGCAAACACACATAAAATAATTTTCAAACGTTCACGAAACATATTTAGCGTATGCAATTAACAGTCTCTAAATAAATAACCGGTCGATTTTTTCTACGCTTAACAACCAATACTTGAATCTCCTTTCACAATCGTTAGCTATTTCGTCCTGTGTACCCAAAGGCATCGTTACAGGTCCGATTTTACTTATTTTTTTACGGTACTCACTCTCCAACTCTCTGCCCGTTCCAGCATGCGGCAGTCTCTCCTGTTTCCGCAAATCCCTCGTCGGAGCAAAGAGTCTCAGCCAAGGTGCCGTAGAAACCGCGTGATCTCAAGAGACCAGCGAGGAATCTCCTCAGTGCAGTGTCCAGTCTTTCTTCGACCATTGTGTCCTCGGCGACTCTTCCTACCACACCTTCTACGGCTCCCTGCTCCCTCTGCCTCACCTCCTCTTCCGCCTCTTTCTCCCAAACCTTGGCCTTCTTACCCTTCCTCTTCCCGCCCTCGCCATCCACACCTTGGACTCCAGTCAGGATATCGTCGGTGGATGACGTGGACCAGCGGGCTTGACCGCATGCTCGCTTCACCTGGGAAAGAAAGGAAAACAAAACGTTATACCGCTTAGCTTGGCAGGAAGAAAGGAGGAAATAGATACCAAATGTAAAAATAATATAATAATTCAGCTAAGAAAATAATAATATATGAGATCATACCTGGCAACATTAAATATTTTCATCCATGATAATAAAAAAATAAAAAGTTGGCGATTAAATTATGCCCTTGAACATGTCTGTTTTGATGTTTTAAATTTTAAATGGGATTTCTCTCTGAAGAGTTGACTCCGCATGCGACTAACAGCTTTTATTGCTCTTAAATTTCCCACGCGTATTTTTGAGAGCGTAAATTCCGGATGGGTTCGCCAGAGAGGGCTAGGGATGGAGGCGTCTCATTCACGGGGCGCCCAAGCATGGTAAAATGGTGAGACGAATTTACGAGCAAGGTAGGATTTGATGGTTGCCTGGGGATTCCTTCGGAGAGAGATTGGAATCAAGGACAGAAAGTATTTAGGTCTAAGAAATTGGGATGCATGTAAGATAGGAGGATGTCCCGAACTAACAGTTAAATGAGAAAAGGCTTCGAGGATACTAGACCATGAGAAAAATAATCGCGATTGATATGTATTTGCTTTTAATGAAATCTACGTTGTAAATGGGATTTATATGAAAATATCAAAACATTCTATAGAAGAAAACCTTGAACATCGAGGACGTAATGCAGACAAAATTTCTGGACATAAATTTTTTAAAACTTCTCAAAGTTATCATATTATCGAACGAAAAATCATCAGTTGTTTGCGATAAGGTCTCTATATATTCTTCATTGCTAACTAACAATAAGATATATTGAAAAAAAATTCAGGCATAATAAAAAAATCAATAGCTAAGATTCGTATAATGTCTGCAAATTAGAATGATTTTTTCGTGGAAATGATCGACTATAAGCAAGTTACATATTTACACATGATTCTAATTGATCAATTCTAGAGACTTACAGAAAATATGATTGAGATCAATTTAACCTCCAACCACGTCGATGCCAGAAAACAAAATAAAGAGAAAACTTAACGCGAAAAATTATCGTATATAAATATGCCCATAAATTTCAGAGGAAGAGTTTTAGTTAGTGTAACGTTTTTGTAACTCCTCCGCGCTTAGCTTCACTAATTTAAGCTCCCCTTACTTCCTCCCATTTCCACCTGGCGTCGCATCGTTTCACTTTTACCAGAAATGTGACCGCCGTAATTACTTGGCCGCGAAATAGAATCAAAGGAAAAGTGGAGAGAGAAGGAGAGAGAGAGAGAGAGGCGGGGGAGGGAATAACATGGCGTAAAGGATTGTTCGTAAAACGAGGTGCTCGTTTGTCACCCTTTGAAATATGCCAACCTTCTGGGGCAGGTTCCATCACAAAGAGGCAAAGGAGAAGGACGCGAGCGAGATGCCTCCGCATTATCAAACGAAACATACAAAAAAATTAAAGCGAGAAGAGTCTGAGCCGCGGAATTACGGGAGAAATTTTATTCAAATACCGAGAGGAAAATACGCAAAAATTTCAAGAGAGCTTCGGTATAACAATTTGAACGGTGTTCAATTTTCTCTCGATAAAATTTTAACGGTTACGTCTACTTTTTTGACTCGTATCGCCAAATTTACGAGCGGCGTATAGGGAGCGAGAGTAACGTAACAATTTCAAAGTTTTACTTTGTGTTGAGTTAATCTGACGCATTCGAGCAGTTTTTATTATATCTCAACAGAAATTAGTATTTTCAAAAGGTTTCGTAATTTTTTAGAAAACACAAAAATGGTTCAATTACTCTGTGTTAAAGAAAAATGTAACACATTAAAATATAGAGAGTCTGGAAGAATGCTCAGGAAAAAATCGAGTTTGGATAGATGGACCAAGTAAAAAACCAAGAGAAGCCAAACATTTGAAAAATGTGCTCTTTTGAACAATATGATCCAAAAGATAATTCCTCAAGTAATTTTTCCAATTTAAATAATATGACGCGATAATGTCGAGCCGTTTAAGTACGTTTAGGCAATAAATTCTATAATATTTAAAATAGCATATTACTTTTTGGATCGCTCGGCATGGGAGAGCAATTCTCAGAAAACTCGACCATACTCTCATTAGGAAAATCAGGAAGATTGGTTACATAATGTTACGGATAAAAAAAATCGGCTGTTGGTTTGGTAGCTTTCTCCATACATGAGAAATACGCATATAGTTTATCAGGGGAAATCCCGCACTATTTGACATATAACGTCACCATTTCTTTCACTTTAGGAACTACTTACGTAATTCCACTACCTCATAACTCACCGCCACTCGTTAAGGTTTTTTAGAAGTAAAAATAATCAAGGAAGCTTTCAAATGCAGCCGTTGCTAATTTTTTGAGCTCATAAATTAGACTTTTGAAATTCAGAGTTATCCCACGGCCTCCACATAGTTTGAACCAAAAAATGCGAATTTGAGTAAAAAAAAACAAATATTTTCTCCCTGCAACTTTGACATCTCGCCATTCCTGCGACATCAGTGAGACCTTCCCCGGCCTCTTCCTGTCGCGGAGAACGCTGATGCAACTCAACCCCGACCGATAACTTCGACACTCGTAAATCCGCCCCCTAACACACCTCATTACCTCAACGACAGCCATACACTCACCCCTCTCGCGCTGTCGATGTTTATGTGTCGCGACGGAAGCATACCCGTAAACGTTAACTAGGCGGATGAACGTCGACCGTGATGCGCTATCGAGTCGCATGCGTCGTAAAAAAGTACCGCGAACTAGGACGGAGTGCCATTCGATTTTTGGTCGGCGTTGACCTTCCGAAGGGGATGGAGGTCGCTCATTTTTCGAAAGGGCAGGTAAGGAGTTTATTTCAGAGGAGAGAAAATGGGTAAAATTCTGCGGTTGAAATGGAGACAATGGAATGGAAATGGGATGAGCGCGATATTTTCAACCCCAAGAGAATTTTTCGGAGGATGCGAAAAGAGAGAAAAAAAGAAACAAGGGGAGAATGAGGGGACGAACGAAAGAAAGAGAATATTTGCAAAAGAAAAGGAAAAAGATAATTCAATTTTAAAGGCGATGAAAATTAAATCCGCGACAGACATTCCGACCTTCGCCTGTGCGAAAATTGAACAAGAGGCAGAGGAGGAGAGAGAGGGGGAGGAGGTGGAGAGAGCGATGCGAAAAAAATGACTGGAGGGTATTCCACTCGCTTTCACAATTTTAATCCGGCGGGAGATTCGCTATGGCCAGAATGAGAAGAAGAAGGAGATTAGAGAAAGAGAGAGAAGTTATGCATAATAAAAAAATTGACGGAGACAAATCACTATTTTGAAATTTTCGAAATTTCAAAGATAGTGTTTTTAGGGTAGTCTGGCAACCGTAAAATAAATAATAAATTGATATTATTATTCAATTACTAGATACTAAATAAAAAACATGCTATTATTTAAATTACATAGTTTATTACAATTAAACTGAAAATGTTAATTGCGAATGTTTTAACTGTTGGGGTATTACGGGGAAAAGTGTGCTCAGTGTTTATCCGTAACTTTAACGTTGCCATTTTTCCAAAGACGATAAAGGATTCAGAGATAGTGTTTTCACACATAGGAATAACAGAGACACCGGCGTCGGAGAAAAATGTTTTAATAGATTGCAAAGATGACAGTGGTGAGAATGAATCGAAATCCACGCAGTAGAAAATGGAATTAGAAAATGTAAAAGATAAGAAATAACTCGGATATATCAGAGGAGGTTGCGTCAATGTAGGCAACCGTTTGAAGAAAGTGGTGCCAAAGATGGATTTTAAACCATCACGTAAGAATCTTAATCCATCGTCACTTAAAAATGTAAGGAAATAGTTATTTAATTCACAAGTACCAATTTCTTCATTATCTAAATATAGAGTAAGAAGAAGCAAAAGAGTTAACAATGTCAAAAATAAAGGCGTTTTATACAGAATACGTGCAAAATTCTGATACATGGAAAGACAATTTTCCTCACTTTATACGTTATCGAGATACTTTTCGAGAAATCCCTTAAA
The DNA here is from genome assembly GCA_028673005.1 of Tanypteryx hageni. NCBI lineage: Eukaryota > Metazoa > Arthropoda > Insecta > Odonata > Petaluridae > Tanypteryx > Tanypteryx hageni. The sequence goes on along the minus strand of CM054118.1, from coordinate 54,297,669 downwards.
TAAGTTTGAATCTTCCCTCTGCCTCTTTGCGAGACTGGTCCATGCTTTTTACCAAATTATAAAGGCATCAGGGCTAATCATGAGAAAAACCGGATAAAAAAATCATTGAAAGTTCGAAAAATCGTCAATTCGATATTTGAAGTTTTCAACAATCACCGCATATGCTGAAGAAGTATGTTCTATCCGGACAATTAAAGATAAAAGAACAATTTCGTTTTAAAAATGATTTGCAGAAATAATCTTAAAAAGTTAATCAGATTTGACGCAAATGAACGGACAGACAGACAAAATGAGCTCCTTTTCGTTTTTAGTTTAAGATGCTCCTTGAGTTATATAACTTAAGCGCTGGATATAGTCGGAACTGAGACTTTCCTTAGAATTACCTATAAAAGATGCCCAGATATACCAGTTTTATTCTATAAAATTAAACTGATATTAGAATATGAGTCGAAAAATAAAATAAAACAGGAGTCGGGAAAACGCCGCCATGCCATAATCGGCCCCACACCCCATTCCACGGAATTCCTAAACTATGTTTAAGTTGCGATGGACATCTCTGCGCAAAATACATATATGGACACGAGTCGGAGTAAAATTCCAACCTTCAAAGCAGAGTGTAAAGGATATAAGGAAAATATCCACGGCCTTTTTAGGTGGGAAAAGGGACTGCGCACAGTGACAAGTGAACTTGGCCAGTGGAAATGGTCCAGCGAGATAAATGCGAAGCTTGCAGCGTGCAGATGGGGAAAGGAGGGATGGATGGGGAGGAAAAGAGGGAGAATATGAGAGAGGGAGGTAGAAAGTGAGAGGTGGTGGGATGGATATGGGCGGAAGGTAGGGAAGTGAGATAAAACGCATTCCTCCAGACAGTCCGAGATGAGATGTTCCCACGGATGGAAGATTTATTAAGATGGCCGAGGTGAGAGGGAGAGGTAGGTAGGGAGGGAGCGGAAGAAGAGTAAGAGGGGGCGGAAGAAGAGTAAAGAGGGGGCGTGGCATTAGGGGGATACTGGATTGGCCGGAAAAGGGTCACATACCGAGCGCTGAGAAAAAGGCTGCTGGAGAAAAAAATTCGGGAACCGGTGATAAAAAATATACATTACGTCGTGGTCCATTTGCTAAACGCTTCTCGGGGTTATTCTTCAACGAGATTAGGCTCGCTGTGGGAGTCTATGTGTTTAAAAAAAAACGACCACTTTGTTGATCCGTCCCAGAATACGTGTAAAATACATTAACGAACTCTCAAATTAATGGTTTTATCCTTGGATTCATAATAATTTTTCTACAGATACAGAAATAGTGACAAAATCACTTATATTAACATCAATTCCTGCCGCGTTTAATCCTTACAGTGTAAGTAACTTAAGATTTATGAAAAGAGACAATAGAAAAAAAATTAAATTTGTTTTATATGCTGCAAATAATCTTTGTTACAAATAATGACTTTCTAATAATAAATTTTGCGAAGAAGTTAATTTTTGAACGTTATTAAAATAAAAATAGTACGGGAATAGTTTATCTCTGAGGTGTCTTCGATAAGCGAATTGCGGAACATGAGCGATACAGATGTGAGTTTAAAAAATGAACTGTATACAGAAACAATATTCTCCTACATTAGAAACCAACTGATGACGGAAAACAAAACTGCAAGTTTTCATTAAACATTTATGCTACAGGACGGAATGGTCACAATGCTGAACATCATAAATTTGTACTTCAAATACCTCGTTAGATACGCTCATACGCCACACAATCAGGAACACAAATTCGAAATATGCGGTCTTTCCCGGTTAGAAATTCCTTAAAAATGCGTAGATAATCCAGGAGATACCGATGAGCTACACGTATTAGGGAATCGCATGTGCACTGATACCCTCTGCCAACTAGGCATTGCCGTGTGCGAGATGCTATCTTCTTAAGGCCAATTAGGTTTGAGGTTTCCGTGGCTGTTGTATTTGCCTCCCTTTCGTCGCGTATATTCTTCGAGAACCGTTTTCTTTGAAAAAAATAATAAGTTACGGCATCTGCAAGTCCAGTGGGCTTTATCCGATCCACCACCTGATTCAGTCTTCCCTATCCATAGCATTGTTATGAATATTTTTCATCTTAACAAAACTTCAAATTTTGATAAATAAAAGTAAAAGTCAGCTTAAAAAAATCTTCAATTATATCAACTTTTAAGAAATAAAGAGCAATTTCCGATCAGAAACGCATTCATCATAACTACACAGAATTTTGGTAGTTAAGTTCTCCAAATGTCCGATTTTTCGATATAAAATTAAATTACTAGGAGCGTATTTTTGAAGTATCGCAAGGGAAATTTGTTACTATCTCGACACGAATTTTTGACGCACGTATTACCAAAAGACAAAAGCTTATTCCTAATTAGATTACATACATAATACTTAATAAGCTAGAAAGATAAGTACAGCGTGTAGATAAAAAAAAGATTTTTTCCTTCAGCAAAGTTAAACTTCGATACTAGTTATGACTCGCACACACATTATTTTTTGGCGATTAAGTTAAGAACATAATCGTTCGAATTTAGTCCATTAAAACATCCAAACATTTTCGAAAAGCGGTGGCGAAACTATCTCGCCGGGTTTTGAAGTAATCGCTTCAATTGTTGGGCAATATTTATCTCATGAGAGCTGAGATTTATTACCACAGCCCGCGGCGAAGTTGCATCAATTATCTTTGATGCTTTGGTCGCATCGACGTTGCGGGAGAGAGTTCAACATAAACTCGGAAGGATGCCCATATAATCGGAGGTAATGCATTTCCATCCATCATTTCTTGTTTTCGATGCGCTGACTCTGGCATTATGGCAGGAAGGCACGGCCGAGACGATGCGCATGGGTATTAAACGCGAGAAACCGCTTTACAAGCTTCCATTTGGAACGGAGCTCCCTAATCCACAGAACAATGAGGCGCTGAAGGCGAGACAAAAGGCCGAGAGACAAAAGACCTCTGACCTCTGGCTCTTGATAGGGTTACCTTGTGTTGCCGAATACGCTCACGTTCACTCTGAGGATTTCCGCGTTTTCCAAATTACGACCTCGAGACACTTACGGCGATGCCGCTTAACTCATTAAGGGGGCTGAAAAGGAAGGAGGAAGTTTAAGCGTCATTATAACTGACTACCGCTCGCTAATTACGGGAAGGGAGATGCGAAGTACGCGAATGCCGTGGTGCAATACGGTCGGAAAAAAGGGAAAAGTCGAAATTCAAATTACTTTTAACGCAAAAAACTGAAATATTTGCAAAATCTGGGTCTTAAAAAAATTGTAAATACAAAAAATGATGAAAGTATCAAATCTGAGGTCGTAATTGAAATACAGCGGAACTTCCATGACTCGAACGTCTAGAACACGAATTTTTCATAACTGGAAGTGGATTAATTTCACCGGGAAAAATCCCTATGAGAAAAACGTATTCCCATAAGTCAAAATTTCTATAACTCGATTATTTTTTTGTTTCCCTTGAAGTTCGACTTATGGAAGTTTCACTGTATATACTTAAAAAGCTGGCGAATAAAATATCTGCCCTAGGTATGGCGAGCAACTTTATTAAAAATATATTTTTAACTTAAACTTACATGGGAATTATAACCAAGAAAACATCCGCGTTCAGAAACGAGAAAAAAATGATCTGCTACGATAGTTCAATGGTAGAATATCCGCCCGGCAAGTGGACGACCCGGGTTCGATTCCCGGTCATAGCAGACTTTTTTCTCGTTTCAAAATTATTCCCAACTTTACAGCTTATGCCTGTCTGCATAGGATCTTCGGATCACTTTATTCCACCAATTTAAACTTACATGCATCAAAGAATTAATTCTCCTAGTTTTAAATCAATGTGAATATGAATCCACTCCATTAAAATCGATAAGCTCATGTAATGCATTCATGCGAAAGAGAGCACTAATTTGGTTGGCAGTTTAAAATTAGGTCGCAATCTCCGTCGTAATAAAATTTATCATAATTTAATACAATAAATACATTTTCTATTTTTACCCAAATGTTGGGTTCATTCGGAATGAAGCTGACAAAAAATCTGCCTCGAAAGTACACCCTGTTGTTGCAGACGTGCGCAGCTACATGCATCCACTTCGTACTTCAATTTTAACTTACGTAGAGGGACCACTTAATAATATGATACGCATAAACTTTAGACCTAAAAGGTACACCAATGAATTCAAGTTAGCATAAGAGCTGTTTAAAAAGAAAATAAGAAGAAATTTTGATCAACTTGATTTAACGTAGCGGGAAAATAGAAAAGTTTATTAAAGGTGAGAGAGGTTTAAAGACTTTATTAGGAGTAACGAGGAAGGTCTAGAACAGGAATTCAGGACAATTTGAATGGAAGGGATGAATACGAATACTGCAACGCTAAACTTTGAACCTAACGAAAAGTAAGGAAATTCGTTCGTTCGAAATATAGAACGATGTATTAGTGCAAAATTAATAAACAAATCATGATTATTTCCTTGGATAAACGTAGCTTTTAACTTTTTTAAATCAAGAAAATATCAACGAATAAAAGTAGAACGATCCAAACATTTTTTCACGATAAAAATCATACACAAAATAATTCTCGGGCAATTCCTTTTGTAAAAGACTTCCGATCTCGCAGATTAAACTCAACACGCCCTGAGCCTCCGAAATAGCTGAAAAAACTAAATATCCTTACGTATAAAATGAAATGTTTCGATACAATAATTTAACGGTAAAAAACCGCTAATATCATTTTAAAATAACAGCCGTGCGATAAACATAAATCACCCATGACTGCCCTTCAACGCCGATCAACGTTTTAAAACAGAAAGAGAGAGAGAGAGAGACAGAAATAAAGCGAATACCACGACGAGATAAGAGATTTTAATAAGGAAACAAAAAATACAGAACGAACATATTTCATCAGGAAATCGCGACTAGCGTAGATAAAAAGAGGGCGATAATTCATTCGGAGAGAGCTTAAAAATATATAATATCAACGAACCCGAAATTTCATTTCCCTATGTAGGGAAAGAAAGCACGTCGGATGGCGATGATAAAATGTTAAAAGGGTTTATAGGAAACAGAGAGAGAGAGGATGGGATAGGTGTAGAGGACTGTAGAGGAAGGAGAGAGGGATAGAAGGGGGATGGACAAGGGGAGAGGTTGAAAGAAATATAGGATAAAAAATGTAGAAGCAAAGATAAAGGTGAGGAATTGAAGAAAATTCAACTACGCAAGACGAAACTGGAGAAGAGATGGCAATGGGTGACTGGAAAGGGATTGATTAAAATTTTTGGAAGAAAAAATGAGAAAAGAACGGAAAAGAAAAGATATGAAAGAGAGACATGTATGGAATACAACGTAAGAAGGGATAAAAACGAAAGAGAAACGATAGAGGTTTGGGAAGGAACTGAGAAATGTGGAAGGTGTACGATAGATATTCGTTTTGGCTTAGAAAGAAAATGGGAAAACACGATAAAAACGAAGGCGAGAAAAACAACCATATAAAAATAATGAAAAAATAATTACACCGATGGAATAAAAATTACACCTTATAAATAATTATAGATAGACACTGGTGCAATAAAATTAAAGAAATAAATTTCGGGTTGAAAAACTTAAAGTTAATCAAAAGTTGAGAAGCGTGTCATTATCGTAGCCAACTGAATGCCAATCGCACAAATTAAATGATTCATCTTTTATTGGATAAAATTCACAATTCCCACTTTAAATAGTAACTTTTCCCTTTGATTCCCAAATTAAAAGTTGTTTATCCAATTATTTTTATTTTTTGAGTCAAATTTAAGCCTAAAACATGTTTTTATTCAATAAGAAAATTTTCCATCGTGTTAATAACGCTTAAATATTACAAAGTTTTGTTGTACTGACTGGAGAAATAGACAATCTGTGTAGACACGATCCCAAGAAAAGGAGTGTGACGGGATTAAATGCAGATTAGCGGGATCCAAGAGATTTCGCTACGTCTTCGTTCACTCTCTATAAGGGAAGGTTGCTAGTCGATTTAGTAGAAAGACGTTTAATATAAACTGAACGAGAAGTAAGAGACAACGATAAATAAACAGGAATTGAGGATGAAAAGTGTAAAAAATTGCGGTTGTGGAAGAATTGGGCCTTAATAACGAAAGGAAAAGCAGATAGAGAAAAGACGAACAGAAGGTTGAAATAACAACCAGACCGTTGGATTAGAAAGTTAAGTATTAAATCTTCATGGAATCACAAAATTCAGCCTTCTTTCATCTAAATAAAAGGCGATTTAAATAGCCAGACATTTGACCATACGGCCCATGATACAAATTCTGTGCAGTCATCATCATCATGCTGCTGTCCGAAGACAAGTTTCAGCTGAATCGCTGCCTCCATTTCTCTCCCTCCCCGGGAGCCTCTTTTATACCTCTATAAGTACTATATTCCTGCTTTATATTCTCTAATATTCCTATTCTTTTTCTCCCTCTTCCTCTTATTCCGCTAATTTGGCCTTCTAAGATCGTGCTTTGTAAACACTGTCTTCTCAATATGTGCCCTACCCAATTTTCTTTTTTCCTAATTGTCTTTATTAGCGTCCGTTCTTCTCCAACCATTTTTAATACTTCTTCGTTTCTCTTCCTCTCTGTACATTTCACTTTCATCCCACATACCTACATCTCAAAACTTTCTAAATATTTTTCCTCCTTTCTTCTTACCGTCCACGTCTCTGCGCCATAAAGAGCTATGCTCCATATTCGCCAATTTCTTCCTTGTTTATAAATTTATTTTCTTGTTTGTGAGAAGCTCCTTATCGTTAAATGCTGCTTTTGCCATTGCAATCCTACTCCTGATGTCCTGTGTACTACTACCATCCTGCGCTAAAATACTGCCAAGATATTTGAAACTACTTAATTGTTCCAATTTTTGGCCATTTACCATTACATTTAATTCTGTGCAATAAACCCTCGATATTCGAGGGAGATACTTTCCTGGAAATTGTCGCGAATATCAGAACCGAGAATCTTGAGAACAAAGGCTTATGGGAAAAAAGGGGTTTTGGTGGGTCATCCATACGGAAGCCAAGGCGAACGTACATTGGCATATTTTAACTAGCGATATATTTTTTTGATATCTCTTTACATTTTTGGATGTCGAAAATTATAGAATTTTCCATAAATTGTTTTTTTTTGCGTTTCAAGAATAATTTTCACTTTTAATTAGCATATTTGGAAGCGATTATTATATTAATTCCCAAATTTACATATCTTTTATTTCTTATTTTTGAATTTTCCAAAAATGTGGAATGCTTGGTTAATTTGAACGCCTTAAATGCTGTATTTTAATAAAAAAAATTACTTCAGAAGAAATTTTTGAAAAACTCATGAAATACTCATGAAAATACAATTTTTGCCTACCCTTTTGGGGAGTAGAATGTAGATCCTTATTAGACCTTCCCATTCGTGAAAACTTCGCTCCTCTAGCTTTGACTTTGAAGTTACCTAGCAGAAACTATATGAAATGCCAGGTAAATCCAATTGGTGGGAAATTCACATGGTTATAAGAGCTATCAAATTCAAAAAGAATTTTACAAACATCTCTTAAAACAAAAACGTTGATTGTCCACAGGCGGACAGACAGAGTGACCACATTAGCTCGCCTTTCATTTCAAGAAAACGTGTTAACAAAACTAGGGGAAAATACCTCTACATGAGAAAGACCCTTTCAGGGGCAATCCAAGCCCAAAGGCAACAGAGAAACTAACATTTCAAAATTTTTTACCTGACAGCCTTCAGCAGAAAGATCCTAAAACAGTGGTTTCCAAATTTTTCACATCGTCACAACATATTTGTGTGGATATAGAGAGCAAAAAATTACGTAAATCACTGCGGGATAGCTGCGGACTGACTAGTTTATATGCTGCAAATGTAACATGGGCACACAGAGAAATTAACCGCGGAGAATCGAAATCGCGAAGGTTAAATAAGTGCACAAAGAAACAACCCGCGAATGTAGAGAGTTTATTGTATTTCACGCGGTATTAGTCAAAATCTGCGTATCGCAATCTAATTTCCAAGAACTCTATCTCTCTCAAGTGGGAAATTTTTGTGACAGCGAAATTATCTTTGAATATGCTCGAGTAAGACGACAAAATAAATACAATTTTTTTTGTCCTAATAGTTTCTCTTTCTAAAGAATGCAAATACTACGTGAAGAATCTAAAACTCAGTATCGATCTTCTGCTGGCAGAGGAATTAATGTCGTCGAATGGAAAAAACCAAGGCAAAAAAATCCCAGAAGGCGATACGAAAGAGATCGCGAAAAAAATCTCGCAAAAAGAAAACATCGCAAAAATCCCAGAGAACGTCTGATGACTATGCATGAAAATGGTCTCTCCCTTTATTTTGAAAGCGCCCAAAAAACGAGTCTCTCCAGTCCGAACGAAATAATAATAAAAAACGAGGAAGAGTCTCGTCCGAGAATATTTACCATCCGAAGAAAGGAAAATGGTGCCCCCTTTAGCTCGGAATCCTCTCACGAGAGGGCCGGGAGAGGATCTCTCACGATCGCTCGAACGAGAACGCGAAAAGAAATAAAAAACTAGGAAAAAAAGACGGCGCAGAAAATCAGTTTTTTTTTTTGAGGTCTCGACCGCCAACGCGCGAACTCTTGGATTTTCCTCGACGCTACTCCGAACCCACTGAAAAGTTCGACGCCTTCCGGCGACGGAAACGCTGCAACGCATGAATGTATGCTAATGATGGTACAGGGTCAGGAGGACGAAACGGAAGAGTCGAGAGGTGAAGAGAGATTTTAGAGAGAGGAGCCGGATGGGGTTAGGGAGAGATGAGGGTCCCGAAATGGCGCCGAAGGGCTATAAGTGAAAAAGGACGGAGATGACTCTCGAAGGTTTGGGGTGTGCGCGTCAGCGAGTGGGAGGGGGGGGGGTGGGGGGGGGGGTGGAAACGCGGGAGGGAGGGGAGGTGGTGCCCCGAGTGGTCGTCGAGGGGGTGGGGTAGTTCGAAACGGTTGGCGAATGGATCGAAAGTGAAAGGGACAGGGACACAAGCGTTAAGGATGCAGTCAGCAGATACGAGACCGAACGATTTCTTCCCTTTCTTTCCTCTCATTGAATCCGTCGCTTTTCACGTACTTTTTTTCTGCGCGAATTCGCCTAGTCGCTCCGTATCCAAAAAAAAGGCAAAGGAAACGTTCGGCATGCGTACGAGAGAGTCTAAGAACCAGACAAAAGAGAGTGAAGAAGACGGGAAAGGAGAACGGGAGGGACACGTTAATGGGGGGGGGGGGGGGAAATCAAAAACACTCGCGCATACACGATAGGCGTGGGTGGTGCGTGCGTGCGCACGTGCAAATCTCGCGAGGTGTGAAGTGCTCCTGGGAATAAACGTAAATGAGACGAGGATGGAGCTCTCGGAATTCGAATTTTGCAGCGCGAGAGAAAATACCAGGGCATTTCCCGGGATGTTTTTTTTCTTTCGCGTGCTGGCGAATCCGAATAAAACGACGACACGTTTCCCTCGTTCTCCCGTGTCTCCTCGCGGTATTGGGCGCAAAAAAAAGTCTCCATGCCTTCCCGATCGAAGGCGGGTTGAATGGACGATTTCGGCTCGAAGGGTTTCTTTATTTCGATCGAAGTTTATCCGTGCGTGACCCCTGTCATACGCACGGTAAATTCGTTAAATTGAAATGTTCGCCTAAACAATTTGCTTTAAAAATAATATGATGCGGCCACCACATCACTTTTTCCATACCTGTAATACTTCTAAAAATTCCAAATAGGTTACATGATAATAAATATTTTAAGGAACCGAGAGAAAAATTTAGACTTTACAAAGAACAGAAATAAAGACAAACCATAGCCTTCTGATATTAGATATAGCCACGAAGCTCCGACAATTAGCAAAATAAAAAGGAGCGTTACTAAGACGTAACTACGCGTAAAGTGTTTACAATAGTCGCCGGTTGGTGGTGTGGTTGTGGCAGTTATAATATTTAGACGGGTACCAAATCACATTTTATTATATTATTAGTGGAAACTACATAAAATACAAAAATATTTACACAAAATATTTATATTTTATTTTATCACTTTATAACATGGCTTCTTAACCTTTTTTGCCTCATGAACCCCAGGAGAATTTCAAATTGCCCACGCAACACTCTCCCAAAAATAAATATGTATATTTTTCACATTTAATTGTATTATTAGTGGAAACTACATAAAATACAAAATTATTTACACAGAACATTTATATTTTGTTTTATCACTTTATAAAATGGCTTCTTAACCTTTTTTGCCTCATGAACCCCAGGAGAATTTCAAATTGCTCACGCAACACTCTCCCAAAAATAAATATGTATATTTTTTATTTGTTTATTTTATTTAAATTAAAAACAATTATTATTTTGTACAAATTTCCTTAAATTGCATTGAACATATATGGCAAAAAGTGGAAATTCAAAAACAACATTAAATTTTGATCACAGAAAACAATTTGTTCGCCGTATAGAATTTGAAGACATAAAAAAAACTCACGAGAAAAATCAATGAAAAAGCTGCTGCTGTTTTCCCCCGATCAGAAGTTTAATTCGTGGAGAGGTTTTTGATAAAGCCAGACGCATATCATGCCTATACAAATTTTGTATTGTCAAATATCATTGCTTATCAAAATTTAAAGAAAATGTCCTCGTCTAGCTAAAGATATTTCTCTCAAGGCAAATTAATTTTTTCTTAATTCTGGGAGCACCTCACGCATCCCATGAACCCCCTTCACGCACCCCCTAGGAATGCAGGCTCCATAGGTTAATAACCCTTGCGTTATAAGAAGAAAGAAAATACCGTTTCTGTCTTATGACTTCCGATAGAATAAAAAATAATAGGGCGAATGCGACGCAGCTTACGTTTTCTTGTTGGCTAGCGGATAGAAAAAACAGAAAGGTTTTCAGCGGAATGCAGGAACGCGAATTTTTCATACTTTTTTTTTCATACATTCTGCTGCACAGCTTGGGAAGGGGATCAGATTTTTTTGCAATCGAATTCGCGAAATTTATGCTCCACTCGACCCTAAAAATATAGTTTCGCATGTTACATTTTTACTTCAGCACATTGATGGCAAGCAAGCTCGATGCAATATGAATGTGGAATTCCTCTCTTTATTTATCAAGGCTTATTTACAAATATCCCCAAAAATGGGGAGAATGGTGCTTTGAGAAAGCAAATTTTAGGAACGGAGGAGCAAGGGGTAGGAGTCATATATCACGGACGCATCCCAGAAGGCTTTTGCCACCCGATTCCTCAATAAAACTATAGAAGACATGGGTGAAAAGGTATCTAAAATGGCGAACAGATGTAAAAAATGAGATCGAAGACCCATTCCATTCTCTTTCCCAATTACTAACATGCAAAAGATCATATAGTATACACCCACATGTGTGCATACATGATTAAGGACCTGTTTATACTATTTATCGTTTCGTAACTATTCTCCTATATTCAACTACTGAAAATCGCTCATTTAGGGGTGCGAATAGAAGTGAGGTTTCGGATGGGAGAGAGAATATGGAGAGAGAGAGATAAAGAGTGGGATATGGGGAAGAGCGACGGTGTGTAAGTGCAATTCGGAGGGAGGGAGACTTTGACGTATGGCTATATAAATGTAGTCGGCGTGAAAGGCGGGAGTAGAGGATGGAGAAAGAGGGCAATAGAGTGGTATGTTTGCTTCAGCTAATGTTTTATTATCGCTAAGAAAATTGGATTTTTTTCGGTAAACTAAAACTTAAAATAGCAAAGTTTTTTTAAAATGCGAACCGCGTTCCGCCCGAAAAATTCCAACTCTTGCTACTTGCGTCACGCTGGATTAACAACAGCATGCGTAAAGTTCTACGGAAGCAATTCCTCGAAAAACAATTGCTTTCTAAGAATTTTCCGCAAATAAACAATATAAGGAAAGTTTTAGTTTTAAAGGCATTGTTTTTCATGTCGTAAATTTATGTAACAGAGTTCCAAACCTTTTCAATGTGACGAATTACTAAATAGAAGACCAAAAGAGCACCCTTAAATATTTGCAAGATTAACTATAATCGTAAAATAAAAAATCTGACGTGGCCAACACATGACTTTCTCCATACCCGTGATATTTCTAAAAATTCCAAATAGGTTACATGATAATAAATGCTTTAAGGAACTGAGAGAAAAATTTAGACTTTAGAAAGAACAGAAATAAACTCAAACCATAGCCTTATGATATTGGATATAGCCACGAAACTCCAAAAATTAACAAAATAAAAAGGAGCGTTACAAATCGTAAGATGTAACTACGCGTAAAGTGTTTACAATAGACGCCGGTAGGTGGTATGGTTGTTGCCGGTAAAAAAATTTAGCTTTTCAGATATCTTTTACACAATGCATTATATGGGAAAATGTTTCGAACAAAGGTTGTAGAAAATTAAATTTCCTACAACTTTTATTCCAATACGTTGTTTTTGCATATATCAAATATTAAAGTAAATATTTCAAAATAACTGATGTGACAAGAGTAAACAAAATATTTCTAGAATATGGCTTTTTATGTAATATAAGTCACCTTTCTTCCTCAAAAATTTTAAACTGACCAGCTGTTCATTGCACTACCTCTCAGATACCCATTGGCGTAGGCAAGAGGGAATCAGCAGGTCGTAAAAAAAAAGAATCACGTAAAACTCACTTTGAGGGAATAAATTTAATTAAATTGATGTTTACGTTTTAGCTGTGATATATTTTTACGTAATATTAAAAATTCTTTCAGAATAAATATAAATTTATTCTGATGGTACTGGAGCATTCTCAACGCACTTCAAGTACTGTAGCGAAATGCTGCGCGACAAAATAATAAGCTTTACTTATTAAATTATAAAGTTCTTTGGCAATGTATCATTTGAAATTTTGCTAAATTGCAAAAAATTCAGTTATTTTCAATCTAATTCAATATTCTTCCTTAACAGGATAACAAAAACACGAACTATCTCACTGGAATGTCAAAGAAATGAAATCGCAGGAGAAACACGGAAAGAATACGTGTAAATAAACAACTCGAAAAACACAGCCTTCCATTCTTTGTAGGCATAAAAGGATGGGTAAAAAAATAGTGAAATCCGGGACTTGGGGAGCTATTTTTCACAGTTTTCCACCTGTGTATATTTTTTTTTAGAGCGGAGGAACCTGTTGGCCTACTATTCTCGCAAGATTCTTCCCGAGGCAACCCAGCATCCAGGAGCTGGAAACGTGGAGAGAGAAAAATGTAGATGAATGCGCCGATTCCAGCGGAATTCCATCTTCTCGGGATAAGGGAAGGAAATACGGCTTAAGAGTGACGTGAGGGAGGTTGGATATGAGAAAGTGGAAAGACGAGAGGGAGCGAGGGGTGCAGCAGCTAGGCAGGCGGTGCGAACGACTTAGGGAGAAGGGAGTTGGAAACGGGAGTTTAGGACTTAGGGGTGTGAGCTGATCCAGGCCCGACATCGCGGATGAGGAAGAAGGATGCGGAAAAAACAGAGGTAAGGAGAATTTTAGCGCGGAAAAACTTCCATAAAGGCAAAAAAATACGGAGAGAGAAAGATTTCGACGAATTCAAAGAAATAAATGAGGAATGTTCCAAAGTTGTATAGCCTGAGGCAGAGGCGTAACTGGGAGATATGGCGCCTATGGCAAATTTTTATGGAAACACCGTGTGTACGTAGGATATGATTTTTGCTACGTTTTTATAAAGAATATTAGCGTTTTTATTAGCAATAACTGTAATGCTTGAGTGTTAAATTAATAATTATTTATGGGAAAATAAACTTTTGGCATTTTTTGCGGGAACATTTGGCGCATTTGCCACATTCGCCATACCCTAGTTACGGCACTGGGCTGAGGGATGAAGGAGAAGAAACTGAAGCAAGGGTCCTTGATCTTTCCGTTATCAGGGACCACCCACCAGATATATAACCATGCACAACCATTAATCAAGTTTCTGGGATAGAATTCCACCAACGATTTATTAACGTTATACGGCCGCAGGCACAGTCCTGCCTTCATCAAAAAAACTTTGTTTTGAATTCAGTTTTTATCTCTAAACACCAAAGGTTTACAGGCAATGGTTTGAGAATCTTTGGAGTACAGAGATAGCTTAAACAGAGAAGTAGCGATAGATAAATAGAAAAATACAGTAGACGAAAGACGAGAGAATGATAAAGGAGAAGAGCGAGGGAGAAAGAGGAAGAGATAGCGAGAGGATAGGGGGTAAGAAAGGGCACGGAGAGAGGGAGAAAGAAAGAGAGGGAAATTGGAGGAAAAGAGAGTGAAGAGGAGAAATAGAAATAAGGGAGGCGGGAAGAAATAAGAAGAGAGAAGGAAAGAGGAATGAGGAACGCAGAGTGGAAAGAGAGACGAGCGGAGGGGGTGGGAATGAAATTTTCAAGTTGGCAGAGCCGGAGATGAGGGCAAATTGGAGTGGGTAGGAGTTCAAGAAAGTATTTTCCACCCCACCATTCGTAAGCGTTAAAAATCTTTCAAACCTCTTTCGAACGTCACTTAACCTCCCTTCAAAACCCTTCCCCTGCTCCTCCCTTCCCCTCATCATCCCCCTTTCCTCTCCCTCCTTCCTCCCTCTCCCTCATCTCCTTCATTCCTCCTCCTCCGCCTCATCCATCTCTCCGAAAATGTCCCTCTCTTCCATTAAAACACCCACCGTATTCCATTTCGGCCCAGGAGCGCATTACGCCTGTGCCCTTTCAACTGTCTTCCCGGTCAGACACTCCCGCTTAAACATCCTTCAAAGTCTCGCTCCTGTTCCTGATATTCTGCCCTCTACCATTTCCATTACATACTTTTTTCGATTTCTCAGAGCTCCCTCAATCCTCTCCCCGGTTTCCCCAAACCATTAAGTTGGAATGAAGTATACGGAATACACCGGGCGATTTTTTTCACTCCGATACTTTCTTAAGATTGGTTCCAGAATTTTTTATAACGTTACTAATTGATGGATTGCTACATAGAATTTGACACGGAAAAGTATCGAGTTCGCTCAAGACGGAAATTTTATCTGAGAGCTTACTCTGTACAAGTGAGAATATTTTCCATCGAATTCAGCATTAAAATTTCCATTGGTTTTCAGATCAATCAAAATCGATGAATTTAATTTTTTCAGTTATGGAAAACACGTTCAACGTTCAAATTCTTTACATGTCCTTGATCAAGAGTTGTATCGCTAGGTATAAGTAGCCATGCAGCCTGCGATAATTCTCGAACTCTCAAACGAATAAAAATAAAGTTGGAAAGGAATGGAATTGCTATAAATATTTAACTAATACACGATAAAACAAAAGTTAATGTACGCCATAAACATGTCACGGGTTTAGTTCAATTAATTTAGCCTCGAGCACTTTTAGTTTCCCTACCCTATGATCGATAATTCGGATTTGCATTCACAGATACGATCGGGAATAATTTTGAAACGAGAAAAATGCCTGTCTGCTTAGGATCTTCTGATCATTTCATTCCATCAATTTACAGATACGATTGCTTTAATATATTTATAAGGCTGTTATATATTTTCCATGTAAATAACAAGTGGAACAAGACCAGGGATTCTCTATTGACTGTTTTTTTTCTCTCAAGAAATGTTAATTATAATGAACGCTATATATGTGTGTGTGCGCGCGTGTTAAAATGAGAGAGGGATATGCTTATTATTTACCTTTGTCGTTTTGGGGTTTCGAATAAGAAAATGTAACTAAATTTTTCTCTCGTGTATTTATAATCAAAGACCTGTAAATAATGCTGATATTAGAAGATAACGAATACATAGCAAACAAAATAAATGGAATATTTTATATTTCGTTTCATCTTCTTAATCACGTACGTAATATGTGGCCATATTCATTCGGACTCCATTACATACCTCATCTTCAATGGAGGAAAATAGGTCCTCTCACTCTTGTTTAAGTAGAAAACCCCATTTTTCACATGCTCCGTCCGATTTTTTTTCTGCCCGCGACCAAAACGACGAATTTAAAAGTATATGCAAACAGATTTGGGAGAGAGAATTAAGTTCTACCACGAAGGAAAAGAAATCCTCCTGAAAAGTTGTTCCATTATGAAGTTGATTTAAAAAGTTTACTCAATTTTCGGAATTCATGCAGTAAGAGGAAATTGGAAGCAAACGCACGATCGATCTGGCAATGGAACAATTTTTTCTCCTATTTTTTCCTCTTCATTATTTCCCTAGCACTGGCGTCTTTATACGTGACCCAAAAGCAGCATTAATGAACGATGGGAAAAGCCTTCCTTGCATTTCATAGGTTGCATTCAGCAGTGAAGCTTGAAAGCAGAAGCCATTAAAGAAATTCTTTGAATCTCACTTCGGTGCGTTCGTCGGTTCCAACGTGCCTTTAAAATATTTAAGCTGTCATTTGTTTTTGAAACACGTCCAGCGGCGTTGAAAATGACATACCGGAAAATTCAAAGACAAAATAAAAACACACATACTTTTCGTTCGAAAGTTATTACACATCCTACGTTACTTGCCATCAACAATTTCTTTTCTATGAACACATAGATACGCTAAACTTTTAGCTACATACACGTAAATATCATAATTTAATCGCTTAATTTTTGCAAACGGTCAACCTCTAATGACGTATTTTATGATTAACAATCAAATTAAACTCAATTTCATTAGATTTAATAAATAAAAATGCGTTGGTATCGATAAAACCGAATGTTTCATAAAACTTAATGCGTTACTAGGAATTTAGTTCTGCATCTTTTGACTAAATATCTCTACGTTAAATTTATTTTCGACTATGTAATTTCCGTTATATAATGGCGGGATTTCATAGGTAAGATATTAAGCTAGTATAAGGTTTCACTTTGACCACATCTCCATAGACAGCACGGCTAAATCATACTCTGTGGTGTTTTCGTGTTATTTCGCCAATTAAATCCATGTTAAGAGTTTGGTGTTCAGATAATACCTAAATAGTACAGCTAAGATGCTGCTTATACTCATGGTCTACTAAACATACAAAATCCCTCAAAAGACCCACCAAGAGCGTGAAAAATTAACGGCTAAAATTTATGGCTAATTGCTAGGCGAGCCTCCCCATGTCGTTTATCTAAGAAAAGGACATAGAATTATGATATTTACTGACGTTTAAATTCGCTTATTATTTTCAAGACTACTTATAAAAGAGCGCCTTAAAAGCACTTCTTGCCCTGAGAAATCTCGTTCAAATAAAATTTCCTAAGATGTTTAATTTACGTATACTGCGCGTATATTTTCTTGGTTGAGAGGGGAAACAAATTCTAAAAACACAGTAGAAACAATTACATGAAAAGTTCTTTTTTTGCCTCTGAACTTTAGAGCATGGTAACTAAATTTTATACCGTGAAAAACGAAGCAAATGTTATTTTTCCGTTTCAAATCCCTGCCACGCACACGCGATGTCGTCTAATAAAATTTAATATTCTAACTATGATATATATATATATATATATATATATATATATATATATATATATATATATATATATATGGATGTAAACAAGGTGTTGGGATGAGGAAACCCAGTGAGCACTCACCAATCAGACGACTTCAGGTTGGCGAGGCCCCGGGGATGTCGAAGCGACACACGTTCTCTCTCTGTAGCTGAAGAAGGAGTAGTTCCGAAAGCTTTACGTTTGTGATGTTTCTGTGTTTTTGTGTTATTTTACGTGTGTCGCTTCGACATCCCCGGAGCCTCGCCAACCTGAAGTCGTCTGATTGGTGAGTGCTCACTGGGTTTCCTCATCCCAACACCTTGTTGACATCCATATATTCATTTTACCTTTCCTTTTCCGTAAGTTGTTATATATATATATATATATATATATGGATGTCAACAAGGTGTTGGGATGAGGAAACCCAGTGAGCACTCACCAATCAGACGACTTCAGGTTGGCGAGGCCCCGGGGATGTCGAAGCGACACACGTTCTCTCTCTGTAGCTGAAGAAGGAGTAGTTCCGAAAGCTTTACGTTTGTGATGTTTCTGTGTTTTTGTGTTATTTTACGTGTGTCGCTTCGACATCCCCGGAGCCTCGCCAACCTGAAGTCGTCTGATTGGTGAGTGCTCACTGGGTTTCCTCATCCCAACACCTTGTTGACATCCATATATTCATTTTACCTTTCCTTTTCCGTAAGTTGTTATATATATATATATATATATATATATATATATATATATATATATATATATATATGGATGTCAACAAGGTGTTGGGATGAGGAAACCCAGTGAGCACTCACCAATCAGACGACTTCAGGTTGGCGAGGCCCCGGGGATGTCGAAGCGACACACGTTCTCTCTCTGTAGCTGAAGAAGGAGTAGTTCCGAAAGCTTTACGTTTGTGATGTTTCTGTGTTTTTGTGTTATTTTACGTGTGTCGCTTCGACATCCCCGGGGCCTCGCCAACCTGAAGTCGTCTGATTGGTGAGTGCTCACTGGGTTTCCTCATCCCAACACCTTGTTGACATCCATATATTCATTTTACCTTTCCTTTTCCGTAAGTTGTTATATATATATATATATATATATATATATATTCCCATCTGGAAATGCCTCCTCGCGACTCCCCCAAGGGAGCTGCGAGAAAAAACTCAACCGACTCGGATACTACATATCCGGGACGTCAGCAAAAATAAAACCGACTCGAGGGAGAAATGGCGTAGCGTTCCTTACCTATTCCGTACCTTCTCAATCCCTATTCCTATTTATCAACGACGTGGAAAGAATAATAAACAAAATGCCACTCTGCATGCTTCACGTTGAGAACGTATCAAGGGCGGTGCTATTCAAAATATACATATATTTCGCCGGATAAGAGACGATGTTACGTTAGCAAAAAAAGAAGGTAAAGCGTTACGCGCACTATCTGGGCCAGAACGCTGCCTACTTCGGATGTTAAATGCGAGAATTACGAAATGCGGAATTACGAAATTTAAAATCTTTTGCTTCTTTCAGAGAGTAGATCACTAGCTCAAAGGCGAAGAAGTTCTTATTGTGACTAGTATCGTCATAGAAATTGCATATGCATAGGTTTGAGTTAACCATTGCATTCATGTATCGAATTAACAACGCTGCGATTAATTTATTATACATTCTTAGACCGATAGCGACCAAAAAACTATTTAAAAGTTGAAGTTTTAATATAAAGTTCTTTTTTAAAGTGAATAAAACCGATAAATAAAACAAATATCAATATAAATTTAACCATAAAACAACCTTACCGTCCCTTCAATGTCCTCATACCTTCTCTTCGATCTTATATGAGTATATACCAATCTATGCGCAGACGCTAAACCATGTTAGGAAAATATTTTTTCTGGTCCATCCCAACATCACTTTCATTCCTTCTTTATTCCTACACCAATTCTTCTGACACTGTATAAACCTTTCTCCGACCTTTTCCCGGAAAATAAAACTCTTCCTTTCTCTCTGACGTCACATCCCATTCTCCCTTGAATCCCAACCTTTCAAGCCTCTACGCTCACGTTTCCTTCTCTCTCTCTTCATCCTTTTTCCGATTTTCCGCGACATCTTACTTTCATCACTTTCCTTGTAACGTTACATCAATCTTTCTCCTACCCTCTGTCTTAAAATCTCTATCACTTTTTCCATTTTTCTACCTCTTTGTCTTTAATTAAAAGACATTTGTTTTTTTTTAAATATGGCCTTCGCTCTATATCTTGCATCTTTCAAAATAAAAAAATCTTTTTATTCGTTCTGCCTCGGTTAAGAATTACAGATATTTCTTTTAAGTCTCAACAGTTTTATCATATTATTAAGAGGCGTAGCCACTTAATCTGGTCAAATCACGCCGAAAAGTTGCTCAAGACTTCGATAATTATTTTTAAAAATAGCATTGGAGTAGGGATGGCCGATTCCGATTCGATTCATTGAAGGATCGATTCATACGTACACGTTAATCGGCAGAGTTGAATCAATTCAACGACCAAATTTGGCCATCCTTTTTTTGGAGCATATCAGACGGTAGTATTGTGTTATGAATTTCACATTTTGCGTAATGCAACGGCAGAGATAGTTGTTATAAAGAATTATCGAAGATAATATATTTTGTTCTTTCTTCATTCGTTAAAATTATAATTCATAAAAAATGTTTTTTTTGTCCCATCGCTGAAAAGGATATAATGCAAACTAACACTAATCCCTTATCATGAAGAATGGCGCACATTCCATTCTGAATGGATGTCTACATAAAGAAAAATTTGTGAATAACTCTCTGTTCCAAAGCACGTACTTCTCTTGTACTACGAGTTAACCCTGGGAACATGAATGTCCGCGATACAGCTATGTTCTTTATAAAAGACATTTCAGAAACTGAATAGTAAGCCCAAAAAAACGACAAGAATGTTTTGAATAGGCATCGACAAAAATTCGTATGTCAACGCGATTGATGAAGAAAACTAATTCAAGTTTTCTTGAAAAGTTTACTTAAAAATCAAATTTAGAAGCCCAAGGTTGTTTATAATTTTTTTATAGAGAAAAACTCAATCATTTGAGGAATATGAATAATTTACTTTTCATTTCCAACATTAAAGTTGTTTCATGCAACAATTGTAGTAAGTTGGTTATGCATTTGTTGGTTATATGTTTTGCACCCTTTGATTTTTTCTTAATTTTTGCTGAAGGCATTGAAAAGATTTCCGAGAGCACAGTTTGGAGGTAAAAAGTGAAAACGACAAGTTGGGATGGTAAACGCTTTCTGCATGAAACATTTCGGCTTTATTTCATGATATTTTAGTCAAATACACTGATCTCATCAAAAAGTCGACGAGGTATTAACCTTTTATCATGTCAAATTAATCATATACATTTAAAACTTCACTTTTTTGGCCAATGATCGAGGAGATGTAGCAATAAATTCAGGCGGAATTCATTACGTGATTGCGTTTTAAAACATAATTTGCGAAGGAGTTCCGCGCCTAAATGTTCGCACAGCCACAATCCTAAAATAATTCCAAATTTGGGGTTTAGTGAAAGTGCTAGTCCAAATTACTCATCGTGGAACAGAACTGAACTTGCTATGAAAAACGAGTCATTTGCTTCCAGCGTAAATTCGTACCCTATGATAAAATTCGCTATTACTTTAAAAAATTGGGTTTTACAGAAATTTATTTTCCATTATCATCCGATAAATTTTATCAAAAGTTGCTTGAACAGCGTGGGGCTGTTGCCGTATTCTTGCAGGTAGGCTGTTATGGCGAGGATAATGGGTGCAACTTCATAATAATTACGCACCACCACCACCCAGGCGGACACATCTTAATCCTCTCATCGACCCGAAAACACACCAAAAACCATTACCGCACCAGACGCAGATGCAAACTAAAAAAGAAGAAAAAGACCGAAAACAGAAGAAACGAATAAATAACCCGGCAAAAAATAATGCCCACGCATCAGAACGTCGTTTTCACCGTGGGCTTATTTTTTTCTCAGCATCCTCCAGCAAGACCGTATGGGACGTCTTACTACTTAACCTAAATTCATCAGCATAAGAGCTTCTCGGAAAGATCGCCCCCTTTTTCTAGATGTCTCCTTATTTCTCTCTCTCTCTCTCCCTGCGAGAGACGCTTCCTCGAGGGAATCCCTCTCCTCTTTCCCCATCCCTTCCAGCATCCACCCAACCGTCACCCCCTTCCAACTACTTCGCCACCGCAAAAGCCATCCCTAGAGAATGAAGCCGGAGGATGGTGGAACTGGAGTGGTGGGAGAAAGAGGGGGGGAGAGGGGAGGGGGGAGAGTCTATCGCCCCGTTACTTCCCTGCATCTCACGAGGCCAGACGTGTAGTGAGCTGCACCGTACTACTTTAACCCCATCCGAAGGAGCCAAAACGTGTGCGTGAGGAGGCGTGTCTCGCTCCCGCGAGGATTTGAAGGAGACGGAAGAAATGGGAGGGAAGAATTGTTCTAAACATTATGGAGTATTTTCAGAAAATGGGTCATTTTAATCGGTATATCCGACAGGTTTATAAGTCGATGGTTCTTAATTGTACGAATACTACTCGGAACATTTGAGCGGGACGTTTCGTTTTCCGACTAACTATTTTCAAAAACTGTCTTGCGATAGTTCTGTCGTAATTCCGAGAATGGAAGGTAATTATATTCTTTATAATATTATTAGCTAATTACAATCTTACTTCTTTAACATACTGGGGTGTAGAGGACTGCACGGGCCGAAATTTTCGGCCCAGGTCCGACCCGTTCTTAACTGAGCCCAAGTCCGGCCCGGCACGAGGCTTGGCCACAATTTACGCTCCCAAGACCGGCCCGAGGCCCGAAATTCTCAATTTCTTCGTATGTTTCATTAAGGGAGTCGTACATCTCAATTCTGCTGTAAAACGTGTTTCGCATTTTTGATGTAATGATTTTGACAAACTTTTCACTTACCCAGATTTTTAAAGATATGTTACAAGAGATTTAGCTTCAGTTGTAGCAATATATATATGAGGCAGATTTACTTCTAAGAATTCTCTTGAAAATGTGTCTTAATATTGTATTTATAAGATGAGAGGAGCAATCTAACCTAGTGTACAATTGAAGAGCGTTGATAATGTTAGTTCCCCGATCTGTCACAAACACAATCTTTGAAAGATTGTCAGATTTGAAGCCTAATGCAACTATTCGTCGTTGAATCTCATTTCTAATAATTTCCCGTTTTCTTTTTATCGGGAAACTCACAAGTAAACATAACCCTGCTCATGAGATTCCAGTTATCGTCTAAAAAGTGAAGTTTCAAAGTAGTGTAAGCAATTTTTCGAAAATCATCAACCGACATGTCCGTTGATGCAGCACACTGCTGTAAATCGACTGCTTTCTGAATGGTGGGAACAAGAGATTTACGTAGGATATCAGCTTCAATCTGTATATTACGAGAAATCGTTGTGGGATGAGGTAAAATATCTTTGACATCTAAATTCCCATATAGTGCACCCAATTTAAGTAAAAACTGTGAATATTCTAAAAACCTTTGCCCAGCAACAATGTCGAACGGCCTGACATCCTTGCAACACAACTTCACACAACTTTTTGTCACCGTCTTTGGACACTTTGGTTTTAGGTTTATTTAAATGGCCTTCAATGGACTGCTGTCCTGCACTCAGTTTAAATTTACACACATGCCAACTTAAGTGTGAATTTCCAGTCTTCACACCACAATATCGAAAGAGAGACTTTCACTTTATACACTGGACTGCATCCACATCTTCGTTCGTTTCTTTGTTACGAAGAACCTCAAATCTTTTCCAAACTTCACTTTTCACGCCAGTTTTTTTTAACCGTGATGTATTCTCTTCTTCTTAGATTAATCCATTATCGTATTTTATAAAAACGTCTAATAATACAAAAAAGGTACAAAAACAGATACTATATCAAATTCTATTAACACGGAGGAGACCTTTATCGTCTACTACCAAGAGCGAACTGACGACTTGTTAGGTTAGATTTTCCTTGCGAAATGCACAGTTGGGAACCCGAAATCGGACATTATTTACCTTTCTCAGATGTCCAGGCCTAGTCATTCGACCTCTGCGGCCATGTGGCTGGAGGGCGATGGGGCTTATGTTAGTGTTATGAGCTTCACAGTAATATTTTCCAGCAGACCTAACACATTTTCTATTGAGAGCAAACCTCGTAAATATCTTGGGAGAGACTTTTGTAAATTGAAATTAGATACGTGCAGATCTCTGATACTTCCTATATATTGCTCTGAAGAAATGTCGAAGTTTATTGCTTAGTCTCAGCGCTCTATAGGGATTTTTTATAAGCCGCTATTCTACTGATTCACCTAACTACTAAACCGGTCCGAGAATGGATAATTTTTCCCTCCCAGGCTAGGCCCGAGCCCATCAGCTTATCAGCATTACCCAGCCCGAACACGGGCTGAGCTTAGTCCGTGGGCCTAGGCCCGGCCCATGCAGACCTCTACTGGGGTGAGGCGTTGTCAGACAGCTGAAAAAGGGCCATATTTTTTTGGAAGAAAGTCGTCACGTTGCATATCGAAGGATAATTCTACTTAATATTTCAAGTGTTTTTCAACCATTTTGGAGATGCGGGCTCCTTACAAAAAAGTTCCCGCATTTTTCATTAACTTCTCGTTCTTTCACTTTGGAATATTAATCAGAGCTGTGCGCGGGATCGATCAGGTGAAAGATAAAAATAAACGTACCCCAACTCAACTGGACCCCGAGAAATAACGCGCGGACCCACGGTTGAGAAACTCTGCAGTAAATGACGCCACAGTTCGCACATGCGAGTGTGGCCATCCGGTAATACATTTCACCAAAGACGTGTTACTGGAATTTCAGCCCCTTAGTAGCTTCATCCATCTCTATATCTCCTCAATTTACGAAGGAAATCTAATATTTTCCCCAATTTAGCATAAATTATATAAATGTCTGCAGGATTTGAATATATGATCCTCAGCTCCACCAAAGTCATCAATGAGACAATATTTTAAATAAAGCTCCCCAAATATTGCGTCGTGAACTGAACGGAAGAGACACAAAATCTATGTTACCTTAAAATATATGACTTTCCATAATTCGCAACTGCACACCGTTTTCATTTTTCTTAGAAGAGCGTGTTACATGTCCTGCACTAGAGAATCAATAGGGTGTGATATCTCCCAAATATGCCAAAGAAATAAAAAAAAAATCTTTTTACACGACAGCACCTTTCCAAACATTCGTGGATGCATTCCAAACGATTTTTTATTCGATTTCATCCCCCGCCGCAACCATCTTTCCGCATCGATGACACCCTGGAAAAGACAAACCACGAATCAAGAGATGAAAAGAAACGATGTATCGAGATACCGCGTGCGTGGCGTCTCGTTTAAGCGCGGGTAACGAACCGGAGACCTCCTTCCTCGCCGCCATCTCCGAATCAGACCGATCCCCTCATCTCCTCCCCCTCCTCCCTATCAACAACCCCTTTAGCAACCTCCTTTTTCGAGGACTTCTTCTTTTCTCAGGGCATAAGTCTTGCGAAGAGAAACGCCGAAGGGATTGTGACACCCGATTCCTTCCTTACGACGAAACGGATCCCATTCAGTGCGCGAAAAAATCCCACGAGGCACGATTCTCTATCTCGAATCCCCACCCTCACTTCCTCACCCCACCACCACATCCCCCCGCGCCCCTCCCCCGCCCTCCCGTCCCAACCACTCATTCCGACCGTAAAAAAATATTCCGTCCTAATCAAGTCGAGAAATCAATAAGAGAGGCCTTTCACCGCCGGTTTTTTTTAAGGACATCCGATTCTTCGATTCGTTATCGTACGACAGAATGGGAAATCATAATGATCAAGTGTTTTTTGTTAATGGGTAAGAGAAATACCTACGGCTTTTTTTTGATACATGAAATTTTTTTCCAAATTAGTCTCTTTTATGATCTGTTTGCGTGACGATTTTCTCTAATAAACCGGTGCTGCTGTATAGAGACTGTACCTTACGTTTTTACCCAATGAATCTGCTTCCAATATTACTGTGATCGATCACGTGTTTCTGTGCGAAAAAATATATATGTAACTAAAATAAGCTCAACGTAAGATTGAGCTGTGAAATTTAATGTTTGCAAATATTATGGATAAACATGCCAAACGAGTCATTCATTTTATGGCTAAAAATTTATCGTCTTCGCTAGGCTAATTTTAATTTAATGAAAAAGGTACAGCTATCGAATGTGTAAGTAAATCAACTAAATATTTTATGAGCAAATAACAGTTACGTAGATGATGCAATGAAATCCATAAATTTAGCTTTGAAATATTATCAAAATCCATAAAATAAATTTAGTAGCAAGTATTCAAGGTCTGTTCGTCCGTGACGAGTCAAAATTTGTAACAGACGAGTCAGAAATTGGCGAAGCTTTTGTAATATTTAGATATCCCTTGAATCAAATTCTTTGGATATTAAGGATACATTTAAATTATTATTAAAGACAAAATATGAGGATGAGCAACAAAGAAAATAAAATAACCAACTTGAGCACCATAAAATTTAAATACATTTCATGCATATGTGTGATAAACAAAAGAAAGCTGTTTTTAACGACATCGGAAATTCCTGTATCTGAGGCACAAAAAACCTTCACTAATAAAGATTAAATGACAAATGGTTCGAAGAATCAGTTTAATTCATTAACTAACCCGGGTGCGACGAAACAGAAAAAATTTAATTTTGGCATTTTGCAACCATTTTCAGTCTTTTTATAAAATACTAGAACTACTAAAATAGAAAAAAATGCTCAGCAAGACGATTTCATGCATTGAAGACAACGACGGCTGAGTTTTACGCGCACGACAACTACACCCGAAACATCACCAGAAACTTCATCCTTGACGTGAAAAGGAGACGAAAAATTGATTTTAAAGCCTCGCGCCGCCTCATGTACAATCATCCACGACGTCACCACGCACGCGTTTTCCGCAGATTGCAGACTTAGGAACGGGAAAAAATCTGAGGTCGAAAAAAATTTCAATCAATCAAAGAAAGAAATTACTGTAGAATGTGTAGAGGAGAATTCTGGAGCAACGATCACTCCGAAGGGTAGTTGGGGCTAAGAACCCCGTCCTGCCTCTTAATGCTCCTCCGTTAGTCTTCACGAATTCCACTTCCCATTCATCAAAGTGGGAAAAAATTGCTCTCCCACCCGACTGCTAAGGGAGGAGTGTCGTCGCTTAAGCAAGAGAGATAAGGTTTCTCGGAGGAAGGGCACAGAGGAAAAAAAATGCGCCGACCTTTTCGCTCCTTTTAACTATTTGTAGGAAAAGAGCGATCGTCGCACTCATTTGTATGTTTCCGTCTGCACCCCCCCCCCCCCCCCCCCCAACCCTCCTCCTCCCGAAATAATCCTTAAATTATTTCGCCGGAATCCGTTGAGTAACGAAAGCATAGGATAAATCTGAGGGTGTATATGTATTTTAAAACCAACATCGTAGACATGTAGGAACCGGACTCTTCTTTGTTGAATTCACCTGTTTTAGTTTGACATGCGCTAAATCACAAAAATTGCCTCGAAATTTAATTCTTCACATAAAAGCTAATAATCCAAATGGTTAAGTTTGTGGGACAAGATAATTGAATTAAATGAGATGATGATAAATTTTCCAAAAATATCTCTCATTTCTTCGAAAAACGGGGATTAAATACGTGAACTAATTTAAATAATAAATAAAAAGTTGATTTATTATTTCCTGGAGAATTTTTTTCATCCAAAGGTCCGAATTAAATCGGTCCTTTTAGCAGTAAATCAAAATTAACCCTACGATACACTTAGTTTTACTTTGTTTTAGTGATAACGCATGGAAAAATGAGGTTCCTGGATAAACTAACTGTATGTTCTCCATGTAGATAAATGTGAATTATACAATTCAAACATCTTGTCATCAGAGGTCAGTAAAAATAGCATAAAATATATATTTTCCATGCAATGAAAATTCAACACTATGCTGTACGGGGTTAATAAAAATTGCAACATTGGGAAATTCTTCTAACAGAACCAGGGATTCACTCTCCTGATAACAATCGTATCATCACGGGCCAGACTGAAGAAGATTTTAGCTTTGTATAGCCAAATGGGCGCTCAAATATAAATAAAGCAAAATCCCTCCTTGCATGAAAGAAAGATGGGAAA
The DNA here is from genome assembly GCA_028673005.1 of Tanypteryx hageni. Taxonomy (NCBI): domain Eukaryota; kingdom Metazoa; phylum Arthropoda; class Insecta; order Odonata; family Petaluridae; genus Tanypteryx; species Tanypteryx hageni. Next base: position 54,269,953 of record CM054118.1, on the reverse strand, counting down.
TGTTGATGACAGAAGACTACAAGAAAGGCAAAGAATATAATAGTTGAACGAATGAACACTTATGCACCACAGTTGTTAACGACGTAGTATAGCGGTAAATGTCAAAGGGTATACGAGATAAATATAGAGTCTGAAAAGTTAATTTTTAAAACGGAACAGAACCTTCTCACTAATCGAAATGACTGCAAGACGGAGGTAAACGAGGAGAGATGTATGTCCTTTGGAGAAACTCCAGAATGCTTGGAAGACAGAAAAGCGTAGGAAACGGCCGGAACAGGAGGAGAACAAATGGAAAATTTTAAAAATTAATAGGCCGAGGCGATCGGGGTCGCGTAGAAAGAACGAATGTTGGGAGAAGGGCGTTGAAAAGCTCTAAAACCGCCATGTAGAAATATTCGGGAAACTGAGGAATGAGAGATAGGGGTGAGGGAAAGGAGGAAGAGGGGCGAGGGAAACGGGGAGAGAGGGGCGAGGGAAACGGGGAGAGAGGGGTGAGGGAAAGGAGGGAGAGGGGTGAAGGAAAGGAGGGAGAGGGGTGAGAGAAAGGAGGGAGAGGGGCGAGGGAGAGAAGGGAGAGGGGTGATGGAGAGGAGGGAGAGGGGTGAAGGAGAGGAGGGAGAGGGGTGAGGGAAAGGAGGGAGAGGGGTGAGGGAAAGGAGGGAGAGGGGTGAGGGAGAGAAGGGAGAGGGGTGATGGAAAGGAGGGAGAGGGGTGAAGGAGAGGAGGGAGAGGGGTGAAGGAAAGGAGGGAGAGGGGTGAGGGAAAGGAGGGAGAGGGGTGAGGGAAAGGAGGGAGAGGGGTGAAGGAGAGGAGGGAGAGGGGTGAGGGAAAGGCGGGAGAGGATTGAAGGAGAGGAGGGAAAGGGGTGAGGGAAAGGAGGAAGAGGGGCGAGGGAAACGGGGAGAGAGGGGCGAGGGAAACGGGGAGAGAGGGGTGAGGGAAAGGAGGGAGAGGGGTGAAGGAGAGGAGGGAGAGGGGTGAGGGAAAGGAGGGAGAGGGGTGAGGGAAAGGAGGGAGAGGGGTGAAGGAGAGGAGGGAGAGGGGTGAGGGAAAGGAGGGAGAGGGGTGAGGGAAAGGAGGGAGAGGGGTGAGGGAGAGGGGTGAGGGAAAGGAGGGAGAGGGGTGAAGGAGAGGAGGGAGAGGGGTGAGGGAAAGGAGGGAGAGGATTGAAGGAGAGGAGGGAAAGGGGTGAGGGAAAGGAGGGAGAGGGGTGAGGGAAGGAGGGAGAGGGAAAGGAGGGAGAGGGGTGAGGAGTGAGGGAAAGAAGGGTGAGGAGTGAGGAAAAGGAGGGAGAGGAGTGAGGGAAGGGAGAGAGAGAGATAGGAGAGAGACATCCACGAGGGAGACATGAATGGCGAATGTAAAAAAGACGGCGAGACAGAAATTGCCGCTCAAAAAGAGAGAGCACCTCCAACACGGAAGCGGGATAAAAGCAGCGAAAAGGAGCGGAGTTTTTACTTCGTTCGAGACGCATCGAAATCTTAAATTCCATTTCTCGAGCAGCTTCAGGAAAGGAAAAAAATAAATCTCCCCGCCCAAACCACCACCAACCAACTTCCCAACAGACGCACATGCGTTCCTCGTTTCCACCCCACCGCACACCCAGCCACTATCCTCGCGCCGCCACTGACACGGGGAGCCCATTACGGAGGGGAGCCCCCATCACTCTCCTCCGCCCCCTCCCTCACAGGCCTCCCCCCCCCCCCGACATCGGCACAGACAGAAAGAACTTAAAAGCGATTTCGGTGAGAGTGGGCCATGGGTTTTAAAAAAAACCCGAGATTTTTGAGCGATGTGCGACAATTCAAGCGAGGCGGTGGGAAAAGTGTCGGCCTTCGCTGCGTTTCTGAATTAATATTCATAAATAGGGCCCGAATCCGTCGGAAGGTTGGGCGGAGCCGCCTCCTCGCGGTTTTTCTTTTGCGGTTCCCACTCCATAAAAAGGAACCATATTTAAAAAGAGATACTTAACTATGACGTTTTTTAATGGTTACTAAACGTTAATAAACGATTAAGTGGAAGAATTTATTTATGATCTCACTGTTGAAAATGAGGAAAAAAACCTTTGGGAATTCGTGCGAAAAACGTCGCAAGGAAATCAGCGTTTTTTTTTTAAATGAAGTTTTGCGCTCGATTTTTCTGTGAAGTATTCTTTAAAAAAGTTGATATAGTCGGCTTCACTAATATTAAAGCAATGTAAATGATAATCTGTAGCGTATCGACAGCGCTAACCAAGTAGAAAAAAATGCTCTCTACTCGAGCAAGGATTCAACCACGAAATTCATATGGAAGGCGAATTATCTTTATTCTGATATCATCTCATTTTGAAGTAAAATATATGTATATTGGAAAAAATAGATTAAACGCCTTCGGTAAAACATCGTCATCATACGTAGTCTGTCCGCATTGTTATAAGTTAAACCCATTTCTCCATATACTTCTGTTGTCGCAATATTTCTCCTTCAAGTCGTCTAGAATCTGAAACATTTTCCTTTCTCTTTTTCTCAGCAGCTTTTTCTTCCAACACGTCAGTAATCATGCTCTCTCTCTTCAAGTGTCCGATTCAATTCGCCTTCCTCTTTCTGATGATCATTTGCTTTCCGCGTGTTATTTTTTATCATGTCTTCAATTTTTATCATTTCTGAGCATTTCATCTTCATCATTCCTCTCCATTCTCTTTATTTCAAAGAGTTCCTGGGATTTTGCATAATTTCCACGACTGTCCGTGTTCAATAGAGAGACCCGCGGCCTTAATACTCGATCCACCGAATGCGTCGAAACCGGAAATTCTCTCATAATAAAAGGCTACTTCTGTCCCTTTGGGGGTCCCTCTGTCACGCTATAAAAATGCGAATAACTCGATAAAGGAACGAGATTCATTTTTTATATTTGGCAGGAATGATCGACTCACATATTGCAAGATGATGACGAAAATAAATCTCGAAAAAAGTCCTAGGTTCGACTCCAAGGTAGGCAATCCCATTTCCCATACACGTAAAAATCGACTTTTTGACTTGCAGGCTTTTATTCTTTTTGAGATCTAAATTAGAAAGAATTCACCTATGATCTTCGAATCTAGCCCATTTTAAAACGATGAAGTTTCTTATTCCGTTCATATATTCCCGCCTACAGTTCGAAATTCCTCACGTTAAATGTTTATTTCACATATTTTGGGTTGCCATACCATGCCAACTCATTACATTGTTAAACCTCAAAATCCTACCGTTATTTCAATCCTTATGGGTGAAAGCGTGCTTTGAATGCTCTTACAATTAGCACGAGAGAGAGGAGGAGTGAGAAATTCTTTTCATAGCAACCAACGTAAACAAAATTTGTTGCGTTATTTACGAGAAGGAATACATATGAATGTAGAGCATTAATAATTCGCATATTAAAATAGGTACTTAGAATCATCGTAGGAGCTCGAAACTTGAAACAACGAACGCCTAAAAGAACGAAAGTTTGTTTTCTTGCCATCCAAAGAAAGCCAAGGCATATTTATGTTTATTTTTTATTTCACAAAAACCTTTCCCGTTGAATTTCAACGCGCATCCCCCTAGTCACTCATAATTTCCGACGATATACTACCAAGAAAAAGTGTATTCCGCCAAATGAATTGGTACCCTCCCTTGTGCAGCTCTTGAACAACTTCGCCGCGTAAGAAGCACGGAAGCCGTCTCTTGTCCCCCTTTAAACTCCTAGACATCGTCCCATTCAGAGGAATGAATGGGACCCCTTCACCCTCCCCTCCCACTTGTTTCTCCGCAAGGATCAGGTTGCATGTCGCTCGAAAAAAAATTAATTTGGGTCGAAACCCGTAACAGTTGCTGGCGTTGAAAGATCGTCCGGATCGTGAATATTTCATGCGGGGATCTTTTTTTGCCACTTCTCGAGGTTTTCGGAAAAAAATCCTTTCGAGGGATGCGGTGCATTCGAACAGTTCGGGAAGGGGATATCATCTGGTTCCTTTTGGCCTAGTTGCGGAGCGCGAATGGATTTTTTTCTCTAGGGCAATAGGTGGTTAGTAACACCTGACGCAGAAATGTCGGAAAAATACAAGGCGTTTCAAAAAGCTGGAATCGCAGATATATATTAATTTTTTCTTTATATTTCAGATAAATAGAATAATGGCGAATTTTATCGACCAAGAAAAGGTGGAAATTTTCTTGTTACATGTCTCCGGAATAAAATATATCAGTTATGCCACTAAAGACATCCTAATAAGATAATCGGTGGTGTATGCTACGAGACCACGTACTGTTGAAAATCTAAAAGATGAATTCAGAAATGTATGCGCTGAAATTGAAGCGTCAATGTTAAGAAAGGTTCAAATTGAACCTACAGACTGGAATTGATTTACACATACATGTAAATTCGTCGCAATTTGAGAAACTGTAACAAATATATTTAAGAATACTAACTTCTAAAACATCCTGTATATAGTCGCCGTTAGATCTCAAACGAAAAAATTGATTCTATTTGGATTCTAACGGAGTTATTACTCGTAGACGCGCTACAAGTGACAACTGACAACAGGGTCTTCATAATTAATCAGTAGACAAAAGCTGTACAGAACGATCAATATCGACTTTTAATGCAGAATTCGCATAAAAAGTAATACGGTACGATGAAATAAACCGAATTGCAAAAGTATAAGCGCAAAAAATTATAGAGAAAGGATTAAAGAAGACATACAAATTCATGCACGAGAAATTTACACAAAGGCTATTAGATTCAGAACACGAATGTGGCATGAAAATGTATGTCTTAAAAACTCGTTAACTCGAGTAAATAAGTGCCAGGTGCTTTGACCCCTAGTAGCATTCGCAGTCACGTCTAGCCATGCCATAGTAATCTCTTGTAGAAGTGGGTCTTAAACGTTCAGTCAGGACATGAAGGATTAAACAACTTGTAATATTAGAGCATCTCTAAATGAACATATTCGTTTTGGAATTGGTGGTCTACTGCTAGTAGGCAAACATTTTTTTAGAAAAAATCCATTCACATCAGATTCTGTGACGAAATTAAAAGTTTCGCAGTATAACCCAGTAACGATAGGCTGTTGGTCATTGAAATATTAGATAAAAAAGCTGGCGTATTTCGAGATAAAGAGAGCGGAATGTTATTTAAAATAACCCTGACGCAAAAAACTACCTACAAAATATTCATGAATGAAGGAGACCTTCAATGTTTATCTCTCTCTGAAAGACTATAAAGCGTAAACTACTTGAGCCACCATTTTATCCGGACGAAGGCAGACGAAAAATTAACCAAGTCCCAGAGAATTCGGTTTCATAAAACCGAACGGAACGAAATTCATTTAAAAATAAAATTCCCAAAGACCCCTTCTCCATTTGGAGAAATAAATAAAGAAACGAAGAACGAAAAAGCGGAAAGATAAGAGGAAAAAGGTTTTCGGCCTTCCCGCGCGAACACACAGACACGGTCTCAAAAAAATCAATAATAGTCCGAGAAAACTCTTTTTAAGTTGGTAAAGGGAGAGAAAGAGAGAGAGTAAGGGGTGTAGGAGGTGGATTTTAGAGAGAGGGGGTAAAAACCTTTTAAAAGGGACCTAGTCGCCCACGAGTTTAGTATTTATTATTTTTTTTAAAGGAAAAAATGCGAGGCAACTTAAAAAAAACGCAAGAAAAAATTAAATGAGAGTTTTTGTGGCCAAAAAAAGGGGTGGCCGAGGTTCAGACGCCATCCGCGAGAGGGATGCAGAGAGGAAAACCTAACAAATTCGAAAGGAAAAGGTAAGGAGAGGTTAAGATTGCTTTTTATTGTGCGTGCTTTTGTTGTGTTGGAAAGGGCATGTGCCAAAGAGGGCAAAATAAGATAAATCGAAGGAAAAAAACGAGGAACGAAAAGAGTAGACTAACGTGAGGACGTCGTGTGGCGAATGACGATGTCTTAAGCCTCGAGGGGAAGATTTTTCTCTCTCTCTCTTCGGTAGCTCTCGGTTCCCCTTCCCTGGTTTGGAATGTCCCACGGGGTGGATTACGCAAGCGAAGGAAGAGGTTTTTGATGAAACTTTTTCGCGAAGCATTTTCTTCTCCTGAATTCATGTGGTGCGCGAATCGGGAAAAAGGAGGTAAAGAGAATTGGCGAAAAATATGATGGATTTTGGCCGCGGTAAGTTGAAAACTCAAAATGTAGATTATATTCGGAGACAAGGAGTTGGCGAATATTAATTAAACACTTAATTTCGCCATTGCCGTTTTGAGCAAATATATATCGCCGTGGTCAGTAGCGTACCGGAAAATCTGCCTCCCCCCCGCAGAAAATAATACGGAGCCCCCCTATGGATATCTTAAATATTTTCCTAACTGAATCATTGCCTGTATATTAATGAAGAATTCCTCTCTCTTTCACACAAACGCTACTGATATTTTGAAAAGTATGAAATTATAAAAATATTATAGTAATAGGTCGGTTTATTTTGTTAATTTTAATCCATTTGGAGAAATGGGTTCAAACTATTATATTACGCATAACTATCCTTATAATGCCCTAAAGAGACAAGAAAAATAAGACGTATTCATTACTCTATGAAATTGAGTATGTTTATTAACTTACAGTTATCGGTCGACGCCGGTTGAGCAGTGGTTGAAATACTCGCCAATGGTTTCTAGTATTGCGCATTCGATTCTTCTCCGCCGAGGTCGATAGTATTGTACGGCTGAAAAATACGACAAGTATTCCTTTGAAGAAGAAGTTAAGTCGTCGATCCCGTGTAGTGTACGATGCCGGTGCACTTCAAAGAACCCCTTTTCACATGGAACATTGGGTAGTGGCAAAATTTCCAGGTGTAGGAGCAGAGCTCCTGGCGTCTGTGATTAACCTCCCTTCGGGGGAGAGGAGGAAGGGTCTAGGAAAAGCTGACTTTTGCTGACTCTGGGGAGAAGGGATATGACCAATGCTTTCATAAGATTTTTTATTCAAGAAATTTTTTACTTTTTACGTGCGATTTACGTGTCGCGACATCTTGTCCACAGCAAGCTTCCACCTGTTCGTTACCCGCATTTAGCCCGACGTTAGAATTCTTTTCGCCATATTTAACTGATTTTTTGGTAAACATAACTTTACCTTGTTTTCTCTGATAAAATTTTCCCCATTGTGCTTTAAAGAGCACTAAAATAAGAAGGCATTAGAAAATATTTCCATGGATAAGTATGCATCTTCTAATTTTTATTGAAAAAGGAGAGGTAGAACGAAATCTTAAGTAAGACGAGGGGAGGGGGCCACCCAAATGCTGACGACGGAAGGTAAAATATAACAAAAATTTGCTGTCGTAATACTTGAACGGCCTCCTAGTGCAGTGTTTCTTAAACTGTGAATCGCGGCCCCCCAGAGGGTCACAAAATTATCTTGGATGCAAGGTTAAATGTCGAAAAATAAAGTTTTCACGATTAATAAAATTTTTGGAAAAACGACGAGATAAAAATTATTAATAGTTACATAAAATGAAGAAATATGAAATATAGTTTCTTATTGTTACTATTTTCAATTTAAAGGGGCCCGCATGATATACAAGGGGGCCGCGACAATTGAAAGTTTAAGAACCAATGCCCTAGTGAGTAAATACGATCTGTAAAATCTTATATGCCATCAGGGGCGGCTCGTGGCATCGAAAAGAAGGGGGGTGCACGTCAACCAAAATCTCCTAAGGTGCCGATATATAAAAACAAAAACTAACTTCATGATGATATTGGAGGCCTAAAGTAGTGACTACCAGACCGACCGGTAATTGAAGTCAAGTCGTCATCCTTTATAGCGTTCAACAGTGCACGCAAAACTCATGCTTCACTTAACAAGTAAATACACACAATATACACAAATAAGTACAATAATCTCCCCTACCTCTATGTAATACTCAAGAAGCGTTGACACATGAAAAAACACATTGTCCTAAGAGTGAGAGACGTCTGAAGGCATATAATCGTGGCCTATATCATGCACTGGTTTTCGTGCCGAGGAATGCCTCTTCTCAGCGTTACAAAGCCGTATTGTAAAATTCGCAATTCAGTACGGTTTGAATGATCGGGGGCCTCCTAAATCTCGGCCCTCCCCCCACATTGCGGGTCCTATCAGTACGCCCCTGGCCATGATTCTCAATTAAAAACAGATCGTACGAAAATAAATATTTTTTCATGGCACTGAATTGCACGTCTTAATTCAGTTTTGTTCAAAAAGTTTATTTTATTTTAAACTCGACTATACGATATTCTACAGGAAGAAAACGAAAAGACGCTATCATTTGTATGACCCATGCGATGTTTATACACGTAACGTTAAGTGAATGTTAAAAACCTTCAGTGTTACGTTTAACACGCTGAAAAGCGCAGTGGAAAATACAACCACAAGATTTTTTAAACAAGACAGAAAACGTCAACCAATGATTATTAATAAAAATGAGAAATGGATTCGGGAAGAGACGAGTCAAAAATGAAAGAAAAAATGAAACAGTTACGGCACGAAACGCAAAGGCTGGCGGACGCATAGAATGGAAAGGTCAGCCATCACAGTAATTACTGGAAAGGAGGAAACATTCATCTGAATGGAACTCCAGAATATAATTTGTACGGTAAGGGTTCTAAAAATCGCCGAGCCAAATTAGAAAAGCACACGGCCGTTTTCATTTTGAGCCGCCATTTGCTTTAGCGAAAATCGCGTGCACATCAGAATTCGGCGGCGTGCTCGTTAGGGCCCAAAGGGGAAACGTAATACCGTCATTTTTTTCACTCTCCCAGGATAATCCAAGCGAGATATTCAACCTTATAAATTTTCTACAGCCTATGGGTTGGGAGGCGAAACGTTAATTTAAAAAAATTACACACTAGAGATGATCAAAACGGAGCCATGCGCGAAATGGGCATTCGGAAAAATCTGGCTTCGCGACAAGTTAACACAGTTATTAAGAAAGATTAATTTACAGCCCTAGTTCTACAGCTATCACTGCTTAGTTTCAATATCTTCATATTTCTATATATATATATTTTTTAACGAAAAGTTTTTTGGTAATAGGAGTTGCCCAGGTAGTCTGTTAAATAGTGAGCTAATGTACGCGAAATGATTTATTAATTCTACTTCCAGAGGGTCAGAATTTAATCTAAACATCCCTATATGGCTTCAGTTTAAAGCTTAGCATATTCAAATACATATAAACGCTTATAATTCCAATTTTTAGCATATCGAAGAAGATATGCTCTTATACTTAGTTTGATGTCCCATAGGTTACATTTTATATAACTCGCACTCTTTTGATTTCCCGAAGTTGGGATGTTCGACTTCTTTATGCATCAAAGTTAACGGCAAAATCTTGGAAGCCATTTCTGATCCTCCCTCGACAATATTGGTTACTGACACAGATATTGCAAGGAGCGAGAGACGTAGCGTGTGACAGCAGCTACTACCATCTCTCTCTCTCTCTCCCTCTCTTTCTCCCAGCAACGGCAAGTATACACGGGAGAAATTCCAACTCCACGGGGAATGACCCATCCGAGGGTAAGGGATCGCAATGAAGGAGGATGAAAGGGGTGGCGGACGGGATGAAGCCGAAGGGCACTTTCCTCCACCCCTCCCCTTCCCCCACTCACTCTGGCGTGACGTCAAGACCCTGTCCGTCAACGGGGCCAATGTTTTCTCAGGGGATGAAAGGAGGATGTTTGGACCTCCTGCATCCCCCGTAGGATTTCCGAGACGGAAGGTTTTGAAGGATAGTCGAGGGAAAGGGACGTATGGTTTACCTTGGAGCGAGTGGGAGGGGTAGTAGTGGTAGCGGCGGTAGAACATCCCGGACTAATACATGATCTAGCGTGTCACTCTTCCCATCCTCCTCTTCTCCTTTCTCGCACTGTCCGTCAAACACGGAGAAGTTACAAGGAAACCTTTTTTCTATATAAATTTCTCCCTCGCCGTAAAACTAAACATAAAAGTTTTAAAACACCTGCCAGTCACTTTTTTAAAAAGAAATAGTGACCCGCTCCTTTCGGAGAATAACTCGTGAAGTTTTGCGGCGTTGACTCTCGTCCGTCTCGCTAGAGAGCGAAAACGTGTTTCCTTCGGACGTATCTTAAAACGTAAAACGACAGGAAACGATTTCGTTTTGTTTCCTTTCTTATGCCATAAGAATAGAAATCGTTACGGAAGGAGAAACGACAAAAAAGGCCTTACTTCGATCAAGTGGGTTTAAAATCATAACTGATGACTGATCGATTTGAAGGCATGGGCTAAAATCTCGCCAGACAAATATGAAACAAGAAAAATTAACATGGTATTTTCTCCAGCTATTGACGTTTTTACTAGGTAAAGAAATGTTCTAAAAGCCAGATATCAATTTCACGTTGTTGAGTAAATCAAATTAACGATGAAAACAACTCCAACAGACGCAAAACACTGAAAAATCAAATTAAAATTTCAGCTACAAAGCAGCCATCTTCAGTGATAAACCGATAGTTGAATTTTTAATTCGATAGTGAAAAAATGTTGTACGAATAACATTTAATTCGACGAAACTTAACCTCTCCCATTTCACTTTCTAAGTTTTAATAAAATTTACTAGCTGTCACGTTTACCCAACTCGGAAAAAGTTTGAAGACTTTCGCTCCTAAATTTCACTTTTTGCCTAACGATTACACATTTTTCACTTTGTCGCGTTTTTACGTTCTACACATTCCGAACCCACTACCGCTTAACCTCCCTGCCATTTACGTGTGTGTGTCGCAGTTTTGGTTCACATCATATTCACGCTATTCTCCAATTTTCACCGCAATTTACTTATTTATTCCGTTCTACGTGAATATTACGATCAGTTCTTGCAGCATATTTCCACGTTATAAAATTCCGTTTGCGCCATTAAACCATCGCTCCCACCTTCCCATCACCGTTCGCATTAGTATTGGATCCTTATCACTTATAGGCGCACTCCATCTCCATTCCCAACGCATTACCTGCTCAGAACCCATACGAATTAACATAGAGCGAGCACTCATTCTTCTTCATCCCATTCCCTCTCCCTCGACACTCCTCGCACCCAAAACTCTACCTCCCCCTCTTCCTCCCTCCGACGCACCTCCACGAAGCCTTCCATCAATCCCACCCTTTTCGCCTTTCCATTGTTTTTTCCTCTATTCCAATCCTCTTGGGGAGATATTTGTTCCACTTCAATCGGTCCTTTCTCACTCCCGACTTCTCCTCCTCTATGCCCCCTTCCCTCCCTCTCATCCTTCTCAGACAATCCCCTAATCCAATCCCACTCCACTCCATTCCCTCCTCTCTATCTTTCCTTTCCTTTCTTTTATTTTTTCCCCAGCATCCTTACAAATCCCTGGAGAGGTTTGGCGAGTGCTCTCCAGCATCCCATGGAAGAGATTCCGGAACGCTCTTGTTACTCGATTTACTTTTACCACGCGCTTTATTCCTCAACGGCGCCTTTACACATGCTTGCAGTTGGAATGACTCGGTTGAGTCGAAATATTAGAAATTAATTCGAGAAAGAATCGTCGAGCTCACCTTTTGGCTGAAATCAAAATTGAAAAACTCTTTCTCCATTAGCAATAAAAAAGGACAGAATCTGCTAAGGGTGAACCAGCACTAATGACGTCTTCGTAGCAGCCAAAATCCGAATATGATTTTCATGGCTATTAGAGAAACCAGCAATTAGACAATTAGTTGTTTTACCCATTTGCATCCATAAGTTCCCTAGCACGCACTCCTATATTGGCCATTAGCGTGGTTACAAGCAACTTTGTACTGATTTTGTAAAAGTCGTTTCTTCTATTATCTAGTGCAGTGTATCCCACCGACCATTTTGTTAAAAAATCCGGCCCCCGACATAATAAAATGAGAATCTCACACACTTACCAATAAGGGGATTTTTACGTTAAATGCACTTTAGTATTATATCACCTATTAAAGGGAATTTTTAAGGACATTAAATATTGAGATAGTTTTGTTGATAAAAAGTTTTATAATAATTATTTTCGAAATTTCGCATCCCACTGGTTGAGAAGCAATGATCTTACGGGCATGTTATCATATAGTTTTTATAATAGATGCTGGTGAAATATTAAAACATATAGGCAAATTATGTCTCTCCAATAGCCATAAAAAAGGCGAAGACAAGATGAGAATTTCGTCTAAAATGCAGCCATCATCAGCGAAATCTGAATGTCTCCCAACGATTTCATGATTATTGGATAGATATCATTTACCAATATGATTTCAGCTATATAGTGAGCTATATAGTTCACTTTTTAGTCTGAAAACTAGTTTAAATTGCCAGAATTCATATCTTGGTGAAATATATTAGGATTTATCCGAAGTTATGGAAACTAAAGTTAAAAAAGAAGATGATATATGAGGTTCACTTCCCTCAAACCCTACGGCACGAGTATACATAACTTTCGAAGCAACACCAAAGGCCTTACTCACCGGACCGTGGAGAAACTTTTCGCCTTTACCTCTTAGAAGTTCCGAAACCTCAGGGAAAAAATAAGCGCGGCGCTCACCTGAAACGAGAAAAGAAGTCAAATTAATTACATTACGGAAAGGTAAAAATATACGAGTTTCAAATGGGATACGTATACTTGATTTTCTGCTTGTTTTTTTTAATATACGGAAAGCAATCTTTTGAGAAGATATGGGAAGAAAAAATGGAAAAGTTTAAGTGGTCGGATCGTTAAAAACGGGAGTAAACAAGGAAAAGATAAAAAATAATGAGACAGCAAAGAGTCTTATGCGCCTTGTATATCGAAATTATGCATGGCTCCAATAAAAAAATACAAGGAGTTTCATCATAGAAGCGATCTAAATTTTATCGAGATAAAAGCAAAAACTCGATTGTTTTTTATTAATTTTATTAATGATTCTGAAGAGGGAAGGCGCGCCTTTATTGAGGTATCATTAACGTGGGTCTATAGAAGATGAAAAACGGCATTCTATTTTTTGAAAAGAACCTAGTTAATTACTCAACAACCGACAAATAAAAATAATACAAAGGACGTGATGCTGTTTGCTTTTGTTAGAAAAGAAACGGTGCGAATTTTTAGACAACATTTTCTAGTTTTATTTCAATTATAACAACTCGGCGTGTAGGGCTAGAAAAACAAATCGAAGTCTATATTCCAACGGAAATTTTGCTTGCGGGCCTTTCTTCCGTGGGATTTTATTTCCTCGAAATTTCATGAAATACAAATCAAAGATAAAATTCAAGCTCTTAAATTCTCAGAAGTTATTAGGATTAGAACCAAATCTATCCATATTATGAGGGTCATCAATGTATAATGGATTTGTTTGATCAATTTTCGAACAAAGGTAAAGGTACTTAAAGAAATCATTTTGATACGAATAATAAATAGAAGAGGAGACTGCGCCGAGTAAGACTATGAATTAAAGATTCGACTCCAAATCGTAAAAAAAAGAATTTTTCGAAGTCGAAACGCTATATACGTATTTCGAGAGCTCTCGAAATACATATATAGCACTTCGTTCATCTTCGCCAAATTCCTTTTTTTACGATTTGGAGTCGAATCTTCAATTCATAATTGACACGAATATTAATTCAATCAAAGTGTATTTCATCAGATTCATCGCCGAAACATTTTATCCTTTCCAATTTTTACATTTATTTCACCCTTTCCGTCTAATATCGTAAAAAACCCAAAATGTATTTAAGACATAAACAACCAGTACACCGCCAGAAAAAAAAATATCGTTTCCTGGTTGGGGGAAACGAAAGATGCAGAGATATTTCAACAATCGCATCCATTCAAATCGCAGAGACCATATTGACCACCCATGTCGTCAGACTTGAGTTTTCGAAGAATGCATTAAAAAAATCCGTCATTTTGGTTCGAAGGCGTGGCGTAAAGAGGTCAGCACTAATGTTCGATGAATTGGCGGAGTTGTTAAGAGGGGGAACAAAGAGCCGGAATTGTGGAGAGAGGAGACAAACGCGAAAGTTAAAAGGTTAGAGAGAGAGAGAGAGAGGTAGAATGGGTGAAGTGAGGGAGAAGTGGGAAACGAGTGAGAGACAGAAGGCAGAGTTCATTAACGAAACTAATTGGAGTCGCTTCGAGAAAATTTGTCGCCTCCCTTTAAAAAGTCGCAACGATAACATAAAAAAGTAAGTTCCGAAACAGGAGTATGGGGAATTTACGGTAATGACTTGTTTTTGTCGAGAGAAATGAATCAAAACGTGGACAATCGCGGGATAAAAAAAAACCGATTCTCCAAAAAATCGCCTTTTAATGAACGAGATGAGTGATTTTGTTGCGATTTGTAAAGTTTTAATCGGAGGCATTAAGAGTCTTCACTTCGAGAAGAGGAATTAAAAAAATTGCCTTCTTCGAAGGCTTGAGGTTAGAAATTCACTTCTCGAGATAACTCACGATGATAATAAACGATAATTAGGAAATGCAAAAAGCCGTCGGGGGAAGAGAAATGTCTTCTGCTTTCTTGGAAAAGACAACATCAGTGAAACTTAACGCGAACGATTTGGGACTATAGTTTGACGTATATTTGCTTTATCGCTATTCTTTCAGTATGAGGTGTGACTGAAATATCTATAAGACGGACGTGAAAGGTAGAATTGTAATCTTGTAATTGTAATTTTGGTAGTACCTCTGCTACCATGTTATCATTAACTTAAATTCGTAAGAAAATTACTAAGGCTATTGTTTGAAATTCTCGGTCGATGAGAAAAAGAAGTTATTTTAAATACAAAAATAACAATTTTAAATTTATTTAAAAAAATTGTTATCATTAGCTGCTATTTTAGAAAATTTAATATTGCACGACAACCAGAAAACGAGGAAAATAAAATATTAAAGCACATTTCAAAAGGTCAGCATGAATATTTAGATCCGAGAAGGAACTCTAATCGTGACATTAATGAGATATAAATTCAATTTTTAAGAATAATAAATTATCAATGGGATTTTATAAGATGATTTGGTGAGATTCATATATATATATATATATATATATATATATATATATATATATATATATATATATATATATATATATACATATCCACACAGATTCATAGGGCGGTGACGCCTACCCACCATGGATCCCTTCCACACACACCTACTATCCCTGTTTCAACCCCTCCACTCACTCTTACTACACTTTTCCTTCCTGGTATCCGCGAAGCCCTCAAAACAATCCTCCATGCTGCCCACCCAATTCTTACCTCTTCCTCCCACCAGTCCCTCTTTACCAACCTTTTTGCCAATCCCCCGCTCCTTTCCTTCCGCCGGCCTCCTAATTTGGGAAATATCTTGTGGATGAAAGAACTTCCCACTTCTACCACGCCTCTTGCAATAGGGTCTCACCCCTGCGGCAAACCTCGCTGCCTCACTTGCCCTATCCACCTATCCTCATCTTCTTTCTCGAGTCCCTCCACCAATATCACCTACCCCATCACCTCTAGAAGCAACTGCACCATCCGAAACGTCATTTACCTCCTTACCTGCACTCTTTGTCCCGCGTTTTATGTAGGCCTCACCAGCAATCCGTTAAATATCCGCATGAATGGCCACCGGAATAGCGTCTCTCTCAGACGCCCTCTCCCAGTTGCATTACACGCCAATGCCCACTACGTCCCCTTCAATAGTTGCTACATTGTAAGGGTTATTCGCGCCTTACCCAATGACACTCCTGCCCCCCTTCTCCGACACTGGGAACTTGCACACATACATCTTCTTGACTCTTTCTCTCCGCCTGGCCTCAACCTCCGCTAACCCTATTAGCCCCCTTACAATGTCTCCTTGTTACTTTGTAACTATTCGCACCCTACCTCATCACACTCCCTCCTTATTGGCTATCCACCCTTCCTACTCCTCGCCTCCTCCGATCATCAACCTCCCCACATCACCCTGTCATTCCCCGCTCAGTGTGTCACTCTCATTTACTCTACTGCTGAAGAAGGGCATAGGCCCGTGTGTTCAACGTATCTCTTCGACGCCCCCAGCAGCCTGCCAACTTGGTCTCCGACTTGGTAAGTGTCCGCTGGGCTTCCTTCAACACCTTGTTGCCACCCTCATCACTACCTTTTCATTTCCTTAAGTATATATACACATATATACATATATATATATATATATATATTACTCCGTCTGCAACAACTTCCACCACGCGCCACTGACTGACTGTAATGCTATTTTTAACGAACTTTCCGAGTAGGTAGAAGATTGAAATTTGGTAGAAATGTTTATCTCTTATAGTCAAAGCTATTTACGAAAATAGTCCCAAAAAAGACCCGGGATCGACCCCACTAGATAATTTATATTTTCCATAAGATAACACGTAAAAATCGATTTTTGGACTTACAGGCTTATACTCTTTTGCAAATTAAAATTAGAAAGAACTGACCCACGATCTTCGGACCCAGACCGTTCTAAAGAAAATAAACAACTTTTCTTATCCTTATCGTCGCATTTTGCCTACGATACAAAATCGCTCAAGTTCTGCATTTAAATCATATTTATTTGAAACATTTAAGCTTTTTAACGATATGTTTCCTTGCCGATCGTGTCATTGTTAAACCTCGAGATAATTTTGCGCCTTAATCCTTATACTATATGCGTCAGGAATGCTTGGATTGAGAGCTTTAATACGAGAGAGAGAGAGAGAGATAAAATTAAATGTTACATAGATTAAAAATAATTTTGGGCCTATAAGAATTGCATAGCATAATGTATTTCTTTGTCAAACAATTTCTATTCGCCCAAAACTATTCTTACTCTCGGTAACACTCAATTATGTGAATTTAATATTTATTGCTTACTTTTTAGTGCATATAAAAGTTGGTTTCATTAATTTTTAATTCAATTTTAACTTAATACTTATTCACGCATACCCGACATATTTGACGGATAATTACGCTAGTTAATATATATTAAGTGTATAATTGAGATTACGCGAAACTACTATAAAATAATAAACTAAATATTGAAATTCATACTATCAATAAAGTTTAAATTTCTGTTTTGACACGTGCGTACACTGTTACTATCTTAATTATATAAAAATTATTAGAGACTAACAAGGAAATCGTTAAAGCAAACACCTAAAGATACCAAAACCATCCAATTTGAGATTAACGTGATTAAAAATGTCTTTTCCTACTTTCATCAATTCTTTTGTGATGCATGTCTTGTGAAACAGAATTCGAAGGAAATTGAAAAATCGGAATAAACGATCCTTTTATTTTTTCACAGAGCAAAAATAATATCTTTTTCGGAAAGAATATAGAAAACATAAAAGCGATCGCGTATCGAAATTGGAGTTTCTTTTATAACGAAGAGAAAATCTCTACTTATTAAAAAAAAACTTCATCCTTTCAAACGTTCCTTTTCCGCGAACGTTGTTACATCTTACACAAAGGAAGGCGGTAGCAATGCTCTAAAACAGACAAAATCATTTCTTTCTCTTATGTTGTGGCATTGTGTAATATAAACCGAATGTAAGCTAAAAACATTGAAAGGAGGCTTTGAAAAAAGAGACCTAGGGAAAAGAAAAGAACTGCTTCTCCCACGTGGAAATCTTTATCAGCCGAACAAATAAGGCAAGATTCGGCATAAGATGGACGACGGATCGAATTCCGTAGAAAACGACCACCTCGTTTATTTTTCCTCGGAACTGACAGAATGAAAAGAGTTAAGGCCAAGGCTGAGAGGTTTGGAATTGAATCGTTGGCGGTAAAAGCGTCGCTTAAATTTATATTCCGCGAAACGAAAAAGGTTTATCACCTCACAAGGTAACGATTAATGTCCTTCCCCCCTGTAGTCGAAATAGAAAGGTAGGTCCACGCGGAAAGGATCCTGCGTTATTCCTCCAGGTATAAATAAATATCAAATCTTGTTTGCTCAAATTTCAAAGATTAAAAAAATATCCGCCATAAAAACGTGCAGAACCGAATGGGAAAAATATTCGGAGGACATATGAGGAACAACCGCGATTCCAAATAGACTCAAAGGAAAACTTTCAATAAACTCCGATATAAAAAAGCCCCTTTTAATTAAATTCGAAGAGATAATATAAAACGGAAAGGGGAAATTTAAAAAAGAGGAAAAAACCACCGAGCGTCAAATTCGATAATTGAGTCTGCGCTAGAGGTAAAAGCGGAATGGTGTCCCCTTAACCAAAAAGCGACGAACTTCCGCGCGTATTGAAACTTCAAAATCAAGCGGAGTAAAATAAAAAAAACAGCTTCCGAATTCCATACTCAACTCTTCGTATTACATTCTCTTTACGTTTTAATAATTCATTTTTCGTTAATCCCCTCTCCCGAATAAAACGAAAAGGAAATCGGCGACTTCTGTAAAAGAAAGGAATAAAAGAAGAATCGGTAATTGAGGGACTGTGATGAAATGAGAGAGAGAGAGAGGGAGCGGAAAAGTGAAAGGGAGATTAAAGGAGGAAAAGCCGAGATAGGTCCGAATAGGTAGTGAATGAAAAGAAATGGAGAGAGGCGGCGTACGATAGCTGCGGAGAGAGAGACCTTTTAGCATTGAAACGGGAGGAAAAGTCGTCACGGATACGACGTAGGTTGCTTACTCAATGGGTAAGGCAGAAGAATGGGAAGGAGTCGAATGGGTGGATTGGGAGTTTAATGGGAGGGAATTGAAGCGATATACTGCTTCGAGGGCACGAGAGGAGCTGAGAATGAAAGACGGAGAAAGAGAGAGAGAATAATAGTCGGTGGATTTTCAAGAAAACGCAAATGTTATGTTCAGCCAAATATTTGGAAAATATATTAAAGTTGGCTACAGTGGCGAGAAGAACATGAATGATCAGCATGATCAGGGATCGACAAATTATGCCAAGTCCTACTCGCCAGATGAAAAATTGTATTCGCCACCAACAAAAAAATGTGATTTTTTAAATGTCATTAACTGGTCGTATCTGGTCGCCAGCTGGTTATATCAACTCGCCATTGGCGAGCGGGCGACTGTATTTGTCGAGCCCTGAGCATGATTACCGCTTGGCGTGAAATTCGTGACGGATGAATTCAAATACGCGCGTGAGAAGGTAAAAGGAAAGTCGATCCGCTCGTTGGAATGAACGAATGCTATCACGAACGAGGTATAATTGAGATTCGTGGTAGATATCAACCTTCTAGAAATGAATCAATCATTGCTATCGGGCGGCGAATAAATAAATAAACGAAGTGACGAAATAGAGAGGCATAAGAATCCGTAAGTTATGTGCTAGGGAGATAACATCGAGGGAAAAAGAAATATTCGAAATTTCACGCGAAATAAGTTATCCGGCATATGATAATAGAAACGCGCATCGACTGTTTCCCCAATTATTTGTTCCTTTCCGATATAACTTTTTCATCTTCACGACGCAACAGGAGTCCAAAGATAAAAAGGGGATTCGAAGATATTGAAAGTTGAAGAGAGAGAAATAGACAAAGGCGAATGAAAGAAGCGAGGAAGAAATATTAAAAAGTAAAATAAAATAAGAAGCAAACAGAAGTCGGAATTGTGCAGAAACCTTGGGAATAGAGAGAAGTTTAACTTCGCAAAACTATTCACCTCGGTCGTAGGTAAAGCGCGGCATTCAGACTAGAATAATATTTGTAAATGGGACTCCGCCGAAAAACTCGGAGCGTATAAAAGTAAGAACGACTGCCTAGAAACCGTCTCTAGCGGAATGGGGAGGACTTCAAAGGAGGACCTTAATGGGAATAAGTATTTTTGGTATCATTGAACGGAAAATAAAATAAAAATGACTCTAGAAAGGATCAGAGACTGAAAAAATGTAAAAAATACATCGAGTTAAAGGGACTTGGAAGCCCTTTCCATATTCTGAATGACATTATGTCATGTTAGAGGGAAGAAAAGGGGGGTTTGATATGAAAGAAATGTGAGAGGAGAGAGCAAATTAAAGTCAAATTACGTAGGTACGAGAGAGAGAGAGAGGCTGAAGACGAAGAGAGAGAGAGAGAGTATTCGTCATCTCGCTTACTGAGGAGTAATGGAACAGCTTTCAAGGTTAGGACTAAAATCCATGATCTAATAAATATTTTCTGAAACCGATAAATTACTCAGGTCATTGGTGCTATCTCTATTTAAATCTCTAAAGATTGTTAAAAAAAATTGCAGGGCAAAGACAAATGTGATTTAAAGCTAGCTATAATAAGTCTCTATTTTTGTATCTTTGTTTGGGAAGATAATACGATCCTCAACCTTTGATTTAAAAAAATACAAAGAACCTCGTCTTAAGACGGGTATAAACGGTTTATATACATAAATGCTTACGGAAGAGGAAAGGTAAATGGAATAAATGGATGGCAACAAGTTGTTGGGATAAGGAAGTCCAGTGAGCACTCACCAATGAGATGCCTTCAAGTTGGCGAGCTGCTGGGGCTGTCGAAGTGACACACGTAAAACACACACAAAAAAAAAACAAAAACACGGGAATTTTCGGGGGTGATCTCTTCGTCAGCACAGGAGAGCTGATGGCAGTGACAATGGGTGGAGGCATGGGGGTGGAAGGGACGTGTGGAAAAGTCGGGAATTGGAGGATGCGGAGGGGGTGGAGGAATGGCCGAAAATGAGTGAAATGCTAGCGAAGGTTGAGGCCAGGGGGAGAAAAGTTTAGAAGATTGATGTGAGCAAGCTCCCACTGACGGAGTTGAGGAACCGAAGCATTATCGGGGAGAGCGCGAATGACTCTTACCGTGAAGCAATCATTAAATTTTAAATTGTGAATGTTCGCATAAACGGACACGGGCAGCGGTCGTTTATGAATTACGCTGTTGCGGTGGCTGTTCATGCGGATCTTGAGGGGATTGTTGGTGAGGCCAACATAAAAAGCGAGACATTGGGTGCATCTCAGGAGGTAAATGATATTGCGGGTGGTGCAGTTAGTGGAAATTATGGGGTAGGTAATGTTAGTGGGGGGCTTGAGAAGGAATTGCATGGTGGGTTTATTGAGCATGTGAGACATCGGGGTCTGCAGCAGGGGTGAGATCCGGCAGGGTGCAGGGGGTTCATTTTTCCATAAAATGTTTGCCAGATTAGGGGTCGGCGGAAGGAGAGGATCGGTGGTGTAGGAAATGGGACCTGGTGGAGAAGGATGTGAGGATAGGGTGGGTGGCCTGTAGGATATTCCTCAGAATATCATGGATGCCGGGGAAAAAAGTGTGGTTAGGGTGAGTTGGGGGTGGAATCGGTGATGGCCTGGGTATTGGGGAGGGAGTTTGGAGTGGTGGGTGTGATTACCTGCCGGATTTGATCCCGGATCAGATCCGGCTGGTATCCGCACCGAAGAAATGCATGTTCGAGGGTGGAGCAATACTCGGACAGCGAGTCTCTATCCGAGCAGATTCTCCGCCCTCGGCGGACTAGGGCGTAGGGAATTGAGGTTTTGGTGTGGAGGTAATGACAACTATCTAAGTGGAGATACTAAAGGTGGTTGGAGGGCTTGAGGTGTACGCTAGTGTGGATTCTGTTTTCTCGGATGGAGAGATCGGCATCCAGAAAGGTGATGTTGGAGGCAGAGGAGTGGTGGGTGAAGGAAAGCGTGGGGTGGGAAGAGAGGCGTTGTAGAAAGGATTGTAGGGAGTCAGGTCCATGCGTCCAGAGAAGAAATATATCATCAATATACCTCAACCATAGGAGTGGTCTGGTGTATACGTCAAGGAAGCGTTCCTCCCATTCACCTAAGAAGACATTGGCGTAGGAGGGAGCCATTCGAGTGCCCATTGCGGTACCTTTTATTTGTAGGTAGTGGCGCCCTCCGAAAGAGAAGTTATTTTTTTGGATATATATATATATATATATATATATATATATATATATATATTAACTTAAGGAAAAGAAAAGGTAGTGATAAGGATGGCAACAAGGTGTTGAGGGAACACCTAGTTGCCACCCTCACATATATATATATATATATATATATATATATATATATATATATATATATATATATATATTGCATATAGTGAGAGGGGGATATAGAAGTCAGTGTGACACAAAGCTAAGAATATGCAAAAAATAATTCAGGATGACTGGATAGGAAGGAGAAGAATTTCAGACAAACAAGAGCAGTAATGGAGTTGGATGCGGAGGAGGACCTCTACTCATCTATGAAAACAAGGGACAAAGGTGTAGACGATGAAGGCGATGGAGGTAAATGAGTGTTGAGGAGAGAAAGGAGGAAAATGGAAAGGAGAAAGGAGGAAGGCCACAGCGCAGCACCGAAACGCGTTCATTAAGAGTGAGCGAGATAGAGAAAGGGAAATACCCGTTCCTTGAAATTCTGTTAACAGTTCTCTTCGTCCTCTCTCTCCTTCTGGATCTCTTAACATCTCTGGAACAAATTCGGTGTATTTTCTGCCGAAAACTCTTCGTTTTTTGCGTTTTGACCTTCTTCGTATGCATTAATTCGGAGGTATGACCTCTCTGCATTTATTTCACCGCCATATTTGTTTCAAACACTCAAAAACGATCTAAAAGGATATTCTTGGAAACGGTGTCTTAAGTTAGGCTAACTACCTCACCTCACAATGCCAAAATCGTCGCGTTTTAGTCCTTCGAAGGAAATCGATGCTTCATATAACACGTAGGCAAAAGGTACCTATCGTAATGAGAAAACCATTAATTAGTCTTTGTCTGTTAGGGGTATACTTCGTTTTTTAATACAGCTAAATGGCACGGACATCTGCATCCTTGCAACATAAAAATATAACATGATGATCCTATCTAAGCTATATGAAATTCTGATAACAATGTTAATTTTAATAAACCTGATCACACGGATATTAATAATGTTATTCCGCCATCCTTACCCCACTATCATTGTTTCTTAGTCAAAGTTATTTTAAAAAAAATTCGATATATTTTCAAGTTAAAATTTTTTATTTTATTTTAATATTTTAAGAATTCCTGGAATTTCCAGAATACTTGGAATTTTTGGGAGTTTTTAAATTCTTGAAAATAGAAATTTTTGTCAATTTTTTTGTTCGTCTGGATTTTGAAATGTTTGAAGTTTGCGGAATTTTCGAAATTTTTGTAGTTCTGAAATTTTTGGAAATTCTGAATTTTGGGATTTTTCATTTTTGGAATTTAAAAAGTTTTTTGATTTCTAAAAATTTCCTTAATGCCAACTACAGGAATTTCAAAACATTTAAAAATTCCTGAAATAAAAAAAATCCTAGAATGCCAACTATTCTGATACTTCCAGGAATTCCAATAATTCGAAATATTTTTTAAATTTCAAAAATTTCAAAATATTTTAAAATTCTATAGCTTCCTAAAATTTTAAAATTCTAAAAATCGAAAATTCAACTTAACAAAAAAAAAGAAATTGAAGAATTCCAAAAATAAATTTATTCACGTAGTTTACTTATCGCTTTTATATACAGTTTTCGTACCAATTATCCCTATCCCATATTATTTTACCGATAAATTACGCGATTATATTGACAACAGCTGCGTTAATAGAATAAAGAAAATCCTGTCATAATCCTCACATCCGATTTGGAATTTACGCATTACATATTAGTCTCGATTCTGCTCAGCCAATGGAACAAGCTATACATACACGTACAAAACGTATAACGGGGTAACTTTCTTATAATTGACAATAAATCGAAGTGCAGGACATAATAAAAACTGTAAAATAGATGCGCGTTTAAGTTACAAAGTAGACTTCCACAGAAGTAATTCATAAATAATTTAAAATGTATATGAATTGGGCATCTCATCACTAATATGTCGGCGGTTTATCATTTAATCGATACCACCATAATATAAACCCTTCAGTTATTTTTGGAAATATTCATTTCGAATATCACTTATTTCAATTCTATATTGGTTTCCAACGCAGATAATGGAACTGATTTTTTATTAAAACCTATTTTTTTAATGTTATTTAAGATCGAAGATGCTGAGATGACGGGAGAAGAGGTTGGATCTAGAACGACGGAAAAACATGATTTTATGTCCTGATGTTGGAGATGGAAGAGAAGATGAATAATATAGGAAAGGGGGGACACGTAATGGAAGTAAATGACGTCACGGGATGAGGAAGGTAGGAAACGAACTCGATTCGTTTCGTATTCGTGAGAGAGAGAGAAAATGTAAAAGGGAAAAAGGTTTTAAGCAAAACGAGGGAATATTTCTGCATTTTTTTTCCTCTTTCCCCTTAATTTAAATATCTGAACATCGCTATTTTCATCAATGGTGGGAGCACCTTAGAAACGACAGTGAAATCGGAGGGAAATGCACGATGGTGAATGGGGAGAGGGAGAAACGGAGGAGGGAGGAGCTTTCCTCAGAGGGGGAAAATCTAAGGGGAAAATATTCGAATCGCTAATACCGCTGAGAGGAGATTAGCATAAAGAGAGCGTCCCGATGGATATTCATCCCAGAAAATTATATCAAAATTTTCTGCAGATTATTATCGGCTAAAGCTTTAATTGGAGATGGGAGATTTTTGACCAGAGGGAATTAATAAAATCTTTTGCGATAACACTAACGCTGCTACGAATGCGCCATAAAAATTCTTCAAGGGGAAAGAAATACAATAAACGACCATAGTTTTGCCGCGTGTTCGGATAAGCCACGAGTATAATCCCGTGCACAAAAAAATACAGTAAAAGGTAAAACTTACCAAATGTTCGAGTTTCAAGCCAAAATTATAACGGAGCATCGACAATTCATGATCAACAATCACACATTAGCGAATTTACTTTAGAGTTAATATACAAAGTTTATAATATTACTTCAAGATGAAGTCTTACATCTGACACGCTATTACACTAATCAGAGTTAATTAAAACCAAATGTCTACATTGCCAAATAAAATGAGACTTTTTACTTGTAAAATATGAGGTTTTTTCAAAATGTCGACGTTTGGGAATTAATCACAAAATGATGAGAATTATGAACATTTCCGAGAGTAATAGCATTCATAAAAAATATCTATACGAAGTTATTGCAGACAATATATTTACTACCGACAGCTATCAAGAGTTCTAAAAGCATTAATTAAATAATTACGAGCTTCGCACGTTTATATTTTCCAACATACACCTCCCTCGATACGGATCGTTTATCTTATCGGCTCGCATCTCACGTCTCGCCTAATCCCCAAAAGCGAATTAAACCTCCAAATAAATAATTTCTCATCGTAATTACGTGAAACGAAATTATCCTCAACAGGTTAAGACTGTCTGCGTACGTTATTTATGTTTAGCCAGATCCTATTTCGCAAACCGCTACCAATATCGATCCCACTTGTTCTAACTATGAGGAAATATTACGTGACAAAACTTTATTGAGCTAAAATTCCAGATGTTGCGGAGAAGCATACTTTTGAAAAAGACGAACCTCGATTATTCTAGCGTCCATTACTCAAACTTTTCGATGAGCTAATTCGAGGAAGCTAATACTAATCGCTAATAATGACATACATAAACCTCTATGAATATAATTGTTTACGATCACCATTTTATTTGCGCAAGGATAAAAAAATAAATATGATAGAATCCATCAGAATGAAAAAAATAAGCAGCGAAAAAAATTCCACACGTGTTCGCTAAGTAGTTGTGTCGAAATCAATAGTTAAATTCACAATACCATTTAAACAGAAGTCTAAACAAAAAACTAACGTGGAGCTGAATCTCTATGGAACAGAAAATTTTATAAATTTAATAGCGCCGTTTTAGAATGATTACTCGCTAATAATAACAGATTTTAATCCACAAAAATTAAAGAATATAAAAACGAATAAGGTTCTGTCGTCTATTTCCTCTGGAAAGGCAGCCATTGATAGAAGAGAACAAAATTTAAAAAACTAACGCTCAAGTTAATTTTAAAAATTTCAAAGACAAATCTACATTTGACGAAGAAAAAATTAACAAAAGATTTATCAGTTTTGGAAAAAAAATATTTATTCCCAAGTAACATCTTAAATGCCGTTTCAAAACTATCCCCCAAATTGGAACCCGAAATGAATGATGAAAAATCTGGTAAAATACGTATTTAAAAAGTCTGTTCCATAACATATATGAACATTTCTAAAACAAACGCTATCGAAACCAAGAGAGAAATTAACCCAGTCTCTCCACGAAAGTTCCGACGCGATGATCACGAAAACGAACGTAGCCGAGTGGCCAATCGCAAACCAAGAGAGGAACCGGACAAAAAGGTTACAAAATTCACATACCTTTCATTAAAATCAAAGGGCACGGGTTAAAAAAAAGAGAAAAAATTTCGGGCAGTAGGAAGGTGGAACGGTAGAAGAAGAGGTGAGGAGTATGAGAGGTAGGAGGGAAGTGGAAATCGTAAACTCCTCAATGATTAATGGATTCAGCAGATTAAGACTGATCCGCTGTACTTCGCCGCAGGCGGCGGGCGTATTTCTCGCGGAGAGATAGAGAGAGAGACCACCTGGGCGTTCCTAACAGGGACAGCGAAAAGGAGGAGGAAGCGAATCCATAGGGCGGGAAGACTAAAGGGAATTGGGGAAGGAGGACTTTGGAGGGAGGAAAAGAATGAGACAGAGAGAGGGGAAGGGGGTGAAGATTTAACGGAGGGAGAGAACATCCTCTCTCTCTCTCTTTCCTCTCGCACTCCATTCCCCTCCTCCCGTGATGTCATGGCCAGGCGCTTCGGCTCCATTGTTCCCACGAAACCCTCTAAGGATTGGAAAGATATGTGGTGGGTGTTGGAAGGGGGAGGGTGGGAAGGAAAGTGGAGGGTAAGAGGTTTTGGTGCAGGATGAGAGGCGTTGGAGCATTTGGTGGGTCTGGGAGGAATTTTGGGGTGTCTGGGGAGGAAGAAATGAAAGCAAGACGGTTATGTGATTGGAAGGGGATTAGATCGAGGTGGGATGGGTGCTGGATGGAAGTGGGGTAGGAATTGGATAGGAATGAGATAAGAATTGGACAAGTGAGGGGTGAGTTTTGGATTGGAGGGGGACAGGTGTTGGATGGGAGTGGGACTGGATGAAAGTGGGATGATGTTGTGTTGTAGCGGGCTGACGTTGGATTGCAGTGGGATGGATGTTGAAGAGGAGTGGGATTGGGATTTAGTTGAATATGGTAAGATGAGAATAGGCGACACGAAGTGGGATGGGAACGATATTGCAGATTCAAGGGAATAGGACTGCGGGTTAAGGTAAGCGGAATGGGAATTCCAAGGCAATGTGGCGGGATATGGAATGGATTGCGATGACGGAATTTGGGTGAGATTAGATGGAAATCGACTATTACATAAGTAGGATAGCAATGGGACAGGTTAGGGCAGGGAAAGTAATGATGGGTGGTTTACCATTGCGTGAGTTAAGACTCGTACCACGACGAAGACAATGTTCACGTTTGACGGTGTTAAAATGGATTACTTGCCTAAGTTTACGATTTTAAAACCACATATGAGTGGTTCAGACAAAGGGGCAGGTAGGCCGAGGAATAAAGAAGATTTACTACCCATCCACGTCTTTCCATGACAGTGATTCTAGTTCAGTCTAGCGGCGGGAACAACGCTTTAACAAGTGTGCTGAGCAAGGCGTCCTCAAGGAGCGCCGCTAACGTGCGTGGGGTTTGGTATATTTATCGCCCTACCTAACGAGACCAGGGCCTAAATGATTTACGATTCGCCCCTCGAGTTATCGGCTGGGAAGAATAATTCGACCGAACCTTAAATCTTCTACCGAAAGACGCAGATAAGTTAAGAATTTGGCAACCGTGCACGAGCAAGTGCTGTTTCAGTTATTTTTTCCAGAGGGGCGCGAAATAAGTTGTAGGAGGGTTTGGAGTGAGGAAGAGGAGGGAACACGGGGTGTGAACACGAGGGGTGCGTAAGATGAATTCCGAAAGATTCTTGAGTAAACACGCTTGGCAGGAGAAGATTGTGGAGAGTGGGGTGCGCGACAGAGGGTGACAAAAGAAAGGAAAAGCAGGGGTGCCATCTTGCTATCATCAAAGGATTAACCTCCGGGGTTTTCTCGGACAAAAGATACACAGTTCTGGAAAGTTTCCGAGTTATTTTGCGCCCGTCGAAGAGATCGAGATGTTTGTTTGTTTTGTCAATTTATGGGGTATTATGGATGCCAAATATTTAGTAGGAATTGTTGAAAGCATATTTTACCAAAGTCAATTATAACACATTTACCAAGCAACGACTTTGAATATCAGTCTCCGTTAATTTATTTGCAATATGTCTCATTGTAAGATAGGTGTGTATAATAGAATTTGAAGACTACACAAATGAGGAAATAACTTCATAAGTAAGTTTTTTAAACCAAAACACTCCATCAAAAAATGTGCCATAACCATCTCTGATTTACAACTTACAGGACATATCGAGTTAACACCACAAGATTCAATTAAAAATGTTTTGCCAGGTTCAAGCATGCCAAGACAGAAATTTGATTACTGAAGGTCACTTGCCATAATTACTATTTCACACATTTTATTCGAATATTTTCTAAATTTAAAAGACAATAATTTCCAATTTCTTTAAAAAAATTCTAATTAGCATTTTGACACAATATACATTTACATAAACGATTTTCAATGGGAATACATATCCTAATCAATTGCATTACAGTCCAGCATAGGTGAAATTTATCTTAAACAACTGTGTCAGTTAAACCACTTCGCTCAATCGCCCTGTTCATGACAAGCGACAATGCTCAAAGTCAGCTTTTGGTTTTTAAATAGGCTAATTATGCCTCTTAGACTTTGGGATTAAATTTTGTAACTGTCGGAGAGGAACTAAATGAATTTTTCGGAATATAAACCAACATTCGGAACAGTTGAAATAATTTTCAAATAAATATTACACGTATGCAATTAATGCATAATTAGTCAATCGTAATCATAACTTTGAAATGTTAGCCACTACAAAAATAGAATATAATCGCAGAAAATACGAACCGTTAGCGCCGTTGAATTGGCGAATGTGACGTGTAGAAACAAAAGAAAACGCACCCGGGGAGAACTGGAATTCGGATAATCCAATCTTAATTTCTTTTCGGTTGCCTGCCTTGACAGAGGGCGGACGGAGGGAGGGAAGAAGGGAGAGACGGAGAAGGGGGAGAAGAAGAGGGTGTGAAGGAGGGCTCTTACGTTGATATGAACCTCTAAAAGAATTTCTGCGAGCAGATGTGACGGAGGAAAAGAATGAGAGAAAAAGAGAAAGAGAGATCTTAACAGAGGGGGGGAAGTAGAGGATATTATTTTTTCTTCCCGAGGGTTGGGTTAGGTTGGCAGAGCGCGAAAAAAAGAACGCAGGAGGTGGATATGCAGGCATTCCGTTGCGACGAAATGAGGGATAGGGGATGGGGAGATATACAGGACGGAGAAAGAGGAACGGAGGGTTGGGAATGAAGAGACTTTCATAAACGCACTCACCGAAATAATCAGCTGTACTGCTCGACAGGCGCAGCGGGGGGATGGGAGATTTGGGGCGCGGTTCTCGGACGGCCTCGGGTGGAAATGAAACAGTGATACGAGTCGGGTGTAACTTAATTAAATAACGCGGCACAGGGATTGGGAGTAATCATGTGAACCCGATACGCTACTCGGTACGGATTGACGGCCTTGCATTCTCGGTATCCTTCCGCTCGTGGAATAACGTCGGGCGAAAACTCTTTCCGTGATGACAAATTTCGACTTTTTGGGGATTTACTCCAAATCGATTAGAATAAATTTCAGAATGTTTATCCTAACAATATATGGGAATAATTTTGAAACGAGAAAAAAGTCTGCTATGACCGGGAATCGAACCCGGGTCTTCCACTTGCCGGGCGGATATTCTACCATTGAACTATCGTAGCAGATAATTTTTCTCGTTTTTGAACGCAGATGTTTCCTTGGTTGGGACGGAACTAGCCAAGCTAGTATCAAACTGCCCCAACAGATGTCCTTCAAAATTTTTCCCACCTTTACAGCTTATGCCTGTCTGCATAGGATCTTCGGATCATATCATTCCATCAATTTCATGTTTGGCAATCTCACCATTTGAGAGGGAGGAGTTTTCTTCGATGTATCTCTTAGAGGACATCTGTTGGGGCAGTTTGATACTAGCTTGGCTAGTTCCGTCCCAATCAAGGAAACATCCGCGTTCAGAAACGAGAAAAATGATCTGCTACGATAGATCAATGGTAGAATATCCGCCCGGTAAGTGGAAGACCCGGGTTCGATTCCCGGTCATAGCAGACTTTTTTCTCGTTTCAACATTATTCCCACCTTTACAGCTTATGCCTGTCTGCATAGGATCTTCGGATCATATTATTCCATCAATTCCTAACAATATATGTTACAGGAGAAACAGAACCTTGTTAATAAAAAAATCTATCCTCGACTTATACATTAAAAAATTTAAATTAGCAAATATACTATACGATTACAATGACCATATGTGCGTTGCTGCGACGGCATCTCCTATCGCGAGATTAAATTTCATCTGACTATTCCAGCGGTTTTTTAAACCTTTTTTTTGTTCCTTTTACTCTCTTTCAGATTGTAACTGACCACACTCCACCACAAACACCACCATTACTAATTAGTTATTAATCTTAAATTTATATATACCCATTTAAGTGTATCTTGGATTAAAAAAAAATTACTTTCCCACTTAAATTTAACTGAAAATGCACTGTACATTTGAAATTTTGAAATAGCAGTGCGGCGGGCCATTCCAGATGACCTCCTGGATTCCGAAGGGTCTGTGCCTTTGAGGTTACGAAACGCCGTAATACGCTACGTTTTAAGTTAAAAATATTTTTCTGTCATAATACAGCATTGTTAAAAAAAATCACAATGCGTTTTCCCCTACTGCATTAAAGTACCATGCATTCCGAAAAAAATACAAGTAGACAATAAGTAAACAAAACGAAAAGAAGTTTTAGGAACATCTAAAATTGGAAAAGAAAAATTTACAACTCCCAAATGGAATCGATTGCCTTTCCGATTTACTGCACACGCTTCCCAACCATACTTCGGACCGAAAATCTTTTTAGAATTTGTTTTATTCCGGCAAAAATCTTAATATTATTCCGTCGGAGACAGAAAAAAGTGCAAAAGGAAAGAAAAACGGAGGGAATGGAGGAGAAGGGAGAGCAGAATTGAGTGAAATAAAAAATCGGCCCAGGAGTGGACGTTACCAGAGAGACGGGACTCGGAAAGATGAATTGATAGATGGGTTTTTGTATTGAGGGAAGATCGCCCGTAAAAAAAACGGTCCCCATGAGGGGAAACTGCAGGAAATGGCGTCTATTCCACCAGAAGATGGGAGATTCGAGCAAACGAGAATGCTGAAATAGAATCAAATCGAATTTCAACTAGTTTCATTCGTTCGCAACATGGAATGGTCTGCGCAATTCCTGTAGCCATAAAACTGTACAGTATAACAGAATCGCAGTGCGTATTGAAAGCGATTGTCCTCGTGGACAATATCCAGATCGGACTTGAAAAATATATATGTACTTAAATATCATATTTGAAATTACAAATTGCTTTGCCAAACCGTTTTATAGATACAGAAATTTTCTATATCAACTTTTGTCTTCACTACAAAGAGAAAAATCGATATTTTATGTCTGAATCTCTCTTTCGGCGAGTGATAACCGAAATCGGAAATGGAATAGATTATTATAGAAACCACAGAGTCAAAAAGAGTTACCTATCGTATACACAGTGGTGCAATCTTTCACGGGTAATTTTCGTTTCAATTCATTCGGTATTATCTATTCTCCTAATTTCCGCAAACAAAGCGATGGTAGGTACCTCGGAAACTGGATTGCGGTAGTGATCATTCGTCTCTGCAATTCTGTTCGCGCAAAAAACATTCCCGCCGTTCAAAAACGTCAAGGTACATTTCAAGAAAGCTGGATAGAGCTAGATATTTTTGACATTTTCAAATTGGATGGAAATCCAAGCGTTTGGGGATTTTAACCCTTCGGCAGATGCAATGCCAACAGGGACGCTGTCACAAGCATGTATCTGTGAGATACAGCATATTTCTTAGGCAAATATTAGTGTTATTACACTTGTCAAGGTATCTGATTTTGTTTTTACTCTCTAATATATGGGAAATAGCGAAACAAAAAAAATCCATTTTTTGTTTACTACTTTCTCCATAGGTATAGGGGAAAGTATTCTTTTCATGAAAAAAATCGACTTCGAGATTTCAACGGAAATACACGTTTTGAGGTCCCCTTAACACGTTTTGACCAATATCTCGATTATGTATGTGATAGCTTTTCTTGGGTGCTCTAACTCAGAAACTATTAATCAGGTCAACGCGAAATAATCTATTTAACATTTTTATAAAAGTCAGAAGAACTGATTAGTTTTTGGTAAAAATCGGTCAACCGGAAGTGGGTGTGTACTCTTGTCACTTATTCGTTATTTTGAAATATTTGCTTTAATATTTGATATATGTAAAAATATACTGGAATAAAGGTTGTAGAAAATTTAATTTTCTACAACCATTGTTTGAAACAGTTTTCCATATAATGCATTGTATAAGAGATATCTTATATTTTAGCTGCATCTTTTATTTTAGTTACATCTCAGTAACGCTCCAATTTATTTTCTTAATTGTTAGAGCTTTGTGGCTATATCCAATATCAGAAGGCTATGGTTTGAGTTTATTTCTGTTATTTTTAGTCTAAAATTTTCTCGCAGTTTCTTAAAATATTTATCATTATCTAACCTATTTGAAATTTTTAGAAATAATACTAGTATGGAGAAAGTCATGTGGTGGCCACATCAGATTTTTTTATAAATCGGATTTACATAGTAAATATTTCCGAACAATTTTTCATTATTACATCTTGAATAACGGGATATTTAATTTTTTATTATTTAGACAAAAACTTAACAATTTGAATAATTAAAGAAGAAATATCTGTACCAAATTTAGTTATAACCAGAAATATTTGTTTAATGATACCTTGGAGATTTAAAATTCGTATGTCGGAATCAGAACCTGAGCCACACGTTCGATTTTCACTACAGTTTGAACAAATCATATTGGCATGTTCTAATAAATATATGAATCACTAAATATACAACAATACTTGGTCAATCAAGTTCTTTTCGTAATGTTGCAGGATACGCAACGCTTTCTTTCCGTATATTTTTGTGGAACTTCTTCTTCAGCTTGTCTCTGTCACCTAAATAATCTTCATTTTGTCCATCATTATCTGTCGAAAAACAAATTTTCCTAATCATCTCAACATCTTGTTCATTTTCCAGGTTGAAAACACGTTTCTCCGAAAATATGCCGAAAATGTTGGCACTACTTCAACACTAACGTAATAGCACGCAATGTATCCACGAGATACAAACTCAGACGCTGCACTGGAAAAGCAACACTATTTGAGCTAAGCTGACCAAAACTTGACAACAGATGGATAAAAAAGTGGGTGAAAGGTACTGTGACTCACAGCGTCTGTAAGCTAACGAGTCACAAGTGGAATACGCCTCATGCATATGGGATCCGTACGAGAAGGGACATATAATTCAATTAGAAAGATTTCAGCGCAGAGCAGCCACATTCGTAAAACAAAAGTACGAACATAAGGAAAGCGTCACTTCATTGCTGAGGGATTTGAACTGGGTACCATTGGAGGATCGTAGATTGCACTCAAGGTTGCGGCTTCTGGAGAAATATAGACCGGAATGTCTAAAAGACGAGGTTGTAGGAATAATTGAAGCACCAACATATACAGGTAGAAACGACCGTGATGATAAGATACATGAGACCGATTGTAGGACGAAGCGTTATCTAGGCTCGTTCTTTCCGAGGACAATACGAGATCACAATAGAAAATTTCAACCAGTGATAGACAATCTTTAGGTAGGTTATGGTGCATTGCACCCCCTGCCACCCACCAATTAGGTGAATTGCAGGGTAACATGTAGATGTAAACAGAAACATGAGTCATGTACCTCTTGTTAGAATGATTGCGTGTGCCGGAGGGTTAAATAATACACATAATTGAAATAAAACAAGTTATCAGCATCCTGTCCGAAGAATAATTGATTTACAAAAAAATTTGTTTTGTATATATATAGGCTTTGTAGTTATCGACGTTTATTTTTCTTAAAATTTGATGATTAAAATCTAAGTTTATTTTTCCTAAAAATCGGCGACGAATATTTATTGTAATCCATTTAATAGGCTTGGTATTTTTCGACGTTTATATTTCATAAAATGCGACCACTAATATCATTTATTATTTCTAAAAATCGAGGATAAATATCAATGTTATTTTAATACATTATATCGATTTTTATCAATAAAAATGACAAATTGGATTCTTCCAATTACATTTCACTAAAACTTAATATATAAAAACAACACCTCGTATGCCGGATTTTTTGTTGTTACCTAAACTTTGGTGAATGTGTTCTTGTTGTTGGCTTCGCCCACCAAGCCGGAACAGCTACTTTTTCGGAATAAATCCCAAGTAAATTTTACTTGTTAAAACTGCGCCTCTTATTCACGAAATTAAGACCATTCGATGGCAAAATTAATATGACGTTAATGTAATGCGCAACCAAATATAATACATATGAATATTTTGAAGAAAAAATCTTATCTTGTTGAGTGACAAACGATGATGAGTGTAGAAAAAAGTCCCGAGTACGAACATTGAACGATGCCATGACGGCATTGCAGGAAAATTTAGCATGGGACTCTCACTCGAGGACTGAATTGCGGGTATGGTTAACGAAAATAGAAATTTTTGGAGTTTTTTTAAAAATACTACAGGGCCTGTCTGGTATGAGAAATGCCGATTTTCTCTTTTGTTTTGGACGTTTGGCGCTAAGATATATTAGGTTTGAGTGTGATTAAGCAAATTTAAAAATCCTAACGAATAATTTTATAGAAAATTTAGTAGTGAAAAATCGACACTGATCGACGAACATTCATTTTCATCGATTTTGAAATTTTTACGAATTCGATGCTTATCGAAATTTATCGATTTAAATCGAATCCTACCAAGCCTATATATATATATATATATATATATATATATATATATATATATATATATATGTATATGTATATATATATATATATATATATATATATTTGTCAGCAATTTTTCTGTAAAGATAATCTAAAAATTTGGATGAATATGAAACCAATGGAAGCAATCCAAAAATTAAGTAACAATTGCTATCAAGCAGTTCTTTTGGATGAATTATATTTTACCTTCCATCCTGTTCAGAAATAAAAGGTACTGAAACACTTTGATCGGAACTTTCATCTTTTCTTAATAAGTCAATTTCCATCATTATTTGATAAATATTGAGGACAAGAACAATGAAACCGAAAGCATAAATATTATGATGGAAATTATTTGGTAGGAATAAGCATATTTTTTATTCATTTCATCTTTTATGACTCAAAAACCGTAAAGATATATTGAAAGCTTCTCAATTGTTAGATACTGATAGACAGATAACTCAGCGCTATGTAATTTTTCTTTAAATACGATGAAAAAAACGGACGACCTGTAATTTCCATATTTAAAGGATTAAGTGAAATGGAAAATAAAACTGCTTCCAGTTATGAAACTTCGAAAATGTACTATTTATCATAATAATTTCGTTACATTCTTCAAATATAAGACAATGTAAGTAATAGGACCATATCGGGGTCTACATTACGACACGATGCAAAGTTCTTCTTTCTGATTTCACCGATAAAAATGATATTGATAACACCACAAAACATTTGGAGCCGACTTCTAGCAGGATAAACATTCCATAAGAGGTCGACACTGCAGTGGAATAAAAATAAGTCTGTGGAGACCTGACGTTACGTATGCGGGAGGAAATGATTTGGTCGGGTCCCAAGATGCACTGGGGCAGAACCCTTTATTGTCACACCTCGACGGCGCGGGAGGAGACGGAAGAAATTTCCGACCGAACAAAAGAGCGCTGGCGACGCAGCAGGGGATGATATGAGAAAAGAGAGGGAGAGAGAGAATGAGAAGGGCAAAGAGAGAGGGAGAGGGGAAGAGAGAGAGAGGAAGAGACAGAAAGAGAGAGACGGCCACGTGTTTGGGAGTGGAAGAGATCCATTGTTGGATTCCAACAATGAGGAAGACGTGAAGGCGCTTCCCAAATAGGAAGAGATATAGGGAAGAGAGGCGCAGAAAATGAGAGGGAGATATAGAGGGAGGGTGGCGACTCCATGGGAAGGGGAGAGGGGCAGAATCCTACGCCCTGCTCACTGAAGCACCTTTCATTCAGCTCTGAGTGGGTGGAGGAGAACGGCAGTGCGAAATTTGAATTCCTTATCCAACCAACCGAGGGCCCATTTGACGGTGAGTGAATGTGAGAGATAGAGAGGAAGGTGACGCTGCTTGACTGCCAGCCCTGGAAGAGATGAGCGGAGAAAATAAACGTGAGACAAAGGCGCAAATTTAGAGACCAATCTATGACCTAGCGAGTAGGAAGGTGAACTGATCCTGGAAAAGGGACATTGATAAATAATACAGGGCCACCGATCTAAAAATTATAACGCCCTAAGGGGTCGATAAATTAGCAATGTCCTGCACCAGGGATGGCAAATGATTTTTGTGTCCCGTGCCAAGAAATTAATGTGAATCATCATAATTTTTTCCGCGACACTAGTTTATCCCTCCTCTATGAAACTTAATATTTTATACAGAAATTAAAAGCTTATACTTGCCAAGTAAAATCCCACGCGTGCCACGTATTTGCCATCCCTGTCCTACGCGATAAAATATGTACTGCATTTTCGCGTCACTTTATGAAATTTTATCTATTTACGAATACAAATGATAGAAAATGTTTTAGAGCTCAATATCCCTAGCATGAACATTATTATACAGTAAAATATACTAGAGCAAACATTTTTAAAAAATCCTGGCCTTAAATATAATCGAAGCGAATGGCGTTTTGATTCAATTGTAAGGGGTCTAGGCACGAATTCAGCCAGAAAAAAAATATTTCCTTATTTAAATACCAAATCAACGTTTTGATTTTGTACGATATTAAAAATATTTTTAATCACAGAAATACTTTCTTATTTTGCGATGTTACTAAACGCCTCTTCATATTGAAGCATGTATCAAATTATGTGTGCCTCACGCAGCGGTAAGTACAGAATGAGGGCAGAATTTACATCTGCTACTTCATTACTCAGATCATTCGGCTTTTTTGGGGTCCGAATCGTTTCATTTCTTGATTTGCCAGCATAAGTCAGTAATACGCGTGTCGTCCCAAGTGTATGTATCGATATAGAACAATTACAAGAAACTGCAACAACAGAATTTTCGAATGTTTCTAATCTTCATAGAGTTATTCTTCGCCTAAATACGGCGACACGAAAGAACTGTCAAGATAAAAGGATAAATAAAAAATCGAGATAACATCTTTCGGGTAAACGCTTAGAGGAATGAGAGTGAATACATGAATAGGAATGTGGCAAAAAGGTCTGGGAAGATAGATAAGGAATGAAGACTGCGACTATACTGTAAGCAAGGGGAGACGGAAAATTACCGTGAATGAGAGAGAATTGCGGGGGAGTGAGTGAAAAAATGGGCGAAGGGGTGGAGAGATTAGAGAAAACGGGATGCGAGGGGGGGAGATAAGCATTAATCGTTGGACAGAGAGGAGGCAAAAGTTTTAGAAATTTTCCCAAATTAACTCGGAGTGGGATAGACAGCAGAAGAACGAAGGAACGCACACGAGAGAAAAGTAATGATGGGAGTTTTATACTATATTAAAAGTAAGAAAAGCAAATATGTCGCTCTTAACAAGCAATGATTTTTAAAATTTTTGATCGTTGTAAAATGAATGTTGACTTGAATTATGAAAGGATATCATTGAAGTAATATCCATCAAAGATGAGATGGAAGGAATGCATAGAACCAAATTTGAAAGCTAGTTAATTGAAGTTCAATAAGAAATGACACATACTTAAAATATGCGTGTTTTATAAAGAAACCTTTTGAATGCTTTGTACTATTAATTTACAAGAAACAGAACAAGAAAAAAGAGTTCAGAATTAGTAGATTTTACAGAGTTGTTATTACTTCAGCAATAACGTTATACGAGAGAATTTCAAACAATTAATCATTCCCTATTTACATTATAATAAGTATTATGAAATTTTCATCAGGGAAGTCCTAGCAGTAATTAACATAAGGCATGTAAAGGAGCAGCAAAGAAAGCACACTCACAAGTTTTAATCAACAATTTTGCACGATTTTTGCCATATTCTAAAAACAAGCGCAGCAAGAGATTAATTCGGTGGTTCCGAAAAATTAACAGCATTAGGGAAAACATGTACATATATATATATAACTAGATTAAACGAATTACGAACTAAAGCGCAGTAAATTATTTAAAACCACCTACCCCAACGCCAGACATCTAGCGCGGCGGAATCAACGCAAAACTAAATAAAAATTAAAAAGAACGAAAATAATTTCCATAATCCTACGGCGTGCGATTGTTATTTACGAAGGATACAGAATAAAAGGAAACAAGGAGTAGAAAGAAAAAAATCGTCAGTTTTTCATCGTTCCGTTTGAATTGGTCGCTTAAACGTAACTCTCCCAGATACAGCTGCGTGTATCACGCTCGGTACTCAAAAGAGTGGCGGGACGTTTTCCCCCGAGATTAAAGCGAGCACGGATAAAAAGAAGAGGAGTTTGTAAGGGAAAGCGTGAAGGAAAAGGATTAAGAGCGGGAGACAGTTGAGGGTAGAATATTTTTATCTTCCGAGTCTCACGTTTCGAGTTACGCACGTTATTTTCAGAGAGAGAGCACCTCTGCTGTAGTTCCAAAAACGAAAGCCTTGTCGAGTAAAATTAAGGCATTTAGCCGTAAGAAAAGCGATTATACGAGGACAATACGTCTAAATTTACGTCTGTAGTTTACTTTGAGCGCTTAGAAAATTTTCTATGGATGGATATAATTTTGTATATTTCTGCATCGTTGGAAAAGTACATTCACGAAACATCTCAGAATTACAAAGAGCGGTCGATCAATTTTGAAATTTTTAACTATTGTGGCTATATAGTCCGCAAAAAAATATATTTCCACCAATTCTATTTGATTTTTTACGGCCATATTTATTTATTTAAAAAACATTGCAATTTGGCCAGCCGGCCAGGTGGCAAGAAAAACATAATATATAATTCTAAAATTCCAATTTTACTAATAAAGTGCTCATAAATTATATTAGAAAAATTAAAATATATTAAAAAATATTTAACAATATACAATTTCAAACTAATTACAATCAGTGCCTAGAGTGCGGATTTTATTATTATATTAGATTAAATAGGTTCTTAATGGATGCTATTATACTGAAAAATCGCTTCAACGGTAGGCAATGTATGCATGCAATTGGCTAAGCTTTATTATCAACAGACTGTCCTTATTGATCATTTGCCTAAACCTGGGGTCGCCAACCTTTCGACAGTTGCGGGCTATTTTTTAATATCAATGACAAGACTGTGGAGGGCAAAAAATGCGTTTATTGTTTTACATGTTTGCATAAATAACGTGACATGGTATTTAGTTCATCTGATTGTCAAAATCTGGAGTAACATTGCATTAACTAGAGTTTGATAACTCGTATATATTTTGAAAATCCTAACATAGGAGCTCCTAAGACTTAGAAGGTACCATATGAACATACATATACATTTTTTTATAAAATAATTTTTTCGCGGCCACCTTGCCGCCCGCTGAAATACTGTTATCGACCTCTGGATTAAATTAATTCTTAAGAAAAATAAGTTTTTGCCGATAAAACGCCAAAGAGAGAAACTAAATTTGACGAAAAAATGCATAGGAGAGTTTTGAAACACTTAAAACCCCGTTCATAGAAAGACTTTTAAGACGGTTTTATCAAAAGCGAAACACTTTATTGTGTAAGCGCTATTCGAGTGTTGGAGGGATGTTCTCGCGAATGCCAGCTGGACAAGGAAAGTAAGCTTCAATGCGAGCCTTATTGGTGTGGCGACCTGGACTGCGAGGAAGAAATAAAGGACAAAGAACGAGAGAACGGAAGTGGACGCAAACGGCAGAGAGGGAGAGAAGGAAGTTTTTATGTAAGGGAACACGAAAAATAAAAACCCTAGGAGGATTAATTTTTCTCATTGGTTTCCAGTGGGTGAGGGTAATAGGCTTGGATTAACCCATCCATCGCAGTTTCGAGTCGTCGGAATAAATTGCGACACTTTATTCCATTATTTATTTAGGAGAGAAAGAAATCCGCGACGCAAACACGCGGAAGGTGTCTTTCATTTGTTTGTTTTTTTTCCCCTGGGCTGGGCAAAATTAACGTCGATGAGGGTTTCGGAAAGTACAGTTTTTGGGGGAAAAGTTCAAGCGCGGAAAATATTCCGAGGAAGGAACGAGTTTTTATTTTTTAATTTCATCTAGACCAGGTTGAAAAAATCGCATGACTGATGATGAAAATTACCGAAACCGCTATACACTAATATAAGAACGTGGTCAAACGTTTTGAATGGTTATGTTTTAAATTCTATATCGCTGTTCTGAAAGAAGTGGAGGTTAGTAAAATATACAAACATAAGTCCGAAATAATTTCGCATAAATAAAACGTTTCTCAATGCAATAATTCGCGAAAGTTTTGGAAAACGCATAACGCAGTATTTTTAAAAGAGTTTGCAGTGTATGGGAATAATGAATTAAAAACAAGGCATTGGGTAAGCCATACATTTATGTCTTCGTTGGCAACTCAGGAATATAGTTTTTAAAGATAAAGTTACAAAAGTTTTCATTTAATGGAAAATAATGAACGCTTTTATTAATCATAAAAACGAAACAAAAGGACCATCTTAATGCGATTCGACAGAAAAAAATAATGGCGATTCCTTCTGACAAATCCAGAGATCGCTATTCATCGATTTTGTTATAAAATAAAGGTCACCATTAAATCGCTTTCACAGAAGAAATTCTCGTATTATATTTATTGATAAATTTTAAGGCGGGAGAAACTTGAAGATATCATTGTTTAAAAAGGAAAAAACGGATTACCGCACCAAATATCGACTGTAAAAGTTATCGCAAACACCTGACAGAGTTTTTGGTCGAGAGAGCATGGATGTTATTTTTCCTCTCGTTCGCAAAGCTCCATCGAGAGAGAGAGAGAGGAGTTATCAGGAAAAGCGAAACTTGCAGGCAGCGTCAGCAGCTTTTCACGTGCTTTCTGCCGAAAAATATCACTAAAAAACTAGGATGCGACGGAAAAACGAAAACAAACGAATAATGACGCGCGCCGAGGAATTGCTGGACCTCGAGAGATTGCGGGGACGGAAAAAATTATTTGTCACCGCTACTCTCTCCTTCTCTCTCACTATGATGTTTCGCGGATATTAAAAAACCGGAGGAAAGGGAAGAAATTGAATAAAAAAGCGAGCCTCGTGGAAGAGAGAAATTCATTCGGACGAATGGATGAAAATGAGAGTGCTCGCAAAGGGACGAGAGAGATATTTTGGGACCGGATGGCAGAGGACTCTGCAGGAGAATTGTGGAACTAATATGAGGTAATACACGGATACCTTCTGTTTTTTTCTGCTCTTCGTCGATGCAAGGGATATGCTCTCTACAAAAAAGTATACGTTTTTTCCGATATTAATTTGTAAAAAAGTTCGTCACTCTGGAGCATAATGAAAAATCCTCGCTTCCCGAGTTCGGAGCGATGATACGTTCATGGCGTTCATGCGACGGGGAGTCATACAATTTGTGGACCATTGAGTGAAGAGAACAATTTCCAACATAAAAAAATTCTCGTTTTAAGAAGTAATATCATGAGAAAATAAAACCATGGCATAAATAGAAATTATTCATAAATAGCAACGATAAAATTTAATTTCAGGCATTCATATTTTTTTATTTGAAGAGTGACTTATTAACCGACATCCCTTAAATTTCCCAGTTTATTTGCTTCAAAGCGAGTCGTACGAGAATCAAATCGTCAAATTTAAAACAAGAGTTTAAACATAATACGAGTTATTATTTTTTATTATTTATATTTATTATTATATTTATTTTATTATTGTGGGATAAAAAGGCGTATTTTTAATGAAGAAAAGATATTACTTCTTTGAAATTAATAATTCCTCCTATAATTTTTTGACGCATATTAATATTGCTCATGGCGAGAGATCCAATATCGTTGAGACTGAGTTGTTGTTAGTGCACATCGTGAAAACAGAAATTACATCAAAGCAGATTTAGATTCTCTCGCAACGTGTGTTAAAGATATAAGTTTCGAATTTCATGAAATTATTTTAGTTTAATTTTATCTGAAGACTTGAAAAAATCTTTAATGAAAATATACATCTTTATCAAAATAATAATAGAAAATATAAAGTATTACGTTTAAATATTTTTGCAAAATATAACTAAAATTATGCAGGATATATAATATTTTACCTTAAACATTTAATAATTTTCAGAGGAAAGCACTTTGCATCATTACTCAAGAAAAAAAATTCATTAAAATTTAAAAAAGAAAAATAATATAAAACATAATAACGCTTTTGAAACTTTACGAGTCTCCATCAGAATAACTTCCTACCTTTATGTTAAAACTATGCAATTACATACAATTATCCTTTAAGTGCATAAGATGACTTTTTAATTGTATGATACAGAATATGTTTTTAAACCGCGAAAGAATCACTTCTCTATCAGTACTGGAGTGAAGCACTACAGACTAAGAAAAGACCCCGAAAAGAATTAATATTACGCCAAAATACATCAATCATAAGACGAACTAATTTTAAGATATAAAATTCATAAGCGGATCAGAGTCTCCGAGAAGCCAGAACTCTTACGTGAGAATCTTGTTTTTCTCAACCCTATTCATACAACTCATTCCGTCGGAAAAAATTGCATACAACCTCTCCTTTTCAGTATCTTAAATCTCTCCCTTCTCCTTCCCTTCCACCCGGCTCTTTCACTGCCACCCATATAACCCTTCCCACGATGACCACATCCCTCCTTCATGAAACACTTCTTCCTCCTGAGTCCCCTCCTTGGCGCCAGTTGTTAGGGTCGATATGAACTAAACCATCGACCTTCAAGTGTCGGAGAAAGGAAGAGTCGAGTGCAGAAGTGAGTGAGGGTGGATGAGAGAACGTAAAAGGAACGCGAGTACTGGAGTGAGAGAGAAGGCGAAATATTTATTTATTTATTTATTTTTTATAATCTCATAAACAGCTGTTAACGGCCTTTTACAATGAGCTTAGTAACGTTAACAAAGACGAACACATACATCCATGCCCTGAGCAGGATTCGAACCCACGAGCCAGACACGCTAACCACCCCTCTACCAAAGCCGGCAGAGAAAGCGAAAGAGATAAAAAGAGGGGACGAGAAGAATAAAAATCAAGAGAGCATTTGAGTGAGAGAAGAAAGTTAAAGAGAGAGAGAGAGAGAGAGAGAGAGAGAGACAGACAGAAACTGAGAACGAACGAAATAAAGAAGGAATGCAGAGAGGACGTTAAAGGACGAGGGGCAATAATAGTGAATGGGAGAGTGAGGGGGTGAAATTGAAACGAATGAGATATAAATACGACAGAGAGAAAGAGAGAGCGACGTGAGGAGGAGTATGTCTGCGCGAAGAAGGGAAAGAAAGGATAACAAAGGATATGCGGGAACAGTCGTATATGAGGCGTGGGAGACGATATACAGTCACAGGAGAGAAAATGTGAACCAGAAGGGAATAAAAATGATTCAATAAAGGTCTAACGATTTCTGTTCAAAAAAACAAAATTATATATATATATATATATATATATATATATATATATATATATATATATATATATACTTCGGAGGCACAAGATTTTTATCATACTCGTATATATCAAGGGTGGCTGAACCTGATTACCCTAAGAGCCGCATATGATAATCTTTCTAAGCTCGAGAGCCGCAAGACACGCACTTCGCGTACAAAAATGTATGAAGAGTAAACATAAGTTGTATTCAAAGCAATACAGAAAAATGCATGCCATTTAATCATCCCCAAAACGTCTTATGTTAGTCGCACCGCGTTCTTGCATTCTGAAGTAAAAAGCCTTGATACAC
Source organism: Tanypteryx hageni (assembly GCA_028673005.1). Classification (NCBI taxonomy): domain Eukaryota; kingdom Metazoa; phylum Arthropoda; class Insecta; order Odonata; family Petaluridae; genus Tanypteryx; species Tanypteryx hageni. The sequence goes on along the minus strand of CM054118.1, from coordinate 54,225,840 downwards.
CCTTTAGTGTAAATGAATGAGATCCGCACGTTAAGTTAAAAGAGCCACATACGGCAAATATATATATGATAAAAGTCTTTTGCCTCCGAAGTAAATTTAAAAAATGAGTATGGCACAGAACCACATGGTCAAAATAAATTACAAATTTGCGTCATATTGGCGAATCTTCCGCAGACGCAGCCATCTGTCAATCTTTTTTAATTATTTTTTCCTTTTAATTTAGAAAATAAGAGTTATAATATTTGCAAAACTGACAATTTGGAGTTTAATAATAACCACACATAAAATTTATTTTTGATGGTAGAGGTACGAGAAAAGGAAAAAATTTAAAGTATTTTGTAAATGCTAAGAATATGATAAATAATAAATTCAGTATTCTGCAAAAATTATGAACTGAACAACGGGAATACCAAAATCCTATAGGACAGCAGGTCTTAGAATTATATCATATACGTAGAAGGATATATGAAATGAATTTGAAACGAATATATGATAAGAGATTGAATCTCTTCGTGAACATGGCCTCAAAAAGGCCAGAAAATACGTGTAAGCCAGACAGAAAGCAAAAAATAGAATATTGAAACATTTTAATTTAAAAAACACAAACAAACGTAAAGATGGTAATCATAAGCATACCATAGGACCTAACTAAACCAATAAAACTGCACACAACTGCCACGAGGTTTGAAATAGCAGATGCGCAATCGAATAAAGTAAAGCGAAACGGCCGTAAAGAGTTGGAGATAGAAAAGAGATAGAAGAAAATCCTATCGGGAAAGTAAATAGAAAAGTTTGAACGGGCAGAAGGGGACGAGAGGGAAGCTAGATAAGGAAGGTCAAGGAGAAAGTGTATTGGGGTCGGAGGTCGTTCGGTTGAAAACGGTGCGAAGTGTTAGGGAAAGCGAGAGAGAAAGAGAGAGAAAAGAGAAAGAGAGAAAAGAGAAAGGCAGTGAGAAGTAAATATCAAAAGGAAGAGGTCGCCTGAGTTTGTAGGGGCGAAGAGAGGTCAGGGATTGGGCACGAGTTGGATTCGCGGGCGTGCTTGTGAAAGCACGTGGGTGGATCTAGGAGAGCTTTAGCGTGCGATTGGAAGGGAAGGACAAAAAGGGACGTGGAGGAAGAAAAGGTCGAAAGGGTATGAGGCAAGGTCGTAGAATGGAGAAAGGCAGTGAATCGGAGTGAATTTTTGAAAGCCGGACGTAAGAGATTTTATCCAAGAATCAAGGCTAAGGAGACAAATGAAATATTGGAAGGAAAAATATTAAGATAGGAGGGAGATAGGAAATAAAAATGATAGGACATTCGCCTAGAATTTATCGACGTGATAAATCCTCCTTGCAAGAATACACTTAACATTTAAAAGGGGTTTCATTTTTCGCTTCTACACTCCCAGAGGTCTCAAAAAGCAAGTTTTGAATCAACGCCTATCTTTCTCTCATGAATAACCAACGTCTGTTGATGGGATCGATAAATTTAATTATACATACATGGAAAAATAAAAATGCAAGGCATTATACATCATCAATTCTGAATTAGAAATATGAAATAACAGATTCGCTCTTTTACATAAACGAGAAATACAGCAGCCCCTTCCGCAAAGCGAGGCCAACTTTCTTGGAGAAGACGGCGTTGGACAAATTTAACATCTTATAGGAAAAATGACGTGTAAGCAAGAGATTTCTCACGTCACAAGCATACGTAAAACACGGTACGCGCCAAATGCAGGATTATGAAATTTCATATGCGCTGGGTGAATAAGATTAACATAATCAAATTCGGGGAAATCTGCATCTGACAAGTTTTCACCGCACCGAAGAAGATTTTTCTACCCAGAATTTCAGCTTTAAATAAGCAACAAATCAATTCTTTGGGGTAACCAGGACTCTTCCCGAATACATCTATTCATACCGAGGAATAGGCGAGTAAAATGATACAAAACCTACTGCAAACCCTGCATCTATGGAGCCAAAACCATCAGAGCAGGGATAAAGCGACTCCACTTCCACAGCCACTTTGGGCCGGAGGAGCAAATTGGTGCAGAAATTGGATGGGAAATAATGTCTGATTGTGAGTAAGAATCGGGGCTGGGGGGAGAAAGCAGTAAATGAAATGGCGGGGCAGCGACGGAAAAGTTTTACATGAAGAGAGAGAGGAAGAGAAAGAAGGAAAGAGAAAGGGAATGAGAGAGGGAGAGAGGAAAGTGGAGGAAGCGAGAAGGTTTTGTATACAGTGGAATCTCGTTATGACGCATATCGGCTGACCATGCAATTTTGTTGTTGTACTGAAAGAGAGTTCATACTGAAAATTCCTACTAGATATACATTGGGATGGGCAAAAAATCCTCATACTTCTAAAAAGTTGGAAATATCTCTGTTTGACTTTAGAGAAACTGAATTTTTAAACCACGGCCTCTAGTTTGAATGGCCCTTCGTACCATGGCTTTCAAGTAGACGCATTTTAACGAACATCAAACACCAAATATTCGAAGAATAGTTTAGTTTTTGTCTTATAAATCCTTTCTAACACAAAATTCGATGTCGAAACCCCGTAAATTTGTACGTAATAAAGAAAATTGCCCAACACTGAAGGAAATTACACCAAAATATTGCTACGTTATTAATATACAATAATCGACGGGGATTAATGAAAATAACCTAAAACAAAATTGCGCTATAAGGAGACTTTGACGTACAGTAGCACATCCAATGAAGGAGAAGTCCTGATGAATGATACTAAGAGCAGAGTGTACGGGATAAAATGCTCGAGGGTGGAAAGGAGTGATTAAGGCAGATAGCGAAGCGAGTGGGAAAGGAGATAGAGTTGAGGAGAGAGGGGGGGAGAGAGGGGGGGAGAAAGGGGCAGAGAGCGGACGAGAGCCAGCGAGATTGTAAATTAGGTTTCGTTACACCGGGTAACGGTAATTACGAAGAGGAAATGGGGAGTGAGGGTAACGAAAAAAAGGCGCTTGTGCCCTTTCTAGAACGACCATGATGAAAAGGATTTAAAAAAATAGTAGGGGAGGGAGAAGGGGAGGCAAAGCGTCGGACGGGTGTGAAGAAGATGGGGAGAGGGTTGAAAGGGAGATAAAGGTAGTCGTCCTCAGAATTTGGGTGAAATTGAGAAATTCGAGGAATGGATGGAAAAGGAGACGGTAGAGAGGGTGAAACGGAAGTGAAAGGGGGTGCGGAATGACGACTTGAGGGGTGGTGGATGGTAAGGTGGGTGGATAAAGAGAATGGGGAAAGCAATAGGCGGAGTGAAAGAGGAGAGTGGGGTGTAAGTGGCGATGGAGAGTGGCTGAAATTCCCCGAGTTTTTTTTCGTACATAATTGAACCTGGGTGGGAGTGGATTTTGGCAAACCATACACGTGCGCAAAATTTTCGGAGAGGGAGAGAGAGAGAGAGAAGGAGAACAAGAGAGGTGGCGAGGAAAAAGGGAGGGAGAGGGGGGGGGGACGAAAAAGGGAAGAGGTGAAATGAGAAAGTTGATCGAAAATTACATTGACCCCCGGAGCATTTTTTTACAACTTGGGAAACAAAGTTACACGTAAGCTTTTTTTTAAACTCGACCAGGAAGTTGAAAAAATAAGGAAAAAACATCAAAATCGCTGTTATTTTATTTTTTCATCGCGTGGATGGTATTTTCCGGCTTGCCTATGAACAGTTTCGGCTTCGTTCGACTGAGGAAGTTAATCTTTTTCCGAAATAAAGGACATCACGCAATATTTAATGGGGGGAGGGGGCTGTTGTTGATGAAAATTCAGATATATAAAAGGGACCGTTTTTCTGAGAGGCTGGAAAGTAAGAAAAAGCCAGTAAAATTAGTATATTTTCGACGTATAATTTTGCCTTTGTCTCGAAAACTTATGTTTTAAAGTTTTACTTTTTAACGATAAGAAAATTTAACTTTCTTTATGAGTTCATTATACTTAATGCGATGTCTAATAAGACGATATCTCTGTATAACATAAGTCCATGTTTATCCGTTAGAGTGTATATTTTTATATTCATAAGCCATCCATATACATGAACATTTAATTTTTCAATTATTTATCATAAATTCACAAACAGCACTCCTTAGCCTTTTCCTTTTACATTTAAAAGGTAATCCAATAAACCCAAGCCCAGAGAAGGATTAAAACCTGACAAATACGCTAGGGAAACTAGTAAGTAAATTATGAAAAATTATAGAATCCAATTTGGCTACAACGCATAAAACAAACTCAAGTACAAAATCTCATTTAACTCAAATTTCCTCCTGGTAATTCGACTAAAAATTCATCCTTCCTGAAACAAAAAGTGAAATCAAACCGCGATCTACTCATCCTCAATAACAATCAACGAATAAATTAGCAATTCGTCAAAAAAGTTCTTTGAATGAAACTATATTTTTTAACCTCGTTATCGAAATCTATTTCCGCCGTTTGAGTGAGGAAAAGAAGTGGAAGGAGAGCGCGGGATACGCATTTCAATCGATTAGAAATAAAAGGGAGAAGGGATTGAGAAGGAGGAAGGAGTGGATCGAGAGACAGAGAGAAATGATACCTTTATTCCACGCGAAATCCAGAAGGCAGAGGAAAAGAGGGAATACAAATGGCCGCGACAAAAACGAAAAGTTTCGGAGGATCGATAGAAATTTTTTTCTTTCCTTCTCAACGAGTGAGAGATTGGAGTACAAAGGTTCAAGTAAAGTAATCCTCCGTCGAGAGGTTGGGAGCGAGGAAAGGTGGTAGACGTCGAGAGAGAAGGGCGAGTGAGGTGGATGTAAAAGAATTTTGATACGTGAGGAGAGAGTGATGCGATAAGAATGAGAAATTTTCAGTATTGGGAAAAGAGAAGGGAGAAAGAAAGCAAAAACAAGGTGGCGAAAGAAAACAAAACGAAAAATTAGCGAGAAGAGGTGAAAAAAGGTAGTCGAGATGAGGAAAGAAAGAAGTATGAAAGAGAGCACATAAGGAAGATACGTCATTTTATACAGGATGAAATAAAATTTATTTATTAATTCATTTAAAGCATCCGAAGGTAGCACTCAGTCATTTTGCGTTGCACATTCAAACAAAATAATAAAAATACTAGCATGCAGAGAGAATTTAAATATATCAAAAACCAATCAAAGCATAACAATAACAGATGAAAATTTAAAATGAGAGAAGAAAGAAAAACTAATTATAGACGATACACATAGGATGTTCTCTGCTGAGCAGTGAATAGAAGACATATATAGTCTATAGGCGGAAATATATAAAGTATTCAGTAATTACATGCCTAGGCGTTGGGGCAGTGGAAGAGATCGGGTAGGCAGGTGGTGCGTGAGGGATTACGCATAGAGAAGTAGGGAGTAAGTTCAATGGTTCTATAATGAGAGAAAAGATTAAAGAGAGATTGCCAGAGAAGGAGGCAGAAGAAGCGGAAGATAATATCAAAAGAGAGATTGTTAAGAAGTTCGGGAGTGGCTGGAGAAGCGATCAAGGAAAGTCGGGTAGAAGACGAAAAAACCCAAAGTAAAACTTGGATAAAAAACACTGAAACAGCAAAAATAAACTTTTTTCTGTCTTCCTTTGAACGAGCACTACAATCGATGAGAAAAAGCCATACATGCTTGATATACATTACCATACTGGTTTAGTCGTTTCACATTGAGAGAATATTTCAAATATATCAATTTATATGATATAGTACCAAAACACTGGATCTTCCATCTACTGGCGCCTTTTGCGGGGAAAATATAAACCGCCCGCAAAACTCCAATTCGAGTTTACTAACACTTGCAGAGACTTTTTAAACACAAGTTTCGGAAACGAATCCAAAAGCGAAAACAGTTGACAACACGTAAATACAGCAATGAATACGCGCCTAAAAGACAGACAAGCATAGAAATGAAGAAATAGCGGCGGAAATAGAAATCTGAGGCAGGCAGGAGTTAGAGAATGGAAGAACTCCGGTCTTTGAGGTGGCGAAACAACGTAACAATACGTGCTCTGCGGCGATTCAAGCCATCTCTCCCAGACGACCTCTCTCTCCGTCTAACCTTCCTGTCCCCTCCATTCGGCTTCCATTTTCGTGACCTAAAACCTAGCAACCCTTACCGACCCCATTCTCGCAACAAAAAATCCTCGACGCGCATGCAAATTGTTCCTCAGGGACTTCGCGTAGTTTGAGAGAGAAAGAGGGCGGGGCGGGTTACGGGGTGGGTTAGTGTGATTGTGGAGGAGGGGAGGAAGGAAGGGCGTGAATATATGGGGGGGGGGAGAAGAAGGGGATGGAAGAAAGGGAGGGGAGAAAGGAAGCGATCGGAAAGGATCGTGTGGCGAGTTCAGAGTGAAGGATTAGTCAATGCTGGAAGGAAAAAGAGAGAGAGAGAGAGCAAGGATGTTTCAATCAATTATCTTCACCAATCCTTTCACTCAATCCTCCTTGTCGCATGCCCGCCCTCAATAAATCAGGTTTTGAGGGTGAATTATCAACTTTTTTTGTCGACTTTAAAAAGAGAGATATTTTTCTACTCTATAAAGGAAAAAAACGAACGATTTGTAAAAATAAAGGGTGAACGATTTGAATACAAACCGGAGAATGAAGGACAGCAATCCTCCCTTTCGCTGAATTCATGAATCGAATGTTTTGAGCAGCGTAGGTTTGCGCTCTTCGATGCCGTGTTAATCTTAAACGTACTCAAATGAATGGTCTTTGGCATTTTTCTGCGAATATGAGCGATAAGTTAAATCATTTTTACGGTTTATTTATATTTTTTACGTTTTTTCTTGGCAAAAAGATAAAATATTTTGTTGAGTTCATGGATTTAGCTTCTATAATAATTTATTCATCAAGCTTCGCAAACATTACATATTTTTCTGCAAGAATCATTAATCAAAATGCGTTCGAAAATATGGTAAAAATACTAGCGTCATTTTTTTAAATGAACCCAAAATTCTATTGCCAAAGTTAATGAATAAAACCAATAATATAATGAAAACGAGAAGAACCAATCAAAAACTTCATCGATCTATCATTCCACAATCTCTTTCTTTGTCATTCGGAAAAAAGAGTAAATTCGCAAATCGAAGATGTCAGTTAAAGAATATGGATGGGATATGGTGTGGCAAAATTTACTCAGTATAAAGCATTGTTTCAGTTAATTCCTCGACAAATATTTTTAGTTTTAATCTACAGCTTCTTCATTAAATTTGAAGACTTCATAAGGCTCCAAGAGGGAACCAGATATAAAAGATTCCAACTGCATCTTTCGTGCTAACCTGTATCTTTCTGGATTCTTATTTCTTTAATATATTTGTTTATTTAGTTAGGCTCACTCAACTAATACGCAGGCGGAGCTAATGAGGAATAAGACAGATAAACCCTAGAATTTTTAAACAGAACAATTTCCTCCGGTAAAATGGCCACTAAAATAATAAATGTAATAGATAGGAACGGTTTCATTATATCAAATGAAAAGCTAAATCGAAAATAAAGTAAAACAATTATCAATGATTGATATCTTTAATCATACATACTACTATACCAGCAAGAAAATCCAAATTCTAAATATGACTTTAATTTCAATGGATAGGGCAGTGAGGTTAATTTTAAGTGGACGTCAGCTCTTTTAAAAATGAGCAGCTGAAAGTTTGTCTTTTGTTAATGTCGATGATACGATATCTAACCGGGACGAAAAACAATCAACACTCGACTCATATAGACCAATAAAACGACTTTAGTATAGATATGGGGCTTTTAAGTACATATAAACCATTCGTCATATTTTTCACGATTAATATCGTCCGCAACCATAATCTATTACTCGCGGGTTTATTTATTCATCTACCGAAGAAAGCCATTCGTCAGAAACGGTCTCTTTTTCAGTGCGCTCCTCGACCGTTACCTCAACTCTTCTTCGGACACCCGCATCCTGGTCGTTAGGCCGCCCGCACGACAATTTTGTAATGCGGGTTTCCACCTTTCCCAGTCCGACTTTCTGTTCCCATGGCCGTCTATCCCAAATGAAATGCGTCCATGTCGTCTGGCCGATGGAATAATTTCACCTCTCACACGGAGGGTCGAGAATTAATTCATACGCGCTGTTTATCGAACTCCGCCCTCCCCAACTCACCCACTCTTCTTTCCAAGCGTGGGAAAGTGTCACACAGGTTGTTCTTTATTTGGGTGACAAATGTAAAGGGAAGTTTTGCACGATTTAATCTTCCTCTCTCTCGGCTTAATACTAGGGGCGTTTAAAGGGCTTTCCGACATACCTCGTCATACTCCATTCCTTTTTGTCGTAAGGCTTAGGTGGGGCGGGAAAATTTCATTAGAACCGGAGCACGAAGTACTTCCCTAGCTGAGATGCTGAGGCGACGACCTACTAAAGCAGCCCAAGGAGAGTTCTGACCGAATTACTCACTCTTGGTATTTTACCAATATGTCCTCAGGGCCTCCTTTAATATGCGCAGCGGCGAAATTAAACTGTCCGAGACACTTGGTGTGTAACCATCTTAATATTGCTAGTCGGGTGAGTATGCAAATAGATGTTTGAACTAGAGGTTGACTTTTCTTCCAATAAAGAGACCAAAATTCGTATTTCAAAGATCTAACAGACTCAAGAAATTAGAAACTCGGATTACAAATCCAAATAATTTCTATCTAAAGCCACATTAGGAAGTCGAGTCTTAAGAGAATGGTAAAAATAAAATAAAAATAAAATAAACCACCAGTTAAATATTAATCTTAGATTAATTAACCAGGGGCATAAACGCACCGAATCTGTGCAAAATTATTATTGCGTGTAATGTCACTTTAGTAGATAATATAATGAATATTTAAATTTATGAAAGCATTTGTGGACGTGGGTACTCATGAGAATGAGAAATTGCTACCATGGGATTTGACTTAAATAAAACCAGAGGATTTTATTTAACTTCGCAAAACTGGAGAGACAAGCCAAATAAAACACCAAATATTTGACCGAGAAAATATTTCGCATGAACCCACAATTTTAGGCATTTATTATTGTTTTGTTACTTTAAAGCAGCGGTACTCAAAACTTTTTTCTCCGAGGGCCACATGTGAAACTTTCAAAAGTGAGAAGGGCCAGATGAAAAATGATGTCATTATACTGTTAATATATTTTTTCAGCATTAATTCACTGCAACATAATACAGAAATGATGCAAATAAATATGACCGGTGGAACTGAGAAGTATTCTGAATAATCTTCAGCAGGTCAGGTTGTCATGCAGAAATAGCTATCGGTAACAGATTATCGACGTGCATATCTATAAGTCGGGACCGGTACAAGTTTTTAATATATTTCAACTTGGAGAAAGATGCTTCACACAAATATGTGAAACAAAATAAGAACAAAAGGAAACTAGCACAGTCTTTCAAAGTTGAGTACCTCTCAGAAACAATTTTTCAAAATTAAGCATATTTCGCGTCTTGAATATACTCTAAAAATAGCCTTCAGCTCAGAGTCATTTCTTAGGTCAATGAATTGATTAACCACAGAAATTTGGCTGAATATTACTGTGTGCGCCTAATTTCTTTTCGCAACATAACAAATGCGCTGCTGTCATCGCGGACCAAGAGGTATAGCCGAAAGGGTCACATTTGGTCCGCATGCCACGGTTTGAGTACACCTGCTTTAAAGCATCGGGGAGCATTTAATAACACCTTGAAAACTCACACGAAGGCTTACTTTTATTAAAATAAGTTTACAAGAATGTTAATTGACCAAAACACTCCACGAGCTGTAATGGCGATGGAATCTCTCAGAAAGCCACATTTAAATTCTCCTTCAAGTTCCTTATTCAGGAACTGATCCCAAGCTACTCACTAGCTCACCAGAACGGCCGAGCGATTTATGTCAGTATCAACAAAGTGACGTTTCATTGCCAAATTGCGACTCTTTTTTAAAGCAAAAACAATCCTAATGTTCGATCGAAGAAAAGTGAACATGGTAAAGTCTCTAAGTTGGGCGTTCGAGTCTTAGGACCCCCGTGCATCGGAGAACATTTTCCTTTCCGCTCTTCCAACTTAGGATCACGGTTACATGCCGGGGGTCATTGGTCGGTAGCATAAACAGAACACTATCTTATTTAAACGACTGCCATTCCCAGAGAGTGGGTAATGGAAGTCGAGAGATTAAAAAGTTTGGAAAACGAGAAGAAAGAAAGAGAGAGGGAGAGAGACGGAAAAGGAAAGAGATATACAGAAAATGAGACGTAAAGGAAACCAAATGGGAAAGACAAATAGGAGAAAAGAGATGAAAATAAAAATTTGAAGAGTGAGGAGGATAAACGCGAAAGAGTAAGAAAGGGGGAATTTTAGAGCGGAAGAAAAGAGGAGAAAAGACGATAAAATATCGCAAAAAAAGTCAAAGGAAAGAAAAGAGAAAGGGAATGAGGAGAAAGTTACGAGAGAATTGGAAAGCAAAACAAAGAGAAGAGAGGTAGATAGAAGAGAAGCGGATGAAAAGCGAGAGCGAGAAGGAAACAACATACAGGAGGAAACAAAAGTAAGGAAATGAGGACAAAAGTGAGAAGGAAAGAGAAGTGAGAAGGGGAAGAAAGGAAGGGGAAGAAGAAATGAAGTAAAGGAGATAGAAGAAGAGATGTTGGACAAGGGGAGAGAGATGAGATGGAAGGTCGCTGGCCTAAGCACCTGGATTATTCACGAAGAGAGGGAGAGAGTGAGAGAGAGAGAGATGGGAAAACGGAGAGGAGAGCGAATCCCGAAGAGGGCAATGAAAAAGCGCGACAGAGGGTTGGAGAGGCAAAGTGGGGTGAAATAGACGCTAAAAGGATGAAAGGGAGGAAAGACAAGGGGAAAAAATTGGAAAAAAGAGAGCGAACATTGAAAAGAATGAAGCCAAGGGATAAAAGGAAACAACGTAGAAAAAGGATAGAACCGTGAAATAAATTTAACCAAATGAAAACAAAACTCCCGCATGATCCGTTTGAAGAAAGTGGTCTAAAAACCCGGACACGAGGAGTACTGTAAGCTCTCCGAATTTTTTTTTAAAGGGAAAAAATTTATAATGAATACATGAAATACGAAAATGTTTGAAGATTAAGATTGCGAATAGGACACTAGGTCAACTTTTATTCTCACAATGTTCTTCTTTATCGACTTATTATTGCATCTTCTCCTAGAAAGAAGCGGGGGACGTGAGGAAGGGCTGAACGAGTGAATGAGCAAGGGTGAGGAAAGAACAGGGGATTCGGCAGAAGAGGAAGGAGAAAGAGAGAGGAAAAGAGAGGAAGGGGGAGTTAGGAGGCGGATAGGACTGGGGAGGAAGGGGGGGGGGCGGAGATGTACGGGAGCGAGCGGAAGGGAAAGTTAAGCCCTGGAGTCTAAAAGACTTTGGCTCTCCTCCAATAGATGAGTGGGACCGCTCTGGAACACGGACGGGTAGGGAAGGAGGGAGTGAACAGGAAGAGGGGAGGAGATATATAAAGAGAGGGAGGGAGAGGAAAGAGAGGGAGGAAAAACGAAGGACGAAAGATGGGAAGTGAAAGTAACGGGAGATAGAGAAAGAAAGGGAGATGCGTCGGGGGAGAGGGAGGAGGAATGTGTGTACAGAGTTTGAGAGGATGCTGAGAAGGCGAAGATACGGATTTGACGGGAAAGCTACCCAAAGACAAAAGAATAGGGAAACGTACGATCGCCAAGGATCCTAGCGAAGAAATGGAGAAAAATTGTTCGAGGCAGGTGAAGGATGAAGGTACAGATGCCCTGAATAGGGGGAGAGATAACGTTAGTCATGAAAGGATACAAGGATACCAGGCCAAGATAAGTGAAGACTGCAAGAGGTAATGGGTAAAGCCGTCGGAGAATCTATGAAAGAGATTGTATTTAAAGTATTAACTGCGTAGGGGAAAGTATGAGAAGAAGCACGGGCTGCATTTAGGTGGCATAAAAGGATAAAAGAGCAAGCATAGCAGAGAGGCAACAGGAAATTCATCAGAGAGCCTATGAAAGAATTAGTACATATTTTAAAACCTTAAGAGTATATAAGAAAATATTAGATAATACCATTGTGATATAAGAGGGAGAAAATGAAATTTATCTGATTATGGAAAATGTAAGTCTGCCACTGTTATCGTTGCTACTAATTGCTCGTTCAAGCAGAAATACTTGGCGCTTAAATCCGACGGAGACAGTTTAACATTACGGTAATTCAAAAAAATGTAAATCACGGCGTGAGGGATGAGTATAAACGTGACGCGAGGCAGTATTTGATCGCAATGCCAGAGATAAACCTCCGGTAATGCGAGGGAATGCGAGATGTAAGTAACGCGATAACTTATGGCAGGATGTAAATCGCGATGGCTGGACGCGAAGAAAGAAAAGTGTATAAGTTTGAAGGGAATGAAAGGAAAGAGCGAAAGATTTGTGGGATGGGAATGCAGGGCGTTGACCGGATAGAGAGGAAGGGAGAGGAGGAGGAAGGGAGAGGAGGAAGAAGGGGAGATGGGGAGGAAGAAGAGAGAGAGAGAGAGATGCGAGGGGAGATCGGATGATGAGGGGAGGGACCCGCCGACCTCTCCGTGACGTCGCTGCAACACGACGGGATTACAAGGGTGGGACGCACATCCTCTCTCCCCTCCCACGCCCTTCCTCCCCCCTCACTCCCTCCTCCCTACCTCCCAACAAGATGCGTTAGGGGTCTGTCTCCGCTTACTCCTCCGCAGAAGTCTACGTCACAGGGCGTGCTACGTTCCTTTTGGCGCGTTCGAAGGAGTTAATTTCGGAATGCTTAGAAGAGGAACACGAAGACTCGTTAAAAGTTCCCTTATTGACGCAGTTTGCCAATCTCTTTTTTTTACCTTTTTCCACGTTTCCCAACAACAGCCGGGATCGAGAATGCCTAACGCCCTTATATCTGGTTGTTATTCAAGAAAAACCTATTTCTCTCCATATAATTTTGAAGAGGTATTTACGTGGTAGGTTATTTGAAAGTTAGGACACGCCAGGACCGAAAGAAGTTGGATAATAACAATAAGAATTTTACGTCGACTTAGAATTAATGGGCGACGATAAATCCTAGGTGCCTGAATCGCTTTTGACAAACATTTTTTGATTGGAAGGAGAGGATAAGCTATGAAATAAATGTCACCAAGCTGGGATAACACAAATCTCACAAAACATTTACTCCAAGTCTTCTAGAAATATTACTTATAGAATATCGGAAAATCGTAAATTTGCGTATGGATTGGTGCCAACTCGAATATTCCAACATTATAAATTGTCAGATCCTAGTGAGTTTTGTTTACTAAGAAGAAACGAAAAAATTGCTGTGATTATATTGTTCTAGTTCAACCGTTCTGTTTAGTATATTAATTCTAAATAAATAAATATGTTGATTCCTCTAAAAGCAAACCTTTTAAAAACAAATCGTTCTCTCTTGGAGGTTAACTATCACGATTTCAATAGATTTTTTCAAGCACATCAGACAATAACTGGGTGCCATGAAAGAAATGTTAAAACGAGGACCCACTTAATTAACGTCGAGTTTTTGAAAGCACAAATCGGCAAATATCTAGTTCGGGATTCATCGAAATTCCATGTATATTTAAATATTTTGATGATACGTCCAAATGAACCATCCTTCAAAAAAAACCCAATTTTATAATGATCCCTTTCCGACCGCACGCCGACGCATCAAAACCGCCGAATCCACACCGGTTGAGGAATGGGCGCATCAACACGCGAGCGTGAAAAATAATCCCAACCCCTTAAAAGGAGAAGGTCGTTAACGGAAACGAAATCGACGAGAATACCATCAATTATCCTCCACGAGGGTGTCTAAATAATAAAAACGCGACCCACGAATAAGAAAGTCCTTCATAAAACGAATCCCTGGGACGCCGTAAAAGGGAGGAAGATGATGGCGAGGGATTCGAGCTATAGAAAAAAGCGTTTGTCACGAATCCACAAAAGCTTATTTTCCCTTTTGTGTAAGCGACCAATGGCGCTTTTTGGGAATTAGAGAACAACAGACTGCAGACAGAGGGAAACAAAAAAAAACTATTTTTCCGACTCCGAGACAACTAAAATATGCACATTCGTTAGAATCTCGAATCTGAATTTTTCACATCACAGTACCGTCTCCAATGGCGGATACAAAGGGGAAGTAGTGGGGTAATTATTCCCCTTATGGGAGATGATCAATCTTTATTAAAATATTATCTCAGTACGTGTTTTTATATTATTGGGATTCTATAAATATTTGGAAATATCTAACAAATGTATAATGTACACTGTATATTTATAATAATGAAACTTTATTATCATGCATAAATATTTATCAGTAAATATATGTTATCTTATTACCCCCTCCTCCTCTCTTAGCTATGGCGCTAGTTCCGCCTCTGAACGTCTCTATACCCTTCGTATATGAAAAAGTAAAAAAGTGTGCAACGAATCGAAAAACGCTCATTTTACTTTTTTTACGTACTTAGGCGTCTAATGTTATTTTTCTGTGAGAAAAATATCGTCGTTATAAAAATAAAAATAAATTCGGACGCCGTGTACTTTTCCGACCTTGGTTTTCGAAGTTAACGGGCGTTCGTGAAAAGGTTATAGGCGTGGAGACCTCCGTATTAGACACTTTACGACGAGCACAATGGCTTTGAATGAGGGTGAGGAGATTTCGGAAGAAAAGAGAGAGAGAGAGAGAGAGGAAGAGAGCGAGAAAGAAATGAACGGGACTGGCGGGAGAACTGAAGGGCTATAAGTGGAAGTGCTAATGAGAATGACACACAACTCCGATATAAAGGGATTTTGAATGGATGGCATTTGGGATGCCAGTCGCCAGGGCGGCGCAGGAATGCCGGCGAGGAAGAAGAGAGAGGGATGCAGATCCGTGACCCAAATATGGGGGACAATTATCGAAGAAGATACGATTGTAAAAACTAGAGTTCGCGGGAGGTTAAGAGATGAATCGAATTAAGATTCGGATCCTGCGGAATCTATGAAGTGGCTGGAGTCGGGAAAAACGTATTATTTTTTCATTATTTACCGATCCAGCGCTTAAGTAGAACTTCGCGAACAATTTCGTCTAATGAAAAAAGGTAACTCATTAAACGGCTAAGTACTGATCGTTATTAGAATCAACGATCAAAGAAACTGCATCGACGTCGGTTATGTTGTATCTCAAATGCCAATCTGATTTACTCGTACACAACCGTTTTACGACTGCAAGAGTTATCTTTATCATCTACACCAGTGGTCAGCAAACATATGACCCGCGGGCCAATGAGTGACCCGCCATCACGATTTGGGTGACCCCCAAAGATTCTGGAGGGTTTAGGTTTTGAAAATAAAAGAGTAAATCAATTGCTAAATATAGCTTTCGTAAACATCCAGGTTTGATTCTTCTTTTCATTCATGTTTT
This sequence comes from Tanypteryx hageni, assembly GCA_028673005.1. NCBI lineage: Eukaryota > Metazoa > Arthropoda > Insecta > Odonata > Petaluridae > Tanypteryx > Tanypteryx hageni. The sequence continues at coordinate 54,210,450 of CM054118.1, read as the reverse complement.
AATTGACCCATCGCATGTCCCCAAAACCTTTAATTGACCCAACATCAAAAAAGGTTGCCGACCACTGATCTACACGATTCAAGTCATAAGGTGAGTTTAAGAATTAATTTTTTAACAATAAATTAATAATAAATACTTCACAGCTATACCTAGCTTACAACTTCCATATACATCTTTAATCTGCCGGCAATTATATTGGCGAGTTTACATTTGTAAAATGCCCTAGCATATATTATTTGGAGATCATGTTTTTGATATAACTTCTGGTTATTACTATCTCTCCTAATTCCTTTTGACGTCAACTGCTTCCCTTAAATTTTCGAGTCACCTTTTAACGTAGGCGGTATATTAGTACGTAAGTGTTTTGACGAGATACAGCAAAACTGGGGGGGACAGAACTGCGCCGTGATGTCTATCGGATTGAAGGCTTCGCCAAGGGCATTCCTTTCCGCTCCGACGCGCCGTCTAGTGCTTCCCTCTCTCGGCAGAGGGAGGAATTTACGACACAGTGGCGCCTGCGTCCGCTCTCTCTTAACGTAGGTGGGAGAAAACACAACCATGAAGCTATTCTGCGTTTTTACTTTCTCATATTTTAAACTTGTTACCTTCCTCAGTCCATTGCCGCCTCTTCCTCTTAACTACGACCCTCCTAAGACGAATGGGAGAATAAGGTGACCCTAACCGGCCATTATCTTCCGTTCATTCTCCTTCCACAGGAGTCACTACAATTTTCAAGAGGTTGATGCCGAGTGGCGGTATAGCACGTAAAAAACGGATGAACGTGTTTCCCCAAAATGAGTTTAATCAGTTTTTTCCAGAAGGTGTTGCAATTTAAAAAATTTCGGTCCTGGAAAATGAAAAAAAATTCTGGTAAAATTTATTTAAAAGAAAATTTTGACAAATTTCTGCCCGATGCAAAAAATAAAATAAAAACACTTAATGAAATGCATTTACATATACTTATTATGAACGCTCTAAGGATCCTCAAACTATCACTCAGATTTTATTCAATGGAGAATTGTCAAAGTCGTCTTAGAACCGAAAACAAGTTTTAAAAATAAAGTGCAAAAATGCGCTCTTTTTTTTAATCTACTTTAGGTGACTCGACACTGAAGACGACTGCATTGTAGCCTAAATGAGCATCTGGCTTTCCACAGGCTTGATATGGCGATTGGAAATACCTCAGATAAATACTAATTTTTCCATTCTGTATTCTTAAATGCTTATTTTTTGAGCTTAGAAGTTGTGCCTTCATGTACTCAATGTTTTGAAACTATGAAGCTCTAAATCTATCCATATGAGACAGTGGTAAAACGGCAACTAAAATTTCGTTGCAGATCTTTTCCAGCCCTATTCAAGATCATGAAATAGAGAAAATAATATCGGACTGCTAACTAGATTAGTAATTAAACACTTGTTATTTGAGGAGTATTATAAACTTTCAAAATACCAAAAGGGGCATCGCAGCAGGTACATCGAAACAAACTTTTCACACCGATTTCGAAAAGCGTTACAGCGATCACATCGCATCAAATTATCGACATCGGCCGACGTTCTCAATTCCTGATCTAGAAACTTATTAACCTAAATATTTTTTCATACACTCTTGTTATTATACCGAACGAGATATCTCGTCCTCCTCTGCATCGCAAGGACTACGCGACGCGGTCGGGGAAGGTGGGAGGGGAGGGCGAAACGGAGAGAAAGGAGTGACAGGGGAAGGGGGGAGGGAGTGAAGGGGGAGAGAGAAAGAGGAGGGAGGAAACGGAAAGAGGGACAAAAAACCGGAGGAAACGAGAAAGGAAGGACGAAATGATTTCGCATTGGCCCGTCTGGGCCTGGGTACAGAGAGAGCTGAAGGGGGAGATGGCCGGAGGGCGAGGGAAAGAGACAGAAGATGGCTAGGAGGACCCCGACACCGAGGGGAGGGAGGAAAGAGGAAGATGCAGAAAACCAGATCTTAGCAAATGGGAGCAATGACACAAGGGAGGTCCGAAGGGGGAGAAAGGCGCCTTCAAAGACGATGTGTGAAGATGAAAGTCGAAATGAGAGTTATATTCAAGCGGAGGAAGAGAGGGGGGAAGAGAGGGAGAGAGAGGGGAGGAGAGGAGCAACGAACCGTTGAGGAAAAGCAATCGTAAGTTTTTCCCCGTCCTTGGTCGCTGTCGCCGCTCAGGGACATGAGGGTGGAATACGGGATAAGACTTATGCGTATGTCGCTGTGGAAAAACCTCTCTAAATTCCGGAAGCCAAAGTCTGGTGCACATGACTAACGAACCGATGAGGGAACCGAGATTGCATTTCAAGATCTGCGGGAGTATCTTCGTGGAATTCATCCACGATAGATGTGAGATATAACTTTGCGACGATTCCTCTTAGTTTACTCACACGAGTGTCTACATCTACTTTTGGCGCTACATTCCATTAAATAGGCGAGGGTATTCGGAGCAAGGCACCAAACTCGATCTTTGATCGTTTTAAATTAAACCTTTCAGTCACTAATTATTCCTTGGAAATGAGAATATTTGAAAAGTGGAACAAGAACTTACTAATTTAATGATATCTTTTTTGGAAAGTAGAAAAAGGCGATGGATCCTATAATTTTGCCGGGATTTTCAAGCGAAAAATTGATTGAATTCTAAACAATATAATAATAGCTAATCGAATGCTGCCAATTGCAGGGTATGGGGAAAAAGGGCCAATTCATTCTTCATTTCTATGAGAATCATAGGACAGGATTTCAACTTGAGCGTTCTTATGAAGAACAGATTTGATTTTCCTGACCCTAAAATGTTTTCCGCGTTGAAATTCTTTTCAGGCGCCACACATTATCCTTATCTCTGTTTATTTGAGAAGTCTCACGCCCCATTTATTAGAACTGCTTTTATTTGCTTGTAAAAAGAGAGGGCAGCGATATCGCCTGTTACTTTGACACTTGAGATAAAATAATAGGCGGATGTGCGCACCACCTACGGCGATATGTAATACACACCAAGATTTTAGAAAAGAGAAAAAGAAACATAGCTATTAAGAACACATAAAACCATTAAAATGCGACACAGGGAAACAAACTTTTCGAAGAGCAGAAGGACACATGCATCAAGTTGAATATCCATAACACATTTATTCATTATCAAAATGAATTTAATCTGGCCAGCTCAACTCGTAAAAATTAACGTCAATGAATAAATTTAATAATTGAAAACGGTAAAATTCGACCAAAATATAAAAAAAGAACGATCCTCGATTCGAAGTAATACAGCAAGTTTTGTAGCAACTAAAAAATGTTGGATCTATTGCTTTGACGAATTAAAAAACAATAACGAAATTTGTATTTCTTTGGGTGTATAGAGAACCACCGAGGAAAGAGATGCAAAATTTCGAAATACAGGAGAATTTGTATAAACGACTTGTTAATGGTTTCAAAACGCTACGTTACGTTTCGAAACACCAATACATTCAGTGCAGTTCACCTTGTTCCGCTTGCAATGCCTACGCTATTTAAAAAGAGATTTTTAACTACGTAACATGAAATTTATTATTAAGTGTAACTTCGTAATTTACTAAACAGAAATTTCAGTCTCCCCTTCCAGCATCTCAACTACGGTGGAACTACAGAAGGGAAACTGCCCCAGACAAAATCCAGAAGGGAGCACAGACTTGGGCGGTTGGCACTCGCCCCCATTCTTATCATGTCACTATGGCGCTAAACAGACAAAACTTGCCACTGGCATAAATGCCGCTACAAACACCTAGGGATACGGAATCGAAACAAAAGTATCAATACCTTACTCATATGATATATCGAATGAAAAGTATCTATACCACAAAAGTATCGGACCGAAAGTACCGATATCACTAGAAAATCGAAAAAAAAGAATCGAGTACGAAAGTAATTGGTATCGGAAGGAAATTACCGATGTAAGTAAAGTATCGATACTTTTTTCGTATCCCTAATAAGGATACGAAATCGAACCGAAAGTATCGATACGTTACTCATATGATATATCGAATGAAAAGTATCTATACCACAAAAGTATCGGACCGAAAGTACCGATATCACTAGAAAATCGAAAAAAAAAGAATCGAGTACGAAAGTAATTGGTATCGGAAGGAAATTACCCATGTAAGTAAAGTATCGATACTTTTTTCGTATCCCTACTAAGGATACGAAATCGAACCGAAAGTATCGATCCCTTACTCATATGATATATCGAATGAAAAGTATCTATACCACAAAAGTATCGGACCGAAAGTACCGATATCACTAGAAAATAGAAAGAAAAGAATCGAGTACAAAAGTACTTGGTATCGAAAGGAAATTACCGATGTAAGTAAAGTATCGATACTTTTTTCGTATCCCTAATAAGGATACGAAATCGAACCGAAAGTATCGATACGTTACTCATATGATATATCGAATGAAAAGTATCTATACCACAAAAGTATCGGACCGAAAGTACCGATATCACTAGAAAATCGAAAAAAAAAGAATCGAGTACGAAAGTAATTGGTATCGGAAGGAAATTACCCATGTAAGTAAAGTATCGATACTTTTTTCGTATCCCTACTAAGGATACGAAATCGAACCGAAAGTATCGATACGTTACTCATATGATATATCGAATGAAAAGTATCTATACCACAAAAGTATCGGACCGAAAGTACCGATATCACTAGAAAATAGAAAGAAAAGAATCGAGTACAAAAGTACTTGGTATCGAAAGGAAATTACCGATGTGAGTAAAGTATCGATACTTTTTTCGTATCTCTACCCAAACCCCATGCACGATCGAGTTCGTTTAACTTTTAAATCACGCGCTCGATTGAGAACTCACGCAATTCCGATCAGACGGAAATAAAAAAAACGCGCAGAAATTCCCCTCGCAATCTGCATGCGCCGCTAAAAAAAAACAATCTTCAGGAGCCAAGCAGAAGCGATACTCGGCTCGAAAAGAGAGACTCCCTGTGCCTTTCTCGCAACAGAACTTCCGAGATGCCAACAGACCGCCGCACGGCGTCCTTTCTATTAAAGAGGGACGAACGATTAGATTGCGATCTGGAAATGGATTAAACGCGGCGGTGAGAAGCCTCATGCAGTCGAAAAAAATGACCGCCCTCGCCCTTAAAAAAAGCGACTCTTTTCATACTGGAGGGAAGGTCACCTCGTTCGTGTTTTTCTCCCGACCCATCTTCCCTCCCCCCTCTCTCTCTCTCTCTCTCTCCGTTCCATGGCGCCGCCGAGCGCGGCCCGACGGGCAATTCTTTTCGCGACGGGGATAAAACGAAGTGCGAAGAAAAGGACAAATAAAGCGAGAGCGGGGAATTACGTCACCAATTGAAGGCGATGTTTTGACGAACAAATTAGAGGCCGAGTTCAACGCCCGAACGCGTGTGAGAGTATGACATTCGCGTGCCCTCGGAAACGCCATAAGGTGTATCAACTCGAGTTTTTTTTTAAACAATTTATGTTTGACGGATATATAAATCTACGTATGCATGTGAACCGACTTAGATTTGCCTAAATGGCGCTATTAATTCTCAATGCGTCCTATTTAGCCTATATTGAGCTTTCCTAATTATAAAGAATTTTTTTTTGAGTGAGAGCTTTAAAAATAACCCACATAAAGTTGAACCTCCAAAACTCGAACCTTACGGAGAGACGAAAAATTTGAATTCGCCAGCATGAAATTAGTGAATAGGATTACTATGAGGTAAAACTATTTTCTACGAACTATAAAAAGTTCGAGCAATATAAAGTAAGCGATTCAGAGACACCTGATTGTATGTAAATATTTTATTCAGGCATTAACTAAGAATAACGATATATTTGAACGAGATGGCAGCTGTGTGGCATTTAATAATATCCTTTCCACCTTCGTTAAATTAAGAGCGCTATATCCTATCTCCTTAAATCCTGATTATTTAAACCAGGAAACAATATCTTATAAATATTTTAGAGTGTGTGTGTGTGTATGTATGTATGTGTGTATGTATGTTCTTTATAAGTTTTTACACCGTTGAAGCTATCGAATTCAAAAGTTTCATGGGCCATCCTATGGACCAAAGGAAGAACTTGGTCTAGGTTTGCAGACCGTGGGGGCTCTTATACCCCATGGGGTCAACGAAATACTATTTCCATAAGAATGCATGGGAAATGGTGTGGAGAAGCCCCAAAATGCCATGCAGCCCTTCACTGATGTGGGTATAAATATACCTAAATATTAACTTACGATCACGGGAAATGGCTTATTTTACGTATGAAAAACTGAATATTTGAATTCTGTCCATGTTTTGTCGTATTACACGTTAAACCGCTCAAAATTATCCTTTAAGTGCAAAATTTATTAACATTTTTTCAGGCCGCAACAAAGTTAAATTTCTTAATTGTTGTCCTCTTCAAAGGGAGATAGCCACGTAAAGATTAATGCAAGAAAAATTCACGTCGTGGCGCGCCGAGAGGAAGAATAGTCAACGCCAAGATAAAGGATACAAATGGATTTATGCCTAAATATAGTCTATGAATACTTTTAAAGTGTGTCAATGATTTTTAAGGAATATTAAAACATTGTTATCATTCACCATTAACATTGAAATATTTATCGCAACATAAATCGATACATTTACTTACATTTTTTTGGTAACCAAGATGTTGTTTAGCTAATAGTATTGACATAATCCACATAATTTTAATGCTGCTTTAAAAGCTTCGGTGCATCTGTCCATGTGAATATTAAGTAAGACGTTAATGTAAACATCGGTTGCGTAATTAAGGAATGCGGAGCGTTTGATAAACTTGGAGTACCCAACAGCAAAAGTAAGTAAATTTCAGAATTTATTGTATTATTTTTATTATAATATGACATCAAAAGTGATATATCAATAAAAATAACAAAAATCGTTTGCTACTTAAAAGATCTTTCCCGAGCGAAGCCGGGCGTTTCAGCTAGTTTCCTATAAATAATAGTAGTTGCTCACCCTAACCACCAAATTAAACGTAAGACTTTTCCTGCGAAAATATCGCGGGATTCGCGCTACTCTAGGGACGGGCCTCCAAGAAAAGAATGGGATAGGCAAAGAAATTCCCAGATCAACTTCCGATCGGACCTGATTAAAGGATAAAGTAACCTCTTTTTCAATCGGATAAACACCACTCCCAACGAGGTTTTCATCAAAACTACAAAACCATATTTTGAAGTAGACATTCTGACGAAAGCCTACCTCTTCAGCACCCAGAAAAAAGATGTTGAGCCCAACCGTTTTGAAAGATAACCACGAAGAACCGAAGAAAAAACTCACCTACGAGGTGAAAAACAACTAATTCACGCATCATAGGAAAATCCACTCGATTCTACATCAATACCCAAAATGGCCTAGAAAAAATTTCCGACGAAAGGACTAAGGGAAAAAACGACTTAATCCGACCCTATCATTTCCCAATGGGAGAGACCGAGACGATGGCAATTTGGTGGCACACCGCCAAGACCATATGCCTTCATATTAGCCTCTCTCTCTCTCTATTTCCCATACCATCCCTCCAACCGACAAAAAACCATAACCGCGAAGTCGACCGGACCCACCTCCGGACCGCAGAACAAGAACGCGGGCGGACGCGCGCGCGCCATGGTTTGGCAAAAGGCGGATGCCGAGTTTTATGGATGGAAGATAGAGACAGAAAGAGAGAGAGAGAGATGCTGGGTCGGTCGAAATAGTAAAACGGAATGGAATTGGGAGAAAAGTGATAAAGGCCAAAGTCACGCAGCGGCAGGTGGCACATGGTTGGTGTTCCTCGAGATCCAGGGAGAACTTAGAGAGAGAGAGACAGAGAGAGATACAGAGAGAGAGAGAGACAGACAGACAGAGAGAGGGGGAAGAGGCGGCATGTGGCAGAATGAGGGGGGTAGTAAGTTCGAGGGAATCGAGGGGAAAGGTAAAAGACAGGAAAAGATAGGGAGAATGAGAGAAAGAGGGAGAAAAGAGGAAGAGAGGTATAGTTCGTATGGGTGAGACAGAGAGAGGGCAAACATGAGGGCAAGAAGAAAGGGAAAGATAGAGTAAAATTTAGAAAAACAAACGAAGAAAGTTGGAGAAAGAAAGAATTTGGAATGCGAGAGAAAGAGAAAAGACATGAAGAGAGGAAAACAGAAGACGAGAAAGATAGGAGAGCAGTCGGAGAAAGTTCTAGGTGAAATAGAGATGAAATAATGTAGGAAGATGGAATGGGAAGAAGGGGAGCTGGATCGCAAGGCACGCCGGGAAATAAAACGGGCGGAGGAGGGAGAAATACCTTTAGGTGTTCACGAGGAGAAAGAGGAAAGATTGGGAAGGGGAAGGAAGAGGGAGGGTAAGAAAAGATGGGAGAAATGGGAGAGGAAAGAAAGGAACGGTTGGTAAGAGCACGATAGGATGGGAATGCCATGATGTTCGTGGGGAGGGGAGTGAGGATTGAGTCTGCGTAGGAATTCCTTCCTAGGGTTATTCTCCTCCTTAAATTCCGATTTATGACAGTTTGGTATCGTCCGGAATAAGATTCCCAGACGATAAAGCGGGGTTGGATGGTTCGAAATTTTTTCGAATGTGGTTATTATTTTTTTCTCGGTTGATTGCTGTTAACTGCTTCGTGGAGGTAATACCTGAGCGATAAAGATTCCGTCATGTTATAGCACTTATAGACACTTAATTCGACAAATATTTACGAAAAACAAGCTGGAATTACATTCCGTAAGTTTTCGATGTCGCTTTAAAAAAATGCAGTAAGCGACTCACGTGAAGATTCTCTGAAAATTTATTTATTTATATTAAACAAAATTAATCGCCATCATCTACCTAATAATAATATCGCAATTAGGTTTTCAGTAACGATTAATTAGCTTTAAAATCGGAGATAATTTCCATCAAACTTCATTTTAAACACCAAATAAAGGGGAGTTTTTGTCATTTTGGGCATAAATGGGGTTTACACGTTCCCGCAGATGAGACAGACCAGAAGGGAAGAATGAGAAGAGCAAATTTGAGTCAAATATTAAGTTAAGGGTCAAATGGTTGCTGTGGACGCAACGAATTAGATTCGAGAACGAGCACAAATCAGAGGATGGATTTTAAGAGGTCCGGAGAGAGGTCGAGGGGTAAATTGAGAGGATGTGGAAGTTTAGGACTGCTGAAAAATAGATTGGGAAAGCTAGCAATTAATTATCCACTACATCTATCGAGGAAGTGAGAGGTAGCTGGGAGTAAAATTAACCAACACATCGCTAAATAAGCGGCCTTTTGAGTTATCCAACGGTTTGGTGGGTGCGTTAAAAAATATGTATAATACAAATTATACGCACATGAAGATAATGAGTCAATCAGAAAAAACAGCGAAATTGTGAATGACATATGATAGATTCATAAATCGAATTAGGTTAGTTTTAGAAGTGAATTGTTAAAAAGTAAGCCAATCCTAAGAAAAAATAAAGGAAACGCTATGCAAATAGAATCGACAAACCAATTTACGCCGATGACATAACAACTAAAATGCTCCCTATTATAAAATTATTAAAATAAGATAGCACCATGCTCATTGACTTTTACTTTCTCATATACGTAGTATATTGAGAAGTATTGTAATCGTAAAAAAATTCGACTTCGAGATTTTGATGGAAATATACGTTTTAGGCGTCCCTGAGTCCATAAAAGTGGTTTTCGCCATGCCGTCTGTCTGTATGTCGGTCTGTTTGCTTTCATAGAGCCCAAACGCGTACATAAAATCGAATTAAATCTCGTATTTGGCAATATATCATCTTTTGCAGACACTTTTTTCATAAAAATGATATTGCACAAAAATAAAGGGTAGTTTATTCGTAGCGATTTTTAGAAAAATTTTATTTACTCAAAAATTGCTTCAGAGAATTTGATTAAAATCTATCCAATTGTAGAGCCTGATGTCACAAATAATACTACCTAAGCCTTATATCTCTTAAAATCACTATATGGCGTCCAGTGGCATTACAATGTACGCTAAGCTACCTTACCTAAGCCCTGACATCACGCCTCCGCCGCGATCCACTCAAAATCTTATTAGTCTAAACGGTTAAACTAAATTGAATGATATATAATATTTGCGGATAATATCATTCGTAATAGACACTATGAAGAGATGAACGGTATTGCGTAACAATTAAGGGTACTTTATTCTAGGATATTTTGAAACAAAATTCGATTTACTCGAAAATGGCTAAGGATTTTGATTAAAATCCATCTAATGGTACGGCCTCATGTCGCAAATAATACTAAGCCATATGTCCCAAAACATTGCTATATATCGTCCAGTGACATTAAAATATACGCTAAACTACGGTTAACTTTGATTTAAAATCGTTTTTCTTTTATAAGAGTACACAGTCTACCAAACGTATATACGTATACCTATGAGAAAGTTTATGCAATGTATATTGCGCCGTTTATTTAATTCGCAAAAGAAAAATTTCAATAAGTGGTTGCTGGTTTATAAAATAATTTGCAATAGAAAAAACTCCTACGACACGAGAGTACAAGCGATTTTTCGTTCTCTAAACAAGATGATGCAATATCAACCATGACTTACTCAATTAAGAAGTATTTTTCGATGCCAATGAGAAAAGCGATTATAAGAAAATATTCAAAATAAGCTGTTAAGAAAACAAGCCTAAAAATGTTAATAGTTATACCAGGATAGTGATTAGCTTGACTATAAACGCAATTCCGCAAATCATATTCTATAGTCCCGTTTTTAATGCGCAAGGGTAAACAATCCATCTAGTTATGAGATGACGCAAAATCGAGTTAAACTTCGGGAGAGAGGGTGAGGGGGCAAGAGCATTGGGCACTACTAAACTAACCGGTGCGAATTAATGTCGAAATCAGTGTGCGTTAACCGGTTTTCTCCATCAGGAAACACGGGTTATTTTCTGTCCTCGCCTTTTCCCAGGCGAGAACTTGGCGCTAGGCTACCCTCGCATCGCATCCCATTTGGGTCGCCTGATAATTGGATCACGCGCGTTAATACCGGATGAATTTTCTGCCTCTAATATGCCAGCTGTAATCGAGTGGGTAATGACGAAAATAACAGGCACTTTAACGCGTCGAGATAAATCCCTAACCTCCGTCCAAAGAGGAACCGAAGGAATTTGTCCTCGCCTCTTTTTTGCGTCGTTCGCTTTACGCTCGTTTTTTACCCGCGAGGTGCAGAAGAATGAGAGAGGGCGAGAAAGAGAGAACCTGAGAGAGATGGAGAAATAGATAGAACAGTTTCTCTTGCTGGAATGATGCCACGCAAGCATTAGAAGTTGAAACTGATTGAGTGCGGCCGTGGGGAAATATTCCTCTTATATCTCCATCTCCTACTCTCTCTACCTCTCTCTTTCCTAATCCTCCTCTCCCTCTCTCTCCTTATCCCTTTTCTCATCACTATGATTTTCCCTCTCTCCTTCTCCTCCCTCTCCTATCTCCACCTCAACTTCTCTCTCTCCATCTCTATCTCCTAGTCGTTCTATCACTCCATTTCCTACTCTCTCTCTCTCTCTATCTTCTTTCTCCTCCCTCTCTCCCCTTCTCCCATCACTCTCTGCTATTCCCTCTCTCTTTCTCTCCCTCTCTCACCTTCTCTCCTCTCATTTCCTCTTTCACAGTTCCTCTCTCTAAAACTTGGAAATAGTCGGCTATCATTTTAAGGATTAAGTGCTCTTTAATCTTTTTTCCTAGTCTCGGATATCCTTTCGCTCCAATAAATTCTCAAGAGATTGACGCGAAAGGGGCTGAAATATTTTAGGATTATTATATACTCCTGCGATCGCGGAGGAAGGCTTTTTTTGGGGGAGAGGGGAGAGAGTGGAGTCAAGAGGGAGGGAGGGTTTCTTCCGCGAAGATTTATTTTCACGTCGAGAACAGGTCGCGGCGGTAAAAAATAAGACGAAAACGATTAATTGGAATAACGATCGGAAATTACGGAGGAAATAAACCTGAGGAAGAGTCAAGAGATGGAAGGAATCAAAACGGTAACGGAATGCAATAACCGAATAGAAAAATATATTACGGACAGACAAATCTAGCGCTGAAGGGTTTTCCGAAATTGTCGTTTCAAAAATGTATTATATTCAGAACGATCTAAAATCGATTCAAATTTACCTAAACGTTTAACCTTCATATTTAGTTCCAGATGAATATAATTGTACGTAATTCCTAAGGAATTAAGCTTCTTGAGGTCTGCATAAAAATGAGGATAAGTTATGTAAAGTTGTACAAGGTTAAGCTCGAGAAATTAATTTGTCAGCGTGGCCTTTAATATTCGGTCTATTGACTTTTAGGACGCAATATAAAAGCTGTTTTAATCGCGAGTTTTTTTATTGTTTTTCAAAAATCTTTTTACTGCTTGCGTCTCGAAATAAAAATTTCGAAGCGAAGCGTTAACAAGGTGAAAACGTCCGGCTATAAATACCTCCCGGATTGTCCGAGAGAAAATTCATCGCGCGGCGCTTACAATTATTCAGAAATGAAAAAAGAGCAAAGACTAATTAGGGGAAGTCTCGAAAAAAAAACTTCGGACGTTTGCGAGAAATGTCGACGGCAGCGATAAAAAAGACAACTCCAGAGGTTATGATTGCGTCGCCGTAAATAAATTCTTCGAAAAAAATACATATATATATATATATATCAATACAGAGACATGGTAGGGCGGGGGTGGAACTGGTGCCACTAAAAGTGTCACGGGCGCGGAAATGAGACCGGGATAAATAAATAAGACGCAACATCCGCTTTGGTTTTCCAGTATTAGACCCCTCGTGGCGACGCAAATCATTTTGGATGTTTAACACGCGTATAAAACAACGCATCGAGGGCGTAAACCTGTCGGGTTTTATAGTTTAATTTATCTGCAAAAAAACGAAAGAATCCGTGCAACCTCTGGACGACAGCTCGAAACAGATATATCTTTCTATACATTGCCAAACAACAAAAAGAAACAAAAACTGCATCAACACTCAAGTAAGTAGACCGTATTATGTCACGTAAAATTAACCAACATGTTATTCAACCTTAATATAGCCCCAACTCTGTCATATTAACATTCGTGATAATGTAAATGTATAGGTTGAATTTGTAGAGAACTTCTTAACGAGCAGTATAGATGTGTGCAGATAACTAAATCAAATGATTACACTTTTCTTTATTCTTTATAGATTTGCTTATGCATTTCGAAATCTATTTCACTGAAAAGATGCTTTAACAACATTTCGATAGTAAAGCCTACTAAAGAGACTGAAGTTTTCACGGTTCATAAAAAAGAGGATTTTCGTCACGAGTTTCTTATATTAACCAATATATACTCCGGTTTCCGCAGAGAACTGAGACATACTTCGAATAAACTTGCATTTGGTGTTAAAGAGGTTTCACTGTACATTATTACTTTCACCTTTATTTGAAACCACATATTTCACTAATAGAACCAATATTTTCCCACGTTCTCTCAAATTTTGTTCCTTTCCAAAAATTAACCCGTTCACACGCGAGATGCACACACTCGTTAAACTTTATCCCTGGAGAACCAGGACGCCATTTCGACATTCACAGTCCCCAGAACGCGGCTGCATCCTTTTCGAAGCAAACACGTGCGCGGGAAGAGATCCTTGCGTGTGGGTGGTCCGTCTATATAGCGAACGATTGAGTCACCAGTCGCAGGCAGCCCTGTTTTTTCCGTCTCGCGGAAGATTCTTTCAGGAGACTTTTGAAGGACGGAGAGCAAGATATATCTACCTTGACTCGCCAAATAGACTCGGGGGGGGGGGGGGATGGGATTTCAAGGCAGGTACGTGTATAGTACGGAAGAAGAAGAGGAATGAAAGGATGAAGATGGGCACGGTGGAAATAGATCTTCGATCTTCTGGAGGGGATGATTTTTTGAATGAGATAGGAAATAGATAAAGGTCGTGGTGGGTTGCAGAGTGGGGCTTAAGCGTGTCACGCTGTCGCCAAAGGTAGAGCTATGAAGTTTTGCTGCTAGGCAATTCATACTTATTTTAAAACGGAAGATAAATCTTTTGAGGGTGTGGAAGGGTTGGGTGGTGGTGGAAACGCGTGTTGTTAAGTTGTGGAGGGTGGGCGTGGAGCCGGATGACGGAGAAGTGGGCGGAGGCGGGATAAGGTGACGATAGCAAGAGGGAGAGGGTAAGGCGGATGGAAGGGAGATAATGTGGGGTGAGAGGATGGGGAAAGAGAGAGAGAAGATTAAGGCCGGAGGAAGAGAAACGGGAAATTAGAAGGGATGCGATAAGTAGGAGAGAGGGGAAGGAAGGAAAGGACGGTGAGTGAAACTAAAGAACTAGTTTAATTAAAGATTTAACGTAAAAGGCTACAAAATGAAATAATAAAGAAAAATTACCTGAATTCGGTTATTGATCCAATGTTTCAAAGCAATGAATATTGTTAAGATAATTTTTATAGACTGGTTAAAAATGAAATTAATAATAATATTAGGATAAAAAATCAGGTAGCTCTGTATTAAATTATATAGAAAATTCAGCCTCATTTTTCTCTGAAAGGTTATCACGTATTTATAATGGGAAATTGGGGAAATGATCCGTTCCTGGAATGTAGCTCGTTCACCCTGAGGGAAATTCATAAACACCGTGGCAATATGCATGGAATACTGAAACCAGTGGTGCAAGAACTGAGCTCATGAAGTGTGTTTGTTTTTGAAATACCTCAATCCGGAGAAAATATTAATAGATTACCGTGATTAACGATCCTAAAAATTAAAATATAGGCGAAAATACGATTTACAAGCGAAGAATTTAACAGAGAAGAGAAATTATCACTGAGAAAAAATACGAGTAAAGGCAAGATGGATAATTGTTACCTTCAACATCTTTTGAAATAGAGCCACAAGATAAGGACGATAATTATTTTTTTTTTTCATTTTCGACCGGAAATAGGATTAAAAGAGGGAAGGAGAAAGCGAGCGAGAATCTCCAGAAGATTACGGCTATTGAGAGCGACAAGGAGAAAGAGGAAGAGGCAGACTGAAGTTAAACTAAAGAGAGGGAGAGAGTGATAAAAGAGTGAGAGAATGTAAGGAAGAGTAAAAACAGAGAGAGAGAGAAAGTGGGGTTGAGGGAGTGAAAGAGTTGGAAAGAGATTTAGAGGAATGGCGGGTAAGAGGTTTTTAAGTCGCGCGAGGAAGATACAGAGAGAGAAAGTGAGGGAAGTAAGAGGTTTTGAGTGCCATTGGTTTTTTCTGAGGGGGATGATGAGGTAGGTAAAGGGAATGAGAGGGAGGGAGAGGAGAAGAGGAAAACCCTTGGAGGAGTTGACAGAGGTGGCAGAAAAAGGGGTGGATGGGAAAAACTCAACTTCTTATTCCTCGGAGGAGTGTAGGAACGGGGGTGATGGAGAGGGAGGGAGAGATTTGAGCTAAGAACGTTGGAGAGCAACTAGGAAGAGATGAAAAATAGAGAAATAAGCCAAGGAAAGACACAGTATAGCTACACAAACAGGCAATGTTGTAAAACACCCACTTTAATAAAAATCTATTGTAATTGACGTTAAAATGTTGCACAATTAAATGCCGTGCTTTCTTGTTCGAAATTTATCATTAACATAATTTGGCTTTTTTGTTAATCAGCCGATATGTCAATGGAATATGCGACCGACAATCTACTACTTCAGTTTCCCGGTATGAATTCGGCATGGTAGTTAATTTTATCATAGTTGAAGATGAGAAACATTAGTTTATTTTGGGGTTATAAACCAATTTCAAGGCTTTTTTTCGGAAAGCCTTCGAGTAAAGTCTGCTATAAAATAATACCTATTTCTTTTAGCTGTCTCCAAGATACTTATGCGAAGCCAAATTAATATAAAAGTTAATTAAAGCAGAGTCATAATAGGAGAGGAGGGGGGATGGGATGGTGGAAGGGAAATCAGCGAATGAAATAAGAAAAGTTAGCGAACGTGGAAAGAACAAATAAAATGAAAAAAAGAAAAATCGAAAGCTATAGTGAGACGATGGAAAAGGGCAGAAAGAAGGATAATATACGAGATGAACAAAGAAAAAAAATATTCAGAAAAAATTACCGAAGGAAAAAAAGAAAATTTAAAAGCAACGAATGAGAACAAGACACGATTATAGATAGAATAAGGGAAGAGAGAGAGGGAAAATAAGGAAATATAGAAAAGGTAGAAGGGAAGAGGAAGAAATGCAAAAGGAAAATACACAAGATAAAAGTGAGAGAGAGAGAAAATACTGAGATAGCAAGGAGACGGTCGGTATGTTTTTAGGATGGAAAAAGAATGGGAATGTTTTGGGAATTGTGAAGCCACGTAAAAAAAGGGTTTGGGTGGAGACAGCAAGGGATCAAGAGGGTTGGTACTTTGGATGAAGTGCTCTCAGAGAAGATGGAGAGAAAGGGGCGAAGGAAGGCATTACTCGGAAACGGGAAAGATGAAAGCCGTCGAAGGAGGATGAAGAGGAAGAAATTACGTCGGGCGGAATAGATGAGTGGACAAAGACAAAAGGGACAGAAGCGATTGAAAAGTGAACGGGAGAAAAATAACTTAATGGAGATTTTCTACGAAGAAAAAGATTACCAGGAAAAGGATTCTTCTTGGCTGGCATTAAAGCCCTCGATCGAAGAAAAGGGTACGCTGGTTAAGTTAGCCACGGCGCTCTTTAGATTACGAGATCAATTCCTGTTATGAAAACATTGCAACATTTTAATCACACCAACTGACATTCGATGAAAGGTTACTAATATAAATTAACAATAATTGTTAATTCATAATCTACTATAGACGTATTACCATTGATGACGGCTGCTCTGTAGCCGAAATATGCACCTGATTTTCCCCATCATCATAGGAGTACCAACTTTGTTTCTAGGTTTATTTTGAATTCTCCTAAAAAATAAATAATAATATAATTTTCCGCCATAAAATTTTATTAATACATACATACATAGTAACGTAAAAGAACAGATAAAAAAATCCATTTTAACCAAGATTATAAAAACCTTCCCACGGATAAAAAACCTTTTTCGCCGCAAGGCTACAAACTATAATAAAAAGGAGAGCGCATGAATTATTTCGTGATTTGTACTCTATAAAATTGCTTATTTACGATCTAAAAGTGTTTTCCGTCGAGAGGACGAAAAACAGCGGAAAAATAAAGAGGCGCTTCCAAGAAAATGAGATTTTTTTATGCGGCCCTTCCAACCCTTATGAACAGGTTTCCGGGAAAACACAGGCACTCGAACGTTAGACGCTCCGGGAAAAGGATAGTCGAGGCACGTATTCGCGACAAAACCGAGCAGTAAAAAATATTCGCAATTCTCATTTCTTTCCTCGATTCTCCAGAGACAACGAAAAGGCCTAAAAGCTAGCCGAATTACGCGCAAATAACAGAAAACAAAGAACGGCGGCGTTGTAATTTTAATGGGAATTAATGACGCTAGATTCGGTTTCATGAGGGCGTGAAAGGAAATACCCGGAAAAGGAAAAATGGGGAAAATTTAAAAGGGATCGAGGATACAAAATTAATATGGAAAGATTATTCAATTTGCGTAAAACCCTTTTCTCAGAATGTGTCCCATGAATATACATGAGTGCATGAATTTAAATAAACTCCGAATGTCGCTCGCAATGTTTTATTAAAACCAGGCGTTCTAAGAGGCGAGTGGTATGGGGTTTGCGAATAAATTTTAGCGGAAAGCATAATCCTTGTTTATAAAACGAAATATTGGTTCTGAAAACGTAAAAGATTGCGTAATGAGACGCAGGAGAGCAAACTCAACGTTATTTTTACCAGTCCGCATGCTTCGCCAGTGTGATTATTTACATAAACATATACGCAGACAAGGGATGCTCGACGATTTTTATGCTCACCTTTTCTTTAATTTACGATTTCTATGCTGTCTAAACAACATGTGGAATTGACATGATAAAAATCCCTAATATTTACCATACTTTACATATGCGATTAAAACTTCCATCGTGCGTTTCAGAGTTTTTCTCCGAGATGAGTTAAAAATCAACACAGTTATTACGACAACTGGAACGACATGTGATACGATATAACGGAAAATTATTTCGTATAAATTATCCAACTATAGCTTTGGGTAAAGGAGATAGGATATCAAAGCTTTAACAAATGAAAAACAGATTTTACGACAAGCAGAAATTAAAATTTTCCCCGTTTATCCATTTTTAGAAAACGATAGAAATTTCTGGGACGTCTACAGACCTCAGGGAATTACGGGAACTAATTCACCAAGCAGTGACGGTGATATTATAACCACGCTGATATACACATTCATGCATTTTTCCTGAATTGTAGTTAAATTACCTATAGAGATATGTCATAATTTCCCATATTTTACGCGGGAACATGAAGGCTAAGGATGGAGTCAATAGGAGAAACTCACATGAAGAAAGCTTTCCACTAGAAAGAGTTTAAAAATAGCTATTACGAATAACATGGAAATAGAGGCTATAGGTAATTAATTTCTGCGAGAGAATATGAGTGTTGAGAGGAACTTTGAAAATGACACGAGCCATACACGTTGTCTTTGCAAGAAATTTTGGCTTCTGATAGAATAAAACATCTTACGATAAGGGGATAAAAGAGCTTGATATTTCCTTGGATACCGGTTAAGTGGAAGTAAAAATTTGATTAAAATCCGCTTACGTGATATCGGATATCTTGCGAGTCGAGATCAACTTCATGTGGACCATGGCTGAAAAACGACTATACATATAAAAAGTTTTAAATTTCACGTTATGTCAGCTTTATAACTTCTAAGAAAAATCATAAACTTTAAGATAATTTTCAAAATTTTTCTTCTAAGCATGAATTGCGTTTGATTCAGCTGAAAATTTTCCATGGAGAACTTGTTTACCTACAGCACAATTCATCATTTCGGTCTTTGATTTTCTTCATCAGAAATAGCTGAACAACAGTATGTTTTACGCAACATTCCGAGATCTAAGATGGACAAATATCCTAACATGATGACTTGCGATAAATAGTTGACATTTTGGCAATATTTCGTCATACGTGAAGCAATTATCGACCAACACAAAAGATGTACCCGCCCACTGTATTAGCATACTTTCAACATAAAAAACGACGATGGGACGCTATTGATACGAGCGTCACACTTACTTTCTCCGAGGGGCTGATATTGCGATCAAGGAAGAAAACGCTTGTTACGGCCCGTGTTAAAAATTCTCCGAAATACGTCCCCGTCGTTTATATTTCCTAAAGAAATACATTAACTTCACCCAAAAAAATCAATTACATTCTTTTTATCGAAATTCGATAACGCACGCGCTATTCCAATGTTGTCATCATCATAGTCATCAGCAAACAGAATTAACATGTGAAAAAAAAACATTTCACTCTCAGTCTATCAACGGACGTGAAGGAACGAAGGAAAATATGGACATGTTAAACACGCACGCAGGCAAAGGGATCGTTCGAGAGAGAACATTAAAAAAAAATAATTCATTAAAAGAACACCCCTTTCGGTTACAAAAAAAACTCGAAAACAAGACAAATATCTTTGGAGGAGACTCGCCGTTCCGATAAAGAAGAGGAAGGGAGAGAGAAGGGCTCTTAAGGGGAATCGGAAGAGATGTTGAAAGAGAAGGAAAATAAAGAGAGCGGGCAGACGAGCCCTTAAGGCATTCGAAACAGGGGAATGGAGAGTGGGTGGATGAGGAAGAGAGGGGAATGGATAAAGGATTGGCGCGAAAAGAGAAATGGAGAGAGAAAAGAAGGGAGAGAATGGGAAGTCAGAGGGGAGAAATGGGGGAGGGAGAAGGAGAGGGAGGGAGAAGGAGAGGGAGAAGGAGAGGGAGGGATGAGAGGAAGTGAGGATAGAAAGAGAAGGAAAGAGGGAAGCGGAAAGTGGGGAGAGAAGAGACGGATGGGAAGAGATAGGGAGGGGAAACAGAGATTGAGGGAAATGGATGGGAGTGGAGAGACAGTGGGAGGGATAGAAGGGGAGAGTGAGAGAGTAGGAAAAGTGCGTGGGAGAATTAGAGAAACAACGTGAGGGAGGGGAAATAAGGGAGGGTAAGAGGATGGAAAACAAGAGGTGAACGATCTCGGAGATGTCGGGGACCGAAGAGTTCATTTTGTTTTTTTTTTCGAAAAAGGACGGTATTTGTGAAAAGGCAAAGGACAGCCGAGGGCCGAAGCGACGACCTCGGGGCAAACATCTCCCTATCGTACTTCCTCCCTCCTCCTTCTCGTCCCTTCACAAAACCCTCTTTTTTCTCTTTTGAGCTGAAAAAATATAGTTTATATTTTTTAAAATGGAATGTAATTTCCGATTAATGATGCACTCCATCAAGGGAATGCTCGACCTACTATTCCGTTTCTATTTCCCCTTCCCCCTCATTCCTTCCCACGTTCCCCCCTTCCTTAAAATCTCTTCCTTATCCTTACAATCCTCGATCCCCGCGTTTCGTGCGTAATCGCCGCTGAAACATTCCATTTTTATGAACGCGTTCCTTTTCATATCACCCTTACTCCTTCCTGGACCCCGTTAGACAGGTGAGACAAAAACTCAAGCGGAACAAAAAATTTAAAGGATGACTGTAATAAATAATATTTTCGGATAACAATGGATACAGCAAAAAATGAGTCGTTTATTTATTAAAAACCTTCTCGTGTACGTGATCTACGCACTCAACTGGTAAAAATAAATTAAAGGAAAAGAAACAAAATAATACAGTCACAATGACATTTTATTGATGTCGTTATTATTTGAGAAACTACGCAGTGACCATAATTTAACCTGATTAAACGCACCCTTTATCAAGCTTTTTAATGTAGAATTACTGAGCTCGCCCCATATATCAAAATGAAATTGGCACAATATATACCTCTAATAGCCATAAAATTGTTACGTAGACCTGCCATTTCGAGCATTTTATTGTTTTATGCATTCATTAATGAGCTGCTAATAAATAAAATGCCTAAATTGAACCCAAAAAGGAAAAAAATGAACATCGTTATGATTTAAAACTGGAGCGTTTTGAGTCCGAGCTACGCTGCGCCTTCGAGTTAATGAGCCTAGCGAGGAAAAATAACACAATCCCTATTGCAAAAAACCGCATCTTTGAGTTCTCTTTTTTCCCCGTTATTACGGAGAATACTCGGAAATCATAAGAGAAAGCAAAAGAAAGGACGAAACGAAACAAAAGACTTTTAATAAAATTTTACCAGCCGCAGAGCACTCAACGGAATACCTCTATTGGAGAGGAATAAAAGCGATTCTCTTTTTTTTTTTAAAGAAAAACGCTTTGCTCGAGAAATGTATTTATTTTTCCTCAAACCTCGAATCCTTTGACGGTTCTATACGATCAAAGCTTTAGATCCGCCTACGACTTCCTCGCTGGGAAACAACGAGAGAGACCGAGATAGAACGAGAGAGAACGAGAGAGAACGAGATAGAACGAGAGAGAACGAGACGAAACGAGAGAGAACGAGAGAGAGGGGGGGAAGGAAAGAGGGAAAAGAAATGAAAGTGAAAGTGCAGAGACGGAAAGAGAGAGAGAGAGAGAGAGATAAGAGTAGCGTTCGTGTGTGTGTGTGTGTGAGGTAGGCTCGTTTTCCGTCTTTTCAAGATTCTCCATCTCATCTTCTGTAGTTAATTCGAGTGCAGTGGGAAAGCGAAATTGGAAACAAGGCGTGAATACCCGGCCAAAAGAAACGCGAAACACAAGAGCGCTAAGGATACAAGGAGAGTTATTCCTTATAATAGGAAGCGCTCGGAATGGTAAAGAAATGGTTGGAGACATAGATCACGAGGGATTTAATTCTGAAGAGTTAAGGGCGGAAGCTTTTTTTTCACGGATCCAACACCTCGAGTCCAACATTTATAAAACATTTCACTCATTTTAACTGTTTTTTTTCCTTAGGCGCGGAAGTAATTACGACGGAGTACAAGAGGACACTCGGGTGTTAACGAAAAAAAGAGAACATTTAACGTTTTTGAAGTCGAAAATACACGTGCTAGACTTGTCCTTCTTCCCGACATTTTTTGCGAACAAATCTACTCGTATTCTCTCGCATTTCTTTTTACAATTTTTTCCTCGAAAACTTCAAATCCGAGTAACCAGGCGCCGCTATGCCGTTTAGCGCGCTAACCGCTTCCATGGAACATCGCGCCATTGTCCTTGAGCAGCGTCGGAAAGCCGCAGAACGAAGGGGCGGATTATTACGCAAACCGCGGAGAATTTCTCTTACTGAAGAAGGAAAAAAACATGACTGTGGGAAAGGAAAAAAAATCATTTGGAGATGAGAAAATGGAGGGGAGGGAGAGAGAAAGGGGCACTTCTCTCGCCTCGGAAATGAGGGCAAAAAGAAAAAAGTTGGTTAATGCGGAAGGAATGAAGAAAGAGAGTTATGAGGAAAGGATGAGATTGAAGATGTGGAATGCGAGCAGAATAACAAAGGATAAGTGAGAATGGTTGAGGGAATATTAGAAGAAAGCTAAAAAGGGATAGAAGAGAATCCTAGGAAGAAAGAACAAACACGGTCGTCTAAAAGTAAATTAAACAAAAAGGATGCGTACATGAACCCTTTGGCTGCATTGCGCATCGGATTTGATTCACAGGGTAAAACGCTCATGACATATTCGTTACTTTGCTGCAGTTTTTCAATTACGGATGAGGCTCTGTTCATTCAAGTACAATGTATTAGGTTAAAGGAGAGGATTACATACGCATGCCATATGCCAATCAAAGATTACGCAAATAATGATTAGTTCGCTCAAAAGAAAATATAAATTTATAAAAATAGCCAAGAAAGCGGATAAAAAAACAGCATGAAATGACCTAGCTCAAGGAAAAGGTGGGAAAGTAATAAGGATGAAGAATGGAGAGAAAGATAGATACGTGAAGTTAGATGAAAATAAGAGTGACGTGGGGAGAAACAAAATCTCGCAGGAAAATGAAAACACAAGAAAAGTTTAAATAGAGAAATAATAAAGAGATAGAGAATGTAAATAAAGTTGACAAAGTCAAAAGGAAGAAATAGACAGATTTAGGATAAACGAAAAAAATTAAAAGGAAATAACGACGAAGATAGATTTAGTAAATACGCAATGCAAGGAGAAAACCTCGCTGAAGAATACTAAGAAACAACGTAAATACCGAGAAAGGGACAGAGAGACACGGGAATGACAAATAATGTGATTAAAGGGAAGTAAAAAAAGTACGAGGCAGAGAAGGACTAATAACTTCAGGAGCCCGCACTAAGAGAGCGTATATAAACACCCCCCCACCCAAAGGAGCACTAAGCTCGTTTCTTCCATTCTTCTAATTTTCCCATTTTAGGCAGTGGAAGCGTTAAAGAACGTTTTTAAATCACGCGATACGAGGAAGAGAGAGTAAAGAGGGGCGAGGAAGAGACCATCACTCCCACACGAACGCTTCGCTGTTTGCCACTACAAAAAAGGATCCTTTTCAAGGAAACGAGGGAAACTGGAGAGTGAGTGACGATGTGACCTCGTCACTCGAATTCCCTTTTAAAGGGACAGCGGCGAAGACAGGAAACCTGTGGTACTCACTTTCTCTCTTACTTATTTCTCCTCCATACCACTCTTCTCGGGCGCCGAGGAGGGATAGAGAACGCCGAGCGAGTGAATAAGAGCGTCGAGGTTTTTAAAAGTAAGAGTGAGATTCCTGAGGTGAGGCCAAGCGTTAAAGGCGGGAAAGGTCGTCCTCTCGCTCCTTCCTCCCTCTCTCTCTCGCAATCTCCACAGGAATGTGTCGCCTTCTGCGTCGATGCCATCGCCTTTCTTCTCTATCCCTTCGCCTAATAATATCTTTTTATTTTATTTCTTAAAGCTCCCTCTCGTCGCTACCGCCTCCTAGTTTTCCCCTTTAGCGGACAGCGGGAGGATATTTTTTTACTACCGTTTGGGGAGAAACTAATCCAATTCAGACGTACATGAATGGTCGCTTCGACTAATCAACGGTCGAAGGTTTTCTTGAACTACATGTTTAGATCTAAATTCTTTCTCGGATGAAGGGCTACAAGAAGAAGCTATTAAGACACGGCAGGCACCGGAATATATTATGTATAGGAAAGAATGTTGTGCTGAAGACAGACTGGAGACGTTCTACAAATCTATCGATGCTACACTCATGCATAGCAAAAACTAGGCACAAATTATTTGACTACGAAGATTGTTGAGCAAAGTACAAAAATATATATTTTTAGACAATATTTTGTGGATCGTTGAAGTAAGACACTCGGTATTTTCTAAAATATAATAGCTGTATAAAACTGCGCTTAAATCTTTCATGCGGCACACTATAAAAATGGATATAGGTATGGATTGACAATCAAATTATTTCATTCGATTAATATATTAACTAAAAATAGGATTTTTTGAGGAATGAAAATAATAGGAATACTTATGAAATTACCATCAAACAATAGAAAAAATTTAGTGTTAGTGATAAAAATACATTAAAAAGAGATGCTATCTCCCGCCAAGCGTAATAATATAACTAAAAGGTCAATAGAACAAATTTAACATAAATTTTTCGAAAACCCAAGAACATTCATGAGTTTTTTTGAGCTTCCATAAGTCGATTAAACTCGTTTCCTTTTGAATTCTAGTACTGTAGACCAGGGCATCGAACCGGAACCGAAAACAGAAACCGAAAAAAACCGTTATTTTAGCTGGAGTGAAACCGAACCCGAACAGAAAAAATTAATTTTTCTTAAACCGAACCGAAACCGAAAACCGTTATTTATTTCGTTCCATTTTTTCGGTTCGCATAAAAAGTGGGAGCGAATGAATATTTTCCTTTTGCTTTAATACGAGTCTTTTTTGAAAGCCTCACTTTTCAACGCCGAATAAGGCAAAAGCAAAGTTGGGATTTTCCATGTGCATCTCAATACATGCTCAATAGATGCTGAGGCTTCCCAAAACCCTGTTTCAACGAGACTAGTGAAAAGGAACTTACTGGTATTTTGAAGAGAGCCGTTAATCGTCTTGGTATCCTCCCCTTGAGCCTACCCCGTGGAGTGTACTGGGTAAAAATGTTTCATGATTCTTATCTTGGACCTTGCTTAAAGTTGGAGGTTATTGTCCCCATAAACTTTTATCCTTTCTCTATATGCATTGCACCCTTATATTCTGGTAGTCTCCCTCTAAAACTTACCCAGGAAGGATCGCTCCGCAATTGTGCTTTTGAAGTATTCTTACTTCTGTTATCCTTTGTTACAGGTTAGTAAATTTCTATTTATATAGTGCATCTTAAACAAAATGTGCACACATATTAGCATTCGTCGCTTAAATCTGAAGAGGGATTAAGGATTAATGCGAATTTGTTATTTTTAGTGAAGTATTTTGCCGACTGCAAAAACGCACTCCGCTTGAAGAAAGACTTCATGAATATGTAAGTCTTATTCTATTTCTGTGAGTGTGCTTGATTTTAAGAGGATATTTAGTACAGCGATGTAAATTGTTTCGTCTCCATTTCCCAAGGAAAAACGTAGAAATCTGTCCTGGCATGCAGACTTTTTTGGTCATTATATTAAAATATCTAAGATATTGGCGCGATATTTGCATGACCATAAAGATAAAAGATTGTAGATAAATTTTCTTACCATCAAATTTTATTTCTCAATCGCGTTTCTTCAAAGAATCAGGCTCTTCTTTGAACAACACTATATGAATTACATTCTACATTCAAATGTGAATTAATATTATTGTACCTGTTCAAGTACGTGCATAAGTACTGTTGGAGTAAATTGATTATGATAATGAGAGAGGTTTATATTGGAATTTTGTAATTGTAAAATCAATTGTTTACTTTTGAAAGAATAACAATGGTTATACATCAAATAAAAGAATAAAAACTAAATAACATTTTAATAGACTTTCTACGTGCTAAAAAGGAAAAAAATAAATTTTAAATTCTTATTGAACAGTATTAGACGGTCATACAAAAGGTGTTGTTTACAAATTGAATAGTAACGAAAATGTAAGAAGGGAATTCATACGTTTTACTGTTCGTTACATGGTGATAGGGAGCGCTTGCGCGTTGTTACGTGCGGATATCTATTTTTATCTTATTGACTTGTGATAGTGAAGACATTTGATTTAAATAAAAAATAACATTGATTAATAAAGATTATTTTGGAATTCTCTTGAAATTTTCCCCAAACATTCAAAGTGGGAGCGAAAAAAACCGGTTCAATGGTGATTGCTGGAGCGTAACCGGAACCGAACCGAATTTATTTGTTTTTTGTGAACCGGAACGAAAACCGGAGCGAAAAAAATTTCGGTTCGATGCCCTGCTGTAGACCACTGCACTTTAAAAGGAGATCCAAGCATATATTATTTGAGAGTATCCTTTAAGCAAGACCATCACAGAGCATTCGTTAATTTGCAAATTAATCCCCATATTAAAGGATTTGACGGCGCTAACAATGTTCACTACTAAATACTACGTTTCTTTTGCAACAGCGCCGTATATCAGAGGCATTTGAAGTGAGAGAGCAGACATAGGTGCGACGCGTTAACCGTGCGGTAAGCCTTTAGGAGGTCGAGGGTGGAAGAGAGGGAGGGGGGAGAGAGAGGAGAGGAGAGAGAGGGGGGAAAGAGAAAGGTGAGAGGAGGATAGATACCTCCAGAATCTCCTTGGCAATGGGCCGTGCGAAAAAAAAGAAGCGCCCAATTTTAATTGTGATTGAACCGATGGCCTAAAGCAGTTCCTAACGGAAAGCGGAGGGAGAGGAGTGAGCAGAGAAGAAAGAGAAGAGAGGAAGAGGAAAGAGACGAATAGATAAGAAAGAAAGAGACGAATAGATAAGAAAGAAAGAGACGAATAGACGGGAAAGAGAGAGGAGAGTAGGATAGGGAAGGAAGGAGAGAAGAAAGATGACAAAAGATGAGGAAAGAGAGAATAGAGAGAAGAGAGAGAGAGAAGAGAGAGAGAGAAGAGAGAGAGGAGAGAGAAGAGAGAGAGAAGAGAGAGAGAGGAGATAGAGGTGGAGGAAAGGCGGTCGATCCACCTAAAATTTGTTTCTCTCCACGAATAGGGATTTGCGAAACTCCGGCGGCAAAAGGAGTTGACTAGGCTTTCGGGTATTCCGGAGGAGAAAAGCGCAAAATAAAGAAAAAACTTCCCTCGGCTTCTTTTTATCTAATGGTTTGGACGGAACAAGGAAGGACAAATTGCGGTTTTTTTATCTCTCTCTCTCTCTCCCGCTCTGACTCACCCTTCTTTATTTTATATCCTTATTTATCTGCCCGTTGGGGTCTTCAGGGATCGGGGTTTTTGGATGGCGAGGCAAGGGAACGGGGGAGAGATGGTACGGACAATGAAGAACCCTTTGGTCTCTTGCCCCGAGAAAATGAGACTTTCACAATCACAGGAGGAAGGAACCGAAAGAAATTTCGGAAAGGGTTGAGGATGCCGCGAAGAAAAAATTAGAAAATTGAAAGATGAAAAAGAGAAAAAATGAGACTGCGCCTGGAGAAGTTTATATTGCGAGAAGTATACGCGAGGAATTAAGGAAACAAAACGAGAGGTTTAAGACAGGAAAAAAGCTTGGAAGTCTTCCCCACATGGGGACATTTTTTATTCCTCGATTCGAGATGAGAATTCGAATCACTTAGATCCAATTAGATAATGCCAAAGTTTCGAAGGAACTTCAGAGAATTTCTCTCGATTTTTGATTGGAAATCGCTACGTGTTTTTGAAGGTATCAAATAGGAAAATTTTACTATCGAAAGAAATTGCGTCATTAATTTTCGAGGCTGAATTTAAATTCTAGAAGGATATATAGCCATGACACTATTTTATATGTATCGATCAATACGAGGAATTACAAAAACATGAAACAAAAAACACATAAATCTTGGGTGAATAATGTATTACCCGACATCACCCAAAGCCTGGGCGCAGCATTCATATTTAATTTCAATGATGGAGGCGTAACTTTCTAGAAAGTTATAATGACGAAGAAATGATATCAGCAAGTTTGTGACTTTCATATATAATAATAGAACTCGGTTGAAATAAAAAAGTCATAACATAAATCCCTTATCTATTACGACTTTCCGCAATGATTCCACAGACGGCTTATACTGCTCCATTTCCCAACAGAACAAAAATTGAAAAATTTCCGGGATAGGAGTAAATGAACAACGCCTTCTTGAAAACGGCAACCGCCTTAAAGTTGAATAAACCGGATTAAACTAGGATTTAATTATTATTTATCCAAAAATCTACGGCCAAGTCGCTAAAGTTAACTCCTGGTTCGAATTTTGGTTGTTCATTTCAGCATTGAAAGTCGCAAACAATGGAATCCCAAATTTATTGGCATGGAAAGGACGTACGCGTTACCGCCAGACTTTGCGAACGAGGGAGATGAAGCGAAAAGGAGAGAGAGAGAGAGAGGGTTACAAAAAAGGAGGAAGGAAAACACGGGAGACAATGGATTTAATCGTCCCTGGAAAGAGAAAGGGCTCGAGATGAAGGTTAGGAGGAGAGGGATAGGAGGGAGTGGGATAGAGGGGGGAGAAAGGGGTGAAGGGGAAGGAGGATGAGGGAGGATGAAACCAAGAGAGGAAAAATGAGAGAAAGACTTGTAAAAAGAGTTAAAAAGGTAGATAAGTTGAGGGAATGAAATGCAAGTGAAGGAGACTGTATTACGAGAAATGGAGAGAAAATTCGTATAATACAACGAGATTTGTGTCTTATAAAACGATTTCAAGTAAGTTGTCGTACAAAAAATATATAGAATTTTTATCTTCCTGTTTTGCTCGCGTCAAGACTAAAAAAAGCTTGGAAAATGTTAAGATTCGAATTTCAGGACTGGTACCCTTTGGGGAGAAAGTTGGAAATATTCAGAAAGTTCGATTGCGTAGGAAGTTATAATTCTCGTTGAAACTACGAATGAATTAGGAAAAATAAACGAAGTAATAGCAAAGGGTAAATTTCCAATAACAAATATTATTAACGTTGCATTTTAATGTGCAAAAATACAAAATTCATTATTTTTATCCTCTATTGCTTTTAATCCGCGAAATTTTGGAATAAGAACAACAATGCGAGGACGCTTAAATTCGGCTGCAGTGTGCGCTCGAGACATTAAAATCAAATTCCAAATACTTGCTTCTTTTTGGATTCCAAAATATTTTTGGGACCTATCGGAACGGAGGTGAATTCCCTGTGAAGAGGCAAAGAAAGGTGAGAGAGACAGAAGGAGGAGAGAAAGGGAGTAATAGAAAAGTATCCATGAAGGAAGCGAGATGGCTTGCGGCGGTGACGAAGGAAGCGAGATGGCTTGCGGCGGTGACGAAATGGTGATTGGAGGGACCGTACGAGAAGGAAAGAAAAAGGTGAAAAACACGATAAGAAAAATGAAATGTGCTAGAAAAATACGGGCGCTTTTAAGCTGTTCACAGAGTAAGAATGCCACTGAGTGATTTTTTAAAATATATCCCCATCGGCTAATGGACTAGCCTTCTGCCACACCATAACGCAGTGTTTTTCAACCAGTGGGACGCCATGGTCGTCTAGGCGGGGCGCAAATTTTCGAAAACAATTATTGTAAAACGTTTTCTCAACCACAACATTGAATGTCCTTATAATTTCCCATAATGATTAATATAATACTGAAATGCATTTAACATAAAAATCCACATTTTGAAAAAGGTGGTTTCGTTTTCATCACGGCGGGACCCAGATTTTTTAACAATGGTTTGTGGAACGTTGAGAACCGCAGCTCTAACGAACCATTCAGAGCCATACTCTCGGAGAACTGACTATATATGAACATGGCAAAAATCGAACATGAAGGCCTAGGGAAACGAAGGATAGGAAAAATATGGAATCAGACAAATAACGAAACAGCCAGTGGATTACACGTACGCATGCATGCGAGAGAGAGAGGATCGGAGGGAGAAGAAACACAAGCGTACGAGAGTAGTAGGTGAGCAAGCAACGAAAAGGGAGATAGGAAGGCGTTGTAAGGGAGAGATCTACAGGGATTACAGCTGAGAGATAGAGAGAGAGAGAGACAGGACGAAGTGAGAAAGAGGAGAATGTTTGGTCGAGTGTTGGACGAACTGGAAGATTGGCGAGAGTTCTTATGGGAGAGAGGGAAAGGGGTTGGATATATAGGAGGAAGAGAGGGACATTACGGGGGTAAGAGAGGATGGAAGGAGAGGTCTTTAACGGTTGGAAGAAAGGGATGGGTGGGTGAGAGAGAGAGTGGATGCCTATCCCCCGTTCTTAATGCAGGAGATTGAAGGGGGAAGAGTTTCGAGAGGGCTTAAGTACGAACACGCGGCCACACACGTGGACGGACTATTTCGGATGAAGATCTCGGAAGAGAGGATGGATTCATGGGAAAGGGTATATAGGGACAGAGAGACGAGTAAGTGGAGGAGATATAGAGGAAGAAGGAGAGTTTTAGGAGGGAACGGAGAGGGGATAAAAAGGAAGAGGATTGAGGAAGGAGATGACGAGAGGTAGAGTTACCAACTTTTCATTGTCAAAGAAGTGGTACTACAACAAAGGTGGGAAAACTTTTGACGATACGGGCCGCATTAGCAGTCGCTCAGGCGGGCAGCATTAACAAATGAAAATGCTTCGGCGGGCCGCATTAGGGTCCATATCGGATGTTACTTGAGAAAATGCGAAGGTTTACATCAATGAAAATAGGCAATAAATAATATTTTAATGTCAAAACTTCACAAGAATAGGTTATCCGGCCCTAATTTTAACTAACAAATACGAAATTGTCTTTATTGCATTTCATTGTTCGCTTTTATGTGAAATCGCGGGTCGTATAAAATGCTCTCGCGGGCCGTAGTTTCCCCACCTATACGAATTAAACATCCAATATATTTTTAAAATTTGCCTTACACATTTCGTGATAAATTAAACTCCTAAAAATGAATAATAAGACAACAAAATTATGCGGAATTGTATTAATCTAAAAATTAAGTTCCGGTTTCATTTAATAAGGACTTGGGAAATGACAAGCGTAAAGCGCCTTTATTCTGGAGCGGCTCAATAAATAATACAATACATATTCATAAAGTAATTTCACATAAAATGTGTAACAACATGCTACACAGTCAAAAAATTATTTAATTTAGTAACAACGGCAACTTTGACTGTAAGAAAATAAATTGTAGTATATGGACCGAGATTGGGCTGTCCTTCCCAAATAAGGGACATGGTGCCACACCCTGTTACGAAGTGGCGAGAGACGTTAGGAAACTGAATACATGGAGTTTGGGATGTTTAGAGGAAGAGAAAAGGAGGCACAGATTGGGGGAGAGAAGAGAATGAAAGTGTGCGTAGGGATGTGCGATTCAAGGATTCGTTATTACGGAGGCCGTTACTCATTTCGCTGATGTGTTAATCCTCGGTGGGCCCTTGCCTCCCTCCCTCCTCTATCCCTCTTTCTCTTATGATACTAGGGATTTTTCGATCCGACAGGGCTTATCCTACAGTCCTTTCTCCCCTTCTCCCTTTCCTTGAAAGTATAACAGATTTATCTCTCATTCCCCTTTATGTCTCTCGGGAAAGAGGAAGAGTAAACACGCCGGTGAAAACGCTTCGTCCGAATTTCTGCCTACACGGAGAAATAGACTTACACAGTTGTGAAGTGATTCTAACGGCCAATATGCCGAGTGGAAATCATAGATTGTTTTTCAGTCCGAAGATTACCTCCATTGAAAAAATGAACGCCACGTGGATGGTCTACTCGACCCGCTAGGGCAGTTTTTATTTCATGACACACCTATAGATTTTTTCATTCATCGCGGCACACCGAAATTAATTTCACACGAAACTTTGTTGAACATTTGTATTACAACATCAGAAAATAATTAAAATAATCGACATCAGAAATAAATGAAAAATAAAATATTTTCTTAAGAAGGGAATAAATTGTGGCTAAAATTCATTGAAAATCATTTTTATGATTTTGTGATTTTGTGAAATAAAACCAAAATTAATTTTTCTACCAGTACCACTATGTTCAGATGCAGTACAACACGTTTATAACGACATCGAAGAAACGGCGAAAATATTTTCCCTATAATGAATGTCTCAATATCTAAAAATGTATGGGAACTTTATTAAATAATTGTATTAGTGAGAAACCTGCCCCTGTCTTGGAGAACAGTCTTTTGATGCTCGGCTCTATGGTGGAAAGAGTCACTCGAAGTTTCTGGTCGAGGTATTTCAGACACGATCTCTTATTATTCTTAATTCACATAAATATGTTGTAGGAAACGGTAACAACACATCAATTGCACATTCAGCAGTGGTTGGGTATTCATTCCTCACTTGCAGACAAAACTCATCAGGTTAAGACTGCGATCGTTCCTGAGTTCAATGAATTCCCTCTAATTTTTAGGGAGAAATCATTAACAGATAAGTTCGCAAATGAAGAAACTTCTTACGCTCGTTTGTAGCATGAGAATCATAAATTCGGATTTTCCCTTATATAAACTCCGTACGTCCCGCGGCACACTAAGTACTTCGTTACGGCACACCGGTTGGAGAGCACTGCGCTAGGAGACCCTTCGAGAATCTCAGCACTACATCAAGGGTACTTTTCCGTCGACGCAGAGCGAAGGTGTGCAGCAAAAAATTGGAATAAGGTCAATGGCGGATACAAAAGGGGAGTAATATGATAATAACCCCCCCCCCCTAAGGGAGATGAACAATCTTCATCAAAATAATATCTCAATTAATTTATTTTATATTATAGGCATTCTAGAAATATTTTTCAAATATCTAAGCAGCGTTTAAGATACGCTGCGTATTTATTATAATGAGATGGTATTATGTGCCATAAATAGGTGTCAATAAATATATGTTTTCCTATAATCCCCCTAAGCTATGCATCTAGATCCGCCCCTGAATAAGGTGGACTTAGGATTTTTGTTCGCTGGTTACGTATTTACGCAAAGTAGGCATCACATTAAATTGAGTATATTATATACTGAAACCAAATCGTCGATCTCGATATTTCGAGATTCGAACCTGCGGTACTTTGTCAGACAGGATAATTATTGCCTCAAACCCGCTATCAATGCTAAGATTAAAAACTAAGAACATATTTGAAAGTATTTACCAGGGGTTTAATACATTCTATAGTTCTATATTCTACAAAAAACGGATTATAAAACGAGTTAAATGGATGAATATGTAGTCTCAAGTATGATTTTTAAGGAAAGATATTTTAAATATGGGATAACAGATTTGTTTAACTTTTTTTACGTCTAAGAAAATATAGAACAAACTCACCCATATAGATGAGTTCTCATGTGTTGGTACCTTCATGCACAGTTACAAAATCATGGGATCTTACCTGCAAAGAAAATAAAAAAGAATGTTAGCATTGAAACAAATGCAATCATAAAGATTTAAACAATGGCGAAAATCTCGCAATAGCGGGAACATGCAGAATATGTTTTCAAATTAGCACTTGTTTTACGAATACGAAACCAAGGGAACTCATTAACAATAGTTAAGAATTCCCGACTAGTGAGCGTAACCACAAACTTGGAACGAGATATGCAAAATTGAGACAATTAGCGAAGCAATCTAAGCAAACAAAACTTTTCAGCTGCACCGCGGGAAACTAATTTATCGCGAGAATAAACTCAAATCTCGGGAATGGGAAATAAAGGAAAAAATTAATCCCACATACACTCGCGTCGTTTCCTTAAAATTACACCGAAGCGCCAATCTTACGACACGCGACTTTCCGTTAATTCATAAGGATCGGAGCGCATCCAGCATGTATTCTTTTTAACACGTTTCTCTCATTTTCTTTTTCATTTTTTCTTTCCTCCCGCACCATCTCGAACTCTGCATGCAATAAGATCTCAATTTGGCGAAATCCTTGGGGATGGGAGAAGTGGAGGCATCTATCGGAGGAGGGCGGAATGAGAGCAATCACCATGGTAACCACTTCGTCAAGATGCAAATATCCTTTTACCCGACCCCGGTCTCCCGCCATAACCCTAGCTTGTCCCTCCCCCTTGAGGCGCTCTCCCCCCAAAGGTTGCAAACGGGATTTGCGCGTGATTGAGTACGCTTCGTGTATCCAATGGGGCTCTACTTGCGAAGAGGAAGACCAAAATCACGTATCGTACATAAAAGCTCTAGTTATTTCCTCGCTCACCAGGAGCGCTAATCAAGACAACCCTCTCTACTACTTGCGCATGCGCAAACTCACCGCGGGGTGGCTGCAAATTTAATCATAAACACACGGCAGGAAAATGGGTTTTGAACGGCTTCTTTATTAAAGAAGTTGTTCTTCTAATCCGCAATTTCTCGATACTTGAAAATTTGCACTTTTCGGCTTTTCGGAGTGATAAATATTTTCACGTTAATTCATGTAACGATCCTCTTTTTTGGGCTAGTAAACAATTATTTTTCAACGCGAACGTGCATTTTGATGACGTTCCGAAACTATTAGAAGTGCTACAAACATAATTAAACGCGGCAATTGGATACTTAACAGGCTTCCAAGCATTATTTAAGCATGAAGAACTATATTATTTTTTTCATTTAATCTCATATAGTCGTATCTAAAGATCAACGATTAAAATAAATCCATTCATCATATGGTAACTTAATTTGTTTAATAAATATAGTCGTGTAGTAAACATTTTAGCTTTTTAGGCTCTTAACTATCACCGTAACACTTTTAGTGGATTTTTGAATAATAATAACTTCATTTTTAATATACAATAATTTTAGCATATTATTAATATTATATAAACAATAATAAAATAGGATATTAAAGCGTTAAGAAATAATAAAAATGGAAGCTAAATTCTGGGTTTCCAATATTTGCACTATTTTTAATCTGGTGACGTAAGGAATAAATATGTCTGCTCGCTCTGGGTTGCTTTCATTTGCATTCATCTGCTAATGAATGAATTTTAATGGATGTCTAACATGTATGAAAAAGTGGCATGCAATTATGTCAAGCCAATGTGTTGAACCATTGGGCAGCAATTCATTTACACAGAAATTCTTCAAGGAGTTTTCTCCCGAGAATATATTCATCCTTGGTAGGAGAGTGCATGAGATGAACTTGTGACACAGGGATAAGCATTCCTAGCGGTTATTTTCTTTAAAGATTGAGCCAATAATATTTTTCAAACACAACACAACACGCCATTTTTATGACGCTATTTACTAGCGAACACAAACACGCGTCTGAAAAAAGAATGATCTAAGCCGTACGAAAAAAAACAGGACCGATAAAAGTCGATAACGAGCGACAATCTCGTTTCGCACGGGGTTGGAGTTCGAGCGCGGAAAAAGATACGAAACACTTCATTCACCTCGCGTGTCTCAGAGATGGGAGGGGCTAAACGCACGCTCTCAGTCACTCACTCCTTTAAAATCCCTTCGAAACTCACCCTCCTCTCTTGACGCCATTGTTTTCCTTCCTTCCCTGCCACCTCTTCTACCCCCTCCCACCTCACCACTCCTCACACACACTTCCTACCGAAGGAGAAAAGAACCGATTCCCACAGACGACCCTCACCAAACCGATTCAAGAAAGCACCTCGAACTCGAAGAAACACAAAAGACAACGTGTGCTCCTTCCACACTCCCCGCGGGCAAAAAGAAAAAATATTTCTCCGCGCCGAGAGAAGTAACACACTTCTATTTTTTTCTCTCTTTCTCGAGAGATGAAACTCCTGAGATAAGAGCACGAGGTTACACGAAGTAGTTTTTCCGTGTCGCGAGTTGTGGAAGCACAAAACCATCTTTCCCTCACCTTCCGGAGGTTTCCCGAAATATCTAACTCGAGTGGATCCTTCGTAAAGGACCCCTTCTCTCATCCTGGTTTCCCTAAAAACAACCCTCCGCTCCCCTCTTTCTTCGACTCGATCACTCCCCTTCGCTTCCTCCCGCTTCACTCCTCTCTACGCGAGAAAGAGGGGCGTAACGTCCATTTCTTACCTACCTCTGGGACCCACGGAACAATGCCGAAAAGGAGAGGGAAAAAGGAAAAAGAGAGACAAATATAGGCCCCGGGGTTCACGCTATTCTCTGAAATGAACTCTCTGAAAGGAATGGTGAGAGCGAGTCCTGTTTCCGTTCTGCAATTCATGCAACGACGTACGTATTCATTCGTTTTGTATCATATAGGTGCATCATTGCCTTTTTTCACGATGACTATAGCGAAGAGCGCATAAATGTGTCAGATTGCTAGAAAATCATAAATATACATTATGTATTTTTAAGTATAAATACGATACCTATCCTTGAAAAGGGTAAACAATTATCAACGTAAGACAAAAAATACGCATACAGATATGGTGTCACATTAATAAATGGTATTAAGCATCAGTCATTCCTATAGCTATTTATTTTTCGAAAAAAATTGTCGATATTACATGAGACTTGTAATCTGATTTCAGAGGGAAATTACATCTTTAATTACCAAAATTGTATAAGCACACACACACACACACCCACGCACAGTTTTCTGTCATCTAAAATCATAGATGAATAAAATCCGTTTGTGAAACTGTATATACACTCGCAGTACATAAATACACACCAAGGTGGTGGGTTTAGACACAAATGATGAGTTGTCAAAGAAAAAAAACACGTGAAATACGAGGCAACGTTATTTCATTCAAATGAGAAGCTTTGAAAAGAATCGAGAGGAATGATCATTGAACTTTTTTGTCTCTCTATCTCTTTTCGTCCCTCTCCATGCCTTGGAACTTAGGTGAGTGTCAAGTTACGAGGATAAATTCTTCCCAAGAGTATCCGTGAAAGAAGATTCAAATCTACATATTTTATTCTAGTGAGCGATAAGTCGGCGAACCTCATTTGCACACAAAACAGCAGCGTTTTAATAAAAAAATATTTTTAAAACAAAACATTTCTCACATTAATTACTTACATTTCCTTTAGCGAGCCGAAAAACCAATAGACACACAATCGTAAGGAATGGGCCCTACCTAAGCTATCGACGAATGCAACTGTCGCAATCTTAATACATCGTGCACAATTTGCTTCGTTTGTCTGTTATAAAGAAAGAGAGAGTGAGGGAGAATTTTACATTAACAGCATCTGTTAAATATGCCTATTGAATTAAGTTATTTTACATTTTAATATTTTCAATTTTGAAAAGAACATTTGCCTTTCAATTTAAACTCCAAGCAAAAATATACATGACTATATGTATTGAATTTTATATCCTGTCATTTTGATGTCTTATACCAGGAATGGCAAATGATTTTTGTGTCGCGTGCCAAGAAAGTAATGTAAGAATTTTTTCGCGTGCCTCTAGTTTACTACTCTAATAAATTTCACATTTTATACAGAAAATACAAGCTATCGCGTGCCAAGTAAAATCGCACGTACACCGCTTCAGGCATGCGTGTCACGTATTTGCCATCCCTGGCCTATGCGTTAGTTAAATTACACTTGAATAAATTGCATGGCGAATAATGCATTTTTATAGAATAAATTTACGTCGAGTTAAAACAGATCTAGAGCAATAATCATAAAGTAAAGATTCTGCGCGGTCTAAAATATGCCTACACTATATAACTGCTTCTTATTTATGATATGTCATAATACGATACGTTTATCATATTATGTCATAATCTTAATATATCTTTGATTAAAAAATATAAGTTATAAAAATAAATGCGTGAATGTTTAATTAACAACCTTTAAGATCTGCCAGATCATATCATCATTATATATATGTACGGCATATGTATATAGGAAGATACAAATGTTTAGGCACTTCCAGATGAGCTAGAGACTTGAAATTTTTTATGTAGGTAGGACTATGTGCAAAACCGAATACAAAAGTAGAAAATCTCCAAAACTTCAATAATGCGGCCGCTAAAAATTCACAAAAATATAAACAAATATTTAATGTTTATTTATTTCTGAATGTGCTACGAAGCTGAAGTTTATTGTAAAGGTAGAATTCGTAAAATAACCTAATAGAGATTGTATAAATTCCGATATATTAGTTTATTCGGTTGTTAAAAAGTCTTAACATTTAAACAAATAGATAAATGTTTAGGTACTAGGGAACGAGCTAGGGAGCTGAAATTTTTCTGTTATTTAGAGCTTGGTGCAAAAGCGCACAGAAAAATTTGAAAATCTCCATGAAGTTGTTATTGCGGCCGTTAACATTTATTAACATTTAAACAATTAGATAAATATTATTGCATTTATAGATGTGCTACAAGATTAAAATTTGGCAGAAATTTGTGGCAAACAATGGAAAAAGTATAATATTCTTAAAATTGCAAATTTTTGGGAATGATTTTACTGCAATATTGTCCCATAATGAAAGAACGAAAATCGGTGGAGAGGCGCAAACTTGTGAATAAAAAAATATTTATAATTATGAAATGTCTGAAAAATTAATGTTTTTTTCAAGGTGAGATGAAATGAATGCAAGCACCAACTATTTGTATTTTTTATATTTACTTTGTCTCAGTCGAAGCGCGCCCGAGTGAAACGTCGGTCATACAAAATTACGACGAAAGCGACGATTTCACCGGATCAAAACAAAGCATCCGATAAAACCAAACGACAAGGCATTTTTCCGAAGAGGACAAATCACTCGTCCATTATTCCGGAGACTCATAAACCTTAAGGTATGACCACCGAACAAAAATCCCGTCCCTTTTGCGATATGAGCCACTCCCCCTCCCGCTAACCCCAATCCCCTGAAACGGCGGTGCGGGAAATGAAATAGAGGCGGAAAAATGTCCCGTTGAAGATGAAAGGGACGCATTTCCACCCAAAGCAGGTAGAAAAACCGCCGCCCTTCGCCCCCACCCTTCTCTTTACGGACCCACCACGGAGACTGAAGAGAGGGAGAAGGAAGACCCACCGTGAGAATTTTAAGATGGCTTTCGAAACGAATCGGCGGAACATTTTCTAGTCGCTGCCCAAACACTGTCATCCGTTTTGAATGGCCACCGAACGAGCGTCCAATGAGAGCGCGGAAAATAAATTTCGAATGACCTCCGCGCACCGATAAAAAAATAAATAAAAATAGGAATAAACTAAGAAAGCGGTCCCATTATTATTCCCTTTCCGTCCGTTTTTATTTCGGGAAGCGTTTTTAAGAGTTTCTCGTCCCGGAAACGGGTTTCTTGTCCGCGATCCATGTTAAATGCAAATTCCCTTTATTACCTACTTCGTGAAATTTATCCGAGACGGCAACGATGGATATATTTATAAGTCCCTGGGGGACGGTAGACATTCCTCGTCCTTTGTCTCACGACGATTACCACTCTTCCGAATCCGAAAATAATTAAAATGGCGAGCCATCGATCGAATGTCCTTGCCATTTTCCCGCTGTGGAATTCGTAAAGTTTATCCCCGGACAGAATCGAGAAGTAGATAGGTACATTGGAAGGGAATTCCGATATTGTTAGCGGCGAAGGAGACTGCAAGGATACCTATAGTAAATTTAACTTCCGTAGCCATAAAAATGCTTCAGTAAATCAGATCAGAATTTAAGCTGTAAAAAAAAGATTCTACCACCGTTATTTCTATGCAAAAGAGAACTATCAAACTCTCCTTAAAGTTAAAATCAAGTTGACATAATTCTTTATCAGAATATGCAATGGATGGTTTCCATAATCTTTGCATGGCCGTTGGAGATATCTTTAGTGTTAATCACATCCCTCTGGTAAAATTCAATCAACAATTGATAAATTAAAGAATAAACGCTTCAATGTCAACAATTGAATAAAGTTCCCATCTTAGAGGTCCCTAAACCACTGAAGACGGCTGCATTGTAGCCGAAATACGCATCTGCTTTTTATAACCTGGTTATGTCTATTGGAGATACCTAAAGCAAGTACATATTTACTTTTTCATTTTTTAAAAATATTTAAGGGCTTATTCTTGAATCACTTTTAAGCCACAAGACGAGCTCGGTAATTCTCTAGTAAATTAATCCGTTAATAACTACTGCTGACGTAAGTATTCTTTTTAGCTGAAATGCACGCACTCTAATTGTATATGAAAGTATTAATAGTAACAATGGCGACAAGAAGCTTGGGGTCATCAGGAATTATTCCCAATTACAATACACGAACTTTCCGACAGCGAAGAAAGATAAACCAATTTCCCACAATACCCACATTGAGCTTAAGGTTTACTACGTGCATGCTAGAGTTCGGACGCCTGAAACGGACAAGGTGGATACAGTTCGGCGGCGGTTTTATAAGTGCCGTGTTAACGTTAGGAGGAGTAGATGGAAGGAGGGAGTTTGAGGGTGAGAGGGGGTGGGTGGGTTTGATGGCTGCCCGAAGTTTTGACGTGTCTCTAATCAGCCTTCCACGCTCTTTCAAGGTTCAAGCACGACCGCCTCGGAAGGAGCTCTCGTGCGGGACTCCGAAGCTTATTAAAGCGGTATGAATGGTTCAAAAAGTTTTAAAACCAGGTATGGATGATGGGATTCGAATGACTTGGGAAAATCCTTAAAATGATTGATTGACCAAATTCGTCCCGGTAACCGAGTTTAAGGAGGGGAGGGGGAAAGTTACGTAAATTGGAGGTTTACTCGGGAAGTCCAAGTTCTGCAAAATTCTAGAGCGCTTCGTGCGCCGGTGTAATTGACTCCGCTAGAATATTACGTCGCTCAAGTATAATAAGAATATATTAACATATTTTTCTTCGAGGGAATAGTTTCAACGGTCGAGCTTATTACCATAATTTCATTTTCCAAGTAAGCATATTTATGAAACGGCCGTAAAATCTTGAGCCATTTCATTTA
This sequence comes from Tanypteryx hageni, assembly GCA_028673005.1. Lineage (NCBI taxonomy): Eukaryota > Metazoa > Arthropoda > Insecta > Odonata > Petaluridae > Tanypteryx > Tanypteryx hageni. The sequence continues at coordinate 54,169,622 of CM054118.1, read as the reverse complement.
TTGGAGAACTGCGTTTCTCCGATAGCCATAGCAGGTTGGGAAAACCGGATGCGCATTTCGGCTACAAAGCAGCCTTCATCAGTGGTAATTCACCAGACATTCTTTTAAAAAATCTTTCTCTATATCAATAATACGTGAATCACCACTGAATATTGCTGTTCATAACCGAAATACGCATCTGGTTTTCCCAAACCTTTTATTTCTGTTGGAGAAAGTTTCCAATTTGATATCAGCTACAAGTAGGGTTGCCAACTCGTGAGGAGTTGATTCCGGGAGATTTCCGCTCCATGAGTAGGAAATTTCGGAAGAATCCGGGAGAAGTTTCCTAAAGGTAAAAAAATGCTTAAACGAATCATGAAACTTGTATACTTATATTGATGAAAAAACATATAACGAATACTCAATCTTAACTTTCTTTTACTTTCTCCATATAGGTAGTACAAAGAAAGTATTGTTTTCGACAAAAAATAGAGTTCGAGATTTGAACGGAAATACATAGTCCCCTGAACACGTTTTGACTATATTTATCAATGATGTCGGCGCGTATATATGTGTGATAGCTTTTTTGTGAGCGCTCTAACTCATAAACTAATGGTCAGAGGAACACAAAATTTTATATTTGTAATTTTCGGCTGAAATCGGTTAATGAAAATTGGATGTTTACTCTTGTTATTGTTTCGATTTTGGCAAATAACTATTTCAAATCTTCATAAATATGGATGTTACGTATTATAAACGTTACATAAAATATCATTCTCTAAAATTTTTGTATTTAACAAATTTTCGTAGAACGCATTGTTTAGAAGATATTTAATTTTTTTCGTAATTTCCTAATAAACAGGGTAACAGGTCGGTGAAATAAGATATAACAGAATTTAACGGAAAAGAAAAGGGTGCAGCATTGTTTATTAGCATTTTAAAATTATTTACACTAATCGTATAAATTTTGCACTTGAAACATAGGACGCATGAATCAATGATGTCTCGCTTTCCTATCATCGATTTTTGAATCCGTTTCGGTTCTTACTATAAATTCGTTTTGAAGGCGAAAATTCGACGTTTTTTACTGGTGAAAATTTTTGTTCGTCATGTTGAATTGCATTGTTGCGTAGTAGTACACATTTCTTTTTTCTTTTAATTCTCTTATGTCTGATTCCCCTACGAGAATATACTTTATACACTAATTAATATTAATTATAATACTATAATAATTAAATAATATAATAATAAATAATGTATACTTATGGAGAAAGTCAGAATTTTATAGAACTGTATAGACGTTAGCCATATTCAATCAATGTAAATATAAAGGTGCATGGGACTCACTTGGACCCTTGGTAATGTTGCCAACTCCTAAACAGCATGGTTACGGTCAAATATGTAAACCGCATGGCGATCACCATGTTGAGTGAAAACGGGAGAAAAAGTCCTCAATCCGGGAGTCGGGAGAATTTCTTGAATCTTGCCCTATTCCGGGAGACTCCCCGCGAATCCGGGAGGGTAGGCAACCCTAGCTACAAGCCGAGCTCGATAATTCTTTCTTATTTTAAATTTACTCGAGAGTCTGATACATGATTCGCATGTATAAGAGTTTTAATTTGGTCGCTTAAAACATAAAAATATTGTTGTTCATCATCTGCTTTTAAATTTTAAAATTGTAAAGTCAGCAAATCTTTTTTTAAAAATTTATTTTACAATAAATCATTAGCTAACTATAATTCAAAATGAAATTTAAAGGTTACAATTAATTCACAAATATTAAGGAATATAAGCATAAATTATTAAACAAGATAACAAAATTAGACGTATCGATTAACACAAAATAACTTAGAGGTAGAATTATTGAAATAAAATGTAATGTATTTTTCACATCCATTTAAATCGTAAATTACGGAAAATTTCTCTGTTAAACCGTATATCTGTCATTATCTTATTATTAGACGTTTAACCCTGTCGAAATGTACCTGGATTTGGATTTTTCAAGACTTCAATTCAATTTACACACGGCATAAAATTGTGTAATTAAAAATTCACAAACTAATTTATAATGTTTTAAATAGCCTTTCGAAATGAATCTTGCTGGAATAAATATATATCTAATGGTTTTAAGGGAAATAATAACTAATTGCCATTTCATAAATTAAAAAGGAACTCGTCTTAATTTAGGCCAGATTTTCTCTTCAACAAACGTAGACTTTTAGTGTTTAAAATGTAGATAATCGTTCACACTAATGCTAACTAAATAAATCGTACTTTGTTTATACTCGTTGCTACGAATGACAACCCCGTGCCTCGCTCCGCGAGGTGCGTTCGTCTGCTGCCCGTGTGCAACCGTGAATCTCCTCATTTCAGCATATATTTAAGGTAGAAAATTATATTTAGCCCTATTTTCGGACTTCTCTCTCCCTTCCTCCCATTCCCCTCCCTCTCTCCCCATCTCTCCCTCTCTCGACCTCCCTCTCTACTTCCCTATATCCCTACCTCCCACCAAACCTTCCGCTTTCCCAAACTTCCGCTTCCACTCATTCTCTCCCTCCCCCTGTCTTTCTCTTATCTATCTCTCTCCTTCCATCTCTCTTTCGCTCTTTCTTTTCATCCGTTTTTCCAAAATGGTCTTATATGAGCTTATGAGTACGGCAACAATGCTGGTTGTTCTTGGCAACGAAATATTTTATTCACGAAGAACTTAAAATTTTCGTCTTCAAAACAATTTTCTGAGTCAACTCAAATCGTATTTAAAAATCTACGGTAGGAAAAAAAATTGCGTTCTTTTGCAGGTACTATGGTTCAAGTTTCTAATTTCTAGGACAATTATAAGTAATTTTAAGAATCAAACGAAAGATGTCTTATACTCATTTACGTCTTATGCTTTCAAAGCGGACATTATGGCAACAATCCTCCAATGTTAATCTCATGGGATTTTCTCAAATAAAAATTTTCTTTGGGGATCTTGAACTTAAAAACTTCCCGTTTTCGCAATTTTCCCTCTGTTTGTAAGTCATGAATAATCAGTCTGAATTTTTTCAGCATTCTAACTCATATGGAAGTAAGAAATAGTTTCTGTAACACACATTAGTGCGGTTATAATATAGAAAGAAACATATAACGTAACCAAGGTATGTAAACAACAACGTCCCGATCTCTGATTGGCTGGCCAGTCAACCAATAAAAACCTGTCAAAAAGTTCGCCGACGATTACAGTAATATAAGATTAGCAGTTGAAGATAGCAGCAGTAATCTGTCGCATTAGCTGCGAACAACTTCAGCTAGATTCCAGATATTTTTAAGACGAAAGAAACAGAAAATATAAAGTAAAACTTGCACTAATTATGAAAGAACTGCATCGGAAAATATCACGAATAATAAATTTTCCACTCAAAAAACAGTAAAGCATCATTTTCGAGACCTAACTATCCCACGTCACACATTACCATTTTGAGAGGTACTAATTGAAATCCACAGTTCAACCAATGAGCTATTTTCTCCTTCTGGGATGAGTCTAAAAGGCATACTACATACTTGCAGCAGGCAGAAGGATTTCACGGTGACGGGAATAAACCCGAAGCAGTAAAACCACTCACCTTTACTATGGGCATTAGGCACTCTCCTAGAAGCAGGGGCACCACGGTAGGAGGTTCGAGAACGAGCTAGCGTGTGTATAGGAGAATGCGACGCATGTGAGCTAGAGTGCATACATGTGTTTTGGATGGGGTACCCCTCCCTGTTGTCGAGCGTCGGGGAGGATTATATAGGTGTCGGTAAGCGGAGGAAGAGGAGAGGAAGGGTTTTTGGGGGTATTTTCACAACGGAAAATGGGGATGAGTAGGTGGAGGGGAGAGGTAAAGAAAGGGTGCCATTAGCCACCATTCCCTTTTTCCCAATGAGATGGGGACTGTTTGTCGGGAGGATGTTCCTGGGATGGTGGGGTCCCTTCAAGTCGGCGGCGACCAAAGGACTACGGAGGGTGAAACAGATGGGAGGGGGAGCCTACAGAACGGAAGGGAGGCGGGGGGGAAGTAGAAGGAGAGAGGGGAAAGGGGTCAGGATCGGGAAGAGGAGTGTTTCCTTTTTGCGGTGTCGGGTGGAAGGGTTTCTTTTCTGGTTTGAAGGTGTGTACAAAGAGGCGGAGAGTTTAAGGTATGCGTCGTGAAAGAGAGGAGCAGAAAAGGGAGGTTGAGGGTAGTTGGCGAAGATTTTCGGAACGTCAATGGAGTGATGATAAACGGGCGAGGAAATTCGGTGTTGGAAAACGCGTTTCTTGTGGTGTGTTGTCGTCGATTCACACTCTAGACTTCCTCTGGGTTCATATCCCATCGAATTTTTGGATCTTCCGCAGGAATCAGAGCGAAAACCATCAAGTTGGAAACGGAATATTATTTAAAGAAAACTTTCTAATTTCAGTCACAATGTGCCCTTTTACAAGTAACCAATTTCATAGGAGCATAGGAGATCGTATTAAAAAACTTAACGGAATTTAAATTAAACACTCTACAATGCAAATTGCGCCATGCCGCCAATAGAATGAATTATTATATTTTTTAAATTTAATTAAATCAAAGTTATCTTGAAAATATTGTTAGGATAAAATTCCTGAAAATAACGTGGACGACACTAACAGAAAGATACTGTCATATGTGTACCACAACATAAATAAACTCATCTCATTCCATAATATTAAGATACTTTAAGTCAGGTAACTAATAAAACAAAATTTCGCAATTATAATCGAGCCATTGACAGACACCCTAACGAACAACCTGCAAAGTGTTCTCCATTAGAGGATGCCAATATCAGTGCAAATATAATCACCAAATAGTGTTTATATCATACTGAGGAGACAAAATGAATTACCGTTGAATGAGACGCAGAGTGACACATTACGAGAAGCGAAATAGTTCCGCTACTGCTAAGATTAAAGAAGGAAGAAGATTTCGAGATGAGCGACTAAATTTCGTCCCGAAAACGAGGATAATGGAGACATACGAAGTGCATTCCTTTTTGCTAAGTAGTTGCAGAAAAGTTGGGCGAGAGAGTTCCAAGAATTAAAATGAGATTGTCAGCGAAGTGAAATGGAGAGACATTTTAAGAAATTCTTGAGGAAAACAGGAAAGAATATTATGAAGGGAAGCAGCAAAAGTTAGGCTAAAGGAGCAAAGAAAGTAAAAATGCATTAGCAAGTAGGTTGGATGAGGAGTATTCATCAAATTTACCCTAGATACTTCTATGAGACATAAAAAACTGAAATGACGAGAGGAGTTGTCGTAGGGAAAGACGGAAAGGGAGGGAGAGACGGAGGAGGGAAGGAATGGAGAGGAGAGGGAAGGTGGAGAAGGAAGGAGAGATTAAAAAAATATACTCATTGAATCAAAATTGACTAATTGAGACCCTTCTCACATTTCACTGTTTAGCGTCTTTAAATTAAGAACGACTTTTACATACTAACGCAACAGGAAATAAAAGCCGGATATCCAAGTTTTGTGAGGAGAAATCTATGAATAACCTTGAGTTGGTGATGAATAAAAAAAATAAATAATAGAAAAGTAATTAAGGCAGTGGAGAAATGGAGTAAGTCCATTTCAGGATAACGACCAGAAGTTGCGAAAACCCGGCCAATTTCTGAGATAGCAAAAGTACTGACATCGATAGGAATACTATGACAGAATTCGCGAGGGATATTTTATTAGGAACTAAAAATTACAATAGCATGAATTCAAAATCAGTATAAACCTAAATTTAGCGTTTTGTCCAAAACTGGTGCATAGAGTCTTCGTAGTCAAGGAAATCCGTTCTTATATATTTCATAATAAAGGGAGAGATGGAAGAAGGAAGGGAGAGATGGAAGAAGGAAGGGAGAGATGGAAGAAGGAAGGGAGAGATGGAAGAAGCAAGGGAGAGATGGAAGAAGCAAGGGAGAGATGGAAGAAGGAAGTGAGAGATGGAAAAATGAAGTGAGTGATAGAAGCAGGAAGGGACCCCCTCCCTTCCTTGAGAGAGGACGGAAGAGGAATGGAGGGAGGGAAGAAGGAAGATATGGAGGATGGGAGGGAGTGAGAAAGGGGGGAGGGGTTTACTTCGCGGACGCGTAAGGAAGTTTTAAGTGCATTCGATGCTTTTAAGAGTCGGCGAGACATCAACTGTCGGTCGAAAGAATGAGGCATTTAACGAGATTTAAGGAGAGCAGCATAAAAGGGTTGGCTGCGAAATTTAGGTTGATGGTGAAACAGACAAGGAGGCGGCTAATTTTAATACGGCTGCCGTGCCTTGGCGCTGCTTTAAAGAAGCGTGGGAGGAGATGCCTTTTAACTTCGGGGAAGCCTTTTCCAGATTCAGCGGGAAATTCGGATGAAGTCCTCCAGGTAAACGTGCTTTGAAAATTTTTCACATAAATCACTCCCACCATGCTTAGGACGAATATACCGGTGATAAACAGTAATTTATGTATCAATATATTGCAAGAAGCATTCTACAAAATTCTGCTAATAGTAGTGAACAATCCGAGTTGATAAATGTATTAAAAGACGAATATTTTATTATTCGTTGTAATAATTCAAACATAAGTCGTGTAGATAAACGCAGGTGCAAAATGTTTGTAGCGATACCTATTTATCTGTTTAATATTTAAGCTGACTAAATGATGAGAGAGGCATAGGAAGATGAAGATAGAGGGGTAAAAATAAGAGGTAGACTGGTGAAATCGGTTAGATTTGCATACGATAAATCATTGGTTAATAGTTAATAGCTCCTTAAATGATAATGCAAAGGTATTCGGAATCTAAATCAACAGTAAGATAACTAAAATAATGAGATATACCAAGAGAAAGGATTCCCAGGTCACTGTTACAGTGGATGGGGAAAGGCATTTATGAGACGAGGTTGACAGGAAGTCTGTGTAGAGATATTAAAAAAACGAGGTTAGTGAAAACTTTTATATTGAGTGCAAATGGGCGTGAAATTTGGAGTATGAGAAAAGAAGACGTGAGCAGATTAGAGGCGTTTGAGATGCATGGCGGAGTCTGAAGAAAATTATTTGGGCTGAGAGAAAAACAGGTGAGGAAGTTTCGGATACAGTAAGGGAAGAGAGGAACTTAATTAGAGTAATAAGGGAAAGATAGAAGGAATGGATGGGTCAAATTTTAAGAGGAAACGCTCTGCTGAAAGAAGACATAGAAGGAAGAATGTTAGGAAAGAGACAAAGAGGTAGGAAGAGGAAAGGAATACCGTATTAGCCCGAATATAATGCGACCCCGAATATAGGGCGACCCCAAGTATTTTGAATGGAGTTTTAGAAAAATACAAAAAACACTTAATTTTCCCTATTTTACACATTTAATTTATCTGTAAACTCATGAATTATGTAGTAAAGGGGGGTAATGTGACGTCACGTTTAGACGGTCCTTGTTTTCCAACGCTGGGTGTAGCGACCATACGTGAATTCTGCCGGGGCTGTGGTTGCTGCAATTTGACCTTGATCTATTTTCAAGTCTCCTCAGACCCCTACCGAGTATATTTGTACAATGTAGCATCGTAACACGAACGCCCAATTCACTTACAATGTAGCAATTATAAACAGACGCGCTGAAACACGCGTCATGAAACGTGCCAATACGCGGTTATTTTTTTAAAGCTACATATTGAGAAAAAATCTGATGTGGCCGCCACATGACTTTCTTTATACCAGTATTATTTCTAAAAATTCCAAATAGGTTACATAATAATAAATATTTTAAGAAACTGCGAGAAAATTTTAGACTAAAAAGAACAGAAATAAACTCAAACCATAGACTTCTGATATTGGATATAGCCACAAAGCTCCAACAATTAAGAAAAGAAATTGGAGCGTTACTAAGATGTAACTAAGCGTCAATTGTTAACAATAGTCGTCGGTAGGTGGCATGGTGGTGGCAGCTAAAAATATAAGATACCTCTTAAACAATGCATAATATGGGAAAATGTTTCAAACAAAGGTTGTAGAAAATGAAATTTCCTACAACTTATATTCCGATACATTTTTACATTTATCAAATATTAAAGAAAATATTTCAGAATAACGGATGTGACAAGAGTAAACACCCACTTCCGGTTGATCGATTCGTACCAAAAACTAATCAGTTCTTCTGACTTTTATGAATATGTTAAATATAAAATTTCGCGTTGAGTTGATTAAAAGCTTTTGAGTTACAGCACCCAAAAAAACCTATCTCTCTCTCTCACACACACACACCCACATCATCGAGAAAATTTTCAAAATGTGTTCAGGGGGCCTCAAAACGTATATTTCTGTTGAAATTTCGAAGTCGATTTTTTTCATGAAAACAATACTTTCCCCTATACTACGTATGGAGAAAGTATAACGAATTTGAGTGATAAAGTTTACGGATCGCTTTGTCATCATAGCTTCGCGGGCCGCATAACACGTTGACCTGATTAATAGTTTTTGAGTTAGAGCACCCACAAAAAGCTATCACATACACACACAGACATCGAGAAAATGGCCAAAACTTGTTCAGGGGACCTCAAAACGTGTATTTCCGTTGAAATCTCGAAGTCGATTTTTTATGAATACGATACTTTCCCTTATACTACGTAAATGGAGAAAGAAAAAAAACATCGTACTATATTCGGGTCAATACGGTGTTAGATGCATTAAAAGAAGGGGATGGGTTTGAGAAGACGAAGAGATTAGGCCTTGGATGAGATGGGTGGGCTAAAAACCTACCGAATGGTAGAATAACTATGATGAAGATCTATTTCTATGGAGAAAAACATAAAACCTTGGAAATAAATTAAGCAACCCGAAAAAACAGGATATTTAGGCCACATAACCAAGAGATTCGCTAAAATGAGGGCAAAATATTTCGATTTCGAGAGAGAATCAAAATGGTGGGATCAAAGTAAGTAGTCGTTGAGGAAATATGCTGAGAAACGCTCAAAATAAAAACCCGAGTCCAAAAAAACATACAATAAGAGCGCGACATTGAGAAGCCATCGTTTGTTTATTAATTTTTACAAGAAATCGAATCAATCTCACACTTTCAAAAAAACTTTATGGGCACTAATGAACTGAAAACACAATGGCGCGCCAAGGATTCTCCCATGCTTTCATAAAATTATTTTTCCAGACGAAACGAAAAAATAAAGGCATTTGCAAGAAATTTCGGGGCGCAAACAAGAGAGATGCTTTTTGGGTACCTTTTTTGAACCAGACACATGACGAAAGCGGCAGGAAAAACAGCTAGGAACGCATCTCGTTCTGCGCGGTCGATGTAAATAGGTCAATGAACCGAGTCATTATACGGGATATACGGGAGGAGTAGCAGAAATGAATTTGGCGGAAATGTGCCCTCGTTTGGGCGAGATGGAGAGATTGCCTTATTTTCCGTCTAATCAAATGAGAAATATTCATAAATAAATGGAATACGTTATAAAATGATATAGGAAACTATTATAAAATTCAAATATGGATGAGTAAACTGTATTATAATCAAGCCTCCGTCGGGAAGGCGAACAGGAATAGTTAAATGGTTATTTGGATAGCTAATAGACTAAAACCATTACGTAATTCTTTACTGCTATCCTTTATATAGGGTCCAGTAGCAACAATATTTCACTTAAAAACAAATACAAAATTAACGACGTCAAACAGTAAAATACGGTTCTAAAAATTAAAGGAAGGGGACAATAAATTTGAAATTCTTGATGAAAATATTCGAAATCAAAGCGTCTAAAAATCCGTTAGAATCCAAAATTCGTAGCTCAGCGCATTAAAGAATCCCTTTTACATACCGCTTGATCTTACGGTCCTCATTTCTGTAGTTTAATTTAATTGTAACGCATTATTACATTACAGACATCGAGAAGATATGAACATAGGTTGTACATAAAACCCATCACGTTAATGACAAGGCAAGTTCACGCGATATACGACCCATGCGCCTAAAATCAGCAAAAATTCTAAATTTGCACATTGCTGGGTCCCAGAGATTTCGGACTATCGATCTTTCCCCGTATTGCGAAGACTAAAAGCCTTTGCGAAATGAAACCCTCATATCTCTTCACTCTCCAGCCATATGTTCAAGAGGGGTTAGCCTTTTACGCATTCTATCATCCTGGGAATAAAAAAATAACGCGAGAATCAACTTCCTCACGAGCTATTATGTCGAACTATTCGAGAGGCGAAGAGAGAAGGAGAGAAAGGAATAAATAGATGGATGAAAAAGTAGGGAGCCGAGAAAACCGCGATGGAAAAGGCAGGAAAAAGAAACAAAAACGAATCGAAAAGGGACACGTTCATCCGTCGAAAACGCAACGCCTAAACAAAAGGATCAAAAGGCTCGAGGAATAAATAAGCCAAACTTCTCGAAAAAAGTAACGGAAACGAAAATATATGCGAGAGAAAAGGCCGACAGTTTGCAGTATCGAGAAAGTGAAACAAAAAAATTACCAGAACACGAAGAGATGAAGAGGTCTCGAATTCGCCGCCTACGGGAGCTTAATTTCGCTCCTCATTCTTCATTTATTTCTCTCGGGATGCATGACAGGACTGCAAAAATGGTAGCGGCGAAAGGAGGAAAAGGAATAACCTTCGCTTCGAATGAGGCCTGCGAAATTATGATCGCGATGAAAATAAGATGAAAGAGAGCGGAGAGAAGGGGAAGGAACAGGAAGGGAAAGTAGAAAAAGAAAGTTCACATAGAAAGGGGAAGAGAAAGCAAAATTTAGAAACAGGAAGAGAGCGAAGAGCAAGTAGGACGACAGGACAAAAAAGAAAGGATAGAAGAGTAGGCGAGAGAGAGAGACAGAGTGGAATAGAAAATGAGGAAAGAAAAGGGGGAAAGAGAGCAAGAGGTAGAGAGAGGAAAGAGAAAAGCAACGCTGATGAGAAAGAGGCAGGACTGAGATAAAGGAAAAGTAAATAGAGAAAGGGAGAGAGGAAGACAAAGCGGCAGATGTGAAGAGATGGAGGCAGAAAAAAAAGTCGTGGAAAAGGGACCGTGATGAATGGAGGGAGAAAGAGGGAAGCGCCGAGGGGGTAAAGAGAGTGAAAGGGATCCATGCATGTGGTACGAGATTGCTCGGAGGAAAGGTTTATTTTCTCCGAGAATGCACCTTTATCAAAAAATATAGATGTGCAATAGCCATCTCCTTCCTCGCTTCAAAAACCCGAGGATTTTCCTCGATTCGGAAAAACGAGAGTGTCTCAACTTTATTAAAGGAACCGTGAGAGAAAGAGAGAGACGGGTGGTTTTAGGATGATGAATGAACGCGCGCGAGATACATCGTTGAGTCAGAAAATAAATCACAGCCTTTCGTAATGGTTTAATTATTAAAAGATGGCTCGTACTATTCGATTTTAACACACTACACTTAATAAGATAATTTTCCGCTGAGGCCAGTGGTTACATGTAGTATGACTTCATGAGTTAGAAAAAAAGAGAACAAATAACATTAAAAACTGTATAAAAATTCCACTTTATTAATTATAAATAACAATTATTATTAAATTATTAATAATTTGTTCTGAATTATGGAATTCCACAAAGTTAAGGGCAGTAGTTAGTAAATCAAAAGATTTCAAAGATTAAATGATCTAAATTCAGCAGTATTATAAGATGAATGCAACGGAAGGTTAAAAAACGAAAATTTCACGACGGAAAGAACAGTTATTTCGCTGCTGAATACGAGCAACGCTGTAGCCCAAACAAATGAAATAATTTAAAAAATGAAATTTCGAGCATCGACCACTGGAATCCAATAAACGATAATTTTACAAACATAGGGTAAGCTTAAACCATCGATCATCGTTAATTCAAATAATGCGACAACACGGTTATTTAGAAATTTTAATAAATTTACCAATATGCGATCAAGCAAAAAAAAAAGACTCCGATGGTGAAAAAAATCGCGTTGACGGAGAAATAGTTAACATTTTTAAGGGTTATCTCGTCGCGAAATGCATCCGATGCCTTTTAAGCAACCACTGGGTCGAATACATTCCCCTCCAGCATTCTACTGGCACTTGAAGTATAAGGTATTTAAGGACGTCTACAGCATGAATGGGCCCACTACACCGTTACGCGAAGCATTGCTTCACCCGAGAGTGGAGCCATCGATTCCGATTTTCAATGGAGAAGAGCACGGATTACCGGATGTTTACAATACCTGCGGGAAAGAGGAGCTTAGAAGGGTTTAGGAAGATTAGCGGAGCCAGTCCTTCGTGATTCCGGGAGGGAAAGGAGGGTAGAGGAGGCAGAGAACGTTTCAAAAGCGGGACATAAACAAGATTGAGCTGGAAAATCGATGCCCGAAGGGGATTTCTAGGTCCTTTAATGGACCAAATATACGGATGGGGGTTAGAAAATCGTATCCTATTTAGCGGTCGATTAAACAAAAGTTAAGGGAACAGCTAACAAAAACCTGGTGAGCTATAATTACTCTTTAGATTAGTTTTAGTAGAGTAAACTCCTTTAGCCAAAAAACGAAAGGATTGTAAAACCCAATGCATTTCGCCCACTAAGTGGGAATCTTCAGGGGGCGACCTGTGATCGACAGTGACTAGAAGTCAACAGTTGACTACCACATAACTCTTTAGGTTAGAACAAATATCTTGGTGAAGTTTTTGTTAAAGAAAGGATTAAATGATAAATTCGGAAAATATGTGCCTAAGTGCCAAAGTACCACATTGAACTTTTGTACAACGCGGTTTTACCTAACACGGAACTGATCATACACGATTAAACAACTGTGAAACTTATTAATTCAACACGTATGAACTTTAATTATACGCGGTCAAGTGTGGGGAGCGAACAGCATTTTACATATGCACGTGACGTGAGGAGTCTCGAAACCAATACGAACTAGTATTTTTTCCGTAAGGTGTGTTGCGCAACGCGGTTTCATCCTACGCTTTTTCCAGGAGCATTGCGAAAGGGACTGCAGTGTAACCAGCGCTGTAACTAGCTATTTTAGCACCCGGGGCAAACTACCAAATATGCGCCCCCTCCATAAAAAAATCTCTAATACCTATATGGATTTAGGGTGAACAATTAATAAAAATAAACTATAAATGATATAATTTCTTACTATAAATGTACATAATTTAAACATATAATTATAAATATAATTAGATACATAAATACACACATACATAATTTAAATACAGAAAGTATAAATATTTTAATATTAAAGAGTTATTCAATGTGATTTTAATGCAGCAAACTCATCAATAGCATCATCGAAATTTATAGGTTCTGCTATGCGTAATGTTTGGAACAAGTATATTAGTGAAATCGCCGCTGTCCTTGTGACATGCACAACTTCCCTTTAACAATGTTTGCGCCCCTTCTTTAGTTAGGCCCGGGGCAGATGCCTCGCTTGCCCCGCCCTAGTTACGGCGCTGAGTGTAACCATAAAAAGCTTCGATATTTTTTCATCTCATTCATGCTTCAACCTTTGTCGGTGACCATTCACCTATTACCGACTCCAATCAGGACTGCAAGATTCAATAGAACACACTGCTGTGCTTAGTAACAACACTCGAATGCCATTAACTGAGCAGCCGAGCGTGTAGAGTTGGTGTAGGCAGTGCGTAACCTTTAAATATTTCCACGATAAAAAAAAACAAAGGAGGATCAAAAAAATGAAAAAGAAAAAATAAGACGCCAAAATATCTCCCACGCACGCGAAAGGCGAATTTCTCCTATGTTTCGCCCGGATACAAAATTCCTAAAAAAGTATCGAGATCCTTATACCGGTATTTTTTACGCGGAAGGGTGCGGAACGGGAGGAAAAAAACGCGCGTCGGGTCTCTCGGGTGGAAATTTATGTGACGCGGATAGAGGGAAAGGGGATTTAGCGATCGCATATCTAACGTCGGGGATGATTCAATCGGCCATTTTTTCCCGCGACCGGATCGCTGTCGCGGGGAGAAAAAGCACGGGAGCAAAATGAGGAGCGAAAGAAGTATGGAGAGAAAGAGTGAGGGATATATGAACTAACGTAAATGAAGAAGGCGAGGCGATAAAGAAGGTAAGCGATAAATAAAAAGGTTTTAGGCCTCGGTTCTCGCGACTACTTCGAGCAGTTCATCCTTTATTAAAGATGGAAAATATGAGAGTTTTTCTTTTCCCCGAATTTTTTATCCTCTGCAATAACTTACGTCGTGATAATGTATTTTCTCCCAAGACTTTTTCGCAGCAGCTTGTTTATTCGAGCGAATTTTATGGGTTTAATGCAAAAGAAAACAAATTAACTCGGTTTTTATTTGTTTAGCCTGATTCGAATTCCAAAAACATTTCATTTAAGGAAAGGAGACTAAAATTTAAACTGATGTTTTAGATGTGTTTTTCTTATTACTTGCTCTCGTTTTAAGAAAAGAGCTGGAGAGACTACTGCGTGTAGTTAATATGGAAACTATTCCTCCTTTTGCACAATGTGTAACATCCAGAGTTTATCGATAAACTATCCATTGAGATCAAACAAAAAAATGTTAAGAAAAAACGGAAAATATATCTATGAAAAACCAGATTATTTCAGTTAAAAAGTCACATTTATAATTGCCTTTCATTTACTCTCATCTTAAATTAATTCAATTTCACTCATTATGTTTTCGTCTAATTGCGTATCCCTCGAATCTTTCCGCACTTAAGACATTAAAGCAGTTAGTAGAGCTTCGATAAATGCCGAGTCAACGAGCCTCTTCGACGATGAAAATCACATAATTCGTCGAGGTAAATGACTGCTCACTTGAAATCCTTAATTGGGACCGACCAAAAAAATAACTAATTAAAAGCAATTACGAAAAGCGACGATCGGATAGCGCAAAATTTAGTAGACGGCAAAAAGTCTACATGACAAGAAAAATGAATTTTCCTTTCTAAGATTCTGAATACGCCGATTTCTAAGATGTTATAGCTTGGAGATGAGAAAAGGGAGATAGAAAAAGAAAGAAGATAAAAAGAGAGAGAAGAGAGAGAGAAGAAAGAGAGAAGAGAGAGAAAAGAGAGAGAGAAGCGAGAGAGAGAGAAGGGAAGGAGTGAAGAGAGCGATCTCTCTTCCTCTGACGTCATCGCGGAGAATGGGATGGAATAACTAAAGAGACAGTTTCGGTTAGATGCCAGTTGGTTCTCTTCCTCTCTCTTTCAAACAATCAACCTTCCCCTCTTTGAAAAATTACTGCAGAGGCACATACCGGACTGGAAACTCCAGATATGCCTCTCAAAAAAAGGGTTATCTGATGAAACGTTGGTCGAAACCGCTTCGTGAATCCGAATCCACGACGACGGCGAACGCTTGGGATTCCAAAATGAAGGTATTTTTTCCGCACCACGAGAATACTTCTCTTCGCATCATTCTCTCTTCTGGATCTCCTGAGCGAGAATGTGGACGGGAAAGCACGAGGAGAAATTTCGACAAGCGAAGAAATAGGCGAGTGATCAGGTATGAAGTCCTAAGTGAAATAGTTTAGAAAGAAGTAAGATTTCTCACTCGATTGTATCGCAATAATTCCTTCATAAACCGAACAAAATGAAGATAAAACCAATCTAACTTCGCTAAAAGTTTAGTGAAGATTAACGATTCATTTTAGTTGAATACAATTAATGGTATTTCAATCCCCAGCTACTTCTCACTGAAGAGCCGTATTACGTAGCAACCGCTTTTGACAGATCGAAATGCGCAGGTGAAATGCAAATACTGCTAAGCACTACTCTTTATATGAAACATGCTTTCTTCGTGTACTTAGTATACTGCTGAATAGAAACTCAATAAAGATCAACAACGTGGCAGACGCATGACAATAGGAAAACGCCATAGCTAACATAAGAGAAAAAGCCAAGGCATTGTATAAATGTTCTGCCTACTGAAATTACCACAAAAGATAGTATATAAGGCAATGCATAAAAACATTACAAACGCTTAAAATTCCATTATTCCTTTTCTGACTGAAAAGTAAAACTAATTGAAAGAAAGAGTAACAAAGGGAAACTGGAGATATCGGAGAGAAGTTTATGGCTTCCACCAATCGATACCGATTAAGATCATTTGGAATAATTCGCTACGAAACAGCTATCGGCATATTTGTCCCATTTTGATTGGAGATTAACTAAATCAATTTTATTATGCTAAAAATTTATTAAAACGTGGAATTTCTTGTACTTATAACTTCCGTTTAAATTATGAGACCAGGACATAGACTGCTGATTTATAGTCTGAAGGAATATTAAGCGGAGGAGGGAATAAGAGTCAGTGGAAGGCGCCAATTTTTTCGATTAAATCAACGAAGTCTGCTAACTAACTCTCCAAATAAGGCGATTTTACGAGGCACGAATAACGCGCCGAGTGATTACGAAGGGTTGAATTGCAAGAGGTGGGGGTGACGGCGAACATTGAGAAGAGAATTATCGAGGAGACAAACCAGTGGATCGAATTACGCCTCGGTTTTCTCGTTAGACTGGCGAGAATTCTCTGAAAAATGGGATTTCCTTCGCGAATACATGGTCCATCGAGGGATATATGCGAGATCAGAGATATTTCGTCCCGTTTGTTGGTGGAAAGCTTTTAACCCTGTTTCGTCCTAATCCGTCCCCGAGGATTATTATTCCAGTTTAGTCGAATGTTTGAATCAGAACGTTTCTAACGGCCTTCATTTTTTAATACCCTCATTTAAGTTTTTATTATTTACTCTTTCGCACAAACAGCAAAATGGACGTAAAATCCGTTATGAATAGTTTAAACTAAATGATTTTAATTAATCGTGAGAGATTTTATTGTCAAGAGTGTCCTGGCGCAAAAGAGGTAGTGAAATTATAAATTTAAAGAGCATTCTCTAGCAAAGAGTTTTAAGATGCTAAATTTAAGCATTTTATGCGAGTACTTGTCGGAACATTAGTTATACGTAAGATTCCAAAACCTATTTAATGGTCTACATTGTTTACGATTCAGTTCCGAAATACAAAACATTTAGGCCATCAAACCCAAAGAATACCTTCCATTGATCACAACCAATCAGGGGCGGGCAACCTTTTCTAAACGGCGATTCGCATCGGTGGTTGCGAATACTTCGGCGCGCCGCATTGGAAGTTGCCTATGCTTCGGCGAGCCGGATTTGAGTTTAAATCGGAAGTTACTCCGAGTTTCTGAGGTATCATACTAGTGATTACCAAGCGTGACTTTTCAGTGTTAACAATTCAAAATTGGAGGTTAATTATAAAGATTTTATAAAAAAAATCTGATGTGGCCACCACATGACTTTCTTTATCCAGTATTATTTCTAAAAATTCCAAATAGGTTACATAATAATAAATATTTTTAGAAACTGCGAGAAGATTTTCGACTTTACAAAGAAGGTAAATAAACTCAAGCCACAGCCTTCTGATATTGGATATAGCCAGGAAGTCCCAACAATTAAGAAAATAAAAAGGAGCGTTACTGAGACGTAACTAAGCGTCAATTATTAACAATAGTCGTCGGTAGGTGGCATGGTGGTGGCAGCTAAAAATATAAGATACCTCTTAAACAATGCATAATATGGGAAAATGTTTCAAACAAAGGTTGTAGGAAATTTCATTTTCTACAACTTATATTCCAATACATTTTTACATTTATCAAATATCAAAGAAAATATTTCAGAATAACGGATGTGACAAGAGTAAACACCCACTTCCGGTTGATCGATTCGTACCAAAAACTAATCAGTTCTTCGGACTTTTATGAATATGTTAAGTATAAAATTTCGCGTTGAGTTGATTAATAGCTTTTGAGTTACAGCACCCATAAAAACCTATCTCACACACTCACTCACACACACACACACACACACACACACAAAACACACAGACATCGAGAAAATTGTCAAAACGAGTTCAGGGGACCTCAAAACGTGTATTTCCGTTGAAATCTCGAAGTCGATTTTTTTTCAGGAAAACTATACTTTCCACTATACTGCGTATGGAGAAAGTGATAACGAATTTGAGTGATAAAGTTTACGGATCGCTTTTTCATCATAGCTTCGCGGGCCGCATAACACGTTCTCGGTCGCCGAATTCAGCCCGCGGGCCGCGGTTTGTCCGTCCCTGATCTAAATTATCATGGAAATCGCCGCATCCAGTGGCGGATCCAAGGGAGGGGCGATCGCCCTCCCCTTGGACGACCCCCATTGCCACCCACTGGGTACATTCTTAAATTCATTCCGCGCAATATTCTTTGTTTCTACACCGAAGATTAAGTCTTTAAGACAAGGGAAAGAAAGGTTCTGATGGGGATAGGGATTTTCAAAATGTATGGTCGTCGGCAGAGGCGGAATCAAGAGTGGGGAGGGGCAATCGGGGCGATCGCCCTCCCCTTGGGAAGTTTCTGGATCCGCCCCTGGCCGCATCTGATACGGCTAAGCTCCTCCTGACTCCCCGCGAAAAATAAGACGAAATGAAAATAGGGTGCGGAAATTCACCATTTAAGAGGATTTACTCATATTTCGCGCCGACAAATTTTCTTCCGTCGAATTTTCCCCAGAAAATGATACCGTCTAGAACCAGGCGAGGGGAGGCGGAAAAAAATAGCGAACGCTCCTCCGTCCAAATCCTTCCCCCTCCCCAAATACAAAACAAATCCGACGGAACGACAACCGACGCCCTTCAAACGCCGTTCAGCCGCGCCGAATACCTATGTTTTTCACCGAGTCTTACTCTGTTGGCAACAACGCCAAAAAAGCCGAGGGGCGGACCAATAATCCGTCGGCTGAGTCGAGCCATCTCGAAAAAACAAATGCAAATCCGTCTGCCAAAAATCGCTTAATCGATTGATGTAATTGGGGTCGACGTCCGTCAGATGGCGGTGATGATGCGTCGTAGCGAATTCCGCCCGTCACAAATAATCGTTTTCGTCCTGGGATTCGAACCTACGGCGTCGCGGTCAAGTGGCATGAGTCCAAGAGGCAGAACTCGGTGCTCCGAATCTTGTCAACTCCTTATCGGCACCACTTGAGAAGCGAATGAAACGTAATTTTGAGCTGGTTCTACGAGGTGATTGCTTATTGAAAGTATTGATGTTAAGTGAGGAAAAAGGAGGAAAATAGAGCGCGTTCACGAAGTGACACTTGGCAGAATTAAGCGGAATTATCGAGCTCATCTTATGGCTGAAAATTTTCTAGAACAGGCACTTAACAAATACTTATCTCAGGTATCTCCAATAGCCACAACGAGGTTCTAAAAGAATCTAGCTTCGGTGAATTATCACTGAAGACGGCTGCTTTTCAGCTGAAATGCGCATACGGTCTTTCATAACCTTGTTGTGGCTATTGCAGATACGTGAGGCAAGTATTTTTTAAATGCATGCTCTTGAACTTGGCAGAATAATTACAGCAGCGAAAGCATAACGAAAAAGTAAATATTAAAACAACATAGCAGATAAATAATTGGAATGAAGAAGAATGTGAGGAATGTACACGGAGAAAATGGTACTTACGTTAGACAAATAAATGGTTTGGAAATTTTTTAGAGGCAAAGAAATACCGAAGGAAAAAGTTCAGGAATTATGTAGAGAAAAAAGGCATTCCGACCAATTTGAAAGATGAATATTTTAAGAAGGTAGGATATTTGAACGAACTTAGCTACGAGTAGAAGTCACCTAATTAACCGTATGTGTGGGGATATATATAAAACCATTAGCAAATAAATATAAAAATAATTTGCTACTGTTACTTGTTATCTAGGAATACATGCGAACCAAATGGCAGAAAACTTGTTAATGAGTTAAAAAATATTGCAGTAAATCACGAAGAAGAGAAGAGAGACGAAAAGAGTCGAGAGCGAGGGAGAGGAGGAGAGGTCGGAGGAGCGAAAGATGGAAAGGATAAAACAATAAGTGAGAAGATAAACTTAGAAAGTTAAAAATCACAAAGATGGGGGAAACGGCCGAGATTTTTCCGACCAAACATTTCGTTCTGCTGAATAACCTACCATTTCCTCGTACACAGCTTTGATATTCACCATTTTTATACCTTCTTCAAAAAAATTACACCATGGCGCCTTCAGAGGGAGAAAGAGAGAAAACTATAGGAATCGTGGGACCTCCTTATCGTGCCTGCAAAAGGTTAAGCGATTTACCACGAATTTCTCCGGCGATAAATTATCCGCAACAGTGTCGAGTCTCGGACGATAAAAAATTAATCCCGAGGTTACAATATGAGTCGAGAGAGGGGGAGGGGATATAGGGGAGGGAGGGAGAGAAAGAAAGGAGACAGGTTATGGAGAGAGAAAGGATGTAGGAAAGGGAGGGAAAAAGGGGATAGGGGAAGAGACGAAAAGAGGTTATTAGAACCGACTGGCAGCTCGTAAAGGACAAAAAGGATAGAGAGAGAGGGAGGAAGAAAAGAGCGGAGATTATACACAAGTACGACCAATTCCGTGGGAATTTTCCCCCACATAGAGAGACGTACGTGGGCGTGCGACCACTTCACACATTGAGAGGTCAAGAGGAGAAACGGTTGGGAGGAGGGGGGTGCGCGAAGATATATGGGAATGAAAATGAGATAGAATGGGACAGAGCGAATGTGTCTGTGACCTTTGGATGTCCACACACAGACTGCGCATGGGCGGCGTCCACGAGGGTTTCGAAGGAGGTGGTGGTCCCGGTGGAGAGAAAGAGGGATTTTGCAGTCGAAATTCTTTTGTTAGCGAGAGAGAGGCTACGGTGACGCATGCCAACGTGGGCGGAGTAAAGCGGCGAGATATTAGGCTGGAGTCGGCGACGGACGGTGAGGAGGCGATGCGTAGCCTAATATAATAAAACCAGCTATGATGCCGGTCGAAAAAGTTGAACGTTCTTTTCGGAAGATATTTTAACGAATAAATTTTTCAAAATGTCCTTCATTTTTTGGATGGCAGGAGCACAAGGAGAAAAATCGCGAGCAAATATAATAATTGTGCTGCATAAAACATTTAATAGATTATTGTAATATGCACTTTGCACTTTCATTTGACACACATACAGTTTCCACAGTTGAAATATTCTTTTGAATGTGATACTATTTAAAAACGATTGAATCGAAGTAATTGAAAAATAGATTAAGCCTTGTTTCGCTTTTTGCCACCTTTATAGCGACGAAAAGACAATAGAGCGTAACGAACGAACAAACATCAAACATATTGTAAAATTAACCTTTCCTCTCACCTCTTTCCGGAAATACGGCTCAATGATTGTTAGATTAACATCCAAAGAGAGGGTAGAAAGAAGAAGTCGCTGAGAATGGAGGACGAAGGAATAGGAAATGATGGGGGAGTGGAGAAGAAAACGGAGAGAGAACGAGGAAGCTGGAGAAAGGGGAGGGGAGGAATGAGATACATTTTCGAGGAAAGATTTACAAGCTGATATTTTTTCTCTGTAAGATAGAAACTTGTAGGTGACAGAAACCGAGGCTACCAGTTCTAGCGTCGTGCAAGGTACAAGGAAGGGGAAACTCATCTTTTATTTAGAGATAATATTCAGGTGAATGAATGTTGGGAAAATTTTCCTTCCTCTCCAAATCACTAGACGAACTCTTTATATTACATTGCAAAGATTAATCCTATAGCCACCGATATTGAGATAACAAAAGCCTTATTGCTGAGCCATCATTAAAAAAAAATAAATGACGCAATTCATTTCCACACGCTTTGAAGGAAGAGGAGCGGTGAATGCGTACTAAGAACATGGTTTGCATTAGTTACACAATATTTAAATCATATATACAAAATACATTTCTAATAATAAAATAAATATAACATGCTTGTATAGGCGCTGTCTAGGTAATATTTAAAATTTTAAACAGCGTTGTAAAATCCAACACCAGAAATCACATTTCGACAACTTCAGCTAAATAATGCCAGATATTTAGATATAAACAAGAAGTCCAGACCAAGACTGATGCAGGCTGGTTTCCGGAAGTTGACGTCCCGAATTGACTAGTACTTATATTGACAGGAAATGTTTCAGTATGTGTTAGTCATTCCAAGGTATTCTCATACCATAAATACCACTTGTAGTTCCTAGTTTATCAATGATAGAGAAAAATTGGAAAACAAATTAATAGAGCATTATCAGGTTTAAAATACTAAAAACAATGTCAAAATCTCTTTATGATATTATATTTTACATGTATTTTTAAATAAAAAAATTTAATAAATGTTACTGTTTATACAGTAATATGTCTGGATCAACTGTCCATTGCTGAAGAGTAATCGAGCGGAAAAGAAAATAACCCATTGGTTCACTCGTCTATGTTCAAGCCCAGTTCGGTCATAACAATCCGATAAAATGCGACTTAAAACGCAAAACTGCTTTTTTTAGTAGAAATTCAAGAAAATACGATCAATTATCAAACTTCTGTGATAATAATTAGAATATAAATTCTTTTCCCCCTATAACACTATGATACAAACCTCGCTCCGATATCGTAATTGTAAGATATTTTAATGTATTAAAGAAAACATCTCTGCACGATGGATTAGAGATTTCCTATGTAAAACAGATAGGGAAAAAACGTTCCTGGAATCGAACCCGGGACTTCAACCTTCGCCGAATAAAATATAGCCCGGAGGGAGGCCCTGGCAGCATGAACCTCATACCAAGTTTCATGAAAATCGGTACATTGGTGCACAAGTTGTTAGTAGGGGACACATACACACAGACAGACAGGACCATTTCATAAGGCTAAGTTTCCTTTGGAAACCATTGGTGCAAAAGTTGTTAGTAGGGGACACACACATACACAGACAGGACCATTTCATAAGGCTAAGTTTCCTTCGGAAACCAGCCTAAAAACAATTTCAACACGTGTAAAAAACACGAAAAATAGTTACCTACATGCAAGTTCACGTTCCCATAAACGACTGCCTGCCCTTTAAGCTCTGACGCATGAGGTTTTTTTTAACTCCGGATATCGGATGAATGGAAAATGTAACGGATCCAGCGATTTCACTTTTAATTCCACTTCCCTCCCCCTCCCCCAAAATCGCTTAAAAAGGAAAACCCTGCCTATTATCTCGATCCCATTTCCCGCCGTTGGAAACTGATTCGCCAAAGCTTTAAAACCCGCGCGCGTTCCCTTCCTCTCTCTCTCTCTATCTCTCTCTCTCTCTCTCTCTCTCTCTCTCTTTTAATCCTCGACTCGGTTCCTCCTAATTCCGCAACTCTTTGGCACACTCGATCCATGCCTATTTCATAAAAAATGACGATTTCATTTACCCTTCCTAACTACGGTAACGACTCGAGGTTAAACTGGAAAATATCTCCCGGAATAGGTGACAGATTTACCGCTGAAACTTGTAAATTGAGCGGGTTTCACAACGGCCTCATTTTACAGCCCCATCAGAAAAATTTTCATCGATAATTATTTTGTTATAGCTCAAAACTTGAAATTTTCATTTATTCTATTCATAATTACGCGATGTTGAATGTTGTCTACATATGATGACGTTACACGCAGTCGTGTTTCAAATAACGTCGAATCACTTGAGAAATGCTACGTCAATTTTAAGGATTCTTTCAGTTTTGGGTAGATTGACACCACATGACGTTTTTATCATTCGCCGTGTAAAACAGGGGCCCAAGTTCGATTCCAAAGGGCTTTAGGTTTTTCCATTTGATTAATATGGAATCGGCAGGAGTCAGACGTGCAGAAATGCTTTTTAACATTTGTATATTATAACCGAGACTTCGACGCGAGGTTTGCAGTATTTCACAGCGAAAAGAATGGAAATTCTTATTCTTATCGTTGATTCTGTAATCTAATTCGTATATTTTCACTTTTTGTGTTTATATTCGAGTTTTTTTTCGAATTTTTAGCATTTCAAAAAATAATTACCATGGTTACTGGAATTGCTGGCTTCGGATTTTAAGCGTATTTGTACTTAATTTACAATTAAACAGACGAATCAATGATAAAAACTGATTGAACATTTTCGTGAAAGCTTTCGTCTAACAATACATATTAAACAAATGAACGACCGCGTTAAGAAACTTTTAATCAAAGTGAATAACGAATGCAGAAACCTAAATAGCTGCAATAGTTAATATATAATGTCGATAAAATTAGGATTTATCGTGTTTTAAGCAATAGTAACACTTAATGATTTTAAATGGGTAATAATCTTATAATAATTTTCCGATGCCGTATGTCCGTCAACAATTAATTTTAAATAGGAAGGGACAGAGGGCGGGATTGTAATCTTTTATTTCTACATTTCTGTATACAGTCGTAAAAATTACACAGCAAGTGCTTCTATTTCTGACGACTGAGTTTTCCGAGCTATGCGAGACGCGTAGCGCCGAGGACCCTGGAGCGAGCGGAGGGAGGAGTTAATGCACGCAGCGCGTAGGGGCAGGACCCCTAGTGAATAAAAATACTTCAACACAAGTATTTCTGGTAGAAAATCATTCCATAGACCTATACATATGAATTTGTATTCCACCTGTGTTTTTCAAAACGGAGCCAAAGTTTCACAAGCCAGAACATAACCACGCAATAGTGTAGTCTAATAACTGTTAATAATCCTCTTTTCCCTAATGAAGCGAAACATTTATGGTAAATTTCGTGCAAATACAAGCGATAAGCTGGGGTAGATAATTCTCGTTTGAATTTTAGATGTTTTTTTACGTCTGATTAAAATATTTTTACAATAAGATTCCAGCCTGTGATGACGAATTAATATTGTGAACATTGTCGAATTCGCAAAGACATAGCTCGGTAGTTTGACATAATTTATTTTATTTATATATATTTAACTTGCTCATAAACAGCCGTTTACAATGAGCGCAATAACGCTAACAAAGACAAACACATTAGTCCATGCCCTCGGCAGGATTCGACCCTAGCGACCCTAGCATTGGGAGCTAGACATGCTAACCTCCTTTCTAAAAAAGCACTCTTAGAGAAAAATATACCAGTAGTCAGTACCGTAACTAAGGAGGGGCAAACGGGGCATCTGCCCCGGGCGCAACTAAGGGGCGCAAAAAATCCAAATAATAACTAAATAAACTAGAGATGATCATTTTTTGAAGAGGGGGGAGGCTCACATATTTAGTAGTTTGCCTCGGGCGCTAAAATAGCTAGTTACGGCGCTGCCTGTAGTGATATTTGAACAAGATCTGTTGGCGTTTTTAAGGGCTCGGAGACATTTTACTCATATTTCAACCCTTAAAGTTGTGAGTTTTAACTCGGCCTTCTTCAGAAGGCGCGGCTCCACATTCTTACTCAAAGACTGTGTCTCGTGACTCATGAAAGAATTTAACTAAACCTTGAAGCTAAAAATAAACCAAATCTCTCCTTTCCCTTCCTCAGCCTCCATTTTCTCTGTTTACTCGTCAGCCCTGATGTCTCATCTCGTTTAATCACATAGCAAATTCACGCACCCGAACAGCGTTTCTCCTATATTCCTTCACAGAAAAAACTGAGATATTCTAAGAAAAACTAAAAATTATAAGGGCGCGAATTTAACTACAGGCTAACATTTGTTGACGCAAAGATCCCTACATCCGGCTCAACCTGCAATTCGAGGTAACCATAAATTTCCTTTCGTGCATCGCTTGAAATAAACCGCCGAGAGGTGGCAGCACTTACGCCATCCGGAGCCGGATTCCTATCGTAATTCGCGTTTCTTTTTTTTCATTTCATCCCTCCGCCGTAATTCCCGCGATGGCGCATCGATAAAGATGCCATATTTTCCTACGCGGACTTATCTCTTCGTCTATCTCCCTTTTCCTCTTCCCCGCCCACTCACTGGTCTCGCTTAATCTCACCCACTCATCCCCGTGAATCCCATCCGACAAATAAACCATTCTCGCATGCCTCGAAGATTTTTTCGCGCAAAAAAATTTCCTTCCTATATCCACTTCAAACTTCCTCTCCTCATCTTTCTCTCTCTCTCTCTGCTCTTTCTTCTACTCTTTTTCTCCCTTTTCCCTCTCCTTCTCACTTGGCATCGGCGGCATCCAACACGAACACAATGCACCCTTCCGATGACAAATGAAGGCGAGTCGGCGCACCCACTCATCTCCCATCAACCCACGTCGGGCGGCCCTCTAGTTCGGAGTGAGAGAGGGAGGGGGGGGTGGAGAGGAGGCACGATCCTGGGCGGACGGGTTTGTAAGGCCATTCCCGGATCGCAAAAGGTTATAGACACAAAAAAGAGATAGAAAGCGGGCCAGAGGATGAGGTAGAAGAAACGGAGAAAGAGGAGGATAGAGACCACGAAATAGATCGGAAAAACCAAATTTATGCGTTCGTCAGAGAAAAAACTTTTAAATTTTTTATTCATCTATGGTGGAAAGGAAACAAAATAGGGAAATCTGCACGTTCGTGGAATCGCAATCCTGTGGGTTTTATTTAAGCAAGAAAAGTCGCGTTACCTCGATTTCCTGCGATAGATATTATACAAAAATAATTAAAAACCAATTTCTTATGTACTTCTATTTAAGTTCCGCATATTACACGCAGTATCTTCTGTCGATAAAACAAAGCTATGCATATGTACGTTAATATTTTTATATATATTACTCAATGTCTGTCCGTTCGTCCCCCCTTTTATCCCTTGAACATTTTGTCATAGAGAAATGCTGTAAACGCCATTTTGTTTCTGCCAACTAGGAGACCCCGGGAAAACTATTTTCGTTTACATTAAGTGTCCCGGATTCGACTCCAGGAGACGATTACATTTTCCCATATTTTTACACAGGACTTTCGATTTTTCAAGGTGCAAGGTTATTTTCTTTCATTCATTAAAATACGAAAATAGGGACCGAATTTCTCCCTTTTTACTTTATTCGACGGCTAAAACTATAAAATATCTTATTCTTGCAATGTTTAGACGTTACACGGAAGAATTTGTCATTTCATTTCGAAATTTTATGGCTTTTTCGTACTCTTTCCGGGTGTTGCCAAGGTTATCCGCATCTTGCCTCCGATTGAATTAGCGTCTATTAAGCCTGCAAATAGACAAAAGAATTGCGTTATTCGCTTCGCGCTTTTTATGAAGCATCGCAATTATAGTTGTATCAATGACAAACTTAACGTTGCAGCGTTAGTAATTGAAGATTATTATTATTCAGTAAACTGCGTGTTTACTGTTGGCATTTTTAACGATGATGATTTTAAACATGCAGATTTCTGACTGACTTTGCAAAAGTTTTTGCGGGTACCACTAGTAATATTTATAACGCAATGGACGCAGACATAAGCATTCGCCAGCAGTTCTCTTAGCGAAATTATGACGTTAATTATCCCACTGTAAAAACTAAGCAACATTTACTAAAAGTTAAATTCTGCTGTATTTATTAAAATATTGCATGAGATGCAGTTACGAGTACCTTAAGATGATAAATAACTTTAACGCGGGATTTTATAACTATAAATAATAAAAATAAAGAGTTGAGCTATATTTTGGAAATCATATTATATATAATATTATTATTATGTTATAATTATTATTAGCGCGAAGAATAGACAATTTAATTGAGATTCTTGAATAGCGTTAGATTAATCTACAAATGCTTCCGACCCAATAAAAAGTAAATATTTACGGCGATATTAGGATAATTTAATTGCACAAAATTAGTTCTGGTCGAATGTTTTACGCTAAAAACGCCAATCGCATTAATATTAATTAATCCGAACGACTACCCAGGTAAACATTTACAAAATGAAATACCATCTATCTCCAGATTAATGTAGGAAGAAAAAAATGCCATTACAATAAATCAAATCACGTGTTTTTAGCCCGCTAGCGCGCTAACTTTTTGGAAGTGAAAATAAATGCATACAATTCGCACGATGGGCAAGAAAAGGCCTCTTTTTTTCGGTTGTCCATAAATATTTCAGCGCTGAGTGAAGTGGCCGGTGGGGAAAAGAAAACGAATAAAAGGTCGTTTTAAGCCAGTTGAGACCTGTGCTAGGGACGAGATTGGGTAACTGTGGGGGTGGAGAGTGAGTGTGGATGTAGAGAATGGCGGGAAATGGCAGAGGGAAAGGGAGGTGAGAGGTGGTAAGAAAGGGAGAGGAGGTGAGGGAGAGTGGGAGTGATATGGAGAGGGGGTGAGAGGGGGGATGGGATGGGAGGGAAAGTGAGAGAGAGAGAGAGGTGAGAGGGAAGGTGAGATGAGAGGGGGAGAAGAGGTGAGAGGGGAGGGAGAGAGGATGTGTGAAATGAAAGGAAATGGAGCTAAAAGGTAGGACGAGAATTTTGCAAAGTGAAAGTGAGGTACGGAATGAGAGTGATGCGCAGGAGCACTAAGGAAGAAACAGAAACATCAATAAGAAAGGTGGAGGGAAAATGGTGGGAGGAGAAGAGACAAAAGGGGAAGGAATACGCGCGTTGAGAGAGAAGTAGATGAGAATAAAACCAGGAGGGCAAAGACAGGCAAACCAGAGCCGCATGAGATTCGTGAGGACATTTAATATGATCCGCGAAGCCATTATGAAATGGAGCAGTAAAATTTAATACATATGATTTCATTCATACTTTTTACTTTGAATTATGGCAAGAAAACCTTTACCACTCATGTCGATAAAAATTATTTGTCGCTGATTTTCACTAATAGGATCCCCCACTTTTACTCAAATACTTCCCGACATGATCTCTAAAGCGTCCCGCCGTAGCACTTCCAACTGCTACGTATAATGCGGCCTACATCGTAAAGATTTTGCTCACCATTGCCATATTAGCGTGAAAAAGGGGAAGAAAGGATAAAATTCAGCGGTGACAAATTAGTCAAAAGGAAAGCGAAAAGATCAGAGAATAAAATATAAGTTTGGAGAAGGATGACAAAGCAGAGATGGGATAATGATAGGGTGGAAAAAACTACGAGACACGAAAAAAGTTAGAAAGAAAAGAGAGGAAACCACTACCTCGGAGAAAATGGAAATTAAGGGATAACGAGAGAGAAATAAATGAAGAACCAGCAGCGTTTTGAAAGAGGAGATACGTGAAAGGAGATAAAAGCAACCGAGGAGGATCTTTTGAATGGGCGAGGCTCTATCCGAAAGGATGAGGCGAAAGGAAAAACGAGTAGGAGACGAAATGAGAGGCAGTCAGACGCAAGCTGAAGGTAGTTATGATAGGAAAGACGGAGGAAAAAGTTCCCCTTAGAAAATTAGAGAGGAAATTAGGAGACATTAAAGTATAAAGGCAGGAGGAGCGGATTCTCCTATTTTTAAGCAACCTTAGGTTTTTCGAGAACCATAAAACGTCTCCAGCTTATCCTCGTGACACTGGAGCACGGGGAACGACCCGGAAATGTTTTAATGGAGCGACGGACAGGTCGGAAGGTGGAGGAGGGGGCACGAGGGGAGGGGGGAGGGGACATGCTCCTTTTTTAAGCAACCGTAACAGGAGACTAGACCGAGAGATAGGAGATGAAACGCGTTTTACGACGTCTGTCGAGAATTCACCGAAATACGCAAAACAAGTTCTCGAGATAGCATCGCGTCTGACAAAATTAAACGGGATATATCCAAACATCAATAATATCGATAAAGAATGGTTCTCCAGGAAATATTTTCGCTAATGTAAACACTGTCAATCCAGTTTCAATAACTTTAGCAGTTAAAAGTATAGAGAAGTTCACCTTTAATCAACGCGTTTTTCACATTGATCGATTTTGTATCTTCATTAAGCTTTAGATGACTTATTCGCAGTTAGAACTTAGGATGAAAATGATAACTAGATATTTTTTAAAAGATGAAATAATAAAATAATAAAGAAATTAATCATATGTTAACGTTTATTTTTATTTAGATAAGGGCAAATTTCAAGGCATACGAAATAGTAGTTTTCTCTTGATCATTGAGACTGATCGAGAACGAAATTTGATTTGTTAAAAACCTGCAAAAGACGAAATTTCCTACCGCTCAATTTAATTTATTTAAACGATAATCAAAATTAAAGGTTATAATTTAATTACTAGTTTTAATGTAATATTATAGATAAAATTATCTCCCCGGAGTCAAATTTGAATGTCAGGAAGCAGTACGATTTGCATTTTCAAAATAAAAGTTTCCGAGATAAATTTCTCGATAAAATGCTACAAAAGCGCGCTAATCGTATTCTTTTGGGAACAATAAAATATAGCCAGTTAAATTTAGCGATACGAACGAGGTTCCAGGTGGGAGGCGAAAAATATCGCATTCGGATATGATCAAACCTATGCCATAAATTATAAAACAGTCTGAGTGTACATTTGAAAATCCTGGTCATCAACCCAATCAGCGAAGGAAAGAGAGAGGAATTCCGGCGAGCAAATACCCCGCAAATCCCATTGAAATCCGCGAACAAAGGCTTTCCAAAGGTATTTCCGGTCTATCTTCTTCTCCCTCTCTTTGAAAAGGGTCTCTCACTCCTATCCCCTTCCCACCCTCCACCTCTCTTGAGCAAAGTGATCCAAAGATGTTTCACGCCCGCGCGTACCGACGACTTTGAGAAACAAGTGAATGGCAAATGTCGGCTTCTTGCGAACAAAATATGTCCTTGAGCCTCCATAGGTAGTTAGGGGAGGAAGGACAGGAGTAAGAGAGGAAAAAAAGAAGTCTGCAGGTCAACCTGTTCATTTCGTCGTGTGTTGAGTCACGCCGAAGAGGTGAGGAGAGGGGAGGTTTGGAAGAGTAAGGGGGAGGTAGGGAAGAGGTGGGGAGGGAGGGAAGAGATGGGGGAAAGGTGGGAGAGGAGGGGTGAGAGGGGAAGGGGAAGCCTGAAAAGGGGTGGGAGGGGCGAGGAGGGTAGGTTTGAGAGAAGAGGGCGCGTTCAGACAGGTCACTCTTCCCTTCGGAATGGCGCTCAAAAGAGGAAGACATAAATAACAGTTGAAGCGAGGGATGCGGGCAGGGAGAAAAAGATAAAAAATGCGAACCGTGAGGGTGAGAAATAGTCACTAGGAATGTTTGGCGCCTCCCATGGCCGAAAAACTCTCTCCCCCTCCAATCCTCTCATCCTTCCTCCTCACAATACGAAACCTCAATTTGAAAAGTAACCATCCTCTATTGCCTCCCTCTCCGCCAATAAGTGAGAATTTTTAGATGAGTTTTAATTGCCGACACGACTTAATTCGAAGCGGCTGGACAGTGCGACGGGACACGTGCGTAGATAGGAGCCAGGAGACAACAATGCCTATCTCGGAGGCGCTGGGAGAAACCGGAAATGACGGATTATTCAAAGTACTCAGGATAGACGGCTTAATTCACCGCAATTAGGCGGAATAGTGATTTATACGACAGAAAAGTAAACTACGAGCCTAGATTACTGCTACGAAGGGCCTCGCATCGCAATGGAAAAGAGTTAATTCATCGTGTCTATTCGGAAGACGATTGTAAAGTATAAATTTTTAACGCAATCGAGAATTCGGGAAAAAGAAGTTTTGCACTATCCTAATAAAATTAAGAAATGCTGAATTTTCGGACGATTTTCGTGGCGGATGAATGAAAAAAATTACACGGAGCAAAGAGAGAAAGATTACATTTACTGGTGCTTAATGTGTTGCAATTTTTACATGATAAATTTCATAAAGAATTATTTGACAACAAATTTTAGCGAATAGTCTTAATAAGCAACTTTTAAGATTAATCTCTATTATAATAAAAGCTAATCTCATTCTGCCATTCCGTTCATAAGAATTTATTAATTTCAAAACAAAAAATCAAGATGTGAGCTCGGGACTCATACGATTTGACGTAAAAAACAAAGAACTTTCTGAATCCAGTCAAGAAAACTTGAATGAGTTTAGAATTAAGTTAAAACATTGATTTCAAATCCGAGAAACAAGACATTTTCGCCTATTAAACAATGAATAATTATTGTTGTCATTACAACTCAGCGCATTATTGTCACGTTTGAGCTGGCAAAATAATTGCTCTTTCCCATCATTTATGCACAAGCTGGAAAATTATAATTGTAAATAAACAGCATTTATTCGTATGTACATAACAAAATTTCAATTTATACAGAAAGGAGCTGAAACTGCTTAATTATGATAGTGCGTAATGGAAGCAAGTCAGCAGAGGTAAATCCAATCTCAATCAATTGTAGGAGTACTGCCGGAGTGTCTTTCTTCCCTTTGATTTTAACGAAACCGAATATAAATTATTTCTATCGGGATTTAAGACGTCAGATATAAATTGACGAGGAATTTTTTATTTATGTCTTTGAGTTATTTATGTCACCTTCTGTCTCACAGTGAATGCATGACGGTATTGCTAAATAAATTTTATTTGAATATGAAAGGGTGACATAATTTATATTAGAAAATCGTAGCACAGGTAAGTTTATATTACGAAGGGAATCAGTGGAAGTATAACAAAATCTATACTATTCCGATGATTTATGATCTTTAAATTACGAACCTAATAGATCCATAATCGTCATTTTTTACGGGAAATTATACAAGTAACTAAATGATAAAGAAAACTGGCTACCATAAGATACAATTACCAACTGAACAAAGAAAAACGACGCACAATAGCATGTGGAAAATAAAGAATAATTAATAATATAATATAATATAATATTAATAATAATAATTAATAATAGTCAACCCTACAAACGGAATGTTTGCTTATTATGGATTCAAATCGCCAATCCATACAAAAACAACGGAGAATAAACCTTTTATAATTATACTCTAAACCTTTTACAGCAAATCGTGAAACTAGACAAAAAGTTTTTTAAGTGCGGATTGCGGGGTGAATGCACAACAATGACGAAAATAGGATGGATGGCGAGAGAAGTAGGAGCATAAAACTTTTTTTACCTTGCGGAGACGGTGGTCGGAAGAGAAAAAAGTCATAAGGTGTTACGGGAGAGTTAGGAGATGCCGACTCTGAAAGAGGGACGGAAGAAAGAGGATGGAGTGGGGAAGGATGAGGAAGGGGGGAAGAGAGAGGAGGGAAGAGAGAAAAAAGGGAAGATAAAGGAGAGGGTGAAGAGAAAAAAGAGGAGAGAGGGAGAAGAAAGAGGTAGGAGAGGAGAATTAGAAGGCAAGGAGAAAAGAAAAGGGGAAAGAGAGGGAGGAGAAAAGGAGAAAGATAATTAAAGATTGACTGTCGACTGAAGAAAAGATGAGAGAATGCAGTTGAAAGTGACGAAGGAAGGATAAAGGGAGAGGAAGAAAGAGATATGAGAGGTATTATAAAGTAGTTGTGGAAGAGATTAAGAAAGAGAAAGATAGAGCATAGAAGTGGGAGATAGAAATAGGGAGAGATAGGAAGAGGGTCAGGAGAGATAGGAAGAGGGACAGTAGAGATAGGAGAAAGATCAGAAATGTCGATAGAATAAAGCAGATGGAAGAGAGAGAAACGAGCAGAAAAATAAATGAAAAAAGAACAGAATGAAAACGAAGAGCGGGAAAGAAAGAAAAAGTGAGATAGGAGAATAGAGAGCAGATGGAGGAGAGGAAAGAGAGAAGAGGGAAAGACGGAATGAGCTGAGAGAGAGATGAGTGAGTGTTAAGAACTTGGTGAGGTGTTTTTCGAACAGGTAGGCTGAGTGTTGTGTGTGTGAGAGAGAGAGAGAGAGTGAGAGAGCGGCGGTGAGCAGGAATGGGGGAGAGAGGGAGTGAGTTAAGGAGGAGAGAATGAGAAGGTTGGGTAGGAGGAGAAGGTTGGGTAGGAGGAGAAGGCAGGCAAAAAGAAAACCGTGGATGTGGCAGCGAATTCCTTTAGGTAGCGCAGGGGTGGGGATGGGGGGTAGGAGTTTTCGGAGGACCCACCAGAGCCATAACTCCTAACTCCGGCCACCCACCCATCCACCCGAGCCATCACTTCATCCCCCTGTCCGCTCCCAGTATCCCCTCCTGTATCTTCCCCGCTCCCTTACAAGATGGGGTGGGGTGAGGCAGGAACCTTATACTTGCTTGGGAGCCGCCTCATTTCACCTCTTCGAACCCGACCGACACACATACCGCCAACCATCCTCCATCTCTCCACCTCCCCTCTTCTTCCCATAACCTCCCAACAGTCCAGCTATTCTCGCACCCTCGTTACTTCACGGGTGGAGGGAGCCTACAACCTATCTTTTCCCACCCCGACTACACCTTAGCCTTGCAACATCCTTAGCCTAGCCTACCGCTCCCATTTTCTTGGATCTATGACTTGTGTTTCGAAAAATCTTAACGAGTCAATTTTTTGTCTTCGTCATCAATTGGAGATATATACATATATATATATATATATATATATATATATATATATATATATATATGGATGTCAACAAGGTGTTGGGATGAGGAAACCCAGTGAGCACTCACCAATCAGACGACTTCAGGTTGGCGAGGCCCCGGGGATGTCGAAGCGACACACTCGCCAACCTGAAGTCGTCTGATTGGTGAGTGCTCACTGGGTTTCCTCATCCCAACACCTTGTTGACATCCATATATTCATTTTACCTTTCCCTTTCCGTAAGTTGTTATATATATATATATATATATATATATATATATATATATATATATATTGACATAAACAAGGAAATTTACACCAGTATGCATGCCTTTATATGCATGTATAAAAAAGCAGACACACATAAATACGAAGACGAATGTCAATAATTTTAGTCTCTACGATGAAAAACGAAAGTTATTTATGCTTTGGAGCGTATACGTGAACATAAATTACAAAGGAGAGGAAGAAAACTCAGTACGTGACCGGTGATCGAAACGTCTTCCACTTTCTGAGGGGATTTCTTAATCAGCTAAGCTATCAAAGAAAGACTCAGATTCAATTCACGGTTAAGTACAACATATTCCCTCTTCTCTAACATACAAATTATCAAATTGAATTTTATACTGTAAGAAAATATTCTCCGAGCTAATAACAGTTCAACCTATAGGCCATAGATCAGGGGTTCTTAGCCTTTTGTACCTTAATCATTCCTAAGGGACCAACAAGGTCCCCAATCGTCCCATACCAATAATTTTATAACAGAGACGGAAAATAATGGGTGGATCCCTATCGACCACGCATTTCAACAAATCCCAGCGCCTTCTCAATCATCCCCTGGGGGTGAAATCACCCCTGGTTAAGAACCCCTGCCATAGATGGTCAACCTACTGTCCGCGTGTCCCTGAGAGCATTTAATGCGACTTCCGAAGCTATGATGAAAAAGCGACCCGTAAAATTTAACATGCAAATTAATATGCTTTTGGCAAATAGTATAACCTTTAGTTTTGAAATTTTAACCCTAAAATCCTCATTTACGCTCGATTTTCTTTAATCTGATAGCTCAGAATCGCAGGGTAACTTCCGACAAACTCTAATCCGACCCGGAGACCATTGGGAAATTTCATTGCGGCTTGCCGAAGTTATTCGCCATCACCGATGCGGCTCGCCATGCATAAAATGTTGCCTGCCTCTGATACGGACGAATTACCATGATTCGACAATCACGGACGTATACGTATGTGTTTGAATCTGCGGGATAGAGAAAAAACATAAAGAGAGGTTTCCATCACTGTAGACGATTTTAACGTATTCACAAAACACACTTTTGATATCGAGCTGACAGGCGAATATTATTAAAAAACCTGTTCTTCGAGTTGACAACATCAGCAGCTGACGACGGTAAAGCGGAGAAAAATTCAACCTCAACAGGAAAAGCAGGAGTCTATGCCGACGCATGCGCAACAGGATTAAAACTTCTCTCACTGCAATCGAGTAAAACTACGCAACTTACAACCGAAAACTGATAGTGCACACAAAACCCCATCCAATTCGCGTACTAATGCGATACAAACACACCCCTTCCTCCGCTCGATAATTGAAGAATAGAGCGAGAGAATTACGATCTGAAACCAAAACTCTTTTGCAGAAATTTTGAGCCGAGGTGGGTGGGACTTAAAGTCACACACAAGTTCGGAACCCTTGTCAAACAGCAGAACGACGGCACTTTCCCGCAGCAGAGGGAAGAAGTTTGCGTGCCGTGATAAACAGCGCTTTGCCCCGAGATACTCGCGAGGGAAAATTGGTAAAACTCTTTTAACGTTCGATGAGATTTATGTCTCGAGCATTCTTCTGCGGCTAAGGCGCGTCAACCTCAAGACGGAAAGACGACGCAAAATTGTAAGACGTTATGCATACACGGATCCTCCATATATCACGCGAGCACAAATATTTTAGTTTAATAAGAATTTCATCGGTTTAATCTAGTCAGCTCAACGCTTTAAAGCGCACGGTGACGCTTCTTCAAGACGACTTTTCATCCTTTTGAAATAAAGACGTTCATAATAAAAAAAGAAACCAAGAAAACCAGACTGAATTTGATGAAGGTTACCAAGGATCGTAGCATAAATATTTTTTCTTGAAAATTGGACGTCTGTTTTGTCATTAAAAACAATAATTTAAGAAGCGCCTTCTAGTGAACCTTAATAACTAAGGGAAAAGCCTTTGCTCCTTTTCACAAAAATAAGTATTTATATAAAATTTCAAAGTTGGGACCAAGATTAGCATTAGAGCAGCACAAAGGCGAAGAAAGGGCCGCATGCGGCTCGCGGGCCATCAGTTTGACATACATGACATATACTAGTATCTCCGTACGACCTTCGCGATACAAAATGTTTAAAACATCAACATGGTAAACCTTGCATTTTATATAAAATTACTTAGTTTTGTTCTAATACAATTAAGAGAATTAACGATTGATAGGGAGGGGAATCTCATTTTCTAAGCGCAGATTATTATTCATTACTCTTAGCCTCATTGGAGATTTTAAGATACAATTGTGCTCTCGTAGTACAGAATTAGTTAACCTTGTACTGGAGCGCAGCTTTTAAGTCACGTTCAACATCGCTTATCAAAAATACATTGGTAATATATTTACCACACATTACGAGAACGAAAACACTCTTTAAGATAATCAAATCCGTGTGCTTTGTTAAAGCATTTAATGTTACGAAAGAAACGCTTCGGTGGCGGTCTCGGTCTATAGTGACTAAAATATTACGAAAGGCTTTCATGAGACGGATAACAAACAAGGCAAAAACGAGAGAGAGAGAAATAAAAACAATAACTTCATCGTTCCCCGGGGCGCCTGTCGACACTCGAAGCTTTAAGAGCGAGGCTGAAAGAAAATCATTTTCACCCAACACAAAACTTTCAACTCGAACGAGCTCCCCCTCAACACAAACCATCTACCACTCCTTCCTCTAACCCCACCCACCCTCGACACACACGCACACAAAACCCAATAGGTACCCAGTAACTCAATCTCATTTTCAAAGCTATCTTTTCAGGAAGCGAAGTTACGACTTGACTCCCTTTTCACTTCCACACTCGACGAAACAACTCCTGCAGATTCCTACGTCTTTTTTTTCTCTTCGGGCCTCTCTCTCTCTCCTTACTTTCTTTCATGGCGAGCATTGACGCAATAATCGATCCAGGAGAAGCGAATCAGCACTGTGCGTGATTAACGCTAACCGCAATGGATATAAATCGCTGCCTTTATCACGGAGCAATTATTTAACGATTTAAAAAATAAGGACATCTATTATTTTTAATTGTTAAAAAAATAACTTTTTTGAGAAAAGTGCATTAATTAATAAAGTTGATTAATTCAAAACCTTGGTCGTGTGATTATTTTCATAAAGAGAATAATCTAACATATTGCTTTCCTCATTTTATTGATAATGTTTTCATAACGCCAAATTATTTTTATTAAAAGGGTCGCGTGAGGCTTTAAATAAATTACTGTGCGGGCTACATAAAATCTTTAAAACGACTGATCGGGCCGTGTGTAAATTTCAAATAGCTTGTTTTGAGATATTTGGAAATATCCTTTAGATTTAATAAATGATATCTAATGACGGTTCTTGCTGGCAAATAAACGAATACTATATAGATGGAGTTACCCGGCTTCGCTTTAAGTAGCAAAGTATTTTTATTTCTTGGGGCCCCGCGCTGTCGGTGCCCCCAAATTTTTCAATGTGTTATTCGGAGAAGAGGTTCACACGGAATTTAAACTACCACCTAAAGAAACCATTGAAAATGTTTAATCAGGCTTGTGCTCGTGGGTGTATCTCAATGGCGAATCCATCATATAATCAAGGCAGACTGCTTTTCCAAGAATATTTCGCGTAATCGAGCAGTTTTATTAAAATAGGAATTACCCCGAGTGCTGGTGCACTCGTTTCCCATTCCCTAATTATGCAAGCGATGTTTACATTAACATTTATTATTTTATGTATTTTATTGTCAAGTTTTACCATTAATTTATTTATTTAAGCATTAACGTCTTAATTACTATTCACATGAATAGATGCACCGAAGCCTTTAAAGCAGCAATAAAATTATGTGGTTTATGTCGATACTATTAGACAAAATGTAAAAAATAAACAACATCTTGGTTACCGAACAAATGTAAGTAGATGTATCGATTTATGTTGCGAGGAGTTTTTGAATGTTAATGGTAAAGGATAACAACGTTCTAATATTCCTTAAAAATTATTTGACTCTCTTTAAAATTATTCATAAACTATATTTAGTCATGAATCCATTTGTACCCTTTATCTTGGCGTTGGCTATTCTTCCTCAACGGCGCGCCACGGCGTGGATTTTCTTTGAATTAATCTTTAAGTGGTTATGTTCCCTTTGAAGAGGACAACAATTGAGAAATTTAGCTTAGTTGCCTCCTGGAAAATGGTAATTTAACCGATGAATTTTGCGCTTAAAGGAAAATGTCGAGCGATTTAGCACATAATACGACAAAGCATGAACAGAATTAAACATTCAGTCTTTCTTACGTAAAATAAGCCATTTCTTGTGATACTAAGTTAACATTTAGGTATATTTATATCCACATCAGTAAAGTGCTGCTTGGCATTTTGGGGTTTCTCCACACCATTTCCAGTGCATTCTTATGGAAATAGTATTCCGTTGATCCCATGGGGTATGAGAGACGCCACGGTCTGCAAACCTAGACTAAAACCTTTCTCTGGTCCATAGAATGACCCATGAAACTTTTGAATTCAACAGCTCTTATAGTGTCCGAGTTATTAGCGCAAAAACATCCTCTTTTACATATTAGATGCATATCCCAAAAATACTGATGAGATATGGTGGGCCGAACAAAATCACCGCGGTCTGGATATGGTCCGCGGGCAATGGCGGATACAAGGGGAGGGGATAATAGGGCAATTAGCCCCCCTAAAGGAGATGATCAATATTCATTAAAATATTACCTCAATTAATTTATTTTATATTATAGGCATTCTAGAAATATTTTGCAAATATCTATATATTTATTATAATGAGACGGTATTATTTTGCATAAATAGGTGTCAGTAAATATATTTGTTTACTGATTATCCCCCCTAAGCTATGCACCTAGATCCGCCCCTGCCTCCGGAGCTATATTTTGGGGACCCGTCTCAAATAATATTTATACAAAATCTAGCGCGAGAAACGAAGAGTGCACGAAAGAGTCGGAATTTTAGGGGTTGAATAGGGTGAAAGAGAAAGAAAATGGAACCCAACAATTGAAATAAGAGAAGGACATCCTCCAGCCGAGAAAAACTCTTTGCCGCCATTCCTCTCTACTCCACAATAGGGAATCGAATCTGCCTTCTTTCTTTTTCATAATCCGCTCCACAGATTATTTTTAAAAACTTCCGACTTGGTCCGAAATATAAAAAAAAGCCTGCGAAACTCTCTCCCTCTCTACCTTACCATTCTCGGGCAAATTTCTGGATAAGAAGAAGACAGAGGGGGGCATATTATGCATCAGAGAGGTCGAAAATCGAATCACATTTAAGGACCTCCGGAAGATATTCCTTACCTTATAGAACCCCTTTGTGCCGTATTTCTAGAGAGAGAGAGGGAATGTAAATTTCGATCTCCTCCATTCCCCTTCCGAATTCCTACTCTCACATTCTCTCTTTCCCTTCCTCTCCTCTCTAAACCTTCACATACTGAGACGTGAATAATTTAGACGAGTTCCGATGAGTAAGTCGGCGAAGAGAGAGAGGTTGAGAGGAAAACGGCAGGAAATTCAGGAGGGTCCGCAGACGCCATCGAATGGTTTCATTGGGGATTCATGGTTCCCTGCAGAGGGATCGTTGGGAGGAGGGAGGTGGGGGAGAAAGGAGGGGTCGAAGGTGGCAAAAGGGGCAAGACTTTGGAGAAGATGGCGCTATATAAGAGGGGATTATCTATGTTATGGCTTCGCCATTATGCAAGCGAGGGCAGCGACTTGGGAGGCGACGCGGTGGATCCGAGAACTATAGGTTCTGTGTTTACTTTCTATTGTAATTTTATAGAAATTAGCCAAACTGCCATTTTCTTTATACTATATTTACTAATAAAGAGTGGCGTCTTTTCAATTAAAGAGATCACACGCGAGATTGGTACCTATAATTAGCTAAAAATACCGAAATCTTGTTTTTATTCGTAATGAAAAGACATATTTTCGTTATTTTTACACGTTTAACATAATGGCGGCGAAATTTCGAGGTACTTTGATTATATCATCCATTATTACAAAGTAACGTTACATAAGCACGACAGAGAGAGGCGATATTTCATCTCCGCGGCGGACAAAAACACACCGTGGAACGGCTCACCTTAAAATTCGTCCATCGCCGCACGGAAATTTATGTCAAAAGCATTCGAGCGAAATTCCCATACTCACCGAAGTGCTCGCACCGCAAATTAAAATAAAAAGCGCCCTTTCGCGTCGTAAACAGGCATCGACGCTGCCGAGGGTCCATATAAATCAAAAGAAACGGGAGAGGGAGGAGGAAAAAAAAACAAACTCGCTTCCACGCAAAACGATTACAACTCGAGAAGAATTTCTTCGGGAGTGTATCGGATGAGAGGAATGATAGACCCTCCCCTTAGTCCCTCCCCTTAGTCCCTCCCCCCAGGCAGTATATCATTTCCCTTATGGATTCTCCCTTCCTCAGACGCGCGTGCCTCACCTAAACGAATAATTCTTTCCCCGAACATCGGCCTACCACGTAAAGGGTAAGGCGTGTCGCGTATCCGGTCCTTCACGAATGAATCATCGTCCACGTGTCTTCTCGTTCGAGGACGCTTCCAAGAAACCGGAAATGCGAATCATTTTATTTTTGTATTTTTAACGACGTTAGAGTGACGAGAGAATCCGAAAAGGACCAAGAGGACTCCGCGGCGGTTTGATCGTTAAAAAAATATACAAGGGACGGTGAAGAATCGAACTACTAAATAGGACTCTTGATCGAAGACGACCTGCATGGCTAAAACGCCGACGTTTTAGTTGTTGAACGGTTGCCAAAGCGACGGACCCTCTCGCGGGATATGGATTCGTTAACTTTATTATTTTATTTTACGTGCAAGCGTCCTCTTTCGTTTTTTTCGGTTAATATTTTTCTACCTTTTCTTTTATTTCGTATCCACACGTTCATCGGACGAGGTTTTATTATTTACTTCCGATGCATCGGTTGTGCGCCGTGATGGAATATTGCTCCCACACCAACCATGCTTGATTTATTAGTTCAATGAAGGACAGGTAATTAATATGTAGGTTTTTTTTGTTTGATTAAATCTCGCGGAGGGTTTTATAATTGAATTTATTCATAACTATTGATTGGGTTGCGTAGAATATTTTGTCGATTAAATTTTGATTGGGACGCGGAAAACCTTATCGTGTAATAATTGAACGAAGCCACTTATTACCTTTTATTTGATAGAAGATATTTTTTACTTCCAGTAGAACAACAAATATGAAATCCGTGACTTTGAAAACATTTTAAATATGAAAGAAAATAAAATCTGAATGATTTGGTTTATTAAATTTGAATTCAATTACTTACATTCCATTTAAACTTGCGCTATAAAAATAAAAATGATTCCTCTATAGAACAGCATTAAGTTATAATTTTTCCCTCTTTCTGGTACTATTATTTAACAAACGAAGGCGTTTGGCAAAGAAAAGGAGATTTCTTGTTGCATCGCAAGTATATTTACTGGTTAACATCACAACGAAAACAATCATTCACGGTTTAACCCGCCTATTCTCAATAGTAGATTTTTAATTTCAGAAAATTAAAAAGTAATCCAAACCAACTGATTTATTCAATACATATTTATAATTTTATGAGCAAATCTATCTCTTTCGAAAAACGTCGAACAAGAAAATAAAAATGGCTGATCTTCGAACACAAATTCAAGCGTACGTGAGTCATTAGGACCGTATAAAAAGAGACGCGGATTTCTCTAAAACGACATGACCAGCAAAATCCGCACTGCGGGTCTCACGGGCATCGTTATACGAAAGTTTCCGGAACACCCGTCAGGAGTCGCGTCGCTCGGCGACGGATTGTCGTCGAATTGGATCTAGACGACAGATCCTAACATTTTCCAGACGCGAACGCGCAAAAAATGGAATGGAAACAATAGATCGATAAATCTCTGGGAATTCTTTTTACTGCGAAGAAATCGCTAGTGTAGTTTTAAGACTGCTGGTCTTACTCTCTGGAGCCTATTTTCTTTTCTTTTGCCCCGCCGCGCTTCCCGTTGTCTCTACGGCTCGAAGTTTTCCTCAGTTTTTCTTCTCCGCACTTAAAAATTTCCATCACCTTTCGCTTCCATTTTGTACCGGCGACTTTTCCAATCAAACTCCCGATAACAAGAGAGAATGGACGCGAGATTTTTTGTACGATTTCTGAACGACGACGTAGCAATAGAAAAAACTGCCGACGAAAATAGAATATGGCCATTTCAAATGTCTGCGCAAAATGGACGAACTCATATCGACCACTGAATAAATTAAATGATTTTTTGAAAAATTAATTTTATAAAATACGGATTTTATTATACCTTCAAAGCTGGAAAATCGGTCAGCTTGAAATCATGCTCTAATTTGTAGTAGTATAAATCCTTTCGCGATTTTACTGACTACTTTGGTTCATACACCCGTAAAATCGCAAACGATGCAATTAATTGGACTGTTTCTGACTTTATCCGATTATATGATAAGGAAACAAGTGATTATAGTCATTTTCAATGTCATGCAGCAAAAGCATTCCTTATAGCTGTCAAAATAAACAATCAACTAATGTTGTGAAAAATTCTTAATTTTTCAACTTTCATAAATCGAACTGACAGGAATCATATGCACATCTATATTTAATTTACAATCTGTTAAAAATATTATCCAATATATTGAATCACACCTCTAAAGAACAATTCGTTTTAATAGGTGCAAATGCATTTAAATATCCCGATCTAACGTATATCCTGAAACCCATTAGGAAATGAATAAGTATAACTATACAATTACCAAGGCCACAAAAGTCCCTGCCTTAAATAAATACCAATAACCCGATCTCATATCATTCACTTACTAAACTTAATCCTACCTATGTCATCAGAATTATAAAAGGGAACCCTAACTGAAGTTTCACGAAAATTCACGGGAAAATGAATACACAAATATTTTGTTGGGTATAGAAACAAGTAGGAAAGGATACTCTATAAATGGAGTACAAGGAGATTTCAAAGGAATATTTTATGGGAACAGCGTATAAAAACTGTCTAAAGACACGGTTCTTGAATTTTTATCTCCGAAAAGTCGAATTATATGGTTCCGTGGACTATTTTGTGGTAAATGTTGTCCTCTGTATGCAAATGAATTTTTTAATCTATACCTCACAGATCATATGGGATTTTTTTATTGCTGTTCGCCGATAGAACGGTCGTAGCGATACGATGTTTTGCTTCTCTCAATTTTTTGATCTTCGAAACAATAAGTCGTAATTACAAGTATACAGTCTCGCGGACTTTTTTGTGGTAAATGTCGTCCTCTATCCGAATCAAGTTTTTAATCTGTGTCTTAAAGATCATATAAGAGCAAGGGAGAGAAAAAAATGGCATTTAATTGTTGCTTGACGGAAGCCATTTAACGAGATACGAGTGTGCGTTTATATAAGTGTTTATATAAAGTGGAAGTTCTAATTGACGGATGCAGATAAAAATCAGAATTTGCCGATAAATTTTAATAAGGATCACTAATACTTAATTTAATTGAAATCCGTCCAGTAGTTTCGGAGATTAAACATGAGGACGGACGGACGGAAGTGACGTGCCGATAAGGCGTTCCGCTACTATCGCTTCGCTCGTAAAGAATGCCTAATTATCCCGTCATTCTCTATTAAACGCTTTTGATTAACCGTGCTCAATAGTAAGGATGTAAATTAAATCAACGTATTCGTTGTATATGTGTGATTACGGAATGGGTCCGTATGTATTTACTTAATGGTATTTTCTGTTGCTGCTGTGTTTCGATGCTACATT
This sequence comes from Tanypteryx hageni, assembly GCA_028673005.1. NCBI lineage: Eukaryota > Metazoa > Arthropoda > Insecta > Odonata > Petaluridae > Tanypteryx > Tanypteryx hageni. Next base: position 54,125,353 of record CM054118.1, on the reverse strand, counting down.
TGAAGTTTTTGCATTCAGTTAACAGTTCACACCTTTGGAAAATATACGTGATATAGAGAATTAAGAGGCCTCGAATTAAGCCCACATTATGTACGGTATTTTCTATTTGATGAAGGATTTTCAAATGAAACTATCAGCACTGGAATCCTTTAATATATTTGAAAAGAAATAGTGGGTTCTATGAACTGTAGCAGCACGTTAAATGCCAGCAACTAAATTTGCGCAAATATTCTTCAAACGCCGCGACAACATTCTTTGTTAATTCCATCCACCATTTCTTTCTACCAAAAAATAACGCTCTATTTCTATAAACCCTATTTTCCTAAGACTACCATCGCCTTAACGTTTATTCAAAGCCGCCCTTCACGTGAATGAAACCTTTGGCACTTTGGCAGCCGCCGCTCCTTTCATTGAGACGTCACACCTACTCGATTCCAAGCCGCTTCCTGAATACATTTACGACCTCGTTTTCGAGAGAGAAACGTTTCCGTCCGTCGTAGAAGGACGAAGAAGGCAGAGGAGGTTGGAATTGAAACGTCACCGCAAGCCCTCAAAACTTCTCCCTTCAACTCCGACCAAAAACCGAGAAGAGAGGTCACTTTTCAACTTTGTCCACGTGCTGTCCAGTCTCTCGAGTCCAGCGGACACTGCGGTCACTCCCGATGCGTACGATGATAAGGCGGAGAGGGAAAAAGCACCGCTGAAAATACCCGTGCCTTCTCCACCACTTAAACCTCCCCCCTTTTTTCCAATCCTTCAACTGTATTTCCTCCTATTTTTTCGTTGAATGAAGCCTAGGAGGGGTTTTTGAGAAACAAGAAATTTCATCCCCCCTTCGTTCCACCCTTTAAGGAGTATGGTTTTCTTGGGGTTACCCCCAAGGGAGCATAATGGCCAATAAACGTCAACGGAGGTAGCCAAAAGCTTTTGGTGAGGTCGGAGGGGAGACGGGGAGGGGGCAGAGCGAGCATAAGGTGGACAAGGGAGTGGTGGCCGCGCTCTTTAACTCCGTAAAGAGCTGGGAGATGGCAGGAGGGTGGGGCGGGTGGGTGTGGCAAACGGGAGGAGGTGGAAGGGGGCTACGCGGCGGTCGGCTTGATACTGGTACAAGGAGATCGGGGTGGGGATTTTCTTGACGGACCTTTTGGGAATGGGAATTGTGGGTTTTTCAAGGGTTTGCGTCTCCTTTGCTTGGCGATGGAGAGGATCGAGTTGGCTTTGAGGAGATGATGTCAGTAGAGAAAAGGTTTCACCCTGGGAAGGTGTTGTAGCTTCTGATTCCCGAAAAATGGGGGATTAACTTTAGGGAAAGACTTAATCAGGTTTTACGGTCAGCGTGTGAAGAGGCGTGCGGAATCGTCTATTTCTATCCGAATGACCACGACGATGACAAAGAGACTTTTTTCGAAAAATTCAAAGGGCTTCTCCGTGAAAATTACGGAACAAATCCCGGCGATTAAACCTGTCTCCATAATTCTTATAAAATGCACCCGAAGCTGACTTAATGAGGGTTTTTCTAAGGCAATAAATAAATTGAAAGCGCATTTGAAGATCATAATTTTCAAAAGTTATTAATACATTATAAACCATATAAAATATCGTCAATGTCTACTTAAATTAGGGATGGTTAAAATAAATAATAATTTTATCGCCCGTTCTATTTTTTTGCAAATTAGGATAACTTAAAGATATTTTACTGTTGTTGAGATTATGAATGTGGCCAAATATAATTGAAATTACGAACCTTAAAAAATACAAAAAACTTCGCGTAAGTAATCTTTATATGAAAGAATGTGAATTCTAAAGGGGAAAATTATCAACATAAAATTATTATCGAGTTTTGGGACTTTGATTGATATTTTGTTATTGCCAGCTTGTGTGTGTATTCATCTTTCGATAACACTCATTCCAACTCAAGGTTTTTAAAAATTCGCAACTATTTATGAACAAGTGCCAAATACACTTGAATAGTAACACCATCCACTCCCATTCGTATTGCGAGAGCAGCGATGATAGCGACCCTAGCGGCAGGGAATGGTCGGAGTTCTAAACAGCTGAAAGCTATATGCATTCCATGTGTAACGTGGTGTAGCATGAGTAAATAAATTGAATTCATTGCGTCGTACCGTAATTAAAGGCTGAAAAATGTCAAATTACGTGGTTGAATAATCTGTGCAGTTTACGGATGTTCTAATTAAAAGTGACAGAAGAATTTCAGATCCTTTCTTCGCTTCCCGAAAGATAATTACTGCATGCATAGGAAAGATAAGGAGTTAGCATCTTAGGTAGATTTATGAACTGTAATCCTTAAGCACTGTTCTGTATGTTAAATTGTTTTGACATGTTATATAATGAAAGTATGAATTCATTTTTAGACTGGTTTTTGGAAGAAAACTGCCCTATAAGGCCATCGTGCCTGTGTGTGTTTGTGTGACTTTTTGCAAGTTACATTTTTTTGGTGTCTACTTATTACGATTCTAAGTAAGATTTATTAAATGTGGTTTTACACAGGTGTGAATATGTATATGCAGGGCCGTAGTCACCGCTTTTGGCGCCCTGAGGAGTTCTTGGCGCCCAAAATGATATAATAAAATTTTAAGTTCGTATTTTTAAAAGGCTATTTAACTAAAAACGAACAATAATTCCTTTAAAATTTTATTTTTCGAGCTTTATTTGCAGCAAACATATTGATTGTGTCATTGAAATCTACATTTTAGCAGTGTCATATTCAATAGATAAGATGGCAAGGCCAGAAGGTCTCTCTTGGTTCATTGATGACCGTAGGTAATTTTTGATCAATTTTAGTTTACTAAAAGAACGCTCTCCAGTTGAAATAGATGAGGCGAATGTCAGAAAAATTCTCAGTAAATTTTCCACATTGGGAAATGAACTTAAAAGTTCGTATTCGTGAAGAAAAATCCTAAAATTTCTTTCTGCGTAATTTTTACACTTTATATCGGAGGCAGATGGTTTTTCAAACTGCGAACTTCTTCGATTAACTCGCGTTCATCCGCATCGTTGTTATACATACTACGTGCCCCGGTTGCCCCGCCTTCACTACGGATCTGTGTATGCGTTAGTAACATCTAATAACTCCTGAAACGTCCGTTCATTTTTAATAAACCTGACACTTTTCTAACCCAAGGAATGGGAGGGACGACCTTAAAGCTGCACTTTTAGGTAAAAAAATTCAATACGACGTACTGCCGAACTTGGAATTTTCGCCGCTCATAACCTTCGAACGGTGCGTCCGATCTTTCGTCCTCGGCTCGGACAGCTTGTTTTATTAATTCTGAATGTTGATCTCATTCTTAATGTTTTTAATAACAATGGGATAAACAATTTCTTGGCTTGAACGCGCAGTTGCTTGAACATTTCTTTAAGTCTCGCCACTGTTTGAGACTGCACTTTTCGATTGCCGCCACTCTGATCATTCCTTGCCGCTAGATGGTACTAGTGCCGTCGTTCGCACTCTTCTCTCGTGTCAAATGAGGGGAGTGGATGGTATTAACTATTCTAATGTTTTTGAAAGTATTTCATTAAAAGACAACAGGTCAAAATGAGACCAAAATTGCTTTAAAATAATTTTTCATCGGGACGACGAGTATACTCGCAGTGTGTCGATGCTTAATCATTCTCCTACAATACGATTAATTTTACAAATATTTTTAAATTTTTTTTATGTGGCTTTCAATGCGAATAAATAAACCAACAGCAAAAATGCTTCCACATCAAGTTTAAATGGGATTTAAATGCCTCCACATTAAGGGGTTAATGGAGAAGCCTACAAACCAGTCAAGATGGATGAACCAAAAAAATAGGAACTCCAAGTGGCTAAACCAGACCATTTCACTTATTACGCAATTAACTCACCAATTACGCCACCTTTTCATCCCTTGTCAGCGGAGACAAAAATAATTTCGCGGCCGTATGGAAACAGACATCGAGGAGAGAGATAAAAACAGAACGAAAAAGAAACTCCTCCTCACAGCTGGGAAAAGCAATAGCAAATTCCGCGACCCAGTGCGACAGGGAGTCTACTTGTTGACCGGGTGGTCGAGTAAAGCGGAGCGAAAGAGTTGGAAGAGAGGCAGGGAGAGTTAGCGACAAACTCTATTTTCTCTAGGGAGATGAACTTTAAAGAGTGGACTTACAGTGGAATAGGGAGGGGTACGTCTGCGGTTGACCTCACAAAGCTCCTATACTGAACCTTTCCCTCTGCCGCTACCTCCCAACAAGACGACATCCTTCCCCTTCCACACTCCCTCCTCTCGTGGGAGGCATGTGGTGTTTCCTCCTCAATTCCCGTCCAATAACAGTACCTCAGCGCTAGGTGACCTCTGGAAAAAAACCATACTTCCTCTCCCGGAGGACTCGAGGGAGCTCGGCAACGTACGGTAAAGACCCCATCAAACTAATTCGGGAGGACTTTGGAGAAGGCATGAGCTCACGGGAGCATAATAAAGATTTTGAGTGGAGGTTTTGTAGGAGTACATCGTAGGGGGAGTCCCTTCCACGAGGAGGAGTAGGGTGAGGACCATATTGCGCAAGTTACAGCCGTTGGCGGTGAGGTACGGGAAATGAATTTTTTTTTCGTCGTAAGCAAAACAGTTTCCAAACGGCGTCGAAAATGGCTGCACTTTAAAAATGCCGTCATTATTTTTCCCATCTAAAAAAGACACGAAAAATCAAAAATATATGAAGAATTTTTTATAGGGAAAGATAAACAATTTTTATTTTTGCTACCAAATTATGTTTTCCACTTTAATGCCAGATATAACGAGGTCGGGTGCTACAGATAAAAGAAAAAATTAAAATAACTTCTGTTACGAGAAAATATATTCAACAACCGTTTGGTTTAATAGTTAATGTTTTTAAGACAATAGTGAACAATAATGGGGCATTAAAACTATTTAATTGAATCAAAGCACAAGAAAGATAATCTAGGTAAGCAATAAAAATTCATGTTATCACCTGGAAAATACTATACTTTTTGTAATGTTAATTGAATAATAATGACGACAACGAAATTGACTAATTTTACAGCAAAGAATGTGACAAAATTGATCTAATTGAAAGAAGCACAACAAAGTTTCAATATTCGGTAGTTTATAGTAACAACTAGTATTCACGCAAACTGAGGCATCAATTTCACAAAATTTACCAGTAGTCTATAAAATATTTCCATAAAAATATAAGGTTTAAAATTTTATACAATCGCATTATTTGTTTTAATGGAAAATTCTACATGATAAAGATTCTTAATTTGAGAATATCTTTAAAAAACGATTCCAACTTCTTTGCTATCACCTTAATAAGGGCGTTGATCACCGCTGACGCGTACAGACATAACTTTTTTTTACCTCCAATTGCGTTATGGCCGTTATTCTTCGCGTTGTTTGCTGACCAATAGCGTCACCGGAAATCCTTCCCCTTAAAACCCCGCAGTTAGCCTTGGAAACGTTTTCTCAGACCGGGCCAACTCATTCTTATCCACGCATACACACCCACGTTGTCAAGAGATTGATTTATGAACGTTTGACGGCTTCTTTACCGTCCCTCCTCTCTCAACTTTCCAAGTTCGTAATATTTCACATCAAACCCACGGATTCCGAGTTCCTTTGTGGGCCTTCTTATAATTTTACTGGGCGATTGTATTTTTAAAATGAATCAGAAATTACGAAAAATGCAAAGTCACTCATAGAGTATATAGGTCAAGAGTTTGAAACGAGCGAAAGCTTCCAAAAATAAAGGATAGACTTGCATTTTCCTAAAGGTGAACAATCTGAAATCTTCCATAAATAGACATCATATTTAGCAACTACAGAGACCGTGTGCTCAACTTCCAAGCCTGCATTTAATTCCTTTAATTAGTATCGTATATATGGGCACATAAAAAAAAACAAATAAATACTCGTTCGTTTTGATATTCAAGGCATTTTGTATATGGAGTTCTTTCTGACATGCTAGAATATTCTTGAAAAATCGAGAATTATGAAGGAGAAACTCATACGGTAAACTATAAATTATCGTAAACTTATTTACTGCCTCACTTCCTGTATCGTAGAAAGAAAATTCAAATGAAAATTTGTCGCTTCGCTCTAAGTCATTAAATTTCACGATCTCACACACAAGATATTCCCATGCTCTTAAATCTTGAGACATTTCTGAAAGCACGCCAATCTATGGCGACATATCAAATCGATCAAAGTTGCGCTTGTGTAAACGAGTAATTCTGAGACATTACTCGTTCTCTAATCTACGAGGCACAAATTGCAGGAAAGAGAAAATTTACACGATCTTGAACGCGTAATTATTTTTGACGTAGGAAGTAACGCTAGGAAGAAACAGATACTTGACGAAAATATAGATAAGGATATAGTAAAAAGATATATCGTATTACCTGAAAAACGCGCAAAAGATAGCGGGAGGAGACGGAAGTTTGCTTCCACAGGGTTGAAAGAAATAGGATAGATAAAAGCGTAATATATACACACAAAGTAAAGAATAAGTGAAATGTGACGATGAAAAATGAAAAGTGAACGAAAATGGAGAGGATATAATAAAAGTAACAAATACGCTGACGATCTAACATGAATGATATGAGGGAATATTTTTAAAACGAGAAAAAAGTCTGCTATGATCGGGAATTGAACCCGGGTCTTCCACATGCCGGGCGAATATTCTACCACTGAACTATCGTAGGATATAAATCTTTCTCGTTTCTGAAGGCCGAAAGCCCGGGTTCGATTCCCAGCCATAGCAAACTTTTTTCGTTTTAAAAATATTCCCAGCATTACAGCTTATGCCTGTCTACATAGGATCTTCAGATCGCTATATTCTATCAATGAATGATAAGGTCAACATTCTCGAATCATTTTCAAAGGCGAATTTCACTTTAAGCTGAAATGTCGAATGTATAAGATTATCTGATAAAAATAATACCTCAGACTAGATATGACAAAATGACTCCTGTAAGTTTTTTTATTAATACAATAATCCAGCGGTTTCCAAACTTTTTCACTTCGCGAATCCCTTGAGCTAACCTATTTCTCGTCGCGAACCCCTTGGATTAACCTTTTATCTTCGCGAACCCCATGAGTTGCAACAGTTTTGGCGGCGAACCCCTTATAATGGCGAGTAAATTTTGCAAAAACATCTTCTTGAACGCATTTAATTCATGAAAAATAAAAAGTTTATATAGCACATAGTATGTAAACGTTCACAATAAAATCAGAAACTCTGATATTGTCATCAATTTCTAGTTAGCACCCCGTAAAATTAAAATATAATTCTTGAAGCATAAGGAAAAATTGAAAATAAAACCATGCAAGTAATTTGAATGAAATTAAAATAGGAGTAAGAATTGTAGAACCAAGAAAGTGAAAAAGACGCCATTACCAAATTTTTCTCGCGAACCCCTAGGGTTACGCGAACCACCGGTTGGGAATCGCTGCATTAATCGATGACACATCTCGTCATGGCACTGCACAAGAGGGATGTCACCTTTACGGAACTTAAGAGACTTAACGTTCTTAATATTTCAAAAGCTTTATTTTAGAGCGGCTGCACAACTTCTTACGGGGCGAATAATGTTCCATTTTATCGAGTAACCTTTAAGGTAACCTTAATGAGTTGTTTTAAAAATTATAATTCCTCCATAGTCTGTTGGAAGAATTTTGAGACATCTAGACCAGGGGTGGCAAATACGTGGCACGCATGCGATTTTACTTGACACGTGTTAGCTTATATGTTATGTATAAACTGTGAAGTTTCTGAGAGAAAGAGTCTGATGGTTCGCATTACTTTCTTGGCACGCGACATAAAAATTATTTGCCATCCCTGATATAAACATTTCAAAACGCACGGTCATAAACTAGGAATAGCAATTTAAAATGAATATGGATAACAATAAGGATAAAAATCTACCGTTTGAATAATATTTTTTTAAGCATCTTGTTTATAACTATTCCTGAAGAGGTATTTCTTTATGAGTTAATTAACGAAACCAACTGATTAACGTGACTTAGAACCTTGCTTTTGGAAAAATAAGAAAAAGTCTGTCTCGAGTCAGTTCCTTATTAAAAATAGCACGTTATATGACAATAAGGAACGCGAATCATGAACAAGCATCATAACCTTCTCGAAATTTCGCGACCAGAACAAGGACACCGACCGTCTCAAGGAGTAAATAAAATTATAGAGAAGTTTCTTTTAACCGCGAGGGGCAAAAATCGAGTTAAAAAAACTAGAGTAAAAGATGACGCCTTTTACGTCCTAACCCAGTTTTGCACCGTGACCTCGTGTGAGTATAACGCGCAGTATCGAAACACCGAAGAAAAAAACAAGAGCATCGCACTGCAGAAGAAAACCCAAGGAATAGAGAGAGAGAGAGAAATAAAACAAAACGTCATTTCGATCGCCTTTTCGTAGTGCGCGAGCGAAAAGGATGCGAAAAATGGTGCGCGAAGAAAATGAGCTCATAGAATAACAGCGATCCGTAACTAGGCGAATCAGAAAAAAAATAACGAAACTTTCACGCCATGAGACCAATAAACGCTGCCCCCTTTCAAGCTTCGATCGCGAAATTACTCTAGGGCGGGAGGATTATCGGCGGCCGGCGGAGTGAACCACAGAAAAAAAAGAAGGGGGAGAAGGAGGGTTCGGTAGAAAAATGAAAGGCGGAATGCGTATTAACGCCCTCGTCCTTTCTAGCTATTAGTTCCTTTAACGGTTCCGTTGATCGGTTTCGTTTTGATGGATGGACGGCGAAATGGGAGAGATGTTAGAGGGGATAATGGCTCCGGCCAATCGGAGATAAGTTCCCTCTTGACCTCTCTCTCTCTCTCGGTATGCGTCTCCATGTGTTTGGTCAGGATGCGGTTAAGATGCTCGACGGCGCGCCCCATTGGCGGTATTTGGAGAGATGGGCCAAGGTCCTTTTTTCTTTAGCGAAAAAATTCGAAGCGGAATAATTACGTCATTTATGAAGCCCTGTCCATAAAAATGACTGGAAACAAAAAACTGAAACTGGATCGATAAATTTTACTGCTGAACGCATAACAAGTGATGATGCGCGGAGGAAAAAACAAACCGTTAACATAACCGATAACGAGGATCTTCGCAAAAACAAATCTTAAAAGTATTACCTAACTGACATCATGCCAAAGGCACATTTATTTAAGTAATATGAAAAATTTTATTTTTAAATACCTATTCTATTATAGCCATTGGACCTATTTCTGGTACAAAACTACTAACAGAAATTTTATAACGTTAACTAATGTTTTTCATAAAAAATAACACTTTATAAGAACCTGAATATTATAAATCATTATTTAGTTAGTAGCAAAAGACTTATTTGCCGAAAGCCATAATCGCCAGTCGATTGTTCAAGCTGTTGTTCAAACGGGAGGGGGGGGGATGGGGGTTGGGCGTAAGAAGCGAGGAGTAGGGTGGGGGGAGAGAAGCTACCTCAGAGTTGACTATGAATAACGTGGAGTCGATTATTATTTTCATCTCCAGGCTGGAAGATTAAGTAACGCGTGAGTGGAATGTATTATCCGAAAAGAGCACCGGAAGATTTTTTTGGGAATTTCGTGTAATAATCATCAACGCGAGACGCGGGAAATCCGAGCATCGGTTAAAAAATATGCTTTCGCAGCAGTGGAGAACACGTTATTCAATCCAAGCATCACAAGAGTGATAAAATTTCTTCAAGACGAGGAGAAAAATTCCGTGAATTTTTTGACGGACTCCGACAGCGTATCGAAATATTTCGCATCGCAAACAGAATTTTATTATTTATTGACCAAGCAAAGATTTGTGTGACAGCATAATAAGGCACTATTGCGCTCCAGCAAATACAAAATCCACTTTTAAAATGTGGAAAATTCATGAACTAGATAAATTTCGACGGTCAACATTTTCAACATCGCACTGAGCAATTTCTGATAAAATTTAACCAGTAACAGAAACTTCACATCCCTAAGTTTTTGAGCAAACTATGCAATAAATCACTAAAACTGCAAACTACCAAAAATATTTCGGAATTTCATCCAACTTCAGGTCGTAGCGTTCGATCATCGCGCTGTAAGAAGAAAAGACAAAGATCGTGAGGAAGGACACAGAAAACTCGTAGATCCTGCAGGCGAAAAAGTTTCCAAGGGAACGGATCAAACGGAGCAAACAACCAATCAGCGTGACTTTCGGGAAAAAAGGAGGGTCATATCAATTCCCAAATGTCGACAGTGGCGCCGCGAGCGGCTAAGAGGTCCAGCCAGATTCATGCATTCTCGGCACGTTCTGCTCTTTTTTTCTCCTGGAGAAATATGGCGTCGAGTGTCAAGGGATTTTTGGTCTTCTCCGACGCTGGTCTTCCGAAAAAATACAAGCAGCGCCACCCGCAGCGGGCGACTAAATTGGGAACAAAAAAATCGTCGGGGGAGAAAAGCGGCACCTTGGACAAAAGAGGCGGCTGACTTGTTTTTTAATTCTCAGGCGGAAAGAATGCTATGAAAAATCGGAAGGATCAAAGGAACACCTATTATTTTTTTCAAGGGGCGGTATCCATATTTGAAAGTTGATTGATTGATTTATCGATTGGTTTAAAACTTGATTTGTCTGGGAGGAAGCTTTTAAATATATAACACTTAAAAAAATGGCGTTATTTTAAGCCAGTTAACTTTTCTTTTTATTTGAATTATATATATATATATATATATATATATATATATATATATATATATATATATATATATATATATATATGGATGTCAACAAGGTGTTGGGATGAGGAAACCCAGTGAGCACTCACCAATCAGACGACTTCAGGTTGGCGAGGCCCCGGGGATGTCGAAGCGACACACGTAAAATAATGTTCTCTCTATGTAGCTGAAGAAGGAGTAGTTCCGAAAGCTTTACGTTTGTGATGTTTCTGTGTTTTTGTGTTATTTTACGTGTGTCGCTTCGACATCCCCGGGGCCTCGCCAACCTGAAGTCGTCTGATTGGTGAGTGCTCACTGGGTTTCCTCATCCCAACACCTTGTTGACATCCATATATTCATTTTACCTTTCCTTTTCCGTAAGTTGTTATATATATATATATATATATATATATATATATATATATATATATATATATATATATCTGATTACATGTTGACATTGAACGGAAATATAAAAATTAATCCGCAATCTCAACTTAAGTTTAATATTAAATAATATGCAGCCAATAAAATGGCCGAGTAAACCAAATACGCATTTCAATGGCAAAGTAAATGTTCACCTATGCAATTCACAGATAGATCCCTTACATGATGAGAACAGTTCTTATTACTAGTAAAATTGACTTAATCATTACGTCACATAATATGGATCAAAACAGCAGTAATCCAAGAGACAAAAAAATATCTTTAGCAACTGGTGCAGAAAATTGATAAAAAGTAGCGGCTATTAGAAGGATATAAGTATTATAATTCTTACATTGGAAGGGCATCCACTTCGGTAATGTAACAGTTATCAACGATCATGTTTCGAACGGTTGCAATTGGGGTGAAACTGTCCTCTGCACCTTAGGTAAAGGTTCAAGAAAATTAAATGGCAAGAATAAAAAATATACGCACGTGATTAATGCCGTTTTTATCCTAGTATTATATGCTAATAATTGTGTCATAGTTTCTGCGTCTATTTAATAGTCGACGTCCCTGAGAGGCGAGGCCATCCTCTTGGAACTTCCGTAGCGCATAATTGTTTGGAACAGCTTGCGACGCAAAATAGTGTAGCGGTTGATTAAACAAAATATTAGACATGGGAGACGTTTCCGCCGGCAGCCACTACTAAATGATGCTGTCCTCTTGACGGTATGTACATCTAAATAGCTGCATCTGAAAGCCATCGCGCAATAAAGACTGGGGGCGGCGTGAAAACCGGTGAAAACAATGAAAGATCGAGCATAAGAAAATAAATTCAAAAAACAAACACCGCAAAAAGTGACAAGCATGACCAATTTTATATGAAAATGAAACCAAGTAAAAGTTGTTGATGTAGACGACTAAAAATGAGATTCATGTTTTAAAATACACCATTTGCTTTTTTGATGCATTGGAGAAACTTTCTATTTCAGTTCGACGGAACATAATTGATTCCTTAATAAACGTTCAACACGAACGGAAAGTTAACAATAGCGTTAAACATCGAAATAATGGTTTTCGGAAAATTTATTGCTTGGCATTATGTTAATCCGCTCTATTACGAATATGTGATTAAAAGTTGAATATTGACTAAGGAGTTATTTTAAATCGAAAACAGGAACTGTGAATCGTTTCGGGGCAGTTAATTAATTGGCTAAGAGATAATTGAGCTGGTTTTTGATCCCTTGTTTTTTTTTAAGTGACCCGCCGAGGGTTCTTAAATAAAATACTCCACCGTTTAATATAATCAAAACATCCTTTTGGCTCGATTTACGTCTAACAATACACAAGCATAATCTTTATATATTAATACTCAATGTCTGTCTGTCCGTCCCCCCATTTATCCCTTGAACAGTTTGTCATAGAGGAATGCTGTAAACGCCATTTTGTTTTTGCCAACTAGGAGACCCCGGGAAAACTATTTTCGTTTACATTAAGTGTCCCGGATTCGACTCCGGGAGACGATTACATTTTCCCATATTTTTACGCAGGAGTTTCGATTTTTCAAGGTGCAAGGTTATTTTCTTTCATTCATTAAAATACGAAAATAGAGACCGAATTTCTCCCTTTTTACTTTATTCGACGGCTAAAACTATAAAATATCTTATTCTTGCAATGTTTAGACGTTACACGGAAGAATTTGTCATTTCATTTCGAAATTTTATGGCTTTTTCGTACTTTTTCCGGGTGTTGCCAAGGTTATCCGCATCTTGCCTCCGATTGAATTAGCGTCTATTAAGCCTGCAAATAGACAAAAGAACTGCGTTATTCGCTTCGCGCTTTTTATGAAGCATCGCAATTATAGTTGTATCAATGACAAACTTAACGTTGCAACGTTAGTAATTGAAGATTATTATTATTCAGTAAACTGCGTGTGGACTGTTGGCTTTTTAACGATGATGATTTTAAACATCACTGACTGAGAGGTGTACTTCCATATTCCATTTCCGGAGCTCAAATTAAAAGTTTGTTTGTTCGCTTATATTAATTATCGAGTTTAAATGTCAAAATTACAATATTAAAGCATTTATGAATTTTTTTTACATATATGAAGATATAATGGCCTCGTGAACTTATTTATTTAATGTTTTAAAACCATATTATACTCGATTCGATGCAACTTTCTTCTATTTTTTCGTCCCATTGAATTTATCAAAACATTTTCCAGAATATTAAGATGACTTCATCTGCAATAAATGGAGTGATATTTTTCGTGAGGAAAAACTCATTTTCCTGGATGTACAGTCCCTCTCCATCTCCGACTTTCGGAAACGAAAAATAAACGAGCCTCTTATTATTATCAGTAGTTATTGTCATCTGCCGGTTAGTGCAATCAAACACGGAATTCCTAAACCAGATCTATTGTAAGAAATACTGCCGTTTATTGTTATTAGCCGCTCAATGTACTCATTTAAACTTAAACCGGATGTAATTACATAAACGGCACCAGCTATAATATTTAATATATACGTATGTCTCCATCCTGTTCCAGACTAGAAAGTGAATCCACTTTCATTTTAACGTAATAGAGACCTCCTTGTGTCCACCTTTTTTTCTTAACCGCCGTCAAAAAAGTCGGTAAAAAACGAAATATAAAACTTGCCGACGAGACTAAATTGGGAGATCCCTTCCTTAATGGCCCACTCATAAAGCGACGGCGGCTTCTTAGTCTTTTCGGTTCAACTTTCCTGCCAGGTAGGGTGATCAAATATCCCGGTTTCCCGAGATTTGTACCGGTTTTCTCTAGGTTTTACATTGCTATTTCCCGGTGCCCCGAAAAATCTTTTTCATTATTTAAGCATCATAGTATTTGATTTGGTTTCATTGCGTGACAGTATTATCTCGGTAATTTGTATAAAATGAAACCCTAAAACGTTTATTCCATTTTATTTTCTGAACAAATCTGTAACAATGCTATGTATACGTTGCACGAACTTGTAAGGTTGTTTGCTACTTTAAGAACAAAATTACAACCAGGATACTAAATTTTTTTATGGAGAATATAAACAAAAAAATATTAAAAATCACATACTGTCTCGGTTATATCCCGTTTTTCTTTCTTAGAACAAGTTATGTATGTACCGATTTCTCTCCTAAGAATCTAGTCACCTACATTTTTAGTATGTATCTGCAGGAAACATGAAAGGTCTCAAACGGTTTTCGAACCTTTTCGTATTTGATTATTTTACTGCCGTTCTCCAAATATTACCTCATAACTCACATGCAAATTAATAAATATCATTTGCAATGTTCTTGTATTATAATTATCGCATACTCATGCAACAAGAATGCACTCTCCCACCGTAATTTATCAGCAAAAATCTTCTAAAATTTAAACCTGCTAACTGAATGAGCCTTACGCTCCAACTCTCTATATCTAGGTCAGATAGACGTTTTTAGGATAAGCTGCTTTTAAAATAAAACACAGACAGTTAAAAAACAGTGTTCGGCGATTGTTCAATGTCTTTAACCTGATCAATTATAGTCTAAACCCTGAGAGAAAACGTCTCAGATCGACCCAACATTGGAGTCCTCTTCGAATATTTCGCAGTTAACTGAAGTGGAGGCCAACACTTTGAAAATCCTCGATGTCCGGTATTCCAGTTCAGGTGAGGAGGCGGAAAGAAAGTGGACGAAGTTAGGAAGGGTAGCGAGAGATAGAAAGAGAGAGAGAGAGAGAGAGAGAGAGTAGGGCGGAGGTAGGTAGGGAGGAGGCGGTAAGAGTTTCGCGAGAAGACGGCCGTAAAAATTTATTGAGCAATCACTTTTCATTGGCATCTCAGTCCGGACGAGTCCTTTCGGCTCGCGCTTGGAATCTTCCAGAGCAAAGAAAAATATGTCCTAAAAAGGTGTTTCTAAGGATGGGGGTGGTCTTAAAAAGGTTATTTTGATTGAGGTGTCTCTCCTTTTAACCTTTTATGGATACTGAGAAAATGAGCGACAATGAGTGTGTGTGCGCGAGAGAGGAGTGTGTGTGTGTGCGTGCGAAAGTGTGCGTGTGTATGCGTGCGAGAGAGAAGTCCGATGGTAGGGAATCTTTGACATACTTGTATTGCATCAAGTTGTTACATATATACAGCCATACCTCGCTAGACAGGTTTCTGAAAATTTCGCACCAAGCGAAAGTCGTGCAAAAACGGGGTCATACGTCAATGAGGATAGGTTACATGGACGCAAAAACTAAAGTGTAATATTAATAAAAATACGCCGTTAACCTGAAAAAACAGCTTATTTTCGGCTTCCATCCATCAACGCCAGATGTAAATCTTTACATTTTTTTCAATAAATTATCTCCATCGGTAATTTTCAAATGGTATAGAAAACTAAAAACTTAAGTATATTCAGGTAAATTTGTAATTCTTTCCTGAGTGAATGAAATCAAAAATAAAACGGCGAGGAGGTTTTATTCGGAAAGTCATCTTTCTTTAAAAATAATAACGCCAAAATAACCATCGATCGAGAGAGAAAAACCCGCCTTCCTCGGGATATATATATATATATATATATATATATATACACACACACCAATAATCATCCGGGTATAAAATAATGATAAATTCATTACAGATGTCATACTAATCTATACCTAATAACCCCAAATTTGCTTAAGAAAATGACAATATAGCATTTTTACTTTCTCCATATCCGAAGTATAGAGAAAGTTTTGTTTTCATGAAAAAATCAAATTCAAGATTTCAACGGGTATACATGCATACATTTTTTTATGGTCCCCTGGACACGTTTTTGACCATTTTCTCGATGATGTCTGTGTGAGTTTTATGTGGGTGCTCTAACTCAAGAACTATTACTCAGGTCAACGCGAAATTTTATATTTAACATTTTTATGAAAGTCACAAAAGTTGATTAGTTTTTGGTAAAAATGGGTCAACCGGAAGTGGGTGTTTACTCTTGTCACATCCGTTATTTTGAAATATTTGCTTTAATGTTTGATGGATGTAAAAAAGTACTGGAATAAAATCTGTAGGGAATTTAATATTCTATAACCTTTGTTCGAAACATTTTCCCATATAATGCATTGTTTAAGAGGTATTTTAAAAAATTAGTTTTTTAGCTGCCACCACCACATCACCTACCGGCGACTTTTGTAAATATCTTAGGTTTAGTTACGCCTTAGTAACGCTCCTTTTTATTTTATTATTTGTTGGAGCTTCCTGGCTGTATCCTATCAGAAGGCTAAAGGTTGGGTTTATTTCTGTTCTTTGTCAAGTGTTTAAATTTTTTCTCGCAGTTACTTAAAATATTTATTTCATTTAACCTATTTGGAATTTTTAGAAATATTACAGGCATGGAGAAAGTCATGAGGTGGCCATATCAGATTTTTCCTTTCAGCTTTAAGACATTTCACTAACAGGTCTAATATGGATATTTAAGCCGAATTATGAGCCAATCAAATGAGTGCTACGTAGCAGCTAACGATCATAAATCCGATGATCGCTTTGATATCAGGAAGGTAAGTACATAACTTGAAAAAAATAATATAGTACCAACTATTATCTGTGTATATTCTCTCAAAATCGTCCTTGCAAAGTTACGCTAAGTTTGCCTTTGTTTTGATCGTTTAGAATTAGAATTTTGGTCCGTAACCCTATTTTTAATTGTTGTTTCCTTACAATACACATTGCAATATCTGTTATCACTAAATATCTACTTTTAGCTATGTTGCTTTGTTCTGACGGGGATTAATCCTCTGTGGGTGCTTTTCTGACCATATGCGGTCGGGGATATTGCAAGAGCGATCGCACCTTACCTTCCAAAAAATAGGTCTGTATTTGTGGTTCGTTTCTCTAAGTTAAACGTTATGCGACTCTTATGAAGAACGAAGTGCAGATATATCTCAAATGAATTGAGGGTCTTACACATAATGGAGACACTTTGAGTGAAGAGATCCGCCTTTTTATGAAATTTATACGAAAGTTTCTTTGAACATACTATCTGGATGTTTTTCACTTTGGCGTTAGAATTTACCCAGCGTAACAAATCGGGAAGAGATTCTATGTTTATTTTTCGCTAACATAACAAAACAAAAACGTGCATTTATTTATACCACATTTTTGCAAACGATGCAAAATAAAAACGATCAAAAAATAAAATCGCTATGAGATACCGCTTCTGGGAATAAACTTCGCCGCAACAAACTATTTAAATAGACACCACCAAAGTAATCTCACAAATTTCACCCTGAGAATTCCTTTTTAAATTTCAGTACAACTGCCAAGAATAAAAAACGGAACGGTGTTTTGTAACATAAAACAAGACGTCCAAACCAGGACTAATACAGGCTGGTTGACGCCCTGAATTGATTACTTTTATTGACAGGAAATATTTCAGTATGTGTTAGTCATTCCAAGGAATTCTCATACCATAAATACCATTTGTAATTCATAGTTGATCAGTGATAGAGAAAAATTGGAAAACAAATTAATGGGGCATTATCAGGTTTAAAATACTAAAAGCAATGTCAAAATCTCTTTCTTATATTATATTTTGATTTTAACTGCCCACTGCTGAAGGGTAGTCGAGTGGAAAAGATAATAACCCATTTGTTCACTCGTCTATGCTCAGCCGAGTTCTGTAATAATCGTCTCCATGGCAACAATCCGATAAATGTGATTAAAAACGCAAAAACGCTATGTAATAGCAGAAATTTAAGAAAATACATCAAAATTCTGTGATAAGAATTAGAATCTACATTTTTACCCATAGAACATTACAAAACTCGCTCCGATATTACAATTTTAAGATATTTTAAAGCATTAAAGAAAACATCTCTGCACGATGGATTTGACACTTCCTATGTAAAACAAATAGGGAAAAAAAGTTCCTGGAATCGACCTGGGACTTTAATCTTCGCAAAATAAAATATAGCCCGGAAGTGGGCCCTGGCAGCACGAGCCTCATACCAAGTTTCATGAAAATCGGTCCACTGATGCAAAAGTTGTTAGTCGGGGACACACACAGGACAATTTCATAAGGCTGTATCCTTTGGAAACCAGCCTAAAAATCGGAAATTAAGACAACAAACAGGATCACCTATTCAAGGGTAAATAAAGTGAGGATCGATTCTTGGAACGCGATATAAAAACAAGTCTCATGAGATTATCGAAGGATGAATAAGTTTTCAAAGAGAGGTTACTATGCGTCAAAACCGTTGGAAGATTAAAAGAAAATCCTTTCACTCGAAAATGAGTAGAAGGCAAAGGAAAAGGGGCATAACTCATATAGTAAGGAAAATAAGACTGAAAGGCGGGAAAACAAAAGAAGAACTTTTTTTAAAGGAATTATATCTTGGGCCATCTTTCTTATATTAAATTTTTTTTTTGCAATATTCGAAGAAAAACTAAAAGCAAACAAAAACGTTTCGGAATGTGAACTTTATGGAGCGGTTCTTCATTTCTCCCGATTTGAGAGGGAAAGTAGTCGCAATCATGAAGTCACGGGCACTGGCTAAAACTATAGAAAAGACGAGAGACGACGCGAGATGAATTAAGCGGTGCGGAGGGCAAATGACCTTTTTTTCAGTGGCGGGAGAATATAAAAGGAACAAAAATTTCATGTAGCGCACAAAAGGTTGAAAAGCGAAATTGATAAAAAAGAAAAAATTATTCGACCACCTCTTTCCGTTTTCTACCTCATATATATATATATTCCTCCATCGTCTCATATATATGCAAAAGGAGTGCCCCGAAAGACGATGGAGGAATATATATATATATATATATATATATATATATATATATATATTCCTCCATCGTCTTTCGGGGCACTCCTTTTGAAATTTTGGTGAATACCCATGATCCTCCACACAGAGCAAATGAAAGAGAGGATGACAGAATTTTGTCTTATTAAGGATACGGCAACTGTGAATGTTTTGGTGGTAGTAAATGAAAAGCGGCTAGGAGGGGTTTCCACTTTTTTCATCCTTTTTTTGCGAACAATGAGACTCTCAATGTCGTGAGTTTTTTTTAGGTGTGTTTTTTTATTTATTTCGAATGTTTGGGATTATTTTTGTCTCCCGTTCCCCTTCCTCTCAATCGTTTGCCTTAAAAATCCCGCCCAGAAAAAATGAGATCCTTTGATATCTGCGTTTGATTGATGGTGCTATTTTTTCTCATCGTCGCTTACTATTTTGTGTATCTGGATTAATCTCGCCTGATGATAGATTTGTGGTTGAATAAGAGCTCGTTAAAATATGAAAGGCAAAATTAACATGAGAACAGAATACGCATATTCCGCTACCGACGCATGGGTAATCACACCCGAGCATATTTGTTTGCATGCAAACGCAGCGTATCGTATGAAAAAGTGTATCTGTTTTTATTTGATGTGATTGAAGAACTAATTCAACGCGCTAACTCTTATTCCAGCATAAAATGCTCCGTCTTCATCAAGTACAGAAATAGTTGACAAATTCCAAAAAACTCGGGTTCTTACAATTGGTTTACGGCTTTACTTTGAGGACAGGAGAAAATAACAATAAATAAAGGGTAGATTGTTGCCAGCCACCTTAATTCTATGTACGTAAATATGGATCAATGCATGAATGTGTGTGTGTGTGTGTATATATATATATATATATATATATATATATATATATATATAAGTGGGTGTGTATAGACAGTGGAAAATGGGTTGAAGGATACCTGCGAATCAGCCTCACAGAGGATGCGCAAAACAAGTTGAAGAGGCGAGAGACGAGAGGAGTCGAGAGGTATTTGGTAAGACAAAGGCATGTCGGGGAGTTTCCCATCTTATCCCTTCTTCTCGAGAGAGAGGGAGGACATGAAGATAGATAGCAGAGGGCGACAGATATCAGGTGAGAGGGTCTTGATGTCAGGTCTTATGAGGGGAAGGGGAAGGAGAGGAAGGCCCGGGACAAGGTTCTGATGTGGTGATAACAAAAAAGAAACAGGCAGATAAGGCTCGTATCTCAGCTGGGGTTCGACCTGACAAGAAAGGAGTCCCTGGCATTTTTCTCGGCATGTTATTCGACGCTTTAGAAACTGGTCTGAATATTTACGCCATATTCAGGTAATAATATTAGCATAATTCGCAGCGTTACCTTGTCACCATCTCGCACGACTACATTTTCTGTCCGTAATTCCGAATGAACAGTTTTTCATTCGCGGAATCAATACAATGCAAATATTTTATAACTCTCTGTGGGTTTGGAATGTTTTGAAAGCACAGCATTTTTTCAACATTATAAGCTTCGGTGGAGGGATTTTTATACCTATTCACAGCATCAAAAGAAAATGTTCACCAACAAAAGCGAGAATTTTCCATTTGCCTCTTCGGTATGTTGGAGTTCGACCTAGCCAACAAACTGACAGCATTGCTGGTTTCGCATCGAGGTATAAATATTTTGAAATTCCGCCAAGGACGCTTTTCGGCGCTCGCTTTGAATTATTGCATAAAATATGGGCGTTTTTCTTCACGCAGTACATCTTGCCCCGCTATTGACCGTGCAGCACGGGACGCTTTCTCGCCATAGAGCACGTCTCAGGCATTCCTTCCTCGACATGTCTCAACTGGCTCGCAAAAATCACGGTTTTGCGCAGTAGAATTTCTCTCCGAGAGACCCACCGTTGAATTTTTTGAACCCAGGAAAGCATGATTAAGACAGCTAAATGGTAGGTACAAGAATTTCCGCTCGAAAATTTTGTTTTTAATAATATGCGTCCTCAAATATATAAAAAATAGTTTTAAAACTATTGTGCGTACGAATGTATACATGGACACAGGGCCGTGCCGATAGATGAGCCGGCGAGGCGACCGGCCACAAACACCTCTCGAAAGAGGCGACAAAATAAGGGTAAGATGGAAATCTTTACGATAATCATTCATATTTTTTCGACAATGTTTATCCAAAGAGTAGTTTTTTCCAAAAAATTTGCAAAGCAACGTCTTTTAAGGGTTAATGATTTATCTTGGGGTGCGCAATAGTATTTGTACCGGAATTTCTCGGCGTGCACATTCAAGGCAAAGCAGAGTAGCCAGTGCACTTCTATTAACCATTCTTGTACGTAGTAAAAAAGGACGATACGACGGCTTATTCGTTTATTTTCTTAAATTGCATCATATCTGTTCTCTGCGTTAATTTATACTGAAAATCTGGTAATTTTCATTATAAATTTTACCTTTGACAAGTAGGGTACACGTTTTAAAAAAATGAAAGGGGCGTCATATTATATCTGGCCTCAGGTGGCAAAGTGTCTCAGCAATGCCCTGTGCGTGTAGACGCATATGAAATACAATCGTAAATGAATTGTTATAATTGTTTATGTTTGTTGAAATTACAAAATTTTTATTCTCAAACATAACTCACCTTTCATTGGCTATTCTAATTTATAAAAACGTTTTACCACCTAAAATATATATTAATATTAAATTACAAATGACAACCATTACGCAAGTTTTTTGGGCTATGCAATTAGCTAACAAGATGTAATATGTAATTCTTCTAATCTGCCACGTTAATGATGTTTGAATTAACTTGTGTGAAATATTAAAGACACGCATCCTGACTTTCTTCGTAACAAAAACATCTCGCTAGAATTAACACTCATTAAGCGGAACGTTACGGACGGCCTCTCAAAAAATCTTATACACCGAACGAGAACATAATCTATTAAATGGAACCGCTCCCAAAACCCATAACAGAAGTGAAGGGATGAGGTTTTTGGCACGAGCCTACGCGGAGAATACTCTGAAACTTCATAGCTTACATTCCACTCGGCCTCCTATTCACAGCTACACGCATCGCCCACTAAATCACGACCCAAACTGAGGGAGAGGGTGTGTTGGAAGAGGAGGGGGTGAAGAAGTTCTAGAAGAGAAAAGGGAAGGTGTGGGCGAGGGAAGAGAGGGAGGAGGAGAGAAGTCCCTATAATCCTCCCACATCTTGGTTATACGGAGGCTGGTATGGTGGGAACATGTTTGGTATCCGGAGTGGAGGAGTTGGATGTGTAGAGGGAGAGAGGAGGGGAGAGAGGAGGGGAGAGAGGAGGGAGAGGAGACGAGGGCGAGAGGGCGAAGACAAGGAGTCTGGAGAAGGGGAGAGAGGAGAAAGACCTTGGCGGAACAAGGTGAAGGGCTTTTGAATGAGAGTGTGGGTTATGGATGGGTGAAGGGGGTGGAATGGAGGAGAGGGTGGAGTGGAGGATGGGGTGGAATGGAGGATGGGGTGGAATGGAGGATGGGGTGGAATGGAGGATGGGGTGGAATGGAGGATGGGGTGGAATGGAGGATGGGGTGGAATGGATGATGGGGTGGAATGGAGGATGGGGTGGCGGTGGAGGGCAACGACGTTTGGCGGAGAATGGAAGATAGAGGTGGGGAGAAAGGTATTCAGGAAAGAAAAAATGAAAGACGATAGACTAGTGATCGACAAAAAATATACATTTTCGTGCCTTTCCACAGTATTTAGCGATATTTTCAATAGGGCAAAGCGAGGAGAGATGACGCATCTCTAGTTTACATAGTCATAGACAGGGGGCAGCAACGGCGGTCAGTGCAGTGTGAACAGTTAAAGGAGAAAGTACATGTTGACAAATTAATTGTTTATTGTGCAGTTTTTTGTGTGATTTACAAACGAAATTCTTTCACAGCTGTCGTTTTCATATCATTTCCATTAGTTTCATTTCGCATGTTTATCGCGGCAATAATGAAAAACTTGTTTTCTATATATGAAGTTGGGTAAGTGGACACGTGGCATTATTACTTGTATACTGTTCCGCCATGTTATGTCCAGAGGAGAAGGGTGCGTCATCAATCCTAACATTTTAGGAGAGACGGCCGCTTATCTAATATATAAAATTGAATGTCTGTTTGTCTGTTCCCTATACATTCCCACACCCTTTGACCTATCGGTACCAAACTTTGCAAAGTGACTTCCTATGACCCTACGGGTAACATAGGGCACCCGGAAACCCTGAAAACCACCCCGCACAGACAGACAGATATACAGCGGGTTCTCATATATCGATTTTTTTTCTTTAACTTATGTGAATTAAAAGAATAGACAATATGAATTAATCATTATATCGTAGTTTGATTTTTAAAATTTCAGAAATCGCGATGCTCTAAGTTTCTATAAACTGTTATTAGAAGCCCGAGCAACGCCGGGCACTTAAGGCTAGCATTTTAATAAATATGAAATATAAAAAATTGTGGTATCTTAAGTAGATCTTGATTTTCGGTTTGCTAACAAGTATATTCCCGTAAGCCATGTCTCCTACCCATAGTGCGTCATCTTACCTACCCTAGGAGGAGAGATGGCAAAAACGGGGGTTTTGAAAAATCGCTTAAAAACATATTTGAAGCCTTTTAAAAAGACTTTCCATTTTTCCTAATATAACTAATAACCGTAGAAAGCATTATTATCAGCGATCTCAAGATTTCTCATCTATTCTAAAATCTTAATTTTTTTGTGGAATTGTGCGCCATCCCTCCTCGCTTTACCTTATATTCCGCGAAAAAACTTCATAACCGCGGAAATTATTGAGCGAGGGTCATATTTGATAATATCAAACATCACTGAATATTTTATACCGGCGTCGACGTTTATACTTGCCTTCATCCATAAGATTACTTTTCTATAGCTTGAAAAAAATTCCGCCATAAGGAAAAGGTAAAATTATTATTTTTTTTTATGAGCAGTGGAGAAAGCTCACTCAAGAACATTCGCGAAAAGCAGTACTAAGTGATTTACAGGAAACGATAAATATTACATTGAAACCAAGAAAAATCCCAAAATTTTTTCTACTCCAACCCGCAAAAAACGCCATTTCTTATCATAAATTCAAAAATACCTCCTTGTGCCATCGATAATAAAACTCCCGCGGACCCGCAACCGGGAGTATATGTATTAAACAAGAGCATAAAAGAGTTTCAGCAACGTCGAGTCCCACAAATATACAAAAAATAAACAGAATTAGAATAAAGAATTCTGGCTTTTAAGCACTCGGCAGCGAGTCGGAATGAGAAGACTGAACGAAACGGAGCAGACGGAGGAAACGGATACACACAAAAATATAGAAAGAGAAAGCTAGTAAAGCGGAATGTGGCGAAGCGGGAGAAAGAAAAAGAAGAGGAAAAAAACAGCTTTCGTTGGAGGAAGTTGCTCGCATCGCCTCGTTGTATCGCACCCGCGAGAGAAAAGTTGAAAAGCAATTTGAGAACTAATAAGAGAGGGAAGAGAAAGAAACATAAAAAGCACGATTGCGAGGAGAAAAGGGGGAAACGGAAGAGTAAAGAAAATAAGGAGTGATAAGTCCGACATTGAGAGC
The DNA here is from genome assembly GCA_028673005.1 of Tanypteryx hageni. Taxonomy (NCBI): domain Eukaryota; kingdom Metazoa; phylum Arthropoda; class Insecta; order Odonata; family Petaluridae; genus Tanypteryx; species Tanypteryx hageni. The sequence goes on along the minus strand of CM054118.1, from coordinate 54,100,854 downwards.
GGAAGGAAAAGATTGGAAGGGGGAAAGAAAAGATTTGGAAGGGGGAAAGAAAAGATTTGGAAGGGGGAAAGAAAAGATTTGGAAGAGGAAAAGATAAGATTGGAAGATGGAAAGAAAAGATTGGAAGAGGGAAAGAAAAGATTGGAAGAGGGAAAGAAAAGATTGGAATAGGGAAAGAAAAGATTTGGAAGGGGGAAAGAAAAGATTTGGAAGAGGAAAAGATAAGATTGGAAGATGGAAAGAAAAGATTGGAAGAGGGAAAGGAAAGACTGGAAGAGAGAAAGAAAAGATTGGAAGAGGGAAAGAAAAGATTGGAAGAGGGAAAGAAAAGATTGGAAGAGGGAAAGAAAAGATTGGAAGAGGGAAAGAAAAGATTTGGAAGGGGGAAAGAAAAGATTTGGAAGAGGAAAAGATAAGATTGGAAGATGGAAAGAAAAGATTGGAAGAGGGAAAGAAAAGATTGGAAGAGGGAAAGAAAAGATTGGAAGAGGGAAAGAAAAGATTGGAAGAGGGAAAGAAAAGATTGGAAGAGGGAAAGAAAAGACTGGAAGGGGGAGAGTAAAGATTGGAAGTCAGAAAGAGGAAACGCGTGAAAAGAGAGTATAACTCACCAAAGGGATAAAAATTTCAAAAATTTGGCGAAATTTAAAGCGATTTAAAGGAAGCGAGAATGGAGTAAGATTTAGGGTGAGGGAGAAAAACATAGAAGTAATGAGGGGAATCGGGTGGAGATGACGGAGGCGCGAGAGAAACGCAGAGCAGTGAGAAAAGAGAAATAGAGGGTTGAAATCAAGGCTTGAGGGAGAGAGAGAGAGAGAGAGGGAGAAAGAAAGAGGGATAGAGAGAGAGAGAAAAGCGGTTCTACCCAACAGGAGGTCGGCCATACTTAGGAATGTAAGGAATGCAGACCAGAATTTCCTACCCCGAGTAGTCTTGTCTCATCTCGCCCACTGCCCTCTCGCCTAACTCTCACCCAACCTCTCTCTCTCTCTCCTTTCGCTAACTCGTTCGAATGTTCCGCAAGGTCTCTCTCTCTCTCTATACGGCAGCCTCCTCGTTCTCTCCTATTAGCTAAAAACCCATCCTCATCTCTCTCTCTCATCTTCCTCCTCTTTCCTCATACCCATTTGGTCCCTCCCTCCCCATCTTCTTCCCGTATCCTTTCCCTCCTTTCCCTACGCAAGAAAACCTCTTTTGCCTCTCCTTTCTTTATTTTTTTAATCAGCTCCTACACCAAGTCAGCGATCTCGTTATAGTCGGGAGACCATAAGTCCCACTGGGTTGGTAGGCGCGTGATCCTGGAAAGGGAAAATCGGGGAGCGATAAACGGAAAGAAGCCTGCGTTCAAACTTACTCGATAGTATCGCTGTGTTTACAGTGTATATGTATATGCGAACTGGCGATTGCATACATATCCATAAAATTTACATTTTATTTATTCGTGAAAAATATTTGTTTGTTTGCATAAAATTCTTGGCTTGTTCACAAACTTTGCAATACAATTTTTCCGACAGTTACCAACTTCCGCAAAGCGATTACAATAAAAGAAACAAAACAGTGTGCCATTGTAAGATAGAATGATAAAGCGAGAGAATGGTAAAACTTAATGCGCCTAAAGGAACAAATCAATTATTGGGACGTAATATAAATACAGAGAGCAAGTAAATTATAGGATGCAATCCATATAGATTTTACATTTTTTCTATGAAAAGTAATATTTATAGCTATAAACAATTCAAGTCAAATTACTCGCAAAACACGGCACAAAAAACACTTTATTTTAAATTACCACTTTGTTCTTTCAACAAGAATTTGAAGCAGTAAAGCAGAAATGAAAGAAGAAATTTGCAATGGAGGTCGTAAATTCAGTTTTTTATTCACGGAGACATGCAAAGAAAAATTTAAGACTGCGAATTTTGAATCTCGTGCGGAATTCATAACATTCGGGTTGAAATGAAATAAAATTTAAACACTCCTTCCCCCCTCCCCCCTCAGACGTACGAACGCACGTAAGGACTTGCATATTAACTCGAGTTGTAGGTGCGCAAGGAACTTCGCCAATATGCCTGGATACGCGCTATCAGACTACTGATTAGCATGCAAAACATTACACCAGAATTTGTATTGGGTTCTTTCGCTTGAATTTGCAGCGAACACGTTCGTAATTAACTGGAACACGTAACGCAACGTCGGAATATGGTACAAATAGGAAAATTGTAAGGCGTTAAAAAAGTCAGCACGCTAAATATTAATAATATTTTTTGTTGCGTCGACTAAAGAAGGGGATTTCGAAAGAGTTGGCTGCAGAATAGAATCATCATAGCTGGCTTGTGTTGCATGACCTGCCTGCCTAATGCCATGCGTCACAGAAATAACGTAAATGTAAAATAAATCGAGACATATCAGGTTATAAAAACCTTTCTATTTTTCTTTATGCTGAAAGAAAGATAACCGCCTTAGGTAGGCTCGGAAAGTAACTTTGCTAAGAAGACAGAAAAAACCGCGCCTAGGGATTCTCATTCCAGATTCCGCGGGAAATAAATATACGAAGACCGCGGAATTTTTTATGCGAGGGAAGCTTCCTCGGGCACGGCGACCCAGATAACGGCAAGGAGACGGTAATGGTAACTCCGAGGAAAGGCCCTGCAACACGTTCCGCCGAGAAAAAAAATGAAGATCGTAAATACGTAAGGTCACAATTAAACGGAAAATGTAATCAAAGAAAGAGGCTCCATTCTTAAATTCCAAAAAAATTAAAGGAGTTTAGAAAAAAACGGAGTCAAAAGAGATAATAGCAAACTAAACATCCATAGAGGCAATCTCCTTTCGTGCCATTAGAGTGCGACGAAAAAAAACGAAAGGATCGATAAGAAAGTGGAAGAATAAAATTACGAGAGGAATCATAATTCAAACAAACGAACGCGACGTGATGAAAAGCCCAGCGACGAACCGTGATTTTGTTTCTCGGCACCGCCGATAGATGGAGAGTGGGTAAGGTGGAAGGGATAGGGTGTGTTTTCTCTTTATCTCTTTGTCTTTCTCTATCTCTCTCTCGCTAGACTAGAGACTCGAGAGGACGAAGTTGAGTTTGGAACAAGAGGAGCCTTTATTAATCAGGAAGTTTCCTTGCAAGGGAGTGAGGAGGCGAGGAATAAAAGAAGAGAGAAAAAATTTGAGAAAAACAGTCGCGTAGTGAATAGGGAAAAAAGCGAGTCGAGGTACAAGCAATGTGTCGACTTCTCCAGAGGCACCATAAAATATGAGAAGGGAAAATATGTAGACATACACGTATATTAATTTATTTCTGCAGATATGTAGTCTAAGCCCGATAACTAGAGCGTAAATGACTCGATTTATCAATCATTTGGATACGATATTCATTCCTCGTGCAGTTCGATATATCGAATTTCCGATAGATCGAATGTTTTTATCTTCCCTTGCGGATTGAATTTTCGAGGTTCGACTCCATATAAGTAAATAAATATATGCATATTTATGTTTAAATATAAACGAAAAGTTGCGAAAAAAAACCATATCCTCTAAGAAAGAGGACTTTATATTTGTACATACTAAAAGGCAGTTTAACAAGGAACGGCTTTTTAAGGACGACAAAAGAGTACATTCTAATTAAAAATAAATAAGATTTCAAAGATTCGCTTTTGTGCCCCTTCTTTTCTCTCGCCAAGAATCTATGCATTTTCAGAAGAATCGCGCCGATCCTTTGTCCCACATTTCTCCGAAGAACTAACAATAGGATTCGCGATGAAAGCGTTGATTTTGAAGCGAGAATTTAATTTTGGGCAAACAATGAAAACTAATTTCCGTAAAATGGGACCATTAATTTTTTTCTATAGTTTTATGCGTGGCGGCGACGACAGAGAACAATGCATGCTTCGAAAATTGCCGGAAATTTCCGGTAGTGAATGAGGCGGGGGAAGAGGACAATTTAATCAGCAGTTATTTTTCCTAAATCTTCGGAGTGATAAAAGTGTACAAATAATTACATATTCGTCTCCGTCCATGCGTGCGCACGATCACCATTTCGATGCTTTGCTGTTTTTTTTACTACCTGCTGATTCTCTCTTGTCTACGCGCAATGGGTATCTAAGAGGTAGTGCAATGAACAAGCTGGTCAGTTTCAAAAGTTTAAGAAGAAAGATGACTTCCTAATTTTTCAAAACTATTCAAGATATTTATGCTGCTGTTTTTTTATGGCTTCATAGCTTATTTGATTCAAGGACTCGCTCGGAAAATGGAAGACCCAAATCCGATTCCAGGTCAAGTTCAGAATATCCCGCTTCTCTACTTTTCTCTAAATTTCGGTACAGTCACGTACTGCCATGCATGCAAAACTTAATTCATCTACGCATATTCCACCTTGTTACGTGAAGGTTCTTTTGCACATCTCCATACCAAGGTATGTACGTAATGGAGACCATAACGCCATCTATATGTTTCAAAAATAACTTTGCGAACTAGGATCACTGGGGGTTCGAATCTAAGAAAAAATACGGAAAAGAAAATCACATACATCTACGAAAATTCATCAGACATATCCAGCCAAATGGAGCCGCTTCGAACGCTGCTAACTTTTCATTCACTAATTGGATCATTAGCGCCAAGCTTTATTTTTCCGTCCGATTAGCTGGTGGAGAAAAGAAACGCGAGGAGAAACAATCAGCCAATACCCTCGCTGCGGTGAACGTCGTGTTTGCTCAAGGTGTTATCGCGCGACTATCTAACCCGGAAGACAAAGTTCAGAGAGCCACTCGTAAAGATAATTTTTTGAGCGCCTCAATAAAAAAATGACACCCTGGCGAAGAAATCGACAATAAAACGCTAGGCGGCTTGAAGTTCCACCCAGCAGTTTATATTTAGCCCGAAACCCAAACATACATTTCCCATAACTTTACCCGAATCCTTCAAGCGCAAAAAATGGGAGGCCCAAACTTTTGAGCACACCCGGACAACCTTCAATTCCGTCAATATGGTGCTCTATATCTGGGTAAACCAATTTATCGCGGCGAGTGGGCGCCAGGAATAAGTACATTGTCGCCGTGCACAACAGAGAAAGATGTCACTTATCTCGGGTTCTCCTGCACGCCGCACACATAAGATGCGCACAGTAACTCAATATCGGAATCGGAAAGATGATAAAGAGTAAGTACGGATGATTTTAGTCTTACTCAGATAATGTGAGCTGATTATAATGTGACAATCAAGCTTTTTCTCAACTGTTCGTGAAGTATCTACACGAATCTAATTTCTCAGTTCGTTACCGTTAAGTTCCGTCAGGCACTTTAATTTTCAGTGGACCAAGTAGCGAACACTTTGTTTAATGTTTGGTTGTCTAAAGGATCATAGGGATATTACTAGCGGATAAACGCTAAAATGTGCTAAAAATATATCCCCACAACATTTCTAACCGATTCTAAAAATGAATTCAATTCCTCCCGAAGCTTACTGCTACGTTCTCAAACCATAAATTTAACATCCAGGTTCCCTCACACCATGTAACCCTAAACACGGATCCCTAACACCCTCTCTATTTTGTCTAAAAAAAACGGACTCACTCAACGCCACCTTAAAAACGCCTAAAAAAAAGCTAGCTTCCCGAACAAAAATCACCTTCCTACCACCTTACCCATTCACACAGCAACCGAAAAACAAAAACCCCTACCCATATTCACTCCACAATTACACCCTCTTTTTTCCCCACTTCCTCTCCCAAATCTTTCCCTCCTCCCCTAACGTTCGAAACGAGGCACCCAGATAGCGGTGAGTTGGGTACGGAGGGGGAAAAGGGGGAAAGAAAGAGAGGGGAGGTAAAAGCGGGCATGAGATGAAACACGTGGCAACCGTAATCCGGTGCCTCGAGGCGGTGAAACCGAGTCATTACGAGTGCATTCACTCCGCCTTCCTACCCTCGACAACCCTCCCCATCACAATCACACTCCAACCCACTCCCCTCCAAACCTCCGCCTCTCCCCCAACCACTTCTCCGCATTCCCGATAGAACCTCATTCGCTTCCTCGTTCCAAACCCGACGCTACCCGTATCGTTTCTTCCTCCGTTTTCGTGGGAGGCTGGTGAGGATGACAATGCAGGTGGAGGAAAAGGAGGGGGGGAAGGACAGGAGGGGAGAGAAAGGGAGTATAAGATCCCGGAGGCGGCTAAGCCAACCCTTCTTTCCAATTACGCTTATTCCTTGCATGCCTCGTCACTCATATAACGAAGATTTCTTCTCCCTTGTGTTCTCTCGTGTCCCCTCCCCTCTCCCACCAAAAACCCCTCTACCTCCCTCCCTCTCATTGACAAGGCCGAATATTTTAAAGGGATACATCTCAGATTATATATATAAATATTTTTTTCCAACAACGTGACGTGTATTAATTTTTTATCTCGATCATTAAACTCCCACGTTTTTTAGTCAAATCGAAGGCACCGATGAGATCGAAAGTTTTCAAAGATGGCCGACGCTCCTTCGAATTCCGTCGATGACTTTTTTTTTCAAGCGGAGAGAGTGATTATTCGGAGGAGCCCTCCTTTTTCGAGCGGGTCCTCCCTAATTCCTAGCCGATTCACAAATAAGAAACCAAAATCTACATTTACTTTTAACCGAATAAAGCCGAGGGTGTCACGTAATTAGAGGTTTAGCCGAGGCAAAGAAAAGAGCGCTACCAAATCGTGTCTATCAAATTATAGCCGGTCCTTAATGCGGCCATAAACATGCATTGCCATCGGTATCAAATACTCGAGGTAGGAAAGATTTCGGTTTCCCCGAATAATTAAGGGATTAATCCAGGGACTCATTATCATCAATTTGCATATTCATAGCCTCTATTCTAATTCGGAGAACCATTTTAAATTCGTGGATCTCGAATGGATGTAGCCGGTTGCCTTTGAATGGCGACGCGATGATTTTTCACCTTAAGAAGGTTGAAATCAAACCGAAGGTATATAAAAAGGATGTATGTACTTACATAAAATTATCCCAAGATTGAAAAGCAGACGAGAGGCGAAAAGATTACCTGGAAAGAAAAGAGAATATAATTAATTTATGGTAACGACAGAGATGTTTAAAACCAAATATAAATTTACTCACTGAATGGCAAAAATGTTGATATAAGAATTAGCCAAATAACGCATGATTTTTGTTACATTATTTTCATTGCGTGCACACATCATCGTTTAAAATTCTTCCAGGGAGACGTACAAACTATTCCACGATGAAAGCGGCATTTTAAACGAATATAGAAATGTTTGCAGTATATGAAAAAACTTCCCCCTGATACATGATTGCTAAATTAGCAAATTGAAGAAAATACTTTTGTAACCAGCGATATATTCGTGTGATGTTTATTTCGCAATAACGATATCAATGTATTTAAATATTTTCAAATATATCTTCAAAATAAAGAAGTAAAAATTAATAGTCTGAATAAGTGGTTAATATAAAACGGAAACAGGACGCCAAATTGAAGAAAGTACATTTATAGTCCGCAATATATTCATTATTGCTGTTTATTCAAATATTATCAATAAACTTACAGAGCTAAAACATTAAACATTCTTGGTTTATAATAAGAAGTGAATAAAAACGGGAAACATTGCCAAATGAGAAAAGAAGTGGAATAAAAATATTCAATTAAAACATTTTATGTTTCAGGGTCTCAATCGATCGAAGTAGCGGCATAATTCACCCACAGATAAACACACAATTTCGATTTTACTGCAAAATAGGTCGTTGCGATCGCGCACGTAACCGTTCCGTGCGTTAATTTGTCTACACTTCCGCCAGTAAAAGCACCGTCCGATATCTTAACCATTTACATCGGCCATTGTGTTCAAATTCCAATTCGCATACGTTCTGGAAGCGGAAAACAACAGGGCACTGCAGTATACCGCAAACTATCATACGTTTCGCCCTTCGATACCGACAAACTGGTAACCCCTTTTAACGACCTCGGGGGCATTCAAAACCCAATTTACAGTCAATGGCCTCATTACCCACTGCCCCGCGTACCTTTCTTCCCAAACCAACCAGGATCCCTTTCTCCATTCATTGGATGTCATTTATGGAGCATAGGTAGATATCAGGTTTCCCGAAAAAATTCTTATCCCAGCGGAGACTCCATTGTTGCGACTAACGACGCTTCCGCCATTTACTCGGCCGATCGTAGTTCATACGACGGCCGCATAAGAGGCGCCCCTGCCTAATTTGTTCCATTCAAACATTGTTAGGGAGGTATACGAACGCTAACAAGTCTATTATTCGCTTCCGTTGGGCGGAAACAAGTGACGACGCATATGCGAGGAATGAGACGGCGTTGCTTTGGTCGGGTTGATGATAAAGGGGATATTTTTTGCAGCCAGAGGGGGTTTTTTGCATTCCTCGTAATCAATTTGCTTCGTATGTTTCGCGTGCCTTGTACTACTTGTAATCGGGCCTCTCAAAATTGCTGCTTCTTTTATTGCAACCGATTTTTGAGGGAGGGAATTCTGCTTGAACATTGTTGACCGAGAAAACTTTCATTCAACCTCTCCAAGAAGAATTTTTTCTTCTTGTTTTATTATTTGGACAAGCACACATACTAATGATACTGAGAAGAGCCGGTAGTTAATTGAACACCGACTTAATTTTTTTAAATGTATTGTACGACGATGTGGAACATTTGAATTATTCGACGCAAGCCAACAGGAAATTTTTGATTCCATATAGCTGAAGGGGTTATTATTATTAATGAAACACTGAATGAAAAGGAATAAGCACAATGCTATATTTATTGCCACATAAATAACGTCGGTCGCCTAACAGCATATGATGTCCCGTCAGCCGGATACAAAAAAAATGCACAAGAAGAAAAATGTAGAAATGTTTTTGGAAATAATTTTTCCTTTGTATTTTTTATTCTAAATTATTGTCTGAAAAATCTACTGTTTTCACCTCAAATTTGCAAAACGAATACGTCATATAGTTATATAAACTAATGTCAAAGTGGAAATTGTCCCGAATATTAATTCGCATCTCGACAAAAATATAAAATAATATATTTTTCAAAATATACCAAAAAACCATCAACCTCCGAGAGTCATGAGTCGATTTTTCTGTAGATAATCGCATTGCCGGAAAACTCCCTTAAGAGTACTTCTTTCTTTGTTGTAGTTCCTCTGCCTAATATAAAAAAACCGCACAGTTTGCGAACGAGTGTTCCTCGTTCCGATATGCAAAACATGCATAACTCTTTAAAATATAAGCGCCATTAACGACACAATGGGGTGGAATGAGACTCAGCGCATTCATTTTGTGCCTCATTCGATTCTCTTTTGTGAGGCATATCTACTCTCTCTCTCTTTAAGAGACGTGAGTGGTCGATTACTCACCGTGATAAATGCGTCTACTTGTCCGGGATAGCAAGGACTGCGGGGCAGAAAGTGAAAATGAATAAGTACAACAGCTTTGTCTCCCCCTCTCTCTCTATCTCCCACTCTCTTACGTGTGCTGCGAATCGCTGTGTGCCCTGGAGCGTTAAGGAATGCGTGACTATGCCTCTGCGTGCACATGTGTGTATTATTACCGTTTTTCATCCCATGCAATATAGGTTTGTCCAGATGGGACATCTAAGGTATTGCTAAAGGAGCAGATGAAAATTTCGAGAGTAAGATATCCTATATTCGATAATCTATTCGAAACTCATAAAATTAAGGACTGCTAACCAGTTTTCTTTAACTGGGAGGAATCATTTCCTTCCATTGTCATTCCGATTATTTGAATTGATAGTTTGTATCTCTAATTTATCATAAATAATTTTTTTAGCAACTCTTAAAGTTCAATTTGTACTGGTTTCCTTGTGTATGTATTTTGATATTTGAAAATGTATTCACTACTACGCCTATCATGACACAGGAAAAATATTATCAATAACTAATAAATATCTGGGAAGAAACTACTTCGGTAAACTTTTATTCTATTTCTAATTCAAAATATTACATTGACTGATTCTTAAATTAGAAAATATTGGAGAGTGTTGGGATTTATTTCGCAAATAAAGAGATGTGAAATATAATAAGTTTTGTGATCACTTTCAAGTAGTTTCTCACGCCTACGTGTACTGAGGTGTATTAGGAATCTGTACTTATAACTGCCGAATGAATAACTCTTAATTTAGAATTGGATTATATTAGAGAATAAAGGGAAAAAATCGTCGATAATCTCATTGACAAGCATAAATGTTTTTACTCCTCAATCCATTAACATTTATGAATAAGAATTTTTCCGCGCTTATAAAATTCCTTAATTAATATGTAATATAATTTTAATTGTAAAAACCTAAAGAGCCATTTATAGATACCAAATATACCCATATCTGGACCCTCATAACATCCCATTCTAACCATGCTCCAACTATATGCGTATTTATTATCATTTTTTTATTTTTGCATCATCAGACTACGGATTGGAAAACGTTGCAAGATGTAACTACCTATCTTACGATATAACGCAATATACAATTCAAATAAATACCCGTATTATTAATCATAGTCAGTCTCTCTGAGTTCGTCAAAGGTAGAAGTCTGGAAATCAAGACTAGTTGTAATCTGGGAGACAGCCTCTCCAATCTTCGCGGTAGGTAATCGATGATATGCGAGAATGTTGGAAGAAAAGATGCGAGGTTGCTTGGGTGAAGAGGAAGCCAGTTAGGATTCGAGGAGTGAAAAGAATTTCCTCTCCTTTCTTCCCGGTCATGACGCATGAAAAAACTGGAAGGAAGAAGTAGGAGGAGGAAAACGCCATCAGAGCAACGACATCGGCCACGCCTTTATAAAGAACCTTCTAGTTAGTAATTCCGAAAAAAATGCCATGATCTGCTATCTTTTTGGTGAGTTATACGTCGAGTGTGCGGTGGCGATGCCATTTACGCAAAGAAAAAAATTTGGGAAAAATTATGGGGCGGAGCGACATTTTTACCAGGATTATTCGTTTTGTTAAACTCTTAAACTCTTTTTATCGCGCTTTTAATAATGCAAAAAAGCTTGTCCTCGATTAAGTGGGCGTAGAAATTTAATTTGTCCGGAGGCGTATGCATATAAGAAAAAACCTCCGGAAAAAAGCACGTCCCACCAAAAAAAAACAAAAGAAATCACCTGACACGACACCATTCCGTTTCGCTCCGAGGGCTCCGTAAAAATTGCCGGCGATTCCAGTTAAAATGTTTCTTCCTCCACCTGAAAAGAAGATATTAGCATATTGGGATTTTTGCGTGCCACCGCCGGCGTTAATTAACGAATAATTAATTATCTTGTGACACATATATCCGTAATTACCTTCTCTTCGGAGATTCTTACGGGCATAGAGCGTAAATTGAGTAAACGCGTTGGCGGAGCCAACGTCAGTTGCAGATAAAGCGATTAGTAATTGGATTTGACAGTTAATTGACAACGAGGCAATCGGCCCTTGGCACCCATTTGTATCATTCGCTCCATTCTCGCGAGCTGACGAGGCGCCGCTAGAATTCGATGGACTTATCTATTCTCACAATAGAACGCCTTAACGCCACCCATTTCGCGTCGCCGCTCACCAGAAAAGCCGCTACTACAGTGCACGTGCAGATAAACGCTATTGGATGGGTTTTTGAAGGGAGGCTGGACTGAACAGACACAAAATGGATCGTACGCACGATGAAGTGGGCATCACCCGACGGTTCATTGATAATTCAAACGGATCTAATCGGCGAATGTCTCATGACTGGGCGAAAAAAAGCCATGCAACAGAAAATTAATCCTAAGATTATAGCACTGAAAGAAACTGATTTTGCTTACGCAATTCTGTCATCTTTTGTATAGATTAAGAATAACCATTTATCATCAAACTTAATATCGTATGTTAAAATTAATAGACGGCGTTTCATACTAAAGTACACGTATTAAAAATGTTAAACCTGAAATTACAATACTGATAGAATTCCATTTTGCTTACGCAACTTTGTCCTCTTTTGTATCGCCTCATTCCAAAAGCTTAAGAATAATCATTTATCTTCAAATAATATCGTACTTCAGAATTGTTAGACGATATTTCCTAAAAAAGTAGCGTCGATGAAAAATCACAATTTAATTCTAATTAAAAGCTGTTTATGGGTGATTATTTAAACGAAACCATGAAAACATGCGTATAAATTAAGAGCTAAAAGACTTCCAATGCACAAAATTTCAGCTAAAAATAAAATAATTGCTTTGGAAAACGAATTACGTTTTTCTGTAAGTGCTCGCAAAAAAATTGGCGCGATCGGATTGCACGAAAGATAGCACCAGTTATTAAATTGTTCCTCTCTTGTCGATGATAATACAGATCGGTATTTTCTTCTCGTCTGCCGTTAAAGGGTCGCCTTAAAAGGAAGGTTTGAAACAACACCGAAAGGAGATACCAAAACTAACAAGACCCAGACCACAAATACCACACACATAATCATCGTAACCATAAACACGGCCTCTGAGGTATTTTTTTCACTCAGTGCTCACGATCATTACGTTATAATTCTATATAGACGTTCCTTACAGAGGAGGATATAACATATAGGAGGATACTAATGTTTAGGCACTTCCAGATGAGCAAAAATTAGTGGTTGTTTTACTCCATTATTGTTCCATAATGAAAAAACGAAAACCGGTCCAGAGGAGAAATCTTTAGAATTAAAGAAATATTTCTCATGATGAAATATCTCTCTGAAAACTTAATTTTTTTTCAAGGTGAGATGAATAATACATAAGAAAAAGGGAACTGGGAAAATAGTACATTCGATTCCGTGGCGGAAGGATGAGAAGAGAAAGTGGTAGAAGATGAAAAGACGGAGAAAGGAAGAACAAGGCGAAAGAAAGTAAAGGGAATGGAAGATTTAAAAAATAAGTCGGAGAAAAAGGAAGTGAGGATATATAAGAGAAAAGAGAAAGTGGGGAGGGTGAGAAAAAAGGTGGGAGTAAAAGAATGAAAGAATTACATAACAGGGAAGAAATTAGCAAATAGCAGAGAAAGATAGTATAAATATGAGAGAAAATGACGTGTTACAATGACAAATCTACAAAAAGTAAGAATATAAAAAAATTCAGGTATGATAAACAAAATGGTGAGATATGGGAAAAAATGAACGAGAGAATGAAAGATTAAGTAAAATGAGACAACAGTGACGGAAAGGGAAGGAATAAGAGTAAGATGACATGAAGATGAGTTTGAATAATAAGCATATATAGAATAAAATATGAAAAATCGTATGCCTAAAACAAAGAAACAAAGATGAAAAATAATATAAAAGTCCTATAAAAATGGATAATATGAGAAAGATCGAGAGGAAGAGAGAGAAAATCGTAAGAGGATGAAAGCGAATAATGATATAGGTGGAAGAAGCATGAAAAGTAATGAATAGTTGGATAAACAGAAAGAAGTTAGCTAACGGAACGAATATAACAAAGGTAACAGACATAGAAAATCGAAATAATACGAAGTCAAAAGACAGAAAATCGCGAGACGGTAAAAACAACGAACCAAAAGAGAAAGTCGACGAATTAAACAGGGAAAATCCGACAGAACCAGAGGAATGGAACAGGAGAAGAGACGGAATGATTGAAATATATGGATGGAGCGATAGAGGGTGAAAGTGAAAGGAAGAGGGAGGGAGAGATTGGCGCGGTTAGTTACGACGCCGGTGCGGGCCAATAGGAATTAAACAAACCCCGAAATATCCTTATACTCAACCGCCTACTGATTTGCGAGCTTCGGGCCGGCTCTTGTGTACGCTTTGAACGTGGGCGAAATCTCCATCGGCCCTCCCAAAAAAATTTTTTTATTATTATTTCGGCATCCGCGCAAGGCAGGATCCTCCTCTTCCATCCCCTCCCCATTTCCCGATCTCCCACTCCTCATCGGAGGTCCAAGGAACGCCCTTGAGTCGAACTGGAGAGCGGCCGACGGCGGAAGGTTTGGAAAGGTCGCGCCAACCGGACAGAGGCGTCGGTCGGGATCTGCTTGGTTATGCCGCTCGCCCTCTTGCACAGACCTCCCCACTACCCCCACAAGCACGCAGGAACTCACACACACGGGCAGAACAAGCACCTAAGTCCGTCGCACGTTCGCAAATTTGGGTGGAGTTGTTATACCACCAATCAAACCTTTTTCCTCCCTTTTCCTTTCTCTCTCCCTCTCCCATACTTTTCCTCCCTAAAATCCTTTCCACACTACTTTATCTTCTCTCTTTTCCACCTCATCCCTCTAGCACTCTCTCCTTCTATCCTTCGGGTCCCTTCCTTGAATATTTAGTACCCATGGTAGGGTTGAACGATGTAATAGCCGATCTAATATTTCCCGCCGGTCTGGACAAGAGACAGTGTCCGTTGGGGCAGAGAGAAACTTAGCTCGTTAGTGGTATTTTTTCCGTATCCTTTTTTTTATTCCTGGGAGGGTTATGGTGAATTTGTGGGGGCGGCATTATGTAGGGTCTAATGTTCTTTTAAGCCCGGTGGTCCCCGTGTTTCGTAGGAATGTTCCTGAGCAAAATTTCGACTTTTTTAAAACGGGGTAAATATTTTCGGCTGTAAATTATGAAAACATATTCGTAGCGAAATATTACCTTATGCGGTATACGACAGGCAAAAAACAGTCCGTACGTATTAGGTCTGCTATGTCTCATCTCTCTCTTAAAAATAAGGAAAATAATATAAGAAAGCTTAGCATGTTGCGTTATATTTAAATTGCTATTAAAACTACCAATCAAAATTAAATTAATAAATGCAATTATTAAAAGATTATAATATTTTGTGCGAACTGAGCGCAGAATTTCGTTCATAAGGATGAATACATAATATAATGGAGTTTCAGTACATTTCTTCGACAACCATACAACTTACAATAAATGCAATGGATTTGTAACAGATGTGCCCTATGTTTAATTATAACTGCATTTTTTAAGTTCATGAATAACACAACCTCAAATGTTTCTATTTTGACAATATCCGATAAATCGCAATTCAATAATTTATTTAAGAGCCTTTACCTAAGGAAAAATCTTATGGTTACACACAATCTAAGATCAGAAGCGATAATTAGGCAATAAATTTTTCACACAATTAAAACCACGTCGCGCTAAACGGGTATCATATAGTATTCTTTCAGGGACTGCCAATTTAATATATTTAATACTCTGGGCCATAATGGGATCACATCGAGAAAAAACATGTTAATAAAATCGACCGTTTGTAAAAATGAAAAGGCTTCGAAAATATTAATAACCGACGAGCATTACACTCGTAAAGACGAAAGAGATAAAAAAAATCACGACCGTTTAATAAATTTTTAACCAAGAGGTGACTGTATATAAGTCAACCTGTTGGGAAATTATTACTTCTGAGAGGTAATCACAACCTGCCACGCTAATAAAATCAAATCGCTAAAAGCGACTCCTCCGAAGGGCGTAAAAAACGAATACTCTCTCGACGTTCTCTTTTTTTAACGGCCACTACCGAACTCAAAATTTCATTTCGACCGACCGAGTTCTCTCTTCTCTCTCTGCCAGAAATAACGTTGATGTTCGCAGGATCGTCTGCTGGACCCGCTGACGATTAACTCCGACGGAAGATCTCTTCCACAGTTTAATCCGTCAAAGGCAAAAGATGGATGGCAATCTGAATTAACAAGCATCGTTTTATATTCTTAATTAAAGAGGACACGATTTTAATTCTTTAGCTCGTTCGCTGGGCTCAAACAGTCACACATAATGCGTGGAGTGCAGACGCTAATTAAATAATGCATCGTAAAAAAACTCAAGAACATTTAAATTTCTGTGGGTTCTTAACGGTCTAAATGTAGAGGTTAAAATGACCTTCACAATTTTCCTCGTAAATATGATGAAGGGGCGATTTCATTTCTCAATTCTATATTTTTATAACTAAAGTTTATGCAAAAGGTGCAGCGTACCTTAGGCGTGGCCAATTTTTTTCCATTTTAACGGATGGAATGGTGGACTCACGTAACAATTTCACGAAAAAATAATTAAAATATCTCATTGCAGTTACGATAATTTCTCCAGCCTAAGTAATTATTTTCAATTAGATAATGAGGATCCTAGGTGTTTGAGATGTCCTATAGCTAGGTTAAGGAATAAGTGTATTTTACATTGGTATTCCGCGCTGTAGTCAATTATTAATTAATTAAAATTACTAGGCAAGAGCGACAAATTTATCGCATGGCTAAACGTAAATTAATTTTTCACCGGCTAACGGTGTCGTGACGCATGTACATCTAAATGAACGCGCGCATCGATATAAACATACGTGGACCCGTAGCGTAATTAGGTATAAAAGAATTTGCGTCATGATCTTCACAGAGTCAGCTATAAATCTGCGACAAATTCAACACTGCAGCCGTTCTTACACGTACTGACAATGGATCCCAATGTAAGAAACCCATGAATATACATGAATGCCATCGCCTTCAAATTCCTTATGGTTTCCGCGCACCTATCACAAAAGAGATCTCGCTGAAACAAACCAAAGCCAGAATTTAAAAAAAAGCACGGAACGAAATAAAAATAAAACGCCTCTGTCGGCTGAATTCCGAAAGTCGAACTGATGTGCGAAGGGATGAAGATGACAAACAAAAACAAATGAAACTAAGAAAACGAAAGCCTGAGGAGAAAAAAACAAGAATCGAAATATGTGTAATCTTGCCAGGCTCTCTTTACACGGTCTTTTTCAGAGGGACAGGATCTAATCTTGACTTTTCCAAAGGACTTTCTTGATAGGGCGACCCGAGTTCAAAACAAGTTTTCATCCAATTCTCGACGCGGTAGCGTGGAATGCGACGCAAAAAAAGACCAGGGGAAAACAGGGAAGGGACTGAGAACATTCCCTGATTCCTAAGCACGTCGCCATCTTACACTCTCTCCGTTCAGGCCCCTTTATCTCCCTCGGTTGCCTATGGCAGCGGTTCTCATAGTGAGAGCTAACCAGAAGCTTAATCGCGCGTAACGTCACACTACTCGACCGACTCACGAAATTAATTGTATTAGAACAGTAATATAATTTACTCAATTATTCGAAATCGATCCGTTCGGTTAGCTCAGCCAATTACTCCTAAACGTTTTCAAGTAATTAAGACAGTTTTCGGAGAGAAAAGTCTAACTAACTTTTGGCTCCACATACGTCTCGAGTATCCTGAACTCGCCGACGTGGCATTGAATCGGCGAGTCCCTTCTTATTTATTTCCTTTTATATCTCGCATTTTATTCTTCCGCTGTTATTAAATTAAATTTTTTGTTATTTTCAGAGAGGTGCTGATTTTAGTCAGTTGGAGTTAATTTTTCTCCTATGGGATTCACGTGTGTGATTTGTGAAATTCTTAAAACTACGTATAATATTTTCTCTTCACGCAAGAGACGTATTGAAACTTTGCTGGTAGAAACAGGAAAGTAGGAACTGTTTTTTAGTTTTTACAAATTGAGTTAGGAGTTTTTTATGCGATAAAGAACGCCTTTTTCACGATTCCCTCGTTTGTCAGTCCGTTCATACGTCGCGAATTTCATCGGTTGAACCGCTCAATCTATTTCAAGTAGATTTAGTATGTGCGATCCTCACATAAATGTATCGTCTAATTGTGAATTTGTACAGCATGGGTTAATTAGATCCTCCGATTTTTTTATAGACTTTAGTTAGCTTACATTCGTACATCATTAAATGAAATGAAGTTAAGCAACGGTTGGAACCCAAATTTCCTCTCCCAAGTCATAATATAACCTGTAAGTTATTCTATAAAAATACATTCAAATAGAACAAGAGTTACTAAAAAATGTCCTTGAGGGTAGAATATAAATAAAAAGGTTGCAGAGGAAAAAACTTACTACTATGCACATATAATGCAAATATTAACCCTTGAAATATTTGTTTCATTTATAGTACATACATATGTAATTTTTTTATCTGGTTTTATGACAAGCAGGAGAGTATAAGAAAGGTGGGCCACATGGGTCTTTAACTCACTCAAGTGGTCCACAGACCGAAAAAGTTTGAGAAACACTGGCCTATGGCTACACAGCTTCGTATTAAAATTCTACTATCGCACTTTCTTATTCAGATTCTGAAATTAGCTATAATTGAGTGTATGTATGTAGGCATGTACACGTGTGTATATATCATTAATGGACTTAAATAAGGGAGGGGCTTACAAAATAAAATACATTTATAAATATTCAACTGAATTCCGATTAAGTTCCAAAACAAATGAAAAACGGAAAAACTTCGAGGCTGTTATACAGGCTGAAATAAAAATGTACTTTTCATGATATTATTTATTTCACTAACATATTTCGTAAGTCACCGTTTGCCGGCAACCTACCACTTTGTGAGCAAGCTTGTGTTTGGAGAGAAATACAAAGATTCGCTACTATATCTTCAGCACGAAATCGGGTCTGCGCAAGAAGCAGAATTTTCATAGGCATGCTCAAACACCCGTAGGTAATTTTAAACTATTCCTTACTTGTTATCTCAGAAATGAAACTGAATTTTTGAGAATTTAATTAACCTACTAATTGGAATAGGGGAACGGATATCAATAAAACGCCAGCTAGCCACTCCGATGACCACACTCATCGGGTGGTCTTTCAATACTAGTATTTCGGCTGATAATTCTTAGGAAGCAAACAATCTCGCATGTATCTAGATATAGCCCCAATTCGATGGGAGATAGGACGCGGGGGGTACACGGCACGAAACTAATCAGGAAAAATTACCTATTCATAGATACTGATGTTTATATAAAAAATTATGCCGGATACAAATTCTTAAGTCATCTCGGACATCGCTTCTATATCACCTTCCTACAACAAGTCCAGGCCTGCCGCCTCATTCTACTATTCACCTTTCCCTTTCCCTCCATCAATTTATATCCATTCGCCTCCGTATTCCATATATCTTTCCCTACCTATTTCTCTCTTTCTCATCTCCCTCCATTTCTCCACCCCTACTACTGCATTCCTAGACATCCTATTTCCCTTCATATAAAGTTTCTTATTTTTAAATGAGAATGATTGCACTAATTAGTACTTACTTTCACCTTGTCCTCGATGAACCAATTTCCTATTACCCATTTTCTACACTGCATTCTCTGCCCCTCTCCTTTTCAACGCCTGGTTTCTTCCCCTTCTCACTTCCCCTCCCCTTTCCTTCCCTCTCGACCTTCCTTTCACCAGCCTCTACACTCCCTCTCCCTCATTCTCCTTCCCCTCATGTCCGATACTTTTTTACCGCGATAAATTCCAAACCACGAAACAGACCCGAATTATTACCCTCGCCGATAGGACGGAGGCAGGACCCCTGAGGTTCGGACGCTGGTACAACAGGATGTAAAGCGGGTCGGACGTTTACTCTTTTTTTATATATATTTTGCCGAGAACTCGGCGTGGGAAGGGAGAGAAGGGGGATGGGGAAGGAAGAGCTTTGTGATTCGACCGAGTTGGGATGTCGAGGGATTTTAGGGAGAGAAAGAGGAGTCAGGGGGAAATGGTTTTGCTGCGATCAGGGGTTTTCTACTCCCACTCCTCCCTCTCTCTATCTGCTCTCATCCTTCGCCGGTAATCGTTAAGGGACTATTATCTCATTAACTGCCGACCAGTGCGAGGAGAGAAGGCGGAGAGAGTATTAGGGAGAGACAGAGAGAAAGAGGAAGGTTGAGATTTTGTGTAAAAAATCTAATGTGGCCACCACATGACTTTCTCCATACCTGTAATATTACTAAAAGTTCCAAACAGGTTACATGATAATAAATATTTTAAGGAACTGCGAGAACTCAGCGTAAAATGTTTACAATAATCGCCGGCAGGTGGTGTGGTGGTGGCAGCTAAAAAATTAGTTTTAAAATATCTCATACACAATTCATTATATGGGAAGCTGCTACAAACAAACATTGTAGAATATTACATTTCTTACGACTTTTATTCCAGTACTTTTTTATATTTATCAAATATTCAATCAAACGGATGTGACAAGAGTAAACACCCACTTCCGGTTGACCCATTTTTACCAAAAACTAATCAGCACTTCTTCCTTCAATAAAAATGTCAAATATAAATTTTGTGTTGATCTGATTAATAGTTTTTGAGTTAGAGCACCCACAAAATCCCGGTCACAGACACACACAGACATCATTGATAAAATAGTCCAAACGTGTTCAGGGGACCTTAAAACATTTATTTCCGTTGAAATCTCGAATTCGACATTTTTCATGAAAACAATACTTTCTCTACATGTACTTCGTATGTGGAGAAAGTAAAAAAGGGAAGGGTCCGGGAGGAAAACGTAAAATTCTTCTCTCCCTTTCGTTCCTCTCCGGTTCCCTTCCGTTCTTTTATATTCTCCTCGTCCTCCAGTTCCATTTTCCCCTTCTCTCTTCGATTTCTCCTCTCCCTCACTTTCGTTACGCTTCGATCGGTTTCTTTCCGCCCTTTTTCTGCCTTCGTCCCGCGTGATTCTGGTTTTCCCGTCTCCTCCTGTGTTATTATCTGAAATCGCAAATATAATTTACGCCTCGCTAAATTTATTCGCGAATCTTTTTCTTTTTTAAGCTGCCGACACCGACGGCGGTTTTTACTGCTTCTCCAAAAATGACCTAATCTCTCTTCCTCATCAAGGGTGTCAAATTTTAAGCATGTGTTTTAATGAAAGGGCACGGCTCACTCCCTTTTTTATCGATGGGATGCGCTCGTGATCCCTAAATCTGCCTCATTACAAATGGCCTGCATAATCTTTTGCCTTAAGATAAACTCCCTTTAGCAGTTTTAAATCATCAACGCTGTAAGAAGAAATTCAAATAATTATCGGTTCCTTCATTAATTGAAAAAGCATGTAACCATCTACGATGGCACGAAATTGGGGTCTTAAATTTGTATCAAGTCTAAATTAAGCATGCTGGTTATACCGTACCTAATGAATATTGGCAATCTGCGAGAGAACATGAATCAATCAAGGCCATTTTTCCTGACACGACAAACGCATAAAAAAATCTGATGTGGCCACCACATATTTCTAAAAATACCAAATAGGTTACATAATAATAACTATTTTAAGAAACTGCGAGAAAATTTTAGACTTTACAAAGAACAGAAATAAATTCAAACCATAGCCTTCTGATATTAGATATAGCCGCAAAGGTCCATCAATTATGAAAAGAAAAAGGAGCGTTACTAAGACGTAACTAAGGGTCAATTGTTAACAATAGTCGTCGATAGGAGGCGTGGTGGTTGCAGCTAAAAATATAATATATCTCGTAAACAATGGATTATATGGGAAAATGTTTCAAACAAAGGTTGTAGAAAATTAAATATAAATATCCTACAACTTTTATTCCAATACATTTTTACATTTATCAAATATTAAAGCAAATATTTAAAAATAACGGATAAGTGACAAGAGTAAACACTCACTTCCGGTTGACCGATTTTTACCAAAAACAAATCAGTTCTTCTGACTTTTATTAAAATGTTAAATTAAAATTTCGCGTTGACCTGATCAATAGTTTTTGAGTTAGAGCGCCCACAAAAAAGCTATTACATACACACACAGACATCGTTGAGAAAACGTGTTCAAGGGACCTCAAAACGTGTATTTCCGTTAAAATCTCGAAGTCGACTTTGTTCATGAAAACAATACTTTCCCCTATACTACGTATGAAGAAAGTAAAAATGGAAACATTTTTTTGAGAATTAATAACTGTAATATTTAATTCAAAATTCTTAGTAGCATCAAGGAAACAAACACGACTAGAGATCATCTTTCTAAACGATTCGTCTAGTGTAGTTTCCGCGTAATTTATCGAAAAGATCGGATGACTTTTAACTAATTTCATATTAACATATAATACCGCACTACCAGATTTAATTCATTAGAGAATTATCGACCTTGCCTTATGGCTGAAAATCAACTTTTAAGTCCAGTGAAATTATCTTAACAATTTTAAATTTATGTAAAATATGATCTAAATGTCGATATAAAAAAGTAATTAAGTAAGTATATATTCAACTGAGACATTCATTTAACACATATCGTTAGGAACCCGTTGACATTAAAGATGTGATATGCTATCCCTCGTGAAATTTTCCTCTGACCACAGAACCACGTCGAAAGCGAGCATCATTGCAAATGCACGGTCCGACCGTATAATACTCAGCCAAACTCCATACAGTCTCTTTTTCCCCTATCTATCCGACGTTTGATAAATAATTCCAACGAACCCGCTCTCACACCCTCCCACTACCAACGCCGGAATCTCGCAGAGGCAGTTGAAATGGAAACGCAAATATGTCATCAAGTTACGAAGGTCCGAAGCGGAGGATTCACAGAGAGAACGTCTTCGCTCTTGAATAGTAATTTACGACGTTATTTTTTTCCCCCATCGCATTTTTTTTCACCGTTTCAGAAGTGAGAAAATCCGGTTACAGTCTGGCGACATTCCTCAAAAAAGCGCTAAGTCACGAATTTTGTTGCTCGGGCATTTTTCTTGAGAGAGTTTACCTAATAACGATGCGAGTTTTCAAGTTTCGTAGGCTGAATATTTTTGTCGGGTCTGAAGATAATAAATTTAAGGATTTTTAGCGGTACTTTTATTGACAGGAACTTGGGTCAAATCAATTCATTGTTTTACGTAGATTTAGATTGAAGTGACAGAGACGAATAAATTTAGAATGTGTAAACGAAGGAGAATGATTTGTCCCCATTGGAAGGAGATACAAAGCTACTAACCAATGTCTTTCCGAGGCTTCCTTACGTGCAAAAATCGCCTCTACATTTTATGGTCCAGCAATCAAACAAGAGAGGAATGATGCACGCATCATGCGCGTGCATACACGCGAGGCAGTGGCGTTCTTTACAATTTACACAATTATGCCAAAAAAAGATAAATATTAATGGCTTAGTATAATGTCTAAGAACTGAAAAATGGTATGCCAGTAATGATGCCAACGAAATATCGAATTTATTATTCACTGATGTATTTCCTAATTGGTTGTAATTAATAAAACAATAGACATTTAAAACTTACCTCATTCGAATAGTAGCCATTTAGCATATATGTTCACGTTCATTTCTTCGCCGTAAATTACCCATTTATTTTCAGTTACAAACGCTGTGTATACGCAAAGAAAATAAACGTTTTTACGTTCATTTATTCGTCGTAGATAATCCATTTCCCTTCATTTACCAAATGTTGCGTGCGCACGAAAGAAACTTAAATTAATTATTTACACGAGATATTGTTTACTTCAGTTACCACGAAGATTGTCTTCGTTTACAACAATTAAAAAACACTGGAAAATTTTTCTAAGTCTTAAGTGAATTCAATGGCGTAACTACAGATTCTTGGTCCCTCAGCAAAATTTTAGAATGGACCCCCTTCAAAACAATCATACTAAAACCATTCTACACTCGCTTCGAAAATGCTGATATACATAATACTTTTTTAATATTTAATTTTATTTACAAGATACAGAGGAATAGCATATTTGACGAATAGAACATTTTATTGGTACATTTTCTGGTAAGACAAAATAAGATAATGTTAAGGAAGATTTTAATCTTATAACCATCATTTCAAAACGATATGGCGATATTAGCCTTTGGTCTGATAATTTATCACCTTCTGAATTCGATCTTATTATAATGATTTGTCTGTCTACTTTGAGAAATGATTTAAATTTTCCGACAGATTACAGTAATTGCAGTTTTTTATTTAGGTGTGTTTTAAGAAAATAAGAAATGGCGAAACGTTTTTAAGAAGATGATTAATGTATTCAGGTAACAAAAGCGCAGTTTTTTTGCTTCTGCTGTAGGCTCTTTGATCTATTAATTAGAAGTATTTTAACAAAGAAGGGAGTGAGCGATTGGAAGCATTTTAGTGAATGCTTAAAAGCTCATGAAAACTAGCCTCAACATTTTAAATGGCATAAAATGTGGTTTGAAATTTATTTGCGGCTTAACAAGAATAACTTCAGATGAAGATGTGCAAACACTTATTAAGAAAGAAAGAAGTCATTGGAGAAACGAGCTAGAAAGGTTAATTAAATTAAACTTATAATTGGTCATAAACAATTTAGCTTTTCGTGGCTGTTCAGATAGATTATTTAAACAGCATAATGGTCATTTTCTAGGTTTCGCGGAACTATTAGAAACATTTGATTTGGTTATGAATGAGCATGTACGTGGAATAATATCATCTGAAACCCACGTTCGTTACTGCGGTAAAACGATTCAGGATGAATTGATTCTAGGAAATTGTACTCGTAAAAGTATATTTGAACGAGCTAGGAAAGCCTCTATTCTAAATAATAACGTAAAATGATTAATATGGTTGTAGGGTGTCTTATTAATAAATAAACTAATTTTAATCTTACTTATGAATTTTTCGATTTCCCTGTTTTTTATTTGGTATTTTCTTCTAAAATTCAGGTGTGTACAGGGACGATTATCCACCAGGGACTGTAGGAACATGCGTTTATTATCGTTTATGTAATAACAACAATTTATATAACCTTTCTGTTGAACATCTGTGTAAAATCCTAACTGTTGAGATGATATATATTATTTAAGCACTTATGGATAACTACTTCATTTTTCACTGAAATCACAAAAGTCGAGATGCTTTTAGTAGGGGCCCGTGATTCGACCTCGCACAAGCAGCAGCAATACGGAATAAAGAATAATATCTTGCACAATTTATAATGCAGTAAAATAAAGAATAAAATGTAGTGTTTTACTTACCAATTTACTCGAATATTCCTTTCTTCAAAGAGAGAAAAATATTCCAGGTTTTTCGATAGTCCTCACACTTCAAGCGATACACACAAACTGGATTCTACCGTTCTGAACTTAGCCTTCTTCCCTATTTTGTTCTCACGCCTAATGAATAAAAAGGCCCTTTTGTCTTCCGTTTGAGTCATCCAATTGGCTCTCGAGGAATAATATACATATAACTTCATAAGGCTGAGCGGCTTGCTAGTTTATAGTGGGTGGAAAAAATAAGAATTTCAGTAATGACTTGAAACAATGCTGGGCCGTTGCAGGGCCCGGGAGAGAAATCCTGGGCCCCTGCTCTCGGGCCCATTGCCGCCACTTTCCACCACCATAATTATGTAATTATAATTTTCCGCTGTCAAGATTCAGCAATTGTTTTTTTTCCAATTCCATTGTCTATCATAGCTCAGTCTTTATAATATGGTTTTGTGAGACATGCAGGAACGTTTATATATGACTGCTCGAGTTCAGGCACCTCTAAGTCACGGGCCCCGCTTATTTGCACCGGGTGCACCCCCCTCTCCTGGGTCGGTGTCGCGGGTCCCCAGACCCTTCGGGCTCCCCCGCGGTGGCGGACCTGGCGGCATAGTAGTTACGCCCCTGAGTGAATTACGACATTCTTGTTTGATTTTCTTGAAATCGGCTACTCTTTCGTTAAAAATGCACCGAACAAAGCATATGCTATTTCACCAGTTTTATAATTTTGTTCGAAATCTGTTATTTTGTTATAAGTGATATTTTACGAGATATAAAGAAAAGTCCATTTTTTGACGCCAGTACAGTGGCACTCCCGATTAGGCTACGTGAAGCAATTATATCATTTTATTATTTTCTTTGCCCTTATGTCCTAAATACTGTATTTCATGAACATCCGCTCAGTAGTTTCGCAGATGAAACATGCGGACGGACGGACACGATCTTTCTTTGTTTACTTTTTGTAAAGAACGCCTAAAAACCAGGCTCGGTGAAGGGGTGGTTCGAGCTTCTAATGCTAGGGTCGCAGTTCGAATCATGCCCAGGACATGGTTGTACGTGATGGTCTTTGTTATCGCTATTACGCTCACGTTAGAAGATGATAATGACTTTTTATAAGCTACTATATAAAATAAATTAATAACAACATCTGAAAACGATAAAATTGTTCAATATGCACTGAACGATTTCAAGGGATATTTAACTATAAAAGGCTAATAAGAACGTAAGGTAAAATTTTACAATAATGCTATATTGCCATATTAGAGGATGTGAAGAATAAAACTTTAACTTGAACCTACTTTTAGTAATCAATAGAAAAAATTCTAATAAAACCTCGGACGCTTTTAACGATTCTCGACTCCTTCAAATTCACTGCATTTTTAGAATTCCTCTCAGTTTTCGCTCCACCAATAAACTAACAAACTCGTGAAAAAAATCTAGTTACAGTTGCGATTCAAACGAAAGGAACAACCGCAAAAATGGGTAGCGAAATTAACATTTAACCAAGGAAGTGAGCCGCTTTTCCCCGCAAGAGGTAATCCGACGCCAAAACAACCGGCGTCCGACGAAATTAACGCTCGGGAGAAGGCTCCCCATCCCCCCGCCTCCTCCGATCACCGTCGCCACGCTCTTCATTCATCGATACACGTACGCAATCCTGCCGCGACTGAAAAAACACACGAGAGCTGTGTGCTTCGTAACTCCGTTTCTAGACATGTAATCTAAAGAAAAATCTCGCGACGGATACAAAATGTAATGCACGATGTTTACAGCCATGTACGGGAAAAAATAATACACGGCTGTCGGCGGAGAGGAATCGAAAGAAAGAGAAGCGAGCATGAATAAAAACTCCACCATCGGGCGTGTTAAACTTCGAATTACCCCGCGTAGGCGTAAACAGAAGTGCGCGACACTGCCGCGAACCCCTCGTTTGGCGCTTTCCTCCCTATTTATCCACGCACACCTCTTTTTTTTACTACCTCTTGGGCGCGTGAAGAAATGATAAAAAATGTCGCCTTTTTTATTCCCTCCCGTCTTTAAGATCGTAAAAAACGCGGCAGGAAGGTGGGAGAGAGTGAGAAAGGATAATAAAACAGAGGAAGAAGAAAGCTGAAACGGATTCGGAGGAGTATTAAACTAAGTTAAACGCGCAAAATTCCTTCCTACGACCTCTTTCCTTCTCTCCGGATACGAGATATGTATATCGCGCGCCTCCTGAGACGGGATTATTAACCGACGACTCAGACAGACTTCAGGGGAGCTTAGTTTTGCCCTAACTCGATAGAGAACTCCTTTTCAAGTTTTGCCTGAATGAAGGGGAGAATCGTGAGTTATATTTTCATTCAAGGGACTGCTCGAGTGGGCCGAGTAACAAGGCTCCCATATAGTCCCGCGTAACGCCACTTCGCAAGTATTCTTTGATTGTTAATGCGCGCCTAAAACTATTATTCCCCGTACTGAAAAATGAAAAGACGAGTTTGCTTCCAAGTATTTTCTGAAACTTTTTTGCCATGTCGCCCAACATGACAGGGTGCCTAGAATATTTAGAAAAATAAAAATACGAGCATTATACACCAATCCCTCGCTTTACACAGTGCATGAGCTCCTGGATAAGACCGGGCAAAGTGAGATAGGTTTTCTTATTTTAGTACGTCCGCGTGCCGTCTTGCGGTCAGCTTGCTTCATTCAGCATTGTTTCTTTTTATTCTATTATCCTCTCTTATAATCTCCAAGTCGAATTAAAACATTTTGTGCTTTTTATTCCGTTCCAAAATTATACTAAAGCAAAATTAATGGCCGTCCAATTCCTTTCCTTCAAAGGAAACCATGCTATACCGAAAACGTGTAAAATGAAACCGTGCATCCCGAGGGATGAGTGTAACTAAAATGAGTTAGTCCAAAGAAAATTTTTCATTACAAGAACTGCAAAAAATGCTCGCAATGACTACTTCATTCGAGTTTGTATAGAAGATTTGCAATTGAATTGTTGCCAAAAATTTTCGGAAAATAAATATGTTTAGAATAAAGGAAAGTACCCCGAATTTTCCACCCTTTCCACTGAAGATTGGTAAAGATTGAAGATCGATAATTTTCAGTTTTCGATTGCCGCATAAGTTGCAAGGGGTAAATGGCGGTGGGGCGAGCCCACAACATTCCGGAAATGGCATTTTAGAGAAAGAAATGAAGTATTTTAGCATATCAGGTATCCCTGACATTATAGTCACTTGTGTTCTTGTATAGAATTTGATTATATGGTGGAAAACTAGGAATAAAAAAGAACACAAGATCCAACATATATTTATAAATATTATGTAAAAGACGGCATAAAGGATGGAATTTTTATATTTTAATGTTAGACTTTTCGTATTAAATTCAGGTTAGAATGCGTCGTTATCGTGTATCTTCAGGCCATTTTCTCAAAAGAAGTATCACTAACTTGAAAGATATTAATGGATATTATCCGATATGCAATTATCGAGTTAACATAACTAATAGCACAGATATATCTAAACCTAGTACAATCAGTACAGGTCGCGGCGGATTACATAAAGTGTACAATATTCCGAGCAAAATTATATTTTTCACCCCTGACACATCATTAACCAAGTTATGATTATAATTACTAACTCTCGCAAAAGTAACAACATTTTAGCTTATTTACTTGTATGCAAGTAACAAATCGAAAAAACAAGCGAGGAAATAATTGCAGAACGAATTACATAGGCGCTTTTTTTCACCGACTGCTATCTTTCCACCGGAGGAAAGAATCGCAGGTGCTGTGTATTGTTGGTTGCTTACATCTGTAGCAGCATACACATTTTAGCGATTTTCACGTAAAAATACGTCACATTTTCGCGTTGAAACTAATTCGTTAGTCGATTTTTTTACAGAAAAAGGCTAAAAAATCAGTTTTTACTTATTAAATATTTAGAGACCGAAATTTAAAATTTTAAGTAGATTTTTTGGCTCTGACTTCCTGTTTAAACGCGGTGGAATAAAATTGACAAAACTAGTGAAGGGTTTGGAATACAGTTGTAAAAATTTTAAAGTAGCTATTCTTGGAAAATAACAGGCGCATTACATTGCAGCAGTATTACGTCATGCATAGTGGGGTCCTCGTTGGCATCGGATCTCAGAGGTCGCATACGGGAGAAAAAGTAAAGAGAAAATTCCTGCAACTAAGCTTGTACTACGTGATCGTTAAATTTCTCTCAAAGTTCTCTCCTGCGCGACATTTTTACCACATTTTAAAAGCGAGAAAGTAGGTTACCGCTTTAAGCTTATGAACTTATGAACGTTTCGGCCAACCCCATAAAATTCTTTTCTTTGCAACATAAAAATAAGGTAACATACAAGTTAAATATTTATCCACATAAACCGTGTCGATATATCTCGGCCGAGAATTAAAGATAAAACCTTTTACAGGCCTTTCTAGAAGCCGTTGATAACAGAAAATGATGAAAATTTATTATCGATTAAAAATATGAATTTTACCAACATAAAAAAATTAAAACCTGCTCAGCATGAATCTAATTACCATTGCTTCGATGGTGACGTAGTAATTCAAAACAAACTTGAAGGTAAAATTTACGTAAACCACAATCCCTCCAGTGCCCAAGCCAAACCAAGTACAATTTATCATCCTGCCTATAAATATCCCTTTCCGATTAATCCACGAACTTTTGTAATTCATAAGCCCAGCAAAATAAGCCAACTCCTCGAGGTCGCTATATCACGCGGTGTTCCCTTCTTTTTCTCATACTTCACCGTCTCGCCTTACCGATTAGACCCGGTTCGCCGCGGGAAATACTCGAGGTACCAGAAAAAAGTTAGAA
Source organism: Tanypteryx hageni (assembly GCA_028673005.1). Classification (NCBI taxonomy): domain Eukaryota; kingdom Metazoa; phylum Arthropoda; class Insecta; order Odonata; family Petaluridae; genus Tanypteryx; species Tanypteryx hageni. The sequence continues at coordinate 54,071,227 of CM054118.1, read as the reverse complement.
AATAAATAAACCCTCCGAGCAACACCAGAGAAAGAGATACAAAGAGGACAATACCCGCCTCACCACCTCCAGCGCTATGGAGACAGGCACCGCGCGTATATAGTAAAAAATCTTTTTTTAAACTCACTGTAGAAGGAAAGTCGTCGCGAGACGTAAGAGGAGAAAATTCTCGACAAGAAAAAGCGAGAGAAAAATTCATTGTGATTCAAATAACGAAGACAAGAACGAGCGAGAGTTATCGCGCGAGATGAAAGGCAAGAGGGGAGGTGTGAAAGGAGGAAGGAGGGGAAAGGGAGGGGGAAAACGAGGGAGAAAGGGAGGGGGGAAGAAACAGAGAGAACGTAGCATACGTGTGGGAGTGAATGAAGACGTCTTCTCGGACCGCAAGAGGGCGCTCGCGTTCTCGAGCAATGGGGTTCAGGGAGGTTCAAGATTAGACCGACTGGCTACCTTGAGAGCTTATTAGGCCACTGTGTAAGAAGGGTCCGAAACGATTGGGGCCAAAACGATTCTGACCGCGGAACGAATTACGTCACTTCCTCCTTAGGAGCTGGCTGCGGAGGGAGAGGATGAGGCGAGGAGGAATGCGGGATGAGAACAAGGAGGCGTAGACGAACGCGTTGAATAGAAGTAGAAGAAGAGCGTCGGAAAAAGATGGAAAGTTACGTAAGAAAAGAAGGGGGAGAAAGAATTGTGCAATCGGAAACGGAAGAATAACAACCAAAGATAATTTAGACAATATGTGGAACAATACTTCCTTTAAAGCGCATCGTAAGTGAAAAGGGAGGAAGTGATGAAATGCTCAGAAAGGCATGAAAAATAATTAGCGGAAAATGGGAAGGAAAGTGTAATTTTTCTTTCAAACACGGCACAAAGACCATTTTACATCGTCTTGTTAGCAAGTCCGGAGACGACAAAGAGGTTATCAATGAGGGCATTCGAACTTCACCACATAGAAGTAGATATTTCACCCTCCACTGCAACCGAAGTAGGCTGCATGGTTATCTGGGGTATTAGAACCAGGGAGGGAAAAGTTAGGAGTGAGAAAAATAAACATAAGGGAGGAGGTAACGTGAAGAAAGGCGTCAAAACGCCTTATTGCGCAACGTGGGCAGGCTGAGGACGGAGTCATGAGAGAAGATGGCAAGGCACCATGAGGTTTACGCTAAGCCGAAAGATAAAATGGGACAAAGAACATAATAGTAGAACGAATTTGACGCAATAAACGACAAATTGAACAAAAGCAATATCGGCTATTCATTGAATGCCGGGAGAGAAAAAAATTAATTTTCGCATAGCTGAATATTTATCAAAACCGCTTTGTACTCATCAAAAGATAAGGAGTTCTCGATGCTTGGAAAAATCATTTCATATGAATAGGAGGACATGGTGAGGTTACGGTTTTGGTGTAATAGAGAAATTTACATTAAAAACGAATTAACCTCTCCAAAATTACAAAACGATTTCGATCTTCCGTCACATAATCGGAATATTTTATGCAAATCCTTAGATAAATGAATCGGAGTGATGCAAGCAAAAAGCGCTGCATAATTTAGACGCGTTTCTCTCAAGAGGCCATCCGATTGATTTCCGGTTTTTATATGCAGTAACGGGGCTGCTCCGATAGTGCAATGCGATTCAGAGAGGGTAATATTTCGTTGAAAATATCTTCCTCTATACTAAATTTATCGAAGTTATATCATAGGATTACGAATTTTAGATTTAAAATTTTATTTGCGTGAATATGATTCTCTGGTTGAGTAATAAGAATCAAGTGCTTCATTTTCATCGGGTTCTTTAATGCAAGTGAATATCGGCGATCCTGGATGAGTGACATGATCCAGATATTTTCTCCTCTATTTTAATAAAAGCCTAAATTTAAAACTCAAACATGGATGCTTTCACACTATACATATATGTACGCAGTAAGAAATATTTTTAATGACAATTTTCTCAAAAACGTCCCATCCTGTAAAAATGGAGACAATAGCTTTTATTTCACTTTTTCTCGACAACTTCTGCAAATAAATCTTGTCACGTGAAAATTTTACTAAATAAAACTCACTTTTTTCGGTAAAGTGGCAGCCCTGATTAGATGACTTATCCAGAATATCATTTTTGACCTCTCCTTCGACATAAATACCAATTTCCGTCAAAATACGTGCAGCAGTATAGCACCTGATTTATGCATGAAGACGAACAGACAGTCGGACAAACCAAACCCAATGGGCGCTTTTTTCTTTTACGAAACGCACCCAAAAATGAAATGTGCTAATTCGGATGATGGACGACATGACCGAAACATGAGATCTAAATCATTTAATTTTCAGCTTAGCGAGACAATAAATCCGGCGACCTGCCAAGAGAACCAAGGATTTTCGAACCTTAAGACCTCAATTAAAGCTAGCCTTCACGCTCCAACTCGTTCGCTTGAACAAGGGGCTAGGTTTAAATAATTTACTACTCCACGATGTGATCGGTAGGCGGCGAGGCAAGAAAAAAACGAAACGAAATAATTGAAAAATTGTGATTGGTAGGATTCGGAAGAAAAAATACCATTCACTTTATAGGTCGGACTTGAAGGAATGAGGTAGGGGAATGAGTCCTTTTGCTAGCCATCCTGACTTAAACACGCCGCTGAATCTAAAACAGAGACACGAGCAGACGGCGAGATGAGAAATAGAGAGAGAGAGCGGGAGGTGGGGTGAAGTGAGAAATGGAGAGAGAAAGTTGAAGCGAGAGAAAGAGGCAGGAAATAGGGGAGTTGAAGGTAAAATGGTGGGAGAAAGAAAATCTTGAAAGGAAAGGAGGAAAAGAGGGGTGAGAGAGAGCGGAGAAAAAAATAAATCAGAGGAAGTTAGAATTATAAATCCAAGGGAAGGGAGAGAATGAGAAGAGAGAGACAAGCGAGAAAATAAGGGAGAGACAGAAGGAAGAAAGAGAACGGATAGACAGAAGGGAGAAAGAAAAGAGAGACAGAAGGGAGAAAGAAAAGAGAGACAGAAGGGAGAAAGAAAAGGAAGAGAAAGGAAGAAAGAAAATGGAGAGAAGAAAGAAAGAAAAGGGAGAAAAAGGGAGAGAGAGGGTAGAGGAGTAAGAAAGAGTAGAAATGGAGAGTAGGGAAGGAGTGTTGGGAGAAGGAAAGTGAGGAGGTAGTTGGGAGAGAGTTAGGAGGAAGAGTGGAGGGAGAGAGTGGAGAGGAGGAAAGAGGTGCGAATGTGAAGAGGGAAAGTTGGGTGGGAGAAAAAGTGGTGCGGGAGAGGAGCGGAGAGAGGGAGAGGAGCGGAGAGAGGGAGAGGAGCGGAGAGAGGGAGAAGAGCGGAGAGGGAGAGGGGTGGGAGTGGTGGAGAGGGAGAGGGGCGGGCAGGGAGAAGAGTGGAGAGGGAGAGGAGCGGGCAGGGAGAAGAGTGGGGAGGGAGAGAGAGAGTGGGGAAGGAGAGGGGGGAGAGGAGTGTGGAGGAAAAAAGTTGAGACGAAGAGAAGGAGTGGGAAGGAATAGAATGAGTAGGGAGAGAGATAGAGTGGGTAGGGGATAGCGGGGAGAGAGGAAGAGTGGGGAGAGACAGAAGAGGAAGAGAAGGGTAAATGGAGAGAGGACGGTAGGGGATGGACAGAAAACAAAGAGGAAGAAAGAGGGACGGGCGAGGCGTGAGCGTGGAGGAGATCAAGTTAGGGAGTTCGAGAAGGATATGAGGCACAAAAAAGCTATGAAAGAGATTTGATAGGAAGGTTGTGGTTGGGGAGTGAGATAGAGCCAAGGAGAGAGTGGGAAGAGGGTTAAGGGGAGATGTTTGATGAAGGAGTCATGGGGGCAGTTAGGGATGGTGTTAAAGGACAAGAGAGAAACGAGTGTTTAAGCGTGAATCAAGCATTCGTCTGAGAGGTTGCGGGTGGAAATAGGATGCTGGGAGAGAGAGGGAAGATGGACACGACGATTAACTCTAAGTAGCGGGGAACTTGATGGAGTAAAAATTGAGGTGAATGAAAAATAAGGAGTGGGAGAAAATAGGGGAACCGTATAACAAGGGAGGAGGCGAGAGGGATGGGCCGATGCTAGTAGCAGAGGGAGTGGGAGGTAGCGGGAGGGATGGCGGGTAGAATCAATCACGAGCGGGTGGAAAATTGATGGACGCATGAGGGCTGTCGGGTTTGGTCCGAAGGATCCGTGTGAGCGTGACAGGAAGTGAAGGATGGGCAACGGCGGGACCTAAGTTTTCGTCCTTGCGAAAATTCTAAAAAATATTAAGAATAAACTCGAAAACAACAGGAGACTTTAAAAAAAAAGAAAACGGAGTGGGGATAACGTATACCTCATTCTCTCATACGCCATACGCAAAATACCAATGTTAAACCGAGAATAAAGTTAGTTGAAACGACGGTAAAAATTAATCGTATCGTTATTATCTATTGTCTCGGTTGTAAATAGGATTTTGAGACCAGCCAAGCTGGTAGGAAGCCAATGGCAAAAAGAATCTCCAAGTACGCATTTTAATTAATATAAATCAATAAAAATTAATCAAGAATATCTATATCTCGATCCAAACGCAAGCTTTGGCCATGATCGAGACTGAAGGACATAATAAAGGAACCTGCCCAGCGTCAATCGCTCCTTATTTTTAGGTTTTAAATAAATTTGCGATATGCGTACCTCGCAATCTTCTAGATCTGTACCCGGAACATATCATCAACCGCATCGTATAATCTTCCATTGCCTCGCATGCAAGCATTTACAGTTAAACTCTCTTAATCAATTTCTAATTAAAAACATCGATTATCACTAAAAACGGCTTCTTTGCCGCTGAAACTTTTGGACAGCAAACCCCTCCCATGATAGCAGTAAGATTGATTGTCAAATGTCTAAATCGCGCCTACAGGAAAACCGGACGTGATGTTTTAACTCCTTATAAAAGGCGCCACCATCGCGCTTGGGTGTGTGATCTCACCTTTTTTAGTCACGACGAATGACGAACGAGGCGGAAAGCATTTTCGTAAAAGAGGCGAGTTTTTTCACCTTTTTTTTAACGCCTTCGAGGCATAAGTAAGGTAGTAGAAGTAAAGGCTTGGATTTCTAAGATAATAGCGTTTAAAGGTGAGCGTGGGAGTGAGGCGGAGAGGGAGAAGAGAAGGAACCGAAGGGGAAGGAAAGGAGGGAGTGAGGGAGGCGAGAGCCTGTGGATATAAGAATAGATTGATGTGGGAAAATGGGTTCGGCTGAGGCGTTAAAAAAAGAGGCTAACCTAACGTGGTCGTAAAAAAATGAAAATATCTTGGGCGAGCTTATCTGGTGACGTCAGACTTGTTCCCTCACACCTTAAAAAAAAATACACGCGGATTCCACGAGAGCATCGTGCGTGCATCGGCGGAAACGTATCGTACACACCTTTTTATTGTTTTATGGCATTCTTTGTTTGTCGCTTCATTTTTTGCAACATCTATTGTTTATCTTGTTTCTTAATGAATGCGCTTGTATTTATTTACTTGCAGCATAAACGCATGTACGTTTTTATGTGCGTATTATATTATGTTATTAGGGAATTACGAATGGAAAATATAATTTAAGCTTTTGTTTTTTCAAATCCATTGTAACGCTGGGCAACGATTGTTTTTTTATCATTTTACGAGCTTTATTTGCCGGGTAGACTGTTATTTAAAGTGAAATTGCCTGTGAGCGGAATATTTGTAACCCCATTTGCATCGACGGCAGACGAACTCCGCGTCAAAGTGCCATTCGTCAATTGATTCCGCCCTCTTGCGAAAATACACCGGATTACCAACAGCGATAGGAGAGCAATAAAACAGCCGATTGAAGTTAGGCAGAGCGTTCAAAAACACATCGAAGTTTCAGCGGGATTGGGGAACAATGGGAGCAGAGGCGCGGAAAAATGCAAATGGAAATTTTTACCGCTCGCAAAGAGGGACGAACGCCGCAAAAATTCAATGAATACGGAGAGGTCCTCCATGGCCAATTCCGACGGTGTTTTTTTTTCAGGACGGGCAAAGGGGACGGCGGTTCGTGGCTAAAACAGTGCGACGCGCATAACAAAACACAATTCAACTGTCTGGAAATTTACTTTTAAATTGAAACCGTATCAGAGGGGAAATTTCGCTAGGAAAAAAGATTTTTTTAAATCAATTCCCTTGGCGCCGATCACCCGAAACTCCCAATCCTTCCTTATTTATTTTTTAATGTCGGACGATTTAATGAATTCCAAACTTCCAATCTGTCACGAAGCAGAGTTTATAGTCAACTCGAATTCATCTTGAAACGCTGACAGAATACGCATTGTGCATTCAACCCAAATTTATTTCCACTTAATTTTATTAATCCAGTTTCTTCTACTAATCCCCTTTCGCTCTCTTTCCCGAACCTCATTCTTAAGGCACAGGAGAGCCTTCGAGAGAATGTATATAAGTTTCCTTTATGAAGTGGTAAAGGGAGAGCTCGGAGCCTATGAGATGACCACGACTAAGTCCTCGTGGAGTTTCTGGTTACCACGCCTCTTCTTTGTTACCGTTTTTGTTGTATGCAATCTTATGGTTTCTGAGCTACCGCCAAAGCTCTCCTGACCATCCGCTTTCGGTGGATTTTCCGTATGTTGAGAGATCTAAAGAGGTTTTAAGGAATTTACTGCTTGCGGCTCAGGCGAAGAGAGGATGAGGGCTAAAGATTGGTGGAGGAGAAGGGCGTAGATATGGAACGAAATGAAAAGAGAGGAGACCCGAATTCACACCGACCTGCTAAATGCCCGCATAAAAATGCCATCGAAAGGAGGTAAAAACCGATGACATCTTAACGACTGTGATATTTCTTCAAGGCTGACGACCGAAGTTCATCGTTATATCACGTTTTTGAGAGAGTCTGGCGTGGACCCGAACGAACGCTCACATGAAAACCCCGGTTACATGCGTAAGTATTCCACTGTGCATACACTTACACATGTACACACGCTCACGTACAAACTACGTACACACTACGTACATTGAGTGATTAAATTGTTATGCCAGGTAGTTATCGCAAAATTGAAAATCTGGTTATCAAAACCGAAAATATGGGGGATCAATAGCGTCCCGGCGAATACACATACCCGATTCATCATCGGATGAAATACGTATAAACCTCGCGTCCTTTATTGAAGTCATTACTCCTTCCCCATGCGCACATTTTTACTTATTCATTCGACGTTGCGGCATGCTCTCGAAAAATATAATTTTTCATTCTTTAAAAATTTTAGGTTTCCGAAAAGTTTTTTTCTCCCAATCCAGTGCACTTATACAGATTTTAAGAAATTGACGCCGAATTACTTTGCTCAAAATGCAGTAATATTTAGATATTTTAATTAGCGCGATTTTTATTTTAACGATTTTTCCTCTAAATACAATTAAATTAGTTTTCTTTGAAGTTACTTATAAATTTATTCGTCGAAAAATCGGATTATGAAATAATTTTCTGATCTATTAAATATCAGTGTGCGCTTATGTGTAGGTACGTTTAAAACGTACGCTAAAGGGAAAACCTCGATGTATCATGAAGTGACAACTCAGAATCTGGGCTAATGCGGTAGAATCCCTGTGCAAATAAAAAAAAACTCCATAACTACTTTCGACTCATTTAATACAATCGCCCTATGCCGCTGATAATAAATCATTTTTTTTAATGGCTTGGGACGGAGACGTGGCAGTAGTCATATAGTTGAATAGAATAGTTAACACCAACATCTGGAGAAAAAAACTTCTTCCCTCTGATTGAAAATCAGTTTTAATAATTGAATTAGTCTCCGACAGACAATAACTAACTTTCATATCCAACACAATCAACGGAATGGATATGTCATATTTATTTCTTGTTTGCACTGCACACAGCATCGATGAGGAATTATTAATGATCAGAACGGAGCACGCTATTTGCTCTGAAGGACAATCAATTTGGGCGAATTACTTATCAAACTACTATAGTATAAAATAAATGCAATTCGTTGGATAAAGTCAACGGAACATGAATAAAATTGTCATGTTTACGCTAATCAAGTTGAAAGCGACAATAATCTAAAACGGAATTTATAACGCAAACGAGGTCGCGAAAGCTTATTTATCATCGCCATCGTCGCACGTGGCGTAGGAAATCGTGTATTGTAGACCTCTTGCTAAATGAATGCAATAGGTATTTGGCATGGAGTAATAATAGAAAATCTCCTTATTACATTAGAGGTGCCTCTATCGAACTAAAGTCGGTTCAAATTCGCAGCACCTATCGCGCCATAAAAACCATTCAGGTCTTTCTCACGAGTGAACAAATGTATACGTCACAATTCTCTTCTTCTTAAGATGAACGGTAAAAAAACAATCACGACAAAAAACTTCAATGCCTTACCCAGCATACAGATACGAAAGAGAGATTCTATATGAAATATAAGCAACGGATGAACTTCATGTTTACTATTAATCGACACCAAAAATGAGGTTCGGAGTATATTTCCAACAAAATTTTAAGATAACACCCGTAAAGACATTTTTGGAGAGGAGAAAAAATTGCAACTTTTTTCGCGGAGTCGACTGACTACGGATGCATTACCATCGTCGCCTCAGGCCTTTACTCGTACTTCGAAATTTCTTGTTACCTTCAAGGACGTCGCAAAGAAGCAAAACAAACAAACAAAGCCATTTTTTTCACTTATTCTTGAGAGCCGAAAAATATTCTCCCGCCCGAATCTCACCGTTCTCGGTGGTTAGCAAAAAAACACAACCGCCCACGACCTTTTCGCAAGAAAAAGGATCAGACTCCTGGGCGAGACAAGTTTTGCGACAATAACGTAAACGCGGTGAAGAACGTCGTTTCTCAACGGCGCTACGTTTGCCTCCACCTCTTGCACAAGCTATCAGGTACAGTCGAGCAATGACGGAGAGAGGGAGAGGTGAGTGAGAGCCGAAGGAGGAGGCAAGGGAAAACCGCTCCACGAATTGCCAGATAAGAGTCCGCCTGCCATAGTAAAATGGATACTGCTCCACGGAATTGTGACTATGGATCCTTCCCTCTACAGGAACGGACGATTCGCAAAAATACCGTTTCCCTCCCTCTCTCCCTGGCCCTTTCTCCTGCCATCCCCTTTCTCCGCTCCCTCTCTTCCCTTTCCTGTCTCCCAATATCTCTCTTTCACTTACCATCTCCTTCTATTACTCTATCTTTCTTACCTCCATCCCCCTCCCTCTTTATCTCTCTCCTCCTACCTCTCTCCATCTTACTCTTCGTAAATCGTTGCGAATAACTCGTTTATGAAGGTCAATTATCGTTACCTGCTTAACACCGGAGTGAGATTCTACCGGAGCGTTTTATTTATTCTATTGAGGACGTAAAGGAGCGGTTCTTTCGGGGCGTACCTCGAGATCGGGTACGTTAAAAAAACTCGTCTCTTTCACTCTAAACCGGCGGTATCTGTAGGATAGGAAAAGATGAAAATAAAAATTAATATTTTCTCCCTGGAATCTTCTTCGGAGGAGGCTGAACGTTTTTTTTACGGAGAGAGAGAGGAATGAAAAATAAAATTTCGGTAGACGGAGTTGGAAGTTTGGAGGATAACAAAATATCCCCGGAAACTTTCCTAGGAAAATTAGCCCGTAGCCGTGAATGTACGCTCCGAGAAACTTTTGTGAGGGAGAAAGGAAAACATAAAACAGGCAGGGTTGATTGACCAAACGAGCCTGTTTGCATTTTAACGAGAGTGCGGAACGAGCATCGGAGTTGAATATTTTTTGTACTCTTTTCCCGCTGCTTAAAAAATCGTAAAATATTTAATCGTGATCCCTGCGAGAAATAGAGAAGCGACTTAATCCACTTTAAGTGAATGTGAAAACATCGTGACAAATCATAGGAAATTAAACGCTTTATAGTTTTCTTTCTTCCCTTCCCGGAAACTGCCGTCTCAAATGGTGGCATCTCTTTGAAAAAATTTGCCTGGAGATATTTTGCGGAATTTTTCCGTTATATTTACAAAAACATTTAAGTTGTAATTTTCTGATTTATTGATTCCACATTCAAGTGGGAAATTTCAAAGCAGTGTTTTTATAATTCAGAAGTATTTCAATAAAACTTATTTTCAATTTGATTCGTGCATCCGATTCTCAAAGCAATAATTAAAAATTAATTACTGTATAGAGTACCCGCCAATCTGAAGTTTAAACTTTGAAAACGAATAAAAACTATTCTGAAACTTCATAAAGATCAATCTTGTTTTACCGCAGTATAAAATTAAGGGAAAGTAAAATAATAAGTTACAAAACGTAAAAAATATATCCAGGTCACTTTTTAAAATTCCATGTGGCTCTTTATATAAAAATGAAATTAAAAGAAGGTACATACGCTATTATAATAGCCTAAAAGATAAGCATACTAGTGAATTTATCGTAAGCAACTCTACAAGTCATTCCTCAAAATGATTCGTTAAAGAGTAATTAGTAAATAAAAACGACGGTGTTTGTTCTTTATGTAGAATATAATACATCTATGTCGATAGCAAATTGACATCTGAAGAAATAAGTCGCAAAAACGCAAAAAATTTAACATCAGGTGATGCATAAAAGCTACCACGCTCATCAGAAATCGCGAACTCAGGATGGAACCCTGTCTTTCTCTCTCTCTCTATCCCACGATAAACGAATTCACCCAACCATTATCATTCCCTCTTACTCCACGACGTATATAATTTCGATGCCGAGAATATACTCTCAAAAACACAAAGCCAGCGAAGACTGCGAAAAGCAAAATTTCGCGTCCCGCGACGCCACTTAGCATTTTTTATTTCATTCCTCGAGTAGGTCGTGGAGGAAACATCCTCGACGCTAGCGATTGTCTAGACGAAGGACCCATCCGAAACTGATGGAAGAGAAAGGATAAGGGATGGGCGTGCTTGATAAAATTTTTATGGGGAGACTAGACTGTCATCAGCATATTGAATGAAATTTTTCTTCAAACGAGGCGATGTGTTTCTTGTGGGCATCTCGGTTACGTAGCGTTTCGCGGATATACGCACTTTCACTTTCGCCCTATCTCTCTCTCTCCTTCACAATCTACAAACACGCAAACACACACAAAAACACACACGCGAAAACCTCTTGCGTTCACAGTCAGCCCGTGGGATGTGGAGGGTATTGCTCGACCCTCGGACGTAGACCTCGACGAGTCCACTTCGTCGAAATGAATTCTATTGCTCCAAGCGACACATACGTCGCCATCCAACTCCGACATGGGTCTAACATTCCTCTATTTCTCCATCTTCTCCCCAAGTTCCCCTTTCCTCACGTTCCCCTTTCTTCTACTGAACTTCATCGAGGAAACGGAAGAGGCGACCCATCGGTCTCAATCTTTCTCAAATAATGGTCTTCCATCGTGCATTTATAAAGAATCATTTTCGTCTTTCGTGCAGGATCCTTATAAAACAGTTTTGATGTCAACATCCGCCTGATTACGGGTTGAATGCACGAGATTATATCATGCAGGCATGCTCTGCATCGCAGATCAAAGAGCTGTGGTTAGAAGAATATTCAGGATGCGGATTAAAAACTTCATAATGAAAAAATAATGCAAGTTCCTTCCATCTGGAAGCAAGATAAAAACACTTTTTGTTGTAACAAGCTATTCACCGAGATGCGGAGGCTTATATATTTTTTATCTTTAAGACATTTATGCTTAATGCCAATTGGGTTGCATAAGATTAGGAATAGGGCGACAAAGAGTGCGTTAAAAATCTTTTTTTTTATAATTCCAAATCCCTTCCCAATGTTGTTCTCATTAATTTATCGGCTATTCATTCTCCGTTCCATTGTCGTCAGCCTTGAGTTTCCCCCCGAAATTTGAATGCCTTCATTTTAATAGGATCCCCAGATTATCGGCACCTACGTGGGACGGACATCGCCCACTAATTCATATTTCTCTTATTTCCGTTTTCCGTTGCCTTAATCCTTTCTCAGAGCATGTCTCTTTAACAAACACCAAACCTATTATTTATTTCCCTTATTTTAAAGGGCTCCTTATTTTAACAACACTCTGCCGTAGTGAATGCAGCCTTTTCTTATCTATTCTTAGTTTCATCACATTTTTCCGTTGCCGTTATTTTTCTTCGCAGTAACTTTCAATTTCCACAAAACGAGTCGTTTTTAAAATATAAATTCTATGCTATACGTAGAACACTCAAATGAAACAATGATGAGCCAATTCTTAATAATGTATTTAACCCATACTATCTCACATTTACCCTTTTCTGACGCTTCTTCTGCGCCTGTTGTCTTTTACAAAAAGTTCTCTCTTCGACTATACGATGGAGGGAAAAAGATCTAGCAACAGAACATGGAGCTACAGAATAGAAAAATAGCATGACAAAATATTCCGTACATTGAAAACCTTCAACCGTAAAAATTTGAGTCATAAAAAATCTGAGTTAACAAATATTCGACACACCAAAAATGCAGATGATAAAAAATTCAAGCAATCGAAGGTTCGAAACACCGAAAAGTCGAGATAGCGAAAAGTCGAGGAACACAAATAACAGCTGCCGAAAATTCGATTACAGTCATTAGAATTATGACGTTAAAGCTACATAAATTTCCACTCCAATCTTAAAGCTTGTGTTACTCTCGACCAACCCCATTCTTTCCTTCTCGATCGATCTCGCCCTTTCCGCACTTTCCATTCTAAGCTCTGCCGTTCCAATCCTTTTTTAATCTCGTTTCTCTCCCTCTCTCTGTCTCCGCGCCCATCCCAAACCTCCTTTTCCCATCTCTCCCTCTTCTTTATTTCTTCCTCTCTTCCCTCCCTCTGCGATACTTTTTCTCGGCCTGTCTCCTGTAACGCTGACATTCTTCGACCCGTCCCCCATCCTCCTCCTGTATCTCTAGACCCTCAAAGTCTCCCCCTCCTCTCTCACTCCTTCGCAAGAGATCAGACGCGTCGGAAGCAACGGAATCCGGCAAACAAAAGACAGTCACAAAGGGCGACGCAGCTCGGAACGTTCGGAGTGAAGGGGAGGAGGGGAAAAGCGGAGATTGGAAATAATTGAGAGGAAGGAAATTCGAGATGTTTTTTCCCTTTCTCCGACTCACTCTCTTCTCGTCTCTTTTTATTTCCTCCATTTGCTCTCTTCCCTACCTCTCTCCTGTGACTCCTTTATCAGTTTCTCTCTTCTCTTATCGTCGCCTTCACTTCTCTCGTCAAATGAATGCATCGCGTCTTCATATTTTGCATATTTCTACCATCTTCAGTATTACACTTCATTCTTTTCTATTCTATTCTTTTCTCTCGCCATATTAAATTTTTCTCTTTTTTTCCTAACCATCCCTGTTTATAGTCTTGTATTGCTCGCTTCCTCCATATTTCCATCTTATTTTTCTCTATCCTTTCAACTTTTTCGAAGTTATTTTTTTAATTCCTCATTCCGTTTCCTCCTTTCCGTTTCCTTCCTCACATTTCCATACTTTTCATAACACTTTTTTTACATTACATTGCCTACATTTAAAACCATCGTTACGGCCTTGTTATGGGCGTTTGGCGTGTCTAGCTTTCAATACTAGAGGCCGAGAGTTCGAATCTTATTGGGGGATGATCGCATGTGTTCGTTTTTTAGTGCTTTTCGTCAATGCTGAAAAGCACTATTATCTTCGTGATGTCCGTCCGTCCGTACGCATATATCAGGGAAGAATTGGCTGAACCGATTTCAACCAAATTTGGTACATAAAATACATAAATTAATGGCCAAACTGACAAATTTGAACCGGATAGACTATGCTGGGGTGCCACAATTACGAAGTTAAACTTTTCGCTAATTATGAATTTGGAAGGAATTGGCTAAAACGATTTCAATGAAATTTTGTAGAAAGGAGGATTATAACATAAAAAGACAAAATCAAGATGTATAGTATTGACATATAATGCAGGGCTGCCACAATACATGAAATAAAACATTCTTTTTACACATCTTTGTGTTGAAATGTCTGCATTAATTTGAACCAAATTATAATATTTATAATTTACACAAATATAAAAAATCATAATAGCATACTTAAACTGAATCAGCCAAACAGGGATGCCACATTTAAAATTTAAATTCTTTCAGTTATTAAGGATTTGGAAGGAATTGGCCGACTGATTTCAATTAAATTTTGTATGTAAGATTTATACAACATACCATAATGAAATCAAGATGTTTAAAGCCGAGTTAAAGAGTAGGGCTGCCACAGTAAAAAGTAAAATAATATTTCTTTTACACGTAATTCTAGAGAACTGACGGCATGGATTTTAACCAAATATGATGTATATAATCTTCATATAAATAAATAACAAAATTATTATATTCAAACCGGGTCGACAAAACAGGACTACCACAATATCAAAGTTAGAATTGGTCGGTAACAATTAATTTCGAAGGTATAGGCTGAACGGATTTCAAAGAAATTTCGTTTGTATTATAGTATTAGTAGTAGTATAGAATGACAAAACGAAATGAACATGTTCAAAACGAATCTAAAAAGCAGGGTTGCCACAATATAAGGAAAAATAATTTTCTGATTTCAAAGCAAATATATTAATATACGATTGTACTACGGCGAATTTGACGAAAAGCACTTCTGTACCACGGGAAACCCGTGTACATTCCTACTTGTTTATCCTTGTTGCGTTCGCTATGAATGGCCATTAAGTGCTGTTTCCGAGCTGATTAAAAAGAAATAAAAAAATCAATTCTATTCCATTACTTTAAGCCTAGTTTTTGCCATTCAAATTTCTCTGACAAATCTACGCTTTACATGTCGTTTGAGAAAACATTCAGCCTCATTAAATAATCGGCAGGTGAGGTGAAAGGGGAAAAAAAACGCACAGCAAAGAATCCTTACCACAAGGTTTAAAATAATTTTGCTACTTCCGCTGCGGCGATTATGTGCCTTCGGACGCATATTACTCTGTCCAATGCGCGTTCTTAGTTCTCTCAGCTTTCATTCGTCCAACTTGAGCGATTCATAGAAACGCGATAACTGGACCAAAATTAACTTTTCGAAATTAAAATTCAAGCTCTCCAGATGGGAGGTCGTTTTTCTGACGAGAAGAATAACTTTCTCTGTTCCTTCCAGAAAGAACAGTTTTTCAATTTTGTGTCCACATAATATTTTCCATTAAAAAAAAAATTAAAAGTCACAACATAAACTCGGAAATTGAACATATGTTCAGCCAAAAGAATTATATTTTTATCGCTAAGATAACAAATTCATTTATAAGTGGCACAACGACGAAAGGATTCTTCGCGGCTATATATAAGTTTAACGAAATTTCCAACAAATTAATGAATAACTGTTTGGAGAGAGACTCCAAATTAAATAAGTATAAGTAGGTATAAGTAAGTATAAGTAGGGTACTCTCTCACGCACACAACATCTTTTTCGTATTTTATGACAAAATTTGGCTATTCCTTATGAACTTCTTGCTGTATACTCACTCCTATTACCCGTCAAAACAGCATTATGTATTATATCTGCTTCACTGCGTCGCCTCCACATAATTTTTACCCTTCACGATACTCCTTTCTCCTTTCCCCGCCACTGCACAAATGGAGCGACATTCCTCCTTACCCGCACCCTCATCCCTCGCATTCACCCACAATTCATAGAGAACCTCAGCTGGCGTCCTCTAGAAAGATCAAAGGAGACGCCCCATACGAAAGTGAAAGCGAAGAGCGGGAGAAAGGAGAGTGAAAGTGATATTGAAGAGAGGAAAAAACAGGTGTTGAATGAAGGAGGGAGAAGAAAATGTATGAAATGATGAGATGAATAGAAGGCAGAGGTGATGCAACAAGGAAAGCGAGAGAGGAAAGTGATCTAAGGAGGGTAAGAATAAGTGAAACTCTTTATTCTGAAAATTTACGAGATTTATTAGATTAGACTGCCAAACCTCACCTGATGCTTAACCAAAGCAGGAGAGAGACAAGAGAGAAAAAAGATGATAAACAGATGAAGGTGAGGAAAGATGAGAAGAAAAGGGATATAGCAGAGGTAGGGGCGGTAAAAGGGATTGGAAGAAAGAGTCGGAGGGAACAAGTAGGTAATAAAATACACATTCTCCTGCACACCACTCCCTCTCTACCCGAAGAAAAGACATTGCGGGAATGCCAAGAAATCATCCGAACACGCACGCACGCGCGCACACACCCGCGCGCTCTCGCGTACATACAGACGCACACCCATCGAGATTGGGCCCGTACCCGCCCTTTTATCTCTGGGCCTGTCTGTCCGTGTCACACACCATGTCACCGCCCCGTTCCTCCTCCTTCCTCTCTCGCCCCTGTGGAGGGAAGTTGCGAAAAGGAGGGAGAGGAAACGGGGGTGACGGAAGGAAAAAAGGAAGAGCAGAAGAAAAACAAACAAATGACTGGCTCGAAGCGAACATCTCACCCTTTTCTCTCTTTCTCCCCCTCTCACTCCCCATATCTTTCTCTATCTCCCTCAGGCGTGACATATACAGCGAGCGCCCAGCTTGTCGACACACGATAGTCGCTTTTTTCTCGAGCCTGAGTCATTTTTGGGCGCGGTTTTGGGTTTGTCGTCGTGGGAGAGTCACGTGGGCACGGGATTGGAAAATTGCGACCGCCGCCATATTTCCGACTTTTTTTTCGACGCATTCCTCGCTTCCAAGATGTAAGTTCTTTGCGATCACCGTCTCCAGATCTAGCGGGGAGGTGTTAAACGGTAAGAATAGAAAAGGAACACGTGATTCTTATTTTAGGTTTTAATTTTTAAAATTCTTTATTTTTAAAATTTCTAGTTCTTAAATTAGACTAATGAACAAAGCGACTTCCCCTTTATAAATTAATTAGGCGTACACAAGTCGAAGTAAAAAAAAATACAACTCTCCGAATTTGCAACCGAGGTCTTCCTAATTAGCCCAATTTTCACGTTGTGTACTTCTTCACGACAGCAATTATTTGAAAAAGAATAGCCAGATGCGGGAAGCCGACGTGAGCGGAGTAGGTGAAAGGAAATTATTCGACGATAGCTTTTACAGGGAGGAGGTGAAACTTATCTGCAAAAATGACACCAGAAAATCCGAAGCCAACCGATGAGTTAAAGAATTTTTTTATTCTTTTGGAAGTTCATTTCTCCGGTTATCTCTGCTCTCGAGGCATTCGCTCGGAACGGCCATTCGAGGTGCGGAAAGAGACCACCTCGGACGTATCCAGTGTACTCGTTACACGCCCTCTCTTAAAAAAATATTATCCACAAGTTGTTCTCTCTACCCGATCCGTTTCGAAGTAATAAGTTGTAAGATCTCCCGATACAGGGAAGTATTCCACGTGTTTTCTTTTTTCACGCGGCGTCACTACACGCAGGCACGAATGCGTCGCAATAACATCCCTCTATCTTAAACGTTTCCCGCCCGGGAAAAAAACTGAACAACGCCGTAAAATGCGAAATATGCGACGAAAGGGTTAAAGCGAGAACGAAATCTGCGTCAGTTTATTTCCCTTCACAACAGTCGCGTTTTTATTTTCGCAATTTTTTATTTTAAGTTAACATCACGACCTAGTATGAAAGATTCGGGAGACTAGAATCGGCAAACGAATTCGCTTTTTTATACTCCGGTCATTGTCGCCGGTGAGGGGAAGGGAGAACAAAGCAGTATGAGTTGTGTGGAGAAGGGGGAGTTTAATGGTCGGTTTTGAATGAAACGAGAGACGGCGGAAAAGAGAAAAAGCGACTGCTCACCTGCGCGTAATAACATTTTCTTTCCTCCCCACACCACGCACTCGCTCAGTGAACGACATCACCCTTCTAGAGCAGGAATGGAAGAGAATCAGATGGAGAGAGAGAGAGAGAAAGAAGGGGGAGGGAGAGAGAGAGAGGATCAGTGGAATAGGAGTTTGGGTGAGAGAAACGGAGGTGGAATGTGGGAGGGATGGAGTGTGACGTTGAGGGGGGGTTAGAGAAAGACAGGGAGAGAGGAGCAGAGAAGATAAAGGAAGGGAAAGAAAAAAGGCAGAAGATTCAGTAAAAAAGAGAAAGAAATGGATACGAGATATTATTTCTTCGGAAAAGAAAGGTAGAGATTGAGAGGTGATAAGGGAAAGCGTGGAGAAGAATAAGAGACAGGGTGGTAGAGGAGGCAAAGAGGACGGACGACCGTAATGGAGGAATGCAATTACGTGCAACGCGCGGAGAGGAATGCAGATCGGCATCGTAAAGAGAGAAAAATAAAGAACTCTTCGGTCGCCGGGTAAAAATCGACCGGTGAAGTCGTTGGCGCGCCTTTGCTAAATCACTCGGGGAGTTAATGGAAGGGTCTCTTTTCTCTCTCTCTTTCCGAGAGAGAGGGAAAAGAATAAAGGGAGACCTTCATTCGCAAACTCCTCTGGCGAATTCACGAAGCCTCCCGCCGTCGTTACTCGCGTCGAGTTACGCCCAGAATAGTTTTCATTTTTTTTTAAAGAGCCAAGTGAAATGAGATAGGCGAATCCATAATGAAGGGCGGCAAAAATTATCGCCGAGGATAATGTGAAGGCATCGCTGCCAGGTAATATAAAACCATTACCCTCCCCTACCCCAGAGGTCATATTGAATGAAAAGATGAGCGGTTTTACGAGTCGCTCGCATAGTACTCGCATGGGTTTTATTCTAATCCTCGGAAACGAACGGCAATGGAGTGAAATTTAAATAACGCAAGCATTAGGCACCTGTTGTAGATAAAATGAAAATAAGAAGTGTTTTATCTCTCTTAAATACAGCGTCTGCCAATAAAAAAGGAGATCCTATACTATATTCAATAATACCCATAGTTGTAGAAAGATTCTAATTTAATTTTTGTAAGTCAAAATACGTTTAACTATTATCATTCTTAAGTGCATATTTGAAACCCATAGTTAAACTGATTTAAAAATTCCATTAAGATAAAAAACGCGCGGTACGGTTTGTGTCAATATGGCGATTTTTCTTCATTACGAATCAACGCGATGTTATCATCAGACTCGATCCACGAAAAAACAATGTATTGTCTGCTTGACTACATATTTAAACAAAACGAAGTTAAATTAAAACTGTTTTACAACTATAGATTGTACAGCATATATCGTATAGGGGCTGCTTTTTTATTGGCAGACCCTGTATATCGTTCCAAAATAAAACCCTTTAAAAACGTTGGCGACTTTCATAAATAAAATATACACCGCGACTTTTAGTTTTATTGACTGCATCTCTTAATTAATTGATATGCTATTCGGCTAATCTCTCTCTCTCTACCTCTTTTAGGGAAATTGTATAGTTTATTTGCTTATTGTTACGGCAATCGGGCAGAAATCTCAATCAAAAAACAAATCACAAACGTTACAACGCTTAACAACCGGAATCAATCATCACCCGAAGGTAAAAAGGAAACACATAAATGAAAACAGAGAGTTTAAACATACTAACCAGCAAAAAATAAACATCATGAATTATAAACAAACATGCATAAATCACGTATAGTAAACATCGTTCTCGCATGAATTCCAAGAATTGCGCGATTTTAAGCGACGAACTCGGGACGCTAAAAACCAATAACGCGTAACATCGGGAGTGTTCCGTTTCACATTTTAGAAATATTTAAACTCCACATCCGAAAACATTTAACTCCGTCAGACCATTTTAGCCTTCAACTCGCAAAAATCAAATATAATTCTCCTTCGCAAAGGACGACTGAGGCGGGAAAACATCATCCGATCAAAGCGGTGATATATAAGCCGCCAATTAGCCCGATGTGACGAAACAAGAAAGAAACGAACAGCAAAACCGAAAGACGCGAAGGAAAAACATATTATAGGCATCCATCAATCCCTGCGCTCGGAAAACTCAATTGCCGATCAACCCCTTTTTATTAACAGCTGCAATGATCGAAGGATGTCACTCGCTTTTTTGCGACGGTTTCTTTCCGTTTCAACAAAAGCGACCTCTGTTGCATTAACTGGGAAAGAGGCCGTCTATATGATTTTTTCATTCCCATCTCCCTCTTCCTTTTTTTTCGCTTCCCTTTTATTTCTCGCTTCAGCGCCGTCGCTAATCTCTTATGAAGCGTTTTTGCTCGCATTATGCACATCGGGAGGGGTCTAAGAAAAAAATATTACACACTCGAGTCTCTTCTATAAACGCATCGCTCGACCCGCTGAGTAAACAAGGCTACGCTACAGACTGAAAAGAGATAAGGCCTTGATTTTCAGGTCGTTCACACGAGCCGTTCGGAGAGGGTGGGGGAAGGAGGGAGAGGAAAGAGGGGGAAGGAGAGAGGGGGGAGGGAGAAAAGGGGGGAGGGAGAGAGGGAGAGAAGGGCGGGAAGGATAAGGGAGGAAAGAGGGAGAGGGAGGGAGGAAAAGCGAAGACGAAGAAAAAATCTTATACAGCCTCGGGAAGGCGTGAGATGCATTATTTCATTTATTTGTTCAGACAGTTAATCCGATCCATATACAGCATGGCTGTGAAAGTTTCTGGCTTTGTTTTGCAGCGCCGCCGGCGAATGGCGGCCGAAATTGAAACTCACCGACGATATATCGCCAACACTTTTGCGGCCTCATTGATTGCTAATAAACGGAGTTTAGTGATGAAGTCGCGTGAAAAACATATTTTCGCCCTCGAGATTTAGGTCTCGCTGGGGCAAATATCTCCGGGAATGGAACAACGGAGCGACTTAACGTATCGATATAATTAATCTTTGATATTGGTTACTCTATAAGTTTATCGTCAATAACTTATTGACTCCATAGCCCCGAAGGTGAAAAAGTAATTTTTCTCTGCACACTCGCCTAATTAGGTGCTGCGTTTAACAGAGCAGAAGTGACTATCGGTTCTATAAGTAATACTGAAGTAATAATATTTTCAACAATATCGACTGAAAGAGTATAGCGAAAAGGTATCTGGAACAAATGTCCATAAAGGGAAATTGAGTCTTTCCTATCACTTTTAAGGAAAACAAGAATAAAAACTAATGTATGAAGAAAGTCTTACGACTGGATACAATATAAAATTGTTTTTAAAATTTGTCTTTTTCTATTTTATGCATTAACACTATTATAGTCCATTCCAGCATTTCGTGCGGGTGAGGCGTGCCAACGGTTAGACCCGTGGGGTGAGGGGAAGAAAATACCAGCCAATAACAGGTCGTAAATTTCCCTCTCCGCTCAAAATTCCTTGACGAGCGCTGTTGACACGATTGCTCACACTTTCCAATCGTACGCCGGCGACGGCGGAAAGCGCGAACGTGCTTCATCCGGATCTATTGGAGCATAGAACTTCACCCGTCAGTAGCTATATACCGATGAACTGAGCGAAATTGGAAACTTGGCAACACAGCGTCGTAGCCAAAGCGAAATAACCCGAACGCGAGCGGAATACTTCGAGTCCCGGCCGCAAGAGCAGTAGAAACAGATTATAGCCATATATTTTAACTTAAAAAACAGCAGTGCAAAGAAAAACAAATGAATCTGAAAAGTGATTCTATCACAAATCACCATTCGTTGACAATGCTATATCTATCTGTACAATATCATTTCCTAATTAATCCAATAATATGATGATACGAACGAATCATCAGAAAATCTGCAAAAACCAGAGGGGAATTCAATGGCTAAGGGAGACACGAGGCGAACCAAAATCCCAAAAACGACGCAGGGTTAAAAAAATAAGAGGAACGCGCATTTTCATTTCGAGCTTCGATTCGATTTCTTTACATAGTATATATACTTTATAGTATACTGTACTATACTATATATAGTACTATACTATCTGTATATAGTATAGTATATGATACCCTTGTGTCCACCCAATTGTCTCCACGATCGTACTGTCTCTGCAAAATTTCCCAGCAGCCACCTAATCCAACGTCGTAAACCCCATGAACCCCATCTCTTCGTTTTTGTTCGATCTCCTCTTCCTGCGCCATCCATATTCTCGCTGCCCATCCTTCCTGCGACGGCCAGTAGGACTCTCTACTAATTGCATCGTCGATGCGTTAGGGCTCGATAATAAACTTCCTGATTTATAATATTAAAGCGGGCTTTCGCTCGGAACCGGCCTAGCACTGAGGGAGGCCCGGATGCAAATATCCATGGGCACCCCCTGATATATGTGACATCTGAATAATGAATTTTTACTGCAGTTTTTTACAAAGCATTGGTTGATAAATAAACATTTTTTTAAGCTAAGAATACAAAAACATTACAGTAAACAAGATAATTCTGTGATTTGTGGTTTTAAAATTAGAAATTTTTTGGAGTATATTTTATTGGAAATCAGTTTTGCGAGCTTTCTGGCAAAAGTTTACGTAAAATTTACACCCCATAATTTGATGATGATGATGAACTTCGGGGGTCCACAATATTCGGGGCCCGGATGCCTCGTATCCGCCGCACCCCCACGCTGGCCGGTCCTGCCTGCACATTTATGCTTTTAATGTAAAAATATGATTATCTAGCAAGCATCCAAAATTTCTCAATGGTTTGTAGCGGAACTAAAAAATATCATTGCAATTGTTTAAAAAAATATATACAGTACTTCAAAAATGAATTATAGCGCCCGCATTACGGCTTACATCCGACGGAACATCTAGTTTACCTCTGCCGCCATAAAACCGTTGAAAACCCAGTTGCGAATGTTGGCTGCAAAGAAGCCGTGTGGCGATTCAATCGTATTTGATTCTAATATTCTGTTATCTACAAAAGTTACCTAGGTCGTTCATTGCGTTAACATTTGATTACCCCACGTATACGCGGTTAAAATGACCAACGAAAGCTCGCAAAATGAACACTTAAATACTCGTTTATTTTTATTTGCACTAAATAATTCAATGCTGAAAAATGAAAAAGAAACTGTCGGAAATATGTCATAGTAGATCGGAAAAATTGAGATGCGAACGAGTCCTAAAAATAACACGAAATGAAACTTTATCATAGGCTTTTGAGATGGGAAAGGACGTTGACTAATTTAACTAAATGAAGAAACAAGATAGGGTACCAAAGTTTCGGATGAGAATAGAATTCTGAAGGAAGCATACCTAAAAGGAGACAAGTCTAAGGGGTTTTGCAGCTAAGTGCGAAGGACCTACAAGGAGGGTACGTGGAAATCATACATACAAGACAAAAGAGCAGAGAAAACTTCCACGCCGTATATTATCCTAAAATATCCTACATAATAATACACGTATTAAACAGCTGGGAGATAAGATATGTTATCCCACAAATCCGCAGCTCACCCGAAACGTTTCTTGGTATGAAATAATAAAAAGGGACGATATGAGCACGCCTGAATAAATTCCTAGCCTCCACGACAGGTCTTTACATTTGCGCCAGCCGGCGAGTAATAGTCATCCTTTCTAGAGAGCAGTAAAGGAAGTCCCAGGAGGATAATGAGGGAAAGAATTCGAGTGGTCCTGGAGAGTAAGTCTAACAAGAATAAAGTGGCGGAAGTGGAGAGAGGTATGGAGGGAGGCTGTCGAGAAGCACGAAAGAAATTGCACTTCAAAACTGGAGAGATAGGGGGAGAGAGATGGAGGGAGAGAGAAAGATGGAGGGAGAGAGAGAAAGAGGGAGGGAGAAAGAGAGAGGGAGAAAGAGAGAGGGAGGGAGAAAGAGAGAGGGAGGGAGTAAGAGAGAGGGAGGGTGAAAGAGAGATGGAGGGAGAAAGAGAGGGAGGAAGAAAGAGAGAGAGAAAGAGAGGGAGAGAGGGAGAAAGAGAGGGAGAGAGGGAGAAAGAGAGGGAGGGAGTGAGGAAGAAAGAGAGGGAGGGAGAAAGAGGGAAAAAGAGGGAAGGAGGGAGAAAGAGAGGGAGGTAGAAAGAGAGGGAGAGAGAAAGAGAGAGGGAGGGAGTAAGAGAGGGAGAGAGAAAGTGAAGGAGGGGGAAAGAGGGAGGGAGAGAGAGAGGGAGGGAGAAAGAGAGGGAGGGAGAAAGAGGGAGGGAGGGAGTGGGACATTGAGAGGAAAGAAGAGAGAGAGAGAAGGAAAGAGGGAAGGAGATGGAGATGGGGAGAGGGCGAGAGAGATGGAGAAAGAAGGGGGAGAGGAGAGAAATGGGAAAGAGAGAGACAAACAAACGAATTTAGTAAGGGAAAAGTTGAGAGTATATGTAGTCCCTTCTTACATTTAACCCTTTTGGTTATGCATGGGAAAAGATACATATTAGTTATATATTTGGTTAGCAAAACATAGAGAAGTGCTATAGAATAATGTTTATGGGTTGAAAAAACCTGTATCAGCATTGTTTAACACAGAAAAAATGTCCCCCTGCGGAAAACGCCTACGAAGTGTAAAACTCCGCTAAAAATTACTAAGCAGCTCAGGAAAATATAAAGAAAAAAGAATTTGAATACATTACAAACATAAATATGCTTATATGTAGAGTGAATAGGGAAAGGAAGATAAGACCAAAATAGGGGTGGAGGGGGAGAGAGAGAGAAGGGGAAAAAGAGAGGGAGAGAGAGAGGTGGGGAGAGGGAGAGAGAGAGGAGGGAGAGAGGAGGGAGAGAGGAGGGAGAGAGGAGGGAGAGAGGGGGACAGAGAGAGGGGAAGAGAGAGGGAGAGAGAGAGGGGGAGAGAGAGAGGGAGAGACAGGGGAAGAGAGTGGAGGAGAGAGAAGTGGAGAGAGAGAGGTGGAGAGAGAGGGGGAGAGAGGGGGGGAGAGAGAGGGGAAGAGAGAGAGAGGGGAGAGAGAGGGGGAGAGAAAAAAGGGGAAAGAGATGAAAGGAGGATGGAATAAGAGACAGGAGACCTTGGTTTGAAGTCACTCGCCCACGGATTGCGGTAGGCCTCCGAGAAATCGCCTCCCTCGGGGACTGCGACGAATAACTGATGATAAAAAAAGCTCCTATGAAAGACAAATAATTTGAAGAGAGCGCACCGAGAGCGGGGAGGAGAGGATAACGAGTGAATGCAATTCACAAAATAAAGCGATTCAAAAGAGTCAAACCGACGGGAAAAAATATTGTTTTCGAAGAAAAATGAGAGAGAAAGAGAGAGAAAAAAAGGAAGAAAAAGAGTTGTGGAGGACTGCACCTTTTATTTTTATAACCTTAGTTTTGCGGTTCGTTCTTTAAGTCGCGAGTTGTTATTTTTTTAGGAGGGAAATATTTTTCTTTGGTTTTCTGCTCACTAACCCTTTCTCTTCTGCTGTGGTTTAAATCCAAACTAGTGCGTAATAAGGGCAAAAATTCTTTGTTTTTTTAACCGAGGAAAGGTTACGCCATGGCCGTTTTTCGTGTGTTTCGCTCAAGTTTTACCGGTGAAATTTCTACATGGAGATGCAGTTTTTCATTTGTTTCTAGGGCGATTCGCTTGTTCCATTCAAGATGGAGTGCGGCGAGAATTTTAAAAGTGCGGTTACGAATTGTTACTCGGTTAATTGGAGAAAAATTCGATGGGATATGCATAAAGCGACTCATTTCTTTTAACCTGCCATATAATCGCAAACCTGAATAATCTCTGCTGATGATTTTCTTTTTAAACCAAATTATCTTATCCTTTAGTGAAAGCTTTTCTGTCTTAGGGAAAATTATAGCTAACAACAAGATACTCGTCATCTTTAGTTGCGAAGTTATTGCACGAATTATAATGTTTACAACTGATTTGCATAGTTAATATGCAAGTGAAAATAAAAGAGAAAATTTTCGAAATATTATAAACGTTTATAATATACGAAATTTTGTTAATTGACAGTAATGTTCTAAATTTCAACATAATATCGTTATTATGTCAATCATTATTGTCGAGATTGATTCTTGATCAATAGCAGTTAATGTCTTCAAGCCAAATTAAATTTTCTGCGAAAAAGTCATATTACACCTTTAAAGTTTCCAAAATCAAAAGTTGAGCAAATTTTACCCTTTGCAAGAAGATTGAAAAAAATCCTCACGTGGAGACCTAAATGTAACCTTGTATTTTATAATGCTATTAGGAATAAGACATTGTTTAGATCCGTTTAATATCCATTGAGAATAGTCATTTACGAAGCACAAATATTGAGACTGTTTATAAGTAATGCAGGGCTAGGCGCGAAAATTTGGTGTATTTGATATCCCTAATAAATAAAATTTTGAAATGGCGGGTGTAAAACATCTCTTCAGCGATTTTCGTTCTCCAAAGACTTAAAGTAAGAACTATTAGGAAGGAATCGTTTGAGCAGAGCTCTTGGTAGCAATTGAAAATACACATAAAGGAACGGCAGCTACCTTAAGCAATTTTCGCGACCTTTCATGTAAGCACATTCACATGAAGCGCGCCGCGCAAAAAATAAGTCAAGCCATAAAATTCACCGTTAGCGAAATTATGAAGAAAGGTGAACGGACGGATTCCACTCAGAGCGAACGCGGCCATTTTCTCGAAATACGGAATTAAAAAGTCGAAGCCACGACCGCTGTAAAACGGACGAAACGTCTTCGAACGAATTTCTTTCCGGAAAGAAAAAAAATTTCTTTCGAAGACTTTTATTGCGACTTCGGGAGGCGATGGAGTGCTGAGCGGTCAAACCCCGAGGTTTTTTCACAAAAAAAACCCGCACCGTTGGCTTTTTTAGTCAAATTAGTACATTGACGATCACATCTTCCGCCGACGTGCAATTCATGCCGTTTCACGAGGAAATAAAACCCGGTATTAATTATACAGAATTGTGGCATCGTAACGATAAAAAATAAAATCCTCCTTGTTCCGACTACTTACGTGGAAATTAGGTCTTTATGCAAAAGAATAACTGGTTCGTTAATTAAAGTTGTGAGGAGGAAGCGTATTTGCATATACATATCCCGAACGAATTTTAAAATGCTGAGATTTGTTGAGAGGTGACAATTTTTCAGTCGAAGAGCGATAAATAGACTTGTAAGTGTAATAGAGATAGGGGACGAAATTTCCTCGATTTTCGTTCGTTAAACTGCCTTTTAGAGCGTTGATTATCCGGGTTAAGGTCAATTCTAACGGGACGCATCGATTTCTCTCTCTCTTAATGTATCAGTCATTTTGGCGATGAGCTCAATTTCTAAGTTTTCCTTCGAGTAGCATGAGACATTATGTACACCTCTATAATTTCCCGTATAAATGTTCATACTAATAACATCCGAAATACCGATCGCTTGGACTTCTTTTTCGGCAGATAATCCAAGAAAATTTGTCTCGTTTGCTATTCGGTCCCCACGTTCCCTCTTTTTACAAAGTAAGCGTTTGCTCGCGAGGATCATATTTGTTTTCTTTTCTTGTCGAAAGTTAGGATAATTTTTCACCGGACACCGTCAAATTATTGTTTCCCAGTTTTAAATAGATTTAAAAATACTTGGATAGAAATTTCTAGGAGTTATATTATATTCACTCTCGTCTTCATTATGCAAATTATTATTTATGTTACTGTTAGTTAAATCAAGGCATTCATTATCGATTCGCTGAATTATTACGAGTGTTTCAGAGGTGAATTATATCGAGGGTGATATTTGCTCAGGCGTTGATATGACGATGACAAATTCGACCATGCGGTGAAAGATTATTTTTCAATTCAAAGCAATAAAACCCCTTCTCAAACTCTTAAACAAAGTAATAGGCATTCCACGTTCTAAGGACTTAATAAATGTTATGAAAATAAAAAATGTGTATTTTTTGGAACCACGTTCACCATATCCATAAAAAAATGTTCAAAACTGTTTGTTCACCTCTAGATATTAACCTGATGTTTAATCTTTATAAAGATTAATTTTGTTAACCAGTGGTTATGGATTATTGTAAAAACGTCTTCATTAAATATAGATACTGATAATGTTACTGTCAAGTATTACTGCACAATACAGATATATGCCTATGACTTATTACTATTTTGGCTGATTTAGTTTATCCAACGATAGATTTTATCTATATGAATGGAGACGTTAAACTTATTCGTTATAATCTAAGCAACGAAACGATCTGTCACAATTATTCTCGGTGAGAAAATACATATTTATTCAGCAATTTGACGTTTCGTTAGTCATTCATTACTATTAACGACCGAATTCTAGGAAGAAGACATCACGTTCAAGTCCTTAGACTTAATCGACCTGCATTAAGTGATTCGAAGATAAGCTTTTTTCACGGACGATTTCCCAACAGCCGACGCCGTAGCGAGGGCCTTTCCTTCCTAAATTACATCTCTCGTTGAAAAAATTCCACGGATGAACATATAATTCATTCAGGAAAATTCCAAGCGATATTTCCAAACCGTTTGAGCTGAGAGCCGTTACTCAATGGAAAATATCTTCTTTTATATAACGCCTTGAAATATTGTTTCGGAAACAATCAATCGAACCTTTATTTATCCCGCAAGATCCCTATTTTTTAATTTTCCTTTTAAATTCGCCTTCTTTCTACCTTTCCCGTCAAAGTGGAACCATTGAAAGGAAGAAATTGACGCTGGAAGTGTTTCCTTTGATGTTCTCCACCTCTTCACTCCCCGCAGGGCTAACCTGTTCTCGGGCGTCAAATTTCAAAAATATTCCGTTAAACGTGATCTGCTTAGCATAAAGTCCCTTAATTCGTAGCTATTTTACCATGCTTCGAATAATGGTCACAGCCAAGGTCAAAACACGGCAATGGACGCTTCTCCTTTAACCCGGGATGTTGATGATAATATTTTTTATAAAGTTTTAAAAACGAGTTCCTATAGAAAACTTGAACCTTCCGGCGGTTTTAAGCGGGTTTCCATAGTCTGTAATATACGCTGGATGCATAACACCAAAGCATCTAAAAAAAGTCATCTATAAAGATCTGAAAATTTAAGCAGTGGAAATGACGGCCGAATTTGGAACTACAAGATTTAAAACGGCCACTTTATGGGCTCTTCTTAATATTTGGGCCTTTCAACGGCAATTTTGTGACATCATTACATCACAGCGTGACGTAATCTAATAAATTTATATTCAACGATTTATGATGTCGCCGAATCTTCAACAGAATAATCGAGTTTCAGGCTTTTGTCGGGATAAAACGGCGAAAAATCGTCGATGAAACGGAGTGAGATGCAGTTATTTTATACACATATTAGAATCTATATAGGTATGTATATAGTATTACTTTTACATCATCTGTAACAACTTCATTTACTGACTGTAATGCTATTTTTAACAAACTTTCCGAGTAGGTAGAAGATTGAAATTTGGTGATAGTAGCAAGAACAATTTACGAAACAAAATCCCAAAAAAGAACCGGGTTCAACTTCAGCAGATAATTTCTATTTCCCATAAGATAACACGTTAAAATAGATCTCTCGACTTACAGGCTTTTACTCTTTTGCAAGTTAAAATTAGAAAGAATTTACCTAAGATCTTTGGACCTGAACCGTTTTCAAGAAAAGGAAATTAAGTTTATTTATTCTTATCGTCACATTTATCCTACGATACAAAATTGCTCAAGTTCTACGTTTCAATCATATATATTGGAAAAATTTAGCATTTTAGCGACATGTTGCCTTGTCGACCGTGTCATTGTCAAACCTCGTGATTGTATTGTCATCTTAATCCTTATAATAAATGCGCAGGGAATGCAAGCTTTGAATGCTTTAATACGAGATAGGGAAGAGAGAGGAAGAAAGAAAGGAGAGAAATAGAGAGGGAGAGAGATAGAGAGGGAGAGAGAGGGAGAGAGATAGAGAGGGAGAGAGATAGAGAGGGAGAGAGACAGAGAGGGAGGGAGACAGAAGGAGGGAGATATATGAAGATAATGTTCCTTATTAGTGCGAGATTGAGACTAAGAAGTCTATTTTTTCAGAGAAAAAGAGAGAGGGAGAGAGAGATAGAGAGGGAGAGTGAGGTAGTGAGGAAGAGAGATAAAGGGAGAGAGAGGGAAGAAGATTGAGGAAGAGAGAGATAAAGGGAGAGAGAGAGAGAGAGAAAGAGACAGACAGACAGACAAACGACTTTATTAGGGCGAAATTGAGACTATGTAGTCCCTTCTTACATTTAACAGACAGAGAAAGAGGGAGAGGAGAGATACATAATGTTCTTTATTAGGGCGAGATTGCTAGAAAGTCTATTTTTTCAGTGAAGGAGAGAGGGGGAGAGGGAGGGAGAATGGGAGGGAGGAGGATGGGAGAGAGGAAGAGAGAAAAGGAGGAAGAATGGGAAGTGCCTTAAATTTAATACTTAATTCACGCATACCCTTCATATTTGAAGGGCAACTACGCTAACCCAAATAAAATTGATTCGACATTGCTCATAGTTAGTAAACATCGAGGCCATGAAAATTAATCTTAACTTTCTTCCCAAGATTCAAACAAAGATTTTACGATTTTGAACAATAATATTTATTTACATTTTCTACTGAAAAGGATGCTGAGAAAGCCACCTTGAATTTTTTCCATTAAACAAAATAGATTACTTCTCGTAACTCTTCTAAAACTCTCACAATATATCAATTCACTCAATATATGAACATAGAAGCCAAACACTAGCTTAATTTTTTGAGAATTCATCATGCCCCGACCAAAACGTTTCCCTGTACAATATTACAAGAGTAAGACAGTTTCGAACCCTTCCGAGAAAGGAGGCGAAACCTCATCCTCTTTCACGAAATACTGTTTCATTATTTTCCCCAAGTATTCCAAAGAAAAAACAAATAAAAAAACTGCCTCATCTTCTCTATGCACAACTTTTTATTGAGTCCCGTATAAAAAAAACAACTTTTTAGGCGAAGGGTCGAGGGTTCGATAAAAAATTCTTCACTTTTAACTTCGCCTTAGACGATAAAGATTAGAGAGGGAGGTACATATATTCTCGCAACTCCTCAACTCACCTCCATACTATACTATACTATACTATACTATACTATACTATAGTATACTATACTATACTATACTATACAATATCTCGTCCCAACTAACAATCCCTCTTTCGGGCCGTCTGCTTTATTTTTTTCTCGCAAGTTTCTTCGCCTCTCTCTCTCTCTCTCTCTCCCAAGGTCGGGCGTGCATGCCACGTAGACCCGAACCGTGCAATTGGCATAAATTAATCGATCAATTTCGCCCGCTGAGCGGAAGACGACCCACACGACCCAAAAGCTTTTTGAATTCTCCACCCCTCAACCCCCACGGAACCCAAAACGTTACAGAGGAAAAAAGGGAACATGGGAAATTTTCAGCTACGACGCATTACTCACTTACTTTGTTTTTTTTTTTTAATGTTATTTTGTCACCGACTGCTTTCTTCCGAACCTTCTCTCCTTTACCACTCCTTCTCTTTCGACAGCATAGCTACCATTTACTCGACAGGATGAAAAAGAATTTCTCCAACCTCTTCTCGCAAATTCTATTTTGAGTTTTTTTCGCCAATCTCATCTTATCCTTCGCAGTCCATCTTTTGTTTTTTTTTTCCCCTCGCGGTTTCCACAGGTTTTCCAGTATTCCTTTATCCCTTCTCCTTCCTTCTGGAATAGAACCTCGAGGGGACTTCCTTCTACCCCCCTTTTTCCTCTCCCCAGAGCGTTACTAATTGGCCTCATCTGCAGATTCTGCCCAACCGCTTGACTGACCTCTCCCCAATACCCATCTCCCCGTAAAAATAAAAGGAATTTCACCGAGTCATAGTGTGGTGGCTCCTCATTCCTTTTTGTAATACGGTAACGGCGTGTGTGAACCCCGCGGTTTCTCCTTGATATTCATGAACTGAGGGTTACGAACGTGTTCATAATGTTCGTTGCCAACTCTGCAGCCTTGAGGAAAAAAAGACGGGTGTCTTGATTGGCAGGTGGCGCGAGGAGTTTCAGCGGAATAAAAGGAGACTTAAAGACAGACTTCTAGCGTGATGATGTGGAAACGGAGTGAGGTAAAAGCTAAAAGTTGCTTTGTTATTTCTCAGTACGGTTGGCTTTCATTTTTAATTACAAATTACCCCTTTCTTTCCAGTACATGAAAACCAAGCGTTATTTTATGAGATATAGCTGTTCGCGCATTTTGGTTCAAAATGTGTAAAGAATTTATAAAAGGTAACGGTAAGTATTGGTAACAGGGAAGTCACCTTTCTTCCTATACTTTTTAAACTGACCAGCTATTCATTGCACTACCTTTCAGATACCTATTGCGCGTATGTCAGAGGGAATCAGCAGGTCTTTAAAAAAGGTAACGGTCCTTATCGATTTAATATATGTACTAGAATTTACGTCTTTTATACACTTAAAAAGTGATATTTAAAAAACCTTCCTTGAAGCTCACCATATGGTTTGAATCTTATATACGATAGATTACTTCTGTAGCTTTGAAACTGAATTAATCCTATGCAAATTTCATAAAAAAATTGCCATTAACTGATTAGCGATTTTAATACGAGCCATATTATTTGATAAATCACTGATCAGTGACTTTAATACGAGCAATCTTATTTGAATGATCGATTGGCTTACCTGCACCAAAAAATTTCAAAGAAAAGGTGTTTCAATATTCATATATGATATAAAAATATTAGCAAAATGATTATATATTGCGTTTTTAAACTAATAGACTTATGAACATAATTTGGACGTATCATTTTTTTATTTAAACGAATTAACCGAATACGAGGCGAATATTTGGTAACTCGAATACGACATAAGGGGCGATTTTAAAAAAAAATAAACGTTATAATCTGGCAAATAAAGGGAGGTAGCCCTAAATCCAGGGTAAAAGTTAAGATTGAGGGGAATAAGTTTCGCTCGAAATGAAGTTTTAATCCCTACAAACAAAGAAGATCTCCACCCCAACAATATAATCCCCGGCCGCAAAAGATTTTCCCAACTACCCATCGCCCGCCCATTGAAATTGGGGCTTGGGCATCAATAGAGTGAAGATTACGTCAAGAATTTCCTTCGGGTCTACTTTCAAAAACTGACTGCGAGAAAATAGAACGCTATTGCTGCAGGAGGATTATACCCTCGGCAAGGGTATTCCATATCCAAGGGCGATAAATTACCCATCATTACCTTTTCACGAATAATAAGTATATCCATAAATTATAGTTTTGCGGTGATGCTAAACTAAGTAAAAAATCAAAAATAATAAATCAAAATTGCAGAATGTCAAAATTTATTTGGACGAAAGATTTTTATGCCATACTTTATGCTGCGATTTGTCAAGAGAAACAAAATGACAGCAGGAACTAGCTATTAAAAGAAATAATTATGCATTGTAATAACTAGTCTTTGACTTTTCTTTTCATCGTAAATGCACCAATTTTTTCTAACTCGGCGTACGTACCTGTATTATAGAAAACAAAGTACCCTAAACATCTCTGTGAGTTCTCGATTACGCATATACAAAACGAAAACACCGATATAATATAAACCTAATGATATATTAGATCGATAAAAATTCGATTCAGAGGAATTCAAGTGACGTTTAATTCAGCTATTGGGAAAACATCATAGCTGTCGAAAATTCGAGCCATATCAGTTAGAATTAAAATGTTCGCTGTAAATCTGGGGTGATATCATTATTCCAGCTACAAAAACTCATTTCTAGAGAGAGTTGGAATTCCGCTTTTAAAACACGGAAAGATTCGAAAGTTCGGGAAATTATTACCCCTATTAACTAAGATTTATCTGCCTAACTTCCAAATTAATTTGTTTCTCGTAAATCATCTGTTCCTTAAAGCTAGAAACAGAATATAAATAACACACCTGATACTTTCAAGGGCCTTTAAAAAAATAATTAATACTTTTATAGATATGAGTTTGGGCGCCATTTTTATTTCCCCTGCAGTTTGAGAAGTTACCTCCGAGCTAAATTCATAAAAGCTGACCGAATTTTGGCAATAAATTCCACTCACTCCAAGATTCAAGCCAATAATAATAAATAATAATTTATAATCACCCTAAAGATCAGCGTGAACAAGATATGGACCAATATATAAAAGCATACTTGACCTCATAAAACAGTGAAACCAGCATTTGAAAAATCTTTCACCTTTGAACGCTGCAATGTACATCTCGCTCTATGGCGAAATGCATAGCATCTCAAAGAGAAATTCAGACAGCACGTATTTAAGAAGACCCTCTGCAGGTTCCTCTGGCCTTCGTAAGATTCGCAGTTGTTTTATTTCAACGGATCGTTTAGGCATTAAAAATTCATATTTTCAAGTGAGAAATTAATGAGATCTTCCATCAGTATCAATCAGGTGTCGCACCCGAGGTGCTACAAACACCTCTCAGATTAAACACTCCTCTTAATCTATCATCATGGATTCCGATGCAGAGCTACACTGGAAAAAATCAACAATAAAATTAAAAATTTATCCGCTTTCGCGTCCGAAGTGATCGTCAAATTTCTCCTCCCTAAAAATTGGACGTAAAAAATGGTAATAATGAGTAACTCTCCGAAGGCGAGTAACCCGTAAATACATTCAAAAGCCGTCTCATCTGGTTTCGAAAAATTCCGCCACGCCTTTAAATATACAGGCGCAACACCCAGGAGAGGGATAATGCCGTATAATTATTTAACGACAGCCGAGAGATTCGTATAGTATGACCTTCGGGATGATATGCATATACATACACACACACACACATACATACATATATATATATATATATATATATATATATATATATATATATATATATATATATATATATATATACATACACACTAGTAGTTGGTGCTTGCATACTGCAAGCATTTCATATCACCTTGAAAAAACATTCATTTTCAGACAGACATTTCATCATTACAAATAGTCTTTTAATTCTAAAGATTTCACCTCCGCAGCGATTTTCGTTTTTCCCACATGTAAAAATAATAGTTTAAAACAATCCCCTCCTGTTATCATTATATATAGACGTTTCTTACAGAGGAGGAGGAGGAGGAGGATATAGGAGGATACTAATGTTTAGGCACTTCCAGATAAGCTGGAGGTTCGAAATTTTTTTCTTAGGTAGGATTTTGTGCAAAACCGACTAGAAAAACCGAAATTCTTGAAAAAGTGCAACAATGCGGCCGCTAGAAATTCTCAATTGTTTAAACAAATTTTCAAGGTTTATGTATTTCCGAATGTGCCACGGAGATGAAATTTTTTTAATAAGTAGAATTCTTAAAAAAACGAAATAGGGATTTTACAAATTTTGATATTTTAATTTGTTTGAAAGTTAAAAATTCTTAAAGTTTAAACAAATAGATAACTGTTTAGGTACTACGGGATAAGCTAGGAAGCTGAAATTTTCAAATAATTTACAGAGTAGTGAATTTGCACAAATAAACATTTCAATTTTACCATATATGAATTTCGGCGGCCGTTAAAAATTATTTAAATTTAAACAATTAGAAAAATATTATTTTACTTCTAGAAGTGCTACAGCTTTAGAATTTGGCTAAATGTGTCGCATTAGTACCTTATAATGAAGAAAGTGTAAAATTTTTAAAATTGCAACATTTTGGAATTGTTTTAAACTAATATTTTTACATGTGGGAAAAACGGAAATCGCTGTGGAGGTGAAATCTTTAGAATTGAAAGAATATTTGTAATGACGAAATGTCTGTCTGAAAAATGAATGTTTTTTCAAGGTGATATGAAATGCTTGCAGTATGCAAGCACCAACTACTAGTATGTTATATCCTCCTCCTCCTCTGTAAGGAACGTCTATATATAATGATATATACATATACATATACACACACACACATACATATATATATATATATATATATATATATATATATATATATATATATATATATATATATGCGCGCGTTTAGTTACGGGAGCCGTCGCCGAGTCGAGAAGAAAAATGTTCGCGTTTTTTTGTAATCGTCACGCCGTAATCGAGGTATCGTTTGAATATGAAATTTTTCGAATTTATGAAGGTCTTATTTAAAAAAAAAGGAAGCGTTTTTAATGAAATTTTTGCAGCTTTTTTACAACCTCGCGGGTTTTGGAGTGTAGGATAGATGTTGATTTTCATCGAATAATAAAAACTTTTTCTCGCAATAAATCTGTTTCGTATGGTATTTGTGTGGGTATTTAAGGGAGATTTTTTACTGAGGCCGCGTCGGGTTTGATTCCACCTTTTAACGAGAATTGGTCACGATCGGAAAAAAAACGAAATACCGTCATCAAGTTGGGTAACGCATCGAATAGACCAATTTATTTTGTGTTTATCATGCATAAAAATTGTCGATTGAGGAAAATACCCGGAATATCTTGATTCGATCAGTTCTAAGGACTAAATACCTTTGCTCGGAGACGTTGCGCTTTATTTTTTACTTTCGTTTCAATGCATTAAGAATGTCAAATCCACACCCATTTCGTTTTCAATTACATTTATTTCCAGATCTTTCCTCGTAGTTATATTTTGGTTCAGGAATCTGCTTAAGGAATTTATGAGTAACGAGATGATTCATCTACTTAATATATTCGTGGCATCATTAACATAAAATTAGACCTTTCGTCCGGTCAAAAAGTTTCATTTTAAAATCCGAAATTCGATTTTCATCTCGCAAGGAGAATACCTGTGTTCAACAGAATTTATTTAACCAAGGCTCAGCCAAACCACTATAGGGAAACAATTGTTATTATAGGATTTACAATAACAAAATTCTCGGCTGCTGTAATTTTTTAAGACCTGCGCAACACTATATTCCAAGTCTCTCAGTTTTTTTCTGGAAGGGCAAATGCTGAATTTCTCTGGAGATTTCGCGAAATAACCTCGGTCAATTTTTTCAGGGGAACCAAACAGCGCATCCTAAAATGTTCAACTCCTCCGTAAATCCTCTTTCATCCTCGCGTTTGGCTAGGCTTTTGAACGCCACGAGAAAAACAAAAGAACTCGCATCTAGGAATCTAAACTTGGGTCTAATTCCACCGCCTCCAGAGGGTGCAAAACGCTCACTGAAGAGTAGTGAGAGTGGGCTTACCCCCTTTTTAGAGGCACACGTAATCAACCCCTCGGCCTAAGAATGGTCTTCTCATCTCCATACATGCCTCACCGCTCCCTTTGCGCTCCCATCCTCCTCTCTGCCTACAATTTCCTTCCCACCCTCCCTCTCTTGACTCGCCCCACTCATTGTCTTTCTGCGGGAAAATCCTGCACAGTCAATTGGAGGCGTGGGGACGAAAGAAAAGACGGCACGGATTAAAATGCCCTCTGGCAGCAGACTACCGCAACTCTTTCTTTCTCTCTCTCTCCTTTTTGCTTCACCCTCTCTTTCTCCAGGCCGACCTATACCACGCATGCGCGAAAAAAAGATTGAGTGAGATAGAAGAGAAAGGGGAGGGAGGGAGAAAAAAAGCCGAATCTTTGCGCTCCGTCGATTCGCTGATTCACCGACTGCCCGTGCGAGGGAGACTCGTTCGGCTATCTGTCGCACGTCAATTGTCTTGCCTTCTTATGGGGTTGGAAAGTGGGAGATGGAGAAAGGTTTTTATTTCTCTTTTCCTTGGAGTGGCACTTCGAGAGGTGAAACGGAATTATCATTTCAAGCGGAGTGGCGAGAGGAGAGAGCACTCTGTCGGAGGTAGATTGAACTAGGAGAGTCTCAAGAGGGCCCAAAAAATCCTAGCGAGCCTTGAAAATCGCTCTTCTTCGCTCACTCCATTGTTCGCATTGAAAGAAGACTGAGAAGATATCATCTGTCTTGGCCCTAAAGTCCGTAGACGTTACGTTTCATTGGCTGTCGACACAATTAGCTGGCGCTCCGCTAACCGCATCATCCTGTCTTTAAAATGAAGGTTCACCAATGACAAAAGGGATTTAGAAATATTACGGTCGGCGAGCGTGAAAAAACCGAACGTCTTGTTAAATTCGCTGTCGACTAGAGAAGTCAAAACCGAAGCATGAAAGAGATGAGATTTTTCAATTTTTAATTACGACGATGAATCGACGCAACTGATTTCTTCTCGAACGAGCATGAGGTGATAACTGAGACAATTTTTTCGTCAGACAGATAAATTATTCTGAACCGACCATAAAATTAATACAAAATATCATCTTTGTGCTGTTGGAGATCAAATCAAACTTAAAGTCGACATATGGCTACTCGACCTACAAACGCTTTTGCAGCGTATTCTACTATGTACCATTTATAAGAAAAATTTCTGTGAGCAGCTTTCGTTTGTCCCTAGGCAAGAGTAATGACGGAACCTACCTATGGAATAATATTAAGAGTCATTTTAGCTTACTTAACTCAATATCGATAACGTTTTGATTAAAACACCGCATCTTGTATAGTTGGTGTCCGCATATAATGAATTGGTAATTAATGGATAAGACACTGCAAGTCAACCATAAATTAAATTAAATTTTATGTTAGCAATAGTCGGTTGCTTTAAATATTCTCACTTCTTCAGCCCTAAGAATAATCTAACGCAATTTAATGATTGTTTATATGTAGTTGCAAATAAGTTACAAGAATTGCCATATGACGATGAAACGTTTAATCGTGCTGCGTAGTTGTTATCCTATCCAATTGGAAACCCATGTATCGCATATGATACCGGAAGTCTACGGAGGTAAAGACGACCCTGACTGCATGGAGAGAAATTTATATAAATTCCCACAAAAATGGGGGCTTAATTGTATTGTCTGTTGGATGGGCAGCCTGCGTTAGATTCTCTGCCACGACAGCATTTTTCCATATCTGAATTCATTTTGTCACTTGCAATTTTCCAAAGATTCTTCGACATAATTCATTCGTGCAAGGAAGATTAGACTAATTAAAACTCAAATAATCAGAGATAACATCAAAGGAAAAGATGTAGTATAACTGTGCAACTGCTTCACAATAAACGATACATAAAAGTGTAATTTTTTATTGACGTTATTTTGGGCATCATGCTCATCGTCTAACGTCTTTAAATAGGAAAAAAGTAGGGATGTACACGGGTTTCCCGTGGTACAAAGTGCTTTTCGTCGAATTCGCCGTAGTATAATCGTACAGTAACGTATTTGCTTTGAAATTAGAAATTATTTTTCCATATATGGTGGTAGACCTGATTTTTAGATCCGTTCTAAACATGTACATTTTGTTTTGAAATTATATACTCGCCCTACAAGCGAAATTTATTTTTGAAATCGGTTAAGCCAATTCTTCCCTGATATATGCGTCCAGACGGACGGACATCACGAAGATAATAGTGCTTTTCAGCAATGACGTAAAACACTAAGAGCGAAAACATTCCGGACTTCGAACGAGAACTCCAACAGGTACCTCAAAAAATTATCACTATCGGAATCGCTCCGGCAGGTAGGAAGAAAAAGGGGATTCAAGATAATTCTCACGCCTACTCAAACCGATAGCCAACAAAGAAAAATGAAAACGTTAAAAATCTCGCTTTATAAGTAACGGTTTAGCGATCGGAAGAAACTAAAAAAAAGTTGATCTGAAGGTAGTTCCAACATCCTGAGCATTCGAAACACGCGCATGTCTCCGCCGCAATGCAACCTTTCGATATCTCCGCTCTTTACTTTTAAAGGCGGCCTCGATAAAAACGAAAGTTTCATTCACGACCCGCGAAAGGAAATTCATCCGGCGAAAAAAAAAATCGCGGGATAATGACTACTTGTCGAGCAGGATGTGAAGACGCGTGTTTTCTGCCAAGTCGGGCATAAAAACGGAGCCGGCGCATAAAAACCTTCGCCACGCGGAAAACATACACGAAAAAACATTGTTTCGAGACGGAGAACGCGTGAAAGGAGATATGCGAAAAAATTACGCGGGTAAACGATTCTTTTTTTTTTAATGGACACTTTCTCTCGGATGGACACGCTGACAGATGGGAATGCTCTATCTCGGGTGCGACCGAGCGAAAATTAAAAAAAAAATCCATCTCGTTAATTATTTTGTCTTGGTTGTGAGGATCGCGCCTCCGGCAGAAACGCGTGACACGGCCGTAGAAAATAGACTCGACTTCTCTGAGTCTCTTCTTCTCGCTAATTAACGCCTTCTTCTGAGAGTGGGAGGGAAAAATGAAAGACAAGTCGTCAAATGAACGAGAAACAAGATCAACAAAAGTACTTCCTGTTATTTTCCCGAGGGGAGAAATTCTCCCTCGCAAGTTAATTGGCGGCTTTTGAGATGCTGCAAATTTTCGAAGGGAAAGTTCGTGCATAGTCTCCGGGCTCCTCGACATTTTCCTATTCGTGCTCATCAAAATAAATCATATAACATGCCTCCGCGTCCGAAGCGAAGAATGACGGTAATTGTATGATTGATGTCGACGGAAAACAATGGATGTCACTTGTGATTACCTTTCGTGTAGTACAGTTTAATTGTTCCGATTCGATCTTCAGTTGCTGGCAGGTGATGGTGAATGTAAAAATAATTCTTGACGTGTTGCCCGCAAAAAATATAATTTTTGTCTGAAACCATCGGCATATTATTTTTTAGAAGAGGAGAATTGAGTTGCTCAACACAAAAATGACAATTGATCGAGCAATATCACATTAAAATAGCTCCCACGTCGTTAATGAAACGCATTTAAAACAATACGTAATCGATAAAAGATTGTTTCGAAATTTATATGGAGAGAAAGAAGAATAATTTTCGCTGAATTTACAACCCGGCTTACTAAACATATAATGCTAATAAATTATTACAAAAATATATTAAGATATATACAATAAATTAGGATAAAAATATATAATAAATTACGATAAAATTAACGTCAAACGTATTTTAATTTTTAAAAAATCCATTCTCAAAAAGATTTCCGCATAACTAAAATATGCTTAACTAAGCTAATTTGATACGGAAATGTATTAATCTGAGCAATAATGTAACGAATCCTTCGGAAAGATCAAATGCAACAAAGATATATTAGATAACCGACGACGACCCGTCAAAAATGACGGGATGATAATAGAAATCTAAAAATAGAAATTCGAGTTTGTGAAAAATTTCTCCTGAAAAACAAAGCGAATGAAAAAACTTCTTTTTTAATTTCTCATACTAAAATTTCTTTAATTGTTTTGTATTGTTTATTTTTGGCAAAACCTGTTTGAAGATTTAATGATTAGTTTAACAGCTGTTTTAAAACGACGTTTTTTGTGAATGTGCTATCCTCGCCTGGAATTAATTTTCCTTGATATGGAGTGTTGTGAACATGGACTCTTAATTTTTCATTATTTCTGCATCGTGTCAATTTTATGCATATATAAGAAAGCATACAATAATGAGGATCTCGAGTTCAACAATCTGTTCTGTCGTCATGGGAACCTTTCACAAAAAACGAAATATTTTCATGAAATTTTGAATATGTATGCCAAGTTCGAGCTATTTCGATCCGAAACCAAGAATCGACGATAAGTATAAGAATCTTTGTTTATTTTTCTTTCAAATGGCTTTTATCTGAAGATCGTAGGTCAATTACTTTTAATTTAATTTTGCAAAAGAAAGAAAGCCTGCAGGTCGAAAAATCGATTTTTACAGGTTATGTCATGGGGAATGCATCACCAGCCATGGACTCGAACTCTGGACGTTTTTCGTAAATTTTTCTTCGTCAGAGCGTTTTTACTTATGAGCAGACCATTTCCGCCAAATTTCGTTGTTATATGTACATATTTGATCAAGTTATTCGTCTTTTAACGTATTTTTACCACCAGTTACGCACGAACGGACGAACGAACCTCGGATTTTATTATATTTGGATTATATATTTCATTGCTCAAGCATGAATCTGTGGGTCGTTGTTGGTTACAATATACGTTAATGGGCTTTCAAAAGATCTGAATCAAAGATAAAATATTCGCCTTGCATTCCACAAAAGATACATAGCTAGCTACTAGCATAGCGCAGTATATAATGGTCACATTATTTGTGAGTTTAAACGCTCTACTTCACCAATTCCTTTCACAGAAATTATTCACCGAAGACAATACAAGCTTAGAGATACAATTACATACTATCTTACACTGCGCTTTATTATTTTTCCATATAAAACGGCACGAATCCAGCGGTAATTAGCGAAGCAATGACCCAAGAGGAGTTGAACTTTTGAGGCGGGAATAACGAGGCCCGAGTTAAGGAATATCCGAGCCCAGATGCCCTCTTTGACTATGTGATTAAAAGTGTCGAGCCATTGACTCAACTCGCATACCTTCACTATCGCTGTTTAATCTAGACATACCGTAACCCTCGAGCTTTCTCTTTTTCCAAAGAGTACAAACGAATCTGTTCCGGGGTCCCTAACATGTTATCTATTCTCTAAAAATCGTCCGATTTGCATACATTCGCTCTCATCTGTTAAAAAACTAACTGCCTTTGCCAACTACTGCGGCGCAATGGAACTTCTTGACGAGCGGAGAATACCGAGTGAATCTTTTTCATTAATGGTTGGAGAGGAAGAATAAAAACCTTGTTTCGATCCTTATCCCTACACAGAATACTGTTTTTTTAATACTCGTGTCAGTGGCGTTTCCAGGAAATTTCAAGGGGAGGGGGGTTTATCAGCCTCATCACTAACATCTCCACTGACTTTTTTTTAGAGATTCAACAAAATACGTTGCATAAGTAGATAATGACACGATAAATTGATCATAATTACATATAATAAACCAACAGATATGATATAACATTAAAATCCATCTACTTTCGCGTTCTTGGTCGATTTACGTAAGTTATAGAATGAGATTCTTATTTTGGCAATGATAAAATGAAAATCCAATCGTTCATGCAATCCTTCGTCAATGTCTTGATTTTGTATTTTAAAAATATTTTAATCTTAGTTTTAAAAAGTTCCTACGTGTCAGTCATCCCTGTGTTACACGAGTTGAGAAAATCGTTTTGTTGTTTGTTTGTTTGAGTTCCCAGGCAATTTGCCTCTCTTACAGCACAAATGGGTATCTCAGAGGTAGTGCAATGAATAACCGGGGAGGGAGGAGGGAAACCCGGTGCCGGCATTTGCCTGCTCTTACGAAGAACACCAGGGGGGCAACGGCTTAACGTCCCTTCCGAAGGACGGAACAGCTGAATTTGCGCGGTCTCCTCAAACCACACAAACAGGGGGGCGGGCGACCTTAGAAAAATCCTACTTGCGCAGGATTCGTACCCGATGACTTTTTCAAGCATCGGGCGAGTAGCAACCAGCGTCCTAACCACTACACCACCGGCACTCCCGAGAAAATCGTTTTGGGATTAGAACTCTGCCTAATGGGCCAACCAAAATTTTACCATTCCGAACACAAGGTATGAGAAATTTAATCCTGAAAAAATGACTAATTCCTCTGGATTTTCTTGAGATATCTTGTACACGAACTCTCCCACTGTACATACTCCTTCCTATTTAATGTTGTAGTTTTGTATTACCAAATGTACACTATCTAGGGTTTTCGCAGGTTTTTCACACCCCCCTTCTTAGTGGGTGTTTTCCTGCGTGGGTTTTGCTAAGGAGGACATGTCTGTTTTTACCTAGATTTTCCCCACAAACACAAATCTGTATTCAATTTTATCTTTTTAATTTGTATGATTTAGGTACATAATGTTTATATAGTGTATTTTGTTATACCTTATTTTATTCTTTTTCTTGTATTTATTATATTGACGAAGGGTTAAATGTAAGAATGGACCT
This sequence comes from Tanypteryx hageni, assembly GCA_028673005.1. Lineage (NCBI taxonomy): Eukaryota > Metazoa > Arthropoda > Insecta > Odonata > Petaluridae > Tanypteryx > Tanypteryx hageni. The sequence continues at coordinate 54,027,726 of CM054118.1, read as the reverse complement.
TCTGGTCTAAATTTCGCCCGAATAAAGACGATTATCTATCTATCTATCTATCTACACGTAGGGAACAAAGTGAAAACATACAAGAAATTGTTTATGAAAGAGTAGTAACAATTGAAAGGGAAAGGTAAGAATAAACTACAGCTTTTTAAAATCATCATATTGATCTGCTGTGTTACACGAATAAGCGCTGTCTCCCCATTCCTGTGTTAGGTCAATTGTCGTAACATTGTATTCAATAAAACGCGCTAATTTTTCATAAAGTAGAACAAAAAATAACGATTCTATGTTTAGCGATTTAATTTAAGAAAAATGCTTAGATAATGATGCGCGGCGCGACATGTTGATATTGAAATAAAATAAAGTCACTAACTTGTAGAGCATGATTGCAGAACCCAGCAAACATTGTCATCTGTTGCTTTAACTTGCAATAAAATTTTTCGGAAATTTCATTTTAAAAATTAGCAATCTCACTAAATTTCACACAGCGGTACATTCGCGGAAATATGTTTTATATTTATATATATGCATGTATAAGTACAAACCTTCAAGGCAAAGAGGAGATCCTTCTTCGACCACTAGCAATGAATGACTGACGAAAAGTGACTGGAAATTATATGGAATGAGAGTACATGCAGCAACAGAACATGTGAGACCTACAGCTTTCTTCCAAGTTCTCTGTATTTGAGGTTTAGTTTTTGCGCTTCTATTTTCTATAATAATCCAAAAGGTTGATTAGCCAAAAATACACATACGCGCGCTTTGATTTACTAGCCGGGCAGCAGATGCTTAATGAACTCAAAACTTTCGGTTAGGTTGAGTCATGTTCTGTGTTTATGGAGCGGTTTTAATAAATTCTTCGTTTATCTCGGCTTATCCTCACAGCACCAAATTTCTTTCGTGAGAAGACACTGAAATGTCAAGCATTTTTTCCCCGCTAGTGCCTTTCCCTCCAACCCACATTGTATTTCTTTCTCTCCTACGCCTTTATGGAAAATAAGATGAAGAGCTAGGTATTAATAAAGAGAGAAACAACAAGCAGAGCTAAGACGTTTACATTCAGCAAATAATAACATGGGTCACATTTAAGGCCCGAAAAAATCCCGAATAGAATAGACCACTTAGCCCGAGAGAGGCACTCCTCCGGCCACCCCACCTCTCCTTCCGACGGAGTGCCGTGCACATGGGTCCCTTTCTCACGAGATTGCTTCAGTTTTGGAAGCCCTGATCGCATAACTCGTCTTTTAAAGTAACTTAACTTGTAGGACGCCAAGTAAAACACTAATGAATTTTGTTTACTCGTTCCGACGTTCGCAATTATCTTAGGACGTCAATACCTTTTCCAGAGAATATTCTAAGTATACGTTTCTCATGAGGATACGCCAATGACTCGTGTCATCCTTTTATCTGTAAGAATCAGCAAACCGTAAATAACTGAGATTTCCTAAGATATTCATTTGCGAAGAACTAATTATGTGGATTTTCTTATATAAATATTTTGGATGGGTCTATATGATTGATTAAAACTGCAAAACTTGTTATTGAAAAATTACCAAATATTTAAGCCCTATCAGAAGTTTAAAAGGAGTAATTACATCGCGAATGTCATTATGTTTATTTTTCCAGAAAAATTTTAATCAATAATGTATGTTATACCCACACAAAAATTCATGAAATATTTAATAATTGTTCCAACGGTAAAAATTTCTCATGTTATAAATAATAGCAAAATTACTGCGTAAGATCTGGGTGTCACATTAGAAATACCTTACATTAAAATATGCGATATTCTGAAGCATATTTTTCCATATTCATAACGACACGACAAAATTAATTTCATACATTAAAATTTTTGTCTTTCCAATAATATCGAAGCATTCTTACCACCAGACGAATAAAAGGAAAAACCTAAGAGTCGAAAGATAACTAAACTTCAAATGACTACAAACTACATAGCTTTCAGTCAGAAGAAATGTTCAACTTAATGGACTTTCGCCGTGACTGCACCTACATTGAAGCGTTGACTCCGATCTTCGCCATCTGGAGGGGATACCGTAAATTACCGCGCACTCTTTCATTCGAGGACTCCGCAGGAGAGAAAGTGATTTACGAGAGGCCAGGAGGGCGAACGCATTCCTCGTTTTATGCGAGTCGCAAGAATAGCCATCGGGACGGCTGAAATACCGAAACGCGGAATGACCGATCTTCGGGCTAATTTTACTTCGTACGCAGCCGTCCGAAATTCGTGTCGTATAAATGCGTAAAATGGAACCACTTGCAGTAGCGCGTGAGGGAAAGGTGAGACCGACTCGGTCGGAGACGATGGCATCATTACTACCCCTATAATTCGTAAAAAAGATTCATCGCGAAACACGTGTCACGTTTCTTTCGCTTCCTCTCCTGCCTAATCCTTTATATTTAAAACGACTATCACTTTCCAGAACTGGAGGTTGCGAAAGCAATGAATTGCAGGAGAAAAGGATATGGCAGATGTATGTGTGGGTATTTTATTTATTTTGGTGCATGGATATATGGTTGTATTCGTCAACATATGGTTCCACATGCTCATATTTAACGTGATTACGCGAGAAAGTCTCGAAGAATTTGTTTGGCAATCCCCTCCTGCGTTTACAAAGATCCCTTATTATAATAAAAGTCTTTGTATGTCATTCTGTCACACTGTTGTTACGAAAAACCCTATTGTTACTATCTTCATGGTATTACGCAGGGCCGGCCCTATGGGCGAACCGCGCGGCTGCCCAGGGCGCCAAAGTATTGAGGATGCTAACCAGCTTATCTATCTACGTATTACTTATGAATGATTAAGTGTTGGATACCAATTTATATCGCCGAAAAGGCAGAAACCTAGATGAAATTAATTCTCCTTTTCATTATCAATTACTTCACGGAGCAATGAATAAATGAACAAGTTCTTTTTAATATATCTTAATAAAACTTGACGGAAGGGTGGCTGGCGCAGTTTCTCGCCCGGGGTGCCAAAATACCTCGGGACGCCCATGGGATTACGCATACCTATAAAATTGGATTTAGTTATGATACAGCATTACGTGTTTACCTTATAGGCGGCGTAAAATTTTATTTCTTGAGTCGTGCAGATTAAAGTTACGTTGTAATGAGTGTATTTTTGTAACGTTTAGACGAGAGTCAACAATACAGTATTTAGTGTAAGTTGTTATAAAAGAAATAATTTATGTATATGCATTGGAACTAAACAGTATTTTCAAACTGCTACAACTGAATTCTATTTTATAACATATTTTATATTTTGTCTACACTGGAAATATTACTGTGATTTTTTTTTAAATTGCGGTACATAATTTAGTTTTTGTTTTGTTTACATGGCAAAAATAAGTTGTTGATTTTATTTTCAAATCTTTGTGTTGCGTTATGAAACGGAAACGGCATAGAAAATAATTTAACTTCAATCCACGCTTAAAATCATCAGCGTATAATACTAATATATTTGACATGTATTTTGAAAGATTAGATAAATGTAACAGTGAGCCAGGGATATGTTCATTTACGGTACCATCTTGAATGAACGCTTAGTTAAGGCATGTTAATTCATGCCTACCCATAATTTTAGACGGACAATTATTTTGTATATGTTTTTCTGTAACCGACGTATAATGCTGAAACATGTATTGTAGATTTTCGGCCGTTCGATAAGCCTTGACGAGGACAAGGAAAATTAATGGCGGAAATCTGCATCTGCAATGGAACAGATAGTTTCGATAAATTTCGCAAGAGGGAGTATGGGAGCAGTAAGCGAGACTGCTTTGAGACGGAAGAAGGATGAGGGACTGCTCGGATAGGAGGAATTTAACGGCAGCAATAAAAGGGACGCATCTGCTGCTAGGAGGAGCACTAAGAGGTGACTAAAGGCTGTCTGCGTTCCGAGTTGCTAAATGGGGATCGCCATTTCCAAGGAGATGCTAGTGAATTGGCGATTAGATCATTAGACCTATAAAGGACTAGAAATCCATCATATAAGACAGTATTGCGAATTTTACGTTGATTACCTATGTTTTCTCAATGGAGTTCGTTTATAACTTCATGGAAGTAGAAATGAGATGAACTCAAACTAATTTAGCGATATTGTAAATTCATGTAACTATTTTAACTTCCTTTATTGGTGTTTTTAAAGAGAGAAATTGTCACTGAAAGTATAAACTCGCGGATAATCCTATTTAAAAGTCAACTTTGCGTTTTAGCGACGAGTAACGCAGGCCGATTTGGAACCCTATCTCCATCGCGGAATAGTTTTCCAAATAATTGTGAAGTTGAACATAAGCATTCGCAGATACTATATAGCCGCTTCAGACTGGAAAATGCGCTGAGACTAACTCAAAAATTGTATTCTTTTCCCCACAAAAAACTTTCTCGGCCATTACGCCGAAATAGACTCATTAAATGTCCTAAGGAAGTTCTTGGAAGCCTGTCAAGTGTGAATTCGACCGAGAGAGAGAGAGAAAGAGAGAGCGTGCGTGACATTGGACGTCTTGGTATCCCAAGAACTGCGGGAGATACACACCCCGCCGTCCCTTAATGCCTCCTCGCGCAGCTGGTCACCTCCTCCTCCCACCCCCTCCCTCGAGAGAACCCTAGCGCATGCATCCACACAACTGCATCCTAAGCGCTCCTCTTCGGATGCAGAAATGAGGACCGCGTACGCAACATCCCGCGATTTCTCCCTTTGTGACTCATGCACGAAAAATCTTTTATTTCGCTCTTCCATTGTTTTTGCTCTCCCGGGGTATGCATGCACATCTGCCGCCGGACGGAGCTGAGAATGCCTTAGGCAGGAGGGTGTGAGGACTTCCACGGAACTGGTGCGTGGGCTTGGGGAGGAATAAATCTGGTCGAGGCCGCCGCGAACAAGATCGACGTCTTTTGCAATGTCGTTTTTTTAAACGAGACGATCGGATGGCGAAATGAGATCCCAAAAAAGGAAGACACACGAGGGCGATTGTAGAAATGAATAAATTGATGGCTTTCCCGATTGATTAAATGTCTCTCTTTCTGAGGCGATTTATATACGTATATCCCAGCCGATATAGTTAGCTGCGTCGGAGGAACTCCGAGGGCGTTTACGCGTCCGAATCTGAAAAACGGATTGGTCGATTACTACACCAAGCACTTGGGAAGAGAAATACGTTGAATATATGATGGGGATAAAAGACTAGAAACGGCAGCCAGGTTTGCCACGACATATGTTTCGAAGGATTAGCACTCGACGAGATGAGAGATGGTCCATTTGAGAGGAAGGGAGATTTAAATGGTTCGCTGACGCAATACTGGCGAGTACGAGTTCGAGGAACGCCCTTCGACGACGTCGCGCCATCCATACCGAGAAATCGCAAACGACGTGGACGCAACAACACTTCTCCCTCCGCTCACCACACTCGGGTGCTCTTAACGTCAGGGATTTCTCGCTTACCTTAACTACATGACTGACGCTATACGAACATAAAACATCCCGAAGGATCTCATCCTCTTAATCTAACACGAACGTTTCTAAAGATAAAGTAGAACGTTTATGACGATAAAATAGTTTAAAGCGCTCTTTCGCAAGCTCTGGTAACAAGAGAAATTTTCCCGGTGCTTAAATACGGCACATGCAAAGTTGACGTGGTTAACAATGATTACGATTCTATTTTCTAACATCCGCATCGGTTACAACTTTATGTGCAGTTATACGACTTGTAAGGAGAAAATAACGATCGAGTTCATGTTATTTACAGTTGGTGGCATGTTAAAATCGCGATATTAATGAAAATCGATCAGTTCATTAGTCTGCCTAAAGCATATAAATATAACCACAGTATAAAAATTGCAAGTTCTAAAGCAGAACTCCTACCTTTTTCTCCAGCGTGGGTCCATTCTCCAGGGCGTACATGATAGCTTCGGAAATCCACGAATCCAACGAGGCGAGAATCCTGGCCACTCCGTGTCGAGAAGACGAAGACGTAAAATCGGAAGTGTACACCTGAGCGGGGGCGGTGGGAGGATCGCCAACCATGGCGGCTACCAGCCTTTCTGCAGACTCGACGTACGCGGCCCACGGAAGTTCCAGCTCGGCGAGTGGAGTTAAGCATCCTCGTAGCGCGTTGAGGCAAAGTCCGGCACATGGTCTTAGCGTGGGAGGGATACCGCGGCAGCGGGCGCAGTAAGTCATCCTGAGGAGGGCGGCGTCGCAAGGTGAACTGCGCCCGGAGCGTTGGAGTCGACGAGAAGCCGTCGATACGGCCGCCGCGCCCGTCCTCAGGGAGCGGAGGAGGACCCGTGTGGCACCCAGTGCGCGACCGACTGACGTGGCAGCGAGACGGGGTGAATCACCGAACGGGAGGACCTCCGACCTGGTCGCTCTGAGGCAGGCGTCGAAGTCTCCGGTAAAATGGTCTCCGGGACGTAAGTGGGAATTTAGCGCGTGCCTGCAACGAAAGGACGCAACGGTACCATTTTAGAAACGTCATCGATTTCGCCGAAGTTTGGAATAGCTTGGAAAATCGTGTCAAGTTAGTAGGAGCCAGGAAAAGTTACTACGCTGAAGAGGCATGAACCCGAATCTTCCATTTTACGGCTGGGAAAGTCATTCTCCCGGAAAAATTCCAGTTCAAGTTGCGATAGAACTTAACCGCGTCCTCTCTGTTATTTCAACCAAAAGTTCGCGCTCGATCGACGGTGGAATTCAGTAAAGAAAATTTCTATACCGTTAACGCGCTAGTTAAAACGCAAAACTGGTTTACGGACAACATTCCTTTAAACAACCACCCAAATTACTGTGGAATGAGTGGAAATATAGATTATAAAACGTTATCTGTGTAGAAACAACGCTAATGAATAATGAATATATTACAAATCTTTTATGCGCAGAAACCAAAAACTTGTGCGGCACGATGGAATTATAAATAGTGAAATAAGTAGTTTTGACATTAAAAATTTAACTATTCTTAATCAGAGGATGTAAGGAAACATTTTAAAATAAGTGCCCACAGGATTTAAATTCGGATACAAGCTCTTGAGGTTGAAAAATATATATGCCTGCGTTTGACATAACCCACCTGTAAACCAATGGAAACAGCTCAGTGAAGAATTGTGACACGGCTTCATCCGGAGAAGGTGGGGGGATCACGAATTCACTCCTCTGATTCTTCTTCGGCCCGATCCCTTCTCCGTCCTTAGCGGTGTCGAGGTCCACGTCGTCCTCAAATTCGTCTTCCTCCGGCTCCAGGAGGTAGCGGCGGAGGTCATCAAACAGCGTGGCGACGGTGGGGCGAGCAGGTCCAGACATGCGCTCGTAAAGAGCGGCAAGGAGCGATTGCGTTTTGTTTTCGGATTGGCGCGTCAGCTCGATTACGTGTTCTATAAAGATTGAGAAGAAGCGATTATAAGCAACTAATTTTTATATTCTGATATTCTACACGAAAATTCTAAAAGCATAATACATAAACATCTTCAGACTTAAACAGCAAATATTTGTAATTTTCATGAACGCAATAAGTTTCTTCGGACCTTAAGACCATTCGGGAGTGAAGCCTCATACCTCATTGGAGTAGGAATAAATTATCCCATAATTACCTCTGCAGAATATTTTTAAATTAAGAAAATGAAGATCACAAAACCGAATGCGTTTCTTTATCGACAACGTTTTCTAAGAAATTTCAGCAACTTCATAAAAAATTACCACTGAAGTTTTTTCAAACAAAAAATTATTGTTGATTAGGTCTTGGACTAAACCGGAGCTGAGGAAATACGTCAAATTATAGAATAAAAACGTGACTACAGTACGGATCAAGTGCTGGTAAAAATTCTGTCGACTTTAAAAAATTTCGCAAAAATATATACTGACCCAACTTGAACGCTGTCACCCATCCACCATCAACGCCATAATTAATGTGAGCAAGAGGCAATAATAAATTACCATTCTAAATCAATCGAAATTGAGAAGGCTCGAGCACTGTCCGCTTTTAAATCTAAAATTTACGCTTTGTTGACGTTGCGTTTCATCAAATATCCAATCCGTGTCCACTCGTAACGAAATCTAATCAATTACACGAATTTTAATGACCATATTTCAGATAAGCCGATACGCGACAGGATAACAAAGATCCTTCGAGACAAGACTTTTTCATTTCTTTCACAGGGTATACCTATTAAAATTTAAGGAAATGTAATGCTAAAAATCGGAATTTGAAATCAAGAAAAGTGTAACTAACAATAAGCGTATGAAACGTTAACCAGAGCTATAATAATAATAATAATAATTTAAAAAATGCTATACGAGACAATAACCGACATTATATATTCCAAAGAGTACCTTAGCATGAATCACATGTTTCAACTGTAACTATACATTCCAGAGTATATTTTTAGGCCTTATTGCAATATGTTGAAAGTAAGAGATCAATCGTTAAATAAAAAAGCATTAAATCAATGAGATTTGACCATATTATAATCACACTGGGTGGAGAAATTGAAACGTGTTCGATATGCACTTATTCAGAACGAAATTTACAAAGCACAGCCTCTAACGCCACACTGTAACATAAGGTATAGACTTTCAGAATTTAGGACTGTCACGCATGAACTGGGACGTCTGGTCAGTTTGACATGCAGTTAATGCATGTGTACTGGACACAGGGTTGTTTTCGATCTGAAATTCTAGAAAAAATGAATATACCCTTATATAGGACGAGTATGTGCTCTAGCACCTTAGGACAACCGCAGGAAGGGGAGGATTTACCACCAACTAAGCGAAAAAGGCAAGTGCAAAGGGCCCCAAAAATTGAATTTCACGGATTTAATTTGTTAGTTTTAAACGAACTTCCATTTTATACATATAGAAGATTTGTGTTTAAATTTCATTACTCACTTTATAAAAATTCCTCTAGTCCCGTATTTAACTTTGGGTTTTTATGATAAAAGTTAAGTAATTTGATTGGTTTTCATTATATTAAAATAACACCCTGAAATTTATGCTTTTTGTCTTTTCATTTTGCGAAGAATCGTGTACCATTGCACCAAATTTTTTCACTGGTATTCACGGTAAATCTTTCTTCGAAGACAGAATTAGCTACAGCCTCGTACGTAATTTTACAATCAACCCACCTGAATCCATACCGAAATCGCGCAAAAGTAAATGAATCGATTGAGTTTTTTTTCCGTCCAGCAACTCGAGAATTTCATCTTTCCGAAAAAGCAAAGCGGGTAAAAAGCTGCTTGGATTTCACATTCAATCCACGTCGGACAAGTAGATATATTTCATCCTCCGCCTCTGCAATAAAAGATGAAAGAGGAAAATGTTCTCATTGGAGTGCCGACCAATCTTCAACACGGCGGACTCAACACCGAGCAAGCACCGACGAGCGAAACTAATTAATTTCCCAAAACGTTTCCGCGATAGGCAGTGCAGGTTTTTTTCATTTTTCTCTCTCACGGACTCGTCCACCGAAACTCATTCAAGTTAGCTTTCTCTATAACAGTGGCGTGCGCACACAAAGGACTCCCGTGGGACAATGGAGACATTGAACGGGAGAGATAAGAAGGGAGGAGGGATGAGAGAGGTGGGAGATAGAAAAGGAGACAGAGAATGAAGGAATTCCCTTAAGAGCGGGAAAGAAAGAACAGTGAGGGTGAAAGAGAGAGAATAGGAGAGGGCAGGGTGTAACTCGATCTCTTTAATGGTCAGAGGCAGTTGAAGAAGAGAAATGAGTTTTTTATGGGTTGGGATACGGGAGCACCGAGCTTCATCTCCACTCTCATTCCACCTCTTTTCGATGGTCTCTTAAGTGTCCATTGAGAACGCCGGAGCAAGCCTGCGGTTGGTCCTCCGAGAGCTGACAGATGGCAGTGTCTTAGATGATGTGAACGTTTAAGCTAAAAAAATTTCGTTTTTTAAAAATATGATAATGGAAAAAGATCGAGATTGAAGCTTCAAAGTGCCACGAATTGGCTTTCGGACAAACTACTGCCAACAACTGTTACACATGAATGATACATATTCTTTATGCGAGTTCATTTCATAGGAATTAAAAATATGCCATATTTCACAGAATAAATGTAAAATAATGACATTCCTCATATCTGTTTTGATAACATTATTTAATAAAACGACAACCCTTTCGTCTTTGATTTAAGGCCTTATGGGCACCTATGTAAATAATACACCATGCAAATGTATTGTTCCAGCAGATGCTCTGCCGACGTACTGCTGAGAAAGTTTTCAAATACTAAAGATCCTCCGTTAAGAGACCGCCCTCACAGTTCTGCCAAAAAAACTTGATACATATATGCTGCTCGCTGATCCCTTTCATTTTTCTCGTGACTAGGTAAGGCTGCGGTAGAATACTGACGTACGGTGAAGTACCAACTGCGACAATACCCTATATAAATTAGGCTAATATGTTGTTTAATGAACGGTAAAGTTAAAATTGAACCAGTCAGAAATGACTTAAATGAACGCAAAATTCCGTCTCTGTAACAGGAATAAAGGTAGAAGGAGTAAATATTAAAAATGAGAAGAAATTTTTGATATGATGGATTGAAATAATAAATCTTTTATAACCAAAGTTTTTCTATTTAGCGGAAATCCGTGTTTCGTGCCAGCATTTGACAGTCTCAATAGCGGCTGCCCTAATCAGTGATGGCGCTACAAAAAATGCCAAGTCTAAAAGCTGGAGTAGACTGCGCAGGAAGAAAAATAAAAGAGAAGCCAAAAATATTTTTAAAATCGCACCACTTTCGCTAGGCTGAGGAGAAAGAGAAAAAATTACGACCCTTACGTCACTCCAAAAACATCTGTCCGTTGGAACTCGTGAAATACGAGCCATTCCTCTTGAACGGTTAATTTAAATGAATAAAGCAATGGAAGGCCTCGCGAGTGATGTCATGCCAATTTCGATTGCGTGTCACCGCTTATTTTTGGTGGGCGTGGAGGGTGGCACGCAAGCTTTAAGGGCCCAAATGAGGCGTCTCTATCGGTAAAAAAAATAATTTTAAAATTCAGACATGGGAAACGGAATGGTTTTACGACCGTGGAGTGTGAAGATCTGGGAAAGTACGTCTAAACTCATGCTGCGAAAAATCAGACTTCTCGAAAAAAAATTATGCGACTATATCTCCCTTTGCTTTGCAGGATGATAAAAAGCGTATTTCATGTCAACGGGACAGGGGAAGACGTGTCAACACAGTGCGACTGAGTCCCATTAATGAAAAGACCGGGACCAAGACAATATCATCCATCCCTGGCTCGTTGAAGGCTTCATTAATGCAGTGGGGGACTAGGTACTCGTCTTTTTACCTCCTCCCTACGTCCAAAACCCCTCTTAACACGCGGTCGTTCGCGGAGAGCTGTGGAAGGGACTGAGAGAGAGGGAAGAAGGGGGAGAGGAGGAATAGTGAAGCACCGAAAGAGAGAAAGAATACCGTGAAAGAGAGAGAGAAATAGCTGCGGTTAAAGAAACGATTGGACGAGAAAAATATGACATGAAAACAGGAAGGGAAGATAAAGGGCAGAATTAAAACTACACATGATAGACCGTAATAATACCGAATACGGGGAAAAATGAAAGCTAAAAACGAGAATAGGTAAGCAGGGAAAAGATTGAATTGTGGGAGAGTGAATAAAATATAAAATCTGCCGAAGTAATCGTAATTTTGTGGAGTTGTACAGGTGATCCTCGCACTAACGCGGAATCACCGTGCGCGGATTCGCACTAACGCGGTTGAAGTACGTGGGGCATGGATCTCGCCGTACGCGGCCCAAGGTTCGCAGTAGCGCGGTTTATCTGACTCAGTAGTTATCTTTATTGGAAGAAAATTCCTGACAGGACATTTTTATCCAAGGAAGAACGAGTTGCTCCGGGATTCAAGGTGCCAAAGGACAGAATCACTCTCCTCTTTTGTAGTAACGCTTCTGGTGAATATAAATGCAAGCCGTTTTTACTCTATCGTTCAGAAAACATTACTTCATAAATGTCCTTGTTATTTAAAATTCTCCCTTCATTGTTCTGTTTTTCTTAGAATGCAGTTTTATTTTTAAATCAGGTAGAAACGCATTTCGATTCCTTAATCGACGCGCGTTCCTAACTAAATTTCGATTCTTTCGATAATCGCATATCAATATTTTAGTTTTTCTATTTGGTTTCTTTACGTGTTTTAATATAGGGGTGGTCATACCCTTTTACATCTTGGGGCGCGAACTCGCTGTCACTTCGGTGGATCTTAATGAACGTGTGAATTCTTCCTAGATGAGAGATTACGTGGGAAGTGAGCCTTGCCATTCATTTTTGACAATAACCCATTCTAGTAAAAATTATCAGAGAAACAAAAATTACTTCCACGTATTTTATATAGTTTTTGGTTTGAATACGTTTTAAAATATGACATGAAATCGTTAATCTTCTTGTAAAAATAAACAATACAATTTATATCAGGGATTTTAGTTTTAATGTCTATCATAAAAGGCTTCGGAACCTAACCCCATTTTACCGTAACAAAAGTACCCCGCCGAACGCAGAATCGCCGTGCGCGGCCATTGGCTGGAACGTAACCCCCGCGTTCGGCGGGGGTCACCTGTACTCACAAAAAAAACAATGCGCCCTTAAAAAATAAATTTTACACAGCCACGGACAAATTCTACTCGTACAGTCATGATCAGCCTGATGATTGCTCCATAAGTCATGGTCACGTAGTCTTTTTTGTACAGTGGAATTCATGCAAAATTGCATAAAATCCGTTTTTTAACTCTGAATCAATGTTTTTTATAAATTAAATTAATTGAAGAAAATTGAAACGACTTGCACAATATGATAGAACGATTTTGATGCCAGCGACTTGTTATAAACTGAATTAGCGGAGAAACACGGGATAAATAACAGGAGAAAAATAAGGTAACTAGATTTTGAGGAATGAGTAAGACAAAACTAGGAAGAATTATATAGCTGAGAATGGGATAAAACAGAAGCAGACAGTTGAGAGAAAATTAAATTAACCTCACTATAGCGAAAGTTGATTGAGCGTTGGCCGTGAAATATCCATAGTATTCTAATACGAAAACCTATTAAATTGTCAAGACACTCGTAATAAATAAATTTCGTGAAATACATAAAAAATTAAGGTTACCCATCGTAATGGACAAAGCAGTTCCACTCCTTTTAAATTGCACAAGCCAATTAGAACCACACCGATGGAAAACTTCAGTCATCAACCATTGATGACGACGGTGAAGGCAACTTTAATTACAACAAAATGACCGGGAAAACTGGTGGAACTGGTGAACCTCTCATCGATCAACGTTTCTAGAAAAAGCATCAGTTTTTAGGACGAAATAAAAAAGGAGAACAGCGCGACGCAGGCGAAGAGGGTGAGATTGAACAAAAATACATGCAGGAGATGGAAAATAAACCGAAAAAATAGTTCAAGCGAGAGAGAGAGAGAAACGATAAATACGAAGAGAAACGGAGAAAGGGGGCGAATGAAGACAGAAAAACTAGAGTTCTCGTGGAAAAACCTCCGATAAAAAAGGAGGGAAAAAGCGAGAAATAGGCGACTAGGAATGAAAAGGTAACGCATCGGGACGGCGAGGAATCGATCCTTGCGGTTGAAAGCGAGACTTAAACAGATTACCTCGAGAAAAGAGGAGAGAGAATAAGGAAGAGACAGGAGATAGAAAAACAGGTTAGGAAAGACAAAGAGGGAACCGACGGAGAGGATGAGGATTTGAAAGATATAGGAAGGACGAAATGATCAAAGGAAGAGGAAAGAATGAGAACGAGGAAAAATGCTTTGAGGAAGAGCGAACGTATAAGGACGTTTCCTTGCCATCCAAATCCCTTACATATAAGATGCAAGCAGCTTCCACCTTTCCCACAGAAGAGAGAAACCTTCATTCCCACACCAGCCTAAGACTAGCCATCAAATCCTCCTTCCGCATCCCTTAAACTCTCTGCTCCTTCCTCCTTCTCCATCTAACACGCTCTCCCCGACACACACAATCTCTTTATCCCACGATCCTCCCGATGTTCTCCAATGGGAAACTTATCCGGCCACAAACATCTTTCTCCTGAACCTTAATCGACCGCTTTTTGGGCCTTTTAAAATCCTCATCTATCTCCATTGCAATTGCGCCCATTCTATTAATGGATGCTTCTTCGGCGGCTCGGATGGAGTCGACCATTTGCCCCGATGAAAAAACGGAGGCCGAGTAAATGAACTACGGCGGAATTAAATATATTAGCTGGGATTCACTGCGGTTTGGCTGTTTGTAACGGAACGAATCCCACGATAAGATTTCTGGTCAATTAACGTAATCTGAGGTTATTCCGTATTCTCATGCGTGTTAATTGATTTGGGCGAGAGAGAGAGAGAATTTCACGAAATTAATTATAGGGTAGGAAATTCGCGATATTATTTCAAAAGTGATTGGAGGTTATTAAAAGCAATGGCTTCCCAAAAAGGAGATGGCGTCAGCAAAATCTATCTGAAGAAAATTTATTTCACATTTACAAACCGGCGCATTGTAACAGCTTTTTTATTTTTCCAAAGAATGCTCCGCAAGTTCAAGAGGAACGACTTAACTATCCTTATAATAAACCCCCCACTAAACATTTTTTTTCTTAATATTCCTTCAATAATATTTAAAAACAAAAGTATATATTATTATGTTACTTTGTGGTCAGCGGCGTCACTAGATTTTTTAGGCATCGTCAACTGTGATATACAATACGACATAAGTCCAGCTATAACCTTCCGGGAGAAAATAAATTTCGTGCTTAAGAACGCCCATTTTGTGTAAAAGAACTTTAACGGAAATTATCTTCTTTGAGCTAAAGAAGATTCGATTCGAAGAATTTTCGCTACACTTTTTAGTTCAACAATTTTTCCATGCTTGGCGCTCTTTTCGTCGAAATCGTCGAGGGCGGTTCGCAAATCTAAAAGCATACCTGTAATCTAAACTACAATTCTATTTATTTAGAACAATTTACATCAAATGTAATAATAAGTATGAAAGAGTTGAACCAAATATTTACTAGGTGAAGTATTAACTGGTCTGTGGTGGCAAAAAAATTTCACGCAGAATACCCGACATGACTTACCTCATTTTTTCCACAAAAACTCTTCCCGAACCATCCTTTCAAAAGGTCCCAACGCCAAATAAATTTTCTTCCCGACAAGGCATGCTTATCGCCACCACAGATCGATTTTCCCAGCTTTTATCGAAACCGAACCACAAAAAAAGAAACACCCCTCCCTCCAGTACCTACACTCCGAAGCTTCTCATTAGATCTCGCCGTCATACGTCGCAAATAAATCCATCTCCCTTCGTAAAATAGAATAGACGCAGGAACGACGGCAGGGGGAAGAATAATGCCCGTTGCATTTTCCGCGAGCCTTCCCATCACCTGCGCTCCGGTACGAAAACCAGTATCCCTCCCCCGTGTCAATCTCCAGGACCAAATGCTACGACCGTCTTGCCTGCTACGGCGTGATATGTAACTTCCCTTTAAAATCCACGCCGATTCCCTTTCCCACAGTAACCGCATCTACCGCCGACTGGGATGTGGGTGGGGGATGGGAGGACGTGGGAGAGAAAGGAAAGGGGGAAAAGCCCTTTGACGGTGGTTATGGTAGCATTCCCTCTCTCTCTCTTAGTTTGTCCATTCTCCCCTTCCTACCTCGTTCTACCTTCCCGCAAACCTGCTTTATAACACGCAACGTTGTACGTCGGGAAGGATCACACTACTACATGCGGCGGCTCACGGAATTGATACAGGAACAGACTTAGTTGAGAGTAAAGGAGGATAGGATAAGGAGGGTTCGCGACCTACCTACCGGCGATACCTCTTCATAAGGGGTGACAGGAGACGGGTTAGAAGGACGCGGACAGACGCACGGACGATTGAAAGCTCGAGAAATGCGGTGGAACCGGATGATGTGCGGTCTTGTCATAGAGAGTCGTCCTCTTCTATTTAAAAGCGAATTTTTGGCGGTCTGTTACAAACAAACGCCAAGTAGATTCGCTGATTTTGATCAATGATATATTTTTCAAGGAAAGAGGAATGAATTCGTCGAAACTCGATTCGTGCCTCGAAAATAAAACGAGGTTGTTTAAAAAATTCGTCGGGAACAGGAAATATGGTGTGAAGATTGAATTGCGAAATTTTGTGAAATGTCCTCCGCGGAGCATTAATAGTAATCGAAGTAGACGTGAACTTTGGTATTTATATTTCTGAATTTAGATACTTCCTAATTCACATACAGCGTGACACAAAAGTCAGTTGACAAACGAGGGAAAAAACCTTTTTCTAAAAATTTTGCCACTGAATACACGGCGCAAAATGTGGTTCCAACTGGTTGGTGCCATTGCCCACTCTGATGTTCCGTTGGAAACCGAATAACATGTTTGGTGATCAGTAACAAAACCGCGGAAAATGTGTTCTGCGCGTATATGGTATTAATACATTGGTAACTTCATATATCTAAAAATGAAAATCATTAAATCGGACGAGGTGGACCTATATCAAAGCCTTCTTGATTGCATGACCTCTCTCCCACAGATTTCTTTCTGTGAGGTTATTTTAAACGGCATGTGTTTAAGATGAAACTGGAATCCATCGAAGACCTTAAATACCGCGTCACTCACCAGCAACACTAGAAGCCGTCAGAAATGAACTAAAGAATCGTTTGGAGTATTGTATTTCGGTTCACGGAGAACACTTAGAGCATCTCCGATTGTTCAAAAAACAGGCAAAGGAATCTTTTCTCCTTTGGTATACATAATTTATATATGAAGTCTAAGGAGAAATCGTTTTTCTCATCTGTGTCACACTGCATAGGTGGAATCGTTTCGTTATACGAGGAATAATAGATATTTCTTCATTCGTTTGCGTGCTTGAAAGATTTACTATCGCATTTATAAAACATTGGTCGTTTATAAGAGAAATAGCAGTTTTTGCAGATAATTTTTCGGTTTCCTCGAATGGCTTTAATTTAACGTCTTTGCTGATGAACACAATTACAGTTAATCACATATTCATTAGACATTTAATTATTTTTAATAATGCTACAAATTATTATCCTTTATCCTTTCCCTCGATATCATTTTCATTTTATGTAATCAAGCCGGTTAGCCTACTTTTCCGATTTTTATTCTAGCTCTCTAAATTTACGATTATAATGATCTTAACGATTATAAATAATGATGCAGCTATTCATTTCATTCTTCTCAGATGCTGAGACTAAAAGAGTAATAAAAAGGAAGACGTTCTTTCCACGGCACGAAACTTTTTTCAAACACAGACCGGTTGGTAAAAAGAGTTACATGCATTGCGACTCAAAGGACAGCGCATCAATCATCTTCCATGACCACACCACAGCAAAAGAACGACGAAACAGCGAAGCCTTTGAATAAATTTCTAAGCGAATCTGTCCTCTACGCATCGATGCTAAATTAATCGGAGATTATGACACGCGAACTAATTACCTCAGACCACGCGATGTATCAAGAAAGAAGCTATAACAGAAATAATTAAACGTGTCCGCAGGAACGTCGGGAACTCGTACATTTTATCTCCTTAATTACGATACATGACCTACATTTCGGCGCAGATAAATTCTTTCTCGATTTGGAGAGGGAAAATTTCCTCTTTGCGTCGGCTAAAAAAGCTCGCCGTGATAAAACAAAAAAACGAGAAATTGTAATATTTTTTTAACGTTCCGTTTAAAAAAAAACACGAGCGAAGCGAGCCGGTTGCCAAAATGAGCGGGAAAGAATATATATATAAAGAGATCGTTTTTTATCTGAAACAGCCAAAAAATAATAAACATCAGCCACGGCGAACAAAATAAGAGAGACGTATTTATGTAATTAATAAAAGTCGCGGACTTGTTTTTTTTTTTAAAAAGATAAGAAATTAGCGTACTAAGCGAGAATCACGTATTTCGTTAGGAGGGAACGTAAAAAAGGGAATACGAAAATCATCGCGTATCAGGTTTTAAAACCGCGTTCTGATGTGTAACGAGCTAGATTTTTCGCTTTTTTTTAATTGCGCGCGTATCTGGTGACGTGTTCGTTAAAGGGTAAGAGAGTTCTAGCTAGATTCGGAAGTATATTTTTCCTGCCATGCGCTGTATTTCAAAAACTCCGAGAGGAAACTATTTCATTGGTTTATACCGGCATACATACATTACCGAGTTTTGAATTTAAGTTAAGTAACTCACGTAAGCACGCGTTTAAATGAAGAAAAGGCAAAACGCTTTTCGGGGAAAGCATAAATTTCTGAACAAAGGGTGGAAAAGCATTTTTTACTAATAGCGCGTGATATATATTTTCTGGCATAAAATTATTTAAAGCGCCCTTGAAAAGTCAAGAGTAAGTGCTGAGCCATATTTCAAACAAAATCTCCTCTTTAAAATGAATTATTAAAGATATATTTTATATGGTTTTTAGTTTTTTATATCTACTGTTACAAGACGGACATTTTGAGTAGCGGGCGAAATATAACAGGTTCGTAAAACATCTAATATTACGCATTTAAAGTTCACAGAGACCAATTTTTGTTATGATGTTAATGTCCAACTAATGTTAAGTATCTTCGACTTTAGCCATTTTTGTCTCGCTTTTCTTCGATAAAATTCATAATCTATGGAAATCATGCCTTGGAATTTCTTTGAGAATAGCTTTAACCCTAGAAGAAAAGAACTGCAAAAAATGTCCTATTTACGCCATGACCCAGATTTCACTCAAAAATCGCAAATTTCAAAGGTAGCAGTCGTATATGTACGACTTGATGGATAGTCAACATGGAAATGCAAATGTTAGGCAACGAATTTTTTGTGATAACTTTAACATATAGACAATCGCATAACAGACGACTTACAGGCGCACTTAATGCAAATTTAATAGGACATTTCAGCTGCTTTCCTTCTAAGTAAGAAGTAACATAACCAGGGGTTTTTGACATCGACTTCCTTCATGACAAAAAAGAAAATTTTCATTGAAAACATCCATAACGCCAAAAATATAAAATACCTTAACCATTGGAATAACTGGCAAACATTGATTACCAAAGATATATTACAGAAGCATAGAAACAAACGAATGAATATAAACGCCTGGATGTTTTTACATTTTTCTCAGCTTTCAAAAAAATATTCTACCATTAGGATCCGGAGCCTAACACCAGGATAAAGACGAACAAAATAAAAGCACGAACGGAATTCAAACATTAATTGGATCCTAGGTCATCCAACCGGCTCAAAGGAGCTTTTGAACGCGACTTTCATATTTCCCGAAACCAATTTCGGCCAGATTTCTTCCCAATACCTTTCCTTTGATGATGCAGTTTTATAGCCAATTTTAGTTTTTTTAGAAACTTTTATCCGTTTAAACAGCAACGGAATGTACATGCGCGCACACACTACTAATTTCGTCTGTACGGAGATGAGTATACCGATCCGTCACCCCTCACTCCCTTTATGAATACCTTAAAAGCGTTATCAAAACAACTCCTTCCGGACCCCTTTTGCTTCCCTTAACACACATTACCACCCTCTCTCTCTCTCTATTTCTTCAGAATGCAACAGGAGTGGCGGTGGGCACCCGCCACAAACGCTGGAACAAGTTTACTCGGGGGGGGGGGAACTCAAACCACCTTTGCCTCTCGGAAATAGATTCAACAAACACGGCGTAAGAGCTATTGGGAAGGAAATAGCAAGTGGGCGGAAAGGGTTTAATCCAGATTAAATGTTTTAAGAGGATGTATAAAAAAAATATTTAATACTGGAGTATATCAATTTCTCGAGTCAAGTTTGAACACTTTTTGCAGATTTAAAAGCCTCCTATCACATATAATCCTCTCAATATTTTAAATTAACAGTTTTGAGCGTACTTTTAAAAATGTTTCGATATATGAACATTCCTTTTATCATGATTGCACACATTTGTGCATTGTGACTAAATAGCTTAAAGTCTTTCGATCACCTATTTGCCTTTGAACATAAAACGCTTCAAAAGGTCCGGCAATTATGCCAATCATCTTACTATAAGTTTAAAACTGGCTACAGAGGCCGTTCGAGATTTATACCCTGATCGAAATCGTTTTGGCGAGCAAAAATCGAACTAGATTCGGTCATTTAACATTAGTCACTATACGCCAGTCAACTAATCATTACAAATGCCCGCGCGCGGCTCTTTTGCACTCCTTAAAATTTGTCACTCAATTTCATTTTATTGGACTGTCTGAATTATCCGCAGTTACGTTCCACAAAGCCGTGCAGCGACAATAAAAGCGGTAAACTCGATGGAAAAAAAACCACCCGAGTGATCTTTTAAGGAAAAAAATCCTCTTTGCGGCGGAACATAAAACGTTGCCACGCAAATTAATTAGCCCCATTCTTCCCCTCACGGACGTTCCGAATTAGAACACTGGAATTTATAATATGTTTTTTCGCGCCGAGGAAGAGAGGAAAAAAAACCACGCGAGCGCGAGGAGAGATTCGGACGTAGAGAAGAAATTTTTCCGAAGAGGACTAAAAATAAACCCCGGGGCTGAATGATGGTTTTTAGTCTTTTTATTCTGCTTTACTTTTACGATCGCGAAAGAAGCAGAAAGACTCCCTCGCTTTGTCACTCGTATCTTCGGTCGTTTATCGTGGCCTCTTCAAAGCCAGAGAGAGAGAGAGAGAGAAAGTCTAGCGTATTTTTCCCCCCACTCGCCTCCCGCTCTCCCCTATTTCCTCGTGTCCCTTCTCTTTCTTTCCCTCCGTAGTCCAATTTCCACGCCTTTTTGAAACCCGAATAGGCACGCCACTCTAAAACTATAAAGAAGTGAGACAGACGAGCGGCGGAGAAAGGAGAGAAATAAAATCGGAATAGTTCCCTCGGGCGGAGAAGATAAACTCTAAACAGCCCTTCCATTTTCCGAAGTCATTAATTCTCTTTCTTTCTTTCGCTCGCTAACTCTTCCATCTAGCTTCCATTTCCCCGCTTACTTTTCCATCTCTCACCCTCCGAAAACTCTCTCCTTTTCTAATCTCCCTTTTTTATTGCACGCCGGCTTGGAAAAATTTATCGCAAAACTATTGTGCGCGTCTAATATTTGTTTTCCGACATTCCAAGTTGTGAATAATTTAAAAGAAATGCACTGTGCTTTTGTTTATAATTCGAACCACATGATATCTTAAATCCGTGCTATTACTCAACAGAGAAGCGTTCCTCAGAAACTTATGCATGAAATAATAAATCTCTAACCATGGTTTCTGCAGCCAATATTCCGTCTTTAATTGGTTTTAGTGTCTATATAAGTTTTAGCCAACTTTTAGCTTGAAATGGTTTAACCCCTAATAATGTATCTTCTATCGTACCTTTCTTTACGGATTTATTCAAGGTAATGTTACCATTATCATTAGTATATATTTTTTTCGGTAGCTTCGGTTCAAAAGTTTCCTCCATCTCATTCATCTCGTATTTTTCAGAATACATATCCAAAGTCCATGTTTGCGACTGCACGAATTGATTTCCATTAGTGCGTATGTTACGTGAAGAGCATCCTTTTATGCTGAATTTCTTTTAAGCTCCGTAAAAGAAAACTTTTATTTAAATGTTATACCATAATCCAGGAGTGGGCAAACTACCGACCGCGGGCCACATGTTATCATTAATTATTGATTTTCACTAACAGGATCCCTCGCATTATCTCAAATAATTTCCGATGTGAACCCTAACGTGGCCCGCCGAAACAATTGCATCTGTTAATGCGGCCCACCACGTAAACAGTTTGCCCACCCCTGCCATAATGCAATAGCAGCCCAGCTGTTAGTAATATCTAATTCCTCTCCCGCAATTATCAGCCTTTCTTTTCTCCTGTCAAATTATTTTCCTACCAGAATTAACTCCATTATACTTATTGTTAGATCCACGCGATGACTTTCCATCGGTAATCCTCTCCAAATTTTACCCCTACGAGGACGCTAAATGCTAAATGCTTGTCATAAATCTATTATAACGCATGTAATTGGGAAAACCTGTTTGCGTTAAAGAAATTATTATTATTACCTCCCGTTTATTATTCCTTTCTTATTCCAACTTAAATCCTCTCCTCGACACCCACTTCTACGTCTTTTATAAGCAGATTTCTCTCACTGGCTTCCTCCATTGCCACCTTTAAAACGGTATCTATCTCTCTGTATGATTTTCTTCCTCCCTCTCTCTCCCTTTTTCTTTACATTTGCGTCTCTTCCCTAACCCCTTTTCTTCGCCTGTCCTTTTCCACTATCTTCATTTGCACCCTCCCACCTCACAAAAGATCCCCCACTACGAACCGCTTCCACGGCTCTCCTCCCCCGTCATTTCCCAGTCACTCGTCCAAACATCTCCTCGTTCCTCCTTTCTTTCCCCCTTCTTCTCTTGTTTGTCCTCCTCGAGCTCTCATCTCCCGACTCCACCCGCCCACGCAAGCACCCACACACCCTCGGAAGCATCCCCGACATTCCTTCCTTCTCCATCCGCCCCCTTTCCTCTCTCTCTCTCACCTCCTGGCAAACACGCTGGTTCCACTCTCCTCCAGCCCCTTCTTCTTCATATTCTTTCTGGGAGCCAAAGGATACGGCACGCATTCATCCCCAAGCGAACGCCCATCTTGAACACGCCAGTCCTCGTAAGGATACACAACAAGCGTAATGATGTTCGAAGAGAAGGAAGGGGTGGGGGAAGGGGAATAAAGGATATAGTAGTGGGAAGAGGAAGAAGAGGGGGAAGAAGAGGAGTCCGCTAATGCGAGTGCCATTTGCCCGGGCTACGTGAGCGCTATTCATTATACGTCTCCGTCCATTGTTGGCGCCCGCCATTATCTCGGCGGTGACAAAGCGTGTCATCTTCTTCCGACGATACCTCTTCGAAAAGGGATAGAAACGCAGCGGCCAAAGCGTATCGAAGGTGGACCATTCGCTGGTTCGGGGAATGCTCTCCGGGATGCTTAAATTGCCGCAAGATTTTCTATTCTTCGAATCTTTTTTCTTACGATTATCCTTTCAAATAAATTGGGTTGATTTTTTATTGACGAAAATTCGCTGAAGAAAAATTTGAACCGAAATAAAAAACTTAGTGCGCGCGTGCGTATATATCGTTCAAAGGATGATGGCACCTACCTCCCTCCCCATAGTAGGCACTAATAACTTCACAATCTCTCTGTCACATCGGTCTTTTAATCTTCTTTTCGGTCTCTCTCAAAACATACATAGTTGGTGTTACTGACTCATTTAAATCACAATTTACTAAGTTTTGTCACCCAGGAAGGAAAACGTTAACTAACTTTGCGGTGAACACCTACGTATGTGCTGAATATTTGTGAGCATTTAGTTTCTATAGGCGTAATGAACGGCTTTAAAAATTTCGAGATATAATACGCCAGAAAATAACCCTCCGAGACATCCTTCAAGCAAGCTTCCTAAAACATCTTTCTACGCCATGGCGACTAAACCCTATCCTTACGACATTCCCGACCAAAATATAAGAGTCCCTTTTCCGGCCAAAGAAATTAACACAAGACCGCGACACGTGCCCTTAAAAAAAGGACAGCGCACACGCTCCCTTGCATAAGCAAGGAGTGTGAGATAGGAGGCTAAAAAAACAAGAGAATTAGCACAAACCCTATTGTAGGGGAAACAAAAACATAATCTCTTCCGCTTTTGGTCGGGCTCCATTGTCTCAGAGATACGAAAAGAAAAACACCACCAGAGAGTGTTAATGGATAAGCTACCCGAGAAAAAAACGAGAAGAACGCAGCGTGGAAAAAAAAGCGTTATCCTTCAACGGACGGACGTCTCGCGTATATTGTTTTCCTTAAAAAAAACCCCACACACCCTTACCATAATTAATTCCTTCGTTAGGCAGCGCGGTGGAAGAAGAGCGAACAAAAAAGAAAAAGCGGAAATAAAAACCACCCAGCTCTCTCTCTCTCTCTCAAAGGAAGGAAACAAAGTCGTCTCCTTCCTTGACGAGACGAAACTCGGGAAGAAACCCTTGCAAACACACGCCACACCGGCGCAAAGCAACCTCCTCCTCCCCTTTTTCCTGTGTTCTCCCCCGTCTAAACCTTCTCGCTTGTGCAAACACAAATCCTTCAAAAAACCCCTTGTTCTAGAGAGAGATAGAGAGAAAGATTGAAACAGCCCTCCATACGTATCATCCCTGGGTTTCTCTTTCTCACCCAGTGAATTATCACCCCTCCGGCTCAACTCCCTTTCCCTCACTTCCTCTCTCTCTCTCTTCCTCTTTCTCTCGATCTCTCCAGTATCCCTCTATCTCCCTACGCGAATTAACACCCTCCCTCATTACCTCTTCAATTTTCGTATTTCTTTTCCTTCCACGCCGTCTGGTCTTTCTCTTCCCTCGTTTCTTCTGAATTGACATATCTCCTTCCTCTTCGTCCTCCGGCTTACTCTCTCCACTTTCTATCTCTCTGTTTCTCCTTTCGTGTTCGAATATCCTACCCCTTCTTGCACTCCCCCCTCTCTCTTTCCCAGACCCATGTTTTTACAAAATATTAACCTGGGTGGTTCTGACGATCAGGAGATACCCAATAACCACAAAATGATTTGGCAAACCAAACATTAAGTTCTCTGCTTTCTTTATGAATCAACTATCGGTGGATCAACATTGAGGAATACTGCTTTGTAGACTGTTGGGCGAGTCGTTTACCTTAAGGCTGCGGGGCTATAGGAATTTCCTTTGGATTGAAGCCATAGTGTGAGCACGATAACTCATCATCAAAGACTGCTTGCTTCTGTCTGACTTTTCCTAGCATTATAAGGAAGAAAGAATAATTTCCAGAATCCACAATTGGTGAGTCGCCACTGAGAACGGCTGCGTTGCAACCGGCATGCGCATCTGGTTTTGATAACTATTTTTTTGGGAATTAAAGTTATCCTGGATATCGATTCCTCTCTGTCTCGCTCGCTTTCTCTCCTCATTCTACTTTCTCCGCGCTTATACACCTCTCTCACATTTTCGCTAAAGTTTCCTCTCTCACGATTCCATTCCCTCTCTTCCTCTTCTCCCGCTCCCTCACTTTCTCCGGAGCCATCCTTCTCTATGCCGTAATTCGAGCTTGCTAAATCGCTTCTAAATTATCCCGAATTCCATGAGGCTTCGGGGTTTATAATTCAACGACCTCTCTTACGCATCTGCGAGTGTTTTTGGGGAAAAGGAGAACCAACTCTCTCTTTCTCCAACTCTCATTCCGCGTTGAACCCCTTAATGGCCTTACGCAACTCCAAGGGGGAGAGAAGAGTTTTACGATGGGATATTCGCAAAATTAACGTCCAACCCCGGAGTAGCAGGTGCTGGCCAAACCCGCGAGCAATATATATATATATATATATATATATATATATATATATATATATATATATATATATATATATATACATATACACACACAACCCTTGCCGATCTTTAATCCTTCTAGTAAAAAGATAACGTACTTATAAAGTGTATATCCTCACTTCAGATTTCATTTTTCTGGCATATTTTCCTCCTACCAAGTGTATTAACCAAAAATAAGTGTCACTTTAGAATTTATTTCCATTTATGTTTGCGCACGTTACATTTTTGGAGCTTTCATAAAGAAATTTAGGAATTATACTGTGAATTTGCCATTAGGGTGGCTAATTACAAAAGTACTAAAGTTTCTAATGAAATTTAAGAACAATATTGCGTTTTTGTCATTACTCTCCGAGCATTTAAATGTAGAGAGGTTCTTTACAAAAGAACAAGGAATGTTCCAGAATATCCAGATCTCTGAAGGAAATATTATTATTATTCACATAAACGCTACAATTGGGAGCAGGTTCCGGTGGCAGCGGGTCCCCATCACAACTCAATGCATAATACCCAAATTACATAATGCAAGCAAACATACAAACTAATCAACCCTAAAAAATTTTCAGCCATATTAAATATCGTGTAATATTCAATATTCAATATGCAGTAAGACAGCAATGAAGTAAATCGAAACTTCAACTGTAATTTTAACTATTTAATGAGAAAGGATAAATCATGAAATAAATTAATTTTTGATCGGTGATTACATTTCAAAGCGCTTCAACTAGTAGATCACCTGATTCACGTGTCATTTAATTAGGATCACTAAATTTTAATTTTTTCTCTTGTTCAGAATACATCAAAAAGTATTTACGCTCGTTTATTCCCAAAAGCGTTGATCATTCCATTATATTTCACAAAATTTCAATCACAATTAAACACAAATCGAAACTTTAGATGTACATACTCGTACTATACAAAACCCATATTAAACACCCCTTTCCGTAACCGAGCAAGCGAGCAATAAATAAAAATCCTATAGCACACAATAACGGCCATGCGGCAGGAAACCGAGCCATAAAACGCACAAAAAAGGCTCGCGATATTTTTGCGGAAATTATTCTCAAACTTCAGTCAACCACCTTCGCGGAAACCAACATCCATTCGCTGATTCTTTAACGTTCTTTCTTTTTTACCTTCAACCTCAACTCCGTTCCTACATACGAGATTAGGAGAGAGGAGTCGAGAACGCGTAGTGAAAAAAAAACAGAGATGGACGAGGGGAAAAGTTGGAAGGCACCGCTCCGTATAAACCAAGCAAGAGGAGTAGGCAGGTCGAGAGAGAGAGAGAGGAAGCAGAGAGGATTCCCACGGCGTAGCAGCCTTCGACCCTATCTATTTCTCCCTACCTCCATTCTCTCCCCTCCCTTGTGTGTGTGTGTGGATGCACACCCAAGCGAGCGTGCACGGAGACTCCTTGCGGCTAGGGGAAGTTCCAGGATGACTCACGAGTAGGAGAGGGCTGGAGAATGAGACCAGAGATGGGGTGTTGTGGGGGAGGAGGAGGAGGAATCGCGGTGTTGGGCGGAAGAGGGAAATGGTCGAGGGTGGGGTTTGGTTGATGAGGGTGGTCGGAGAGACCCCGTGGGATGATGGAGCGCGGCGGATGGAGTGCGGGGGAATTCGGAAATTCCAGAGGAGGAAATGCCGGGGATTCACTTCATCGATCGCGATGGAGTGAGAAAAACGAACGGCGATTCCGAGTTGCGATGTTTTTTTTTCGGGGAAGAAATGTGAACGTTTAATAAATGTGTGCATAAAATAGGTTGCGAGCTTAAATTGAATCGCATTACCGGTATTCCTTCGGAAGAAAATGGGAGCTTTTTCGTCCAGAAGTGAAATATTACAAGAAGATTCTAACCTAAGGTTATGCAAAAATATTCAAGCGGCAAACACAATTTGCTTGAACGCAATATGCAATCGACAATAAATAACTTTTATTTTTTCCTCGAGTTTTGAATTATCGGGGTTCCACTTAAATTTCCTTTGACGTTCCTGGTTTGTAATTTATTTCCTCGAGTTTGGAAAGTTTAAAATTTTTGTGAAAAAATCACGTAACAATTATCATTCGATAAACATGAGAACATCTGAGACAACATTTGAAGACGTCGCATTGAAATTTTACCGTGTTCAAAGACGGACGCGAATGCAACCATTGGTGCAAAGTCCGAAAGACATTTATTTCTACGAGCTTTCTTACGCATAGGTATAGCATCATCTGACGACGGAATGTAAGAAATCTATCTCACTGAATGAGACTGTTTATAAATTAGCACGTGTGGTTCTCCTGATTAGTTTATCTTATAATTTGAAATTGAAACATGAATAAATATCAAGGAAAATAGTGTTGAAAAATATGATGATATAATTTAATAATCAAACTGTGATCGTTTAAAAATAGTATAGCATCAAAATATTTTTTCAAAATAATTCTTTGTGATAATTTTCTTTATCTACTCGACAAAATGTTTAATTCGCAAAACATCGTCTTACGCAAAATAAAGTTTGCAGAAATCCTTAAGTAACACCTCATGCAGCGAGAAGACAAAAATTTCGTCTTATGCACGCTCAAGTTCTTGAATGCAAAAGAAAGAACGAGAGAGAGAGAATGAAATGCAAGATCGTGTAGAGATATCCCTATGGCGTGTTGAAGGATACGTACGAGAAGGTACCACGTGGATCTGGAGAAACAAAAGCCGAAAGCGTCTCCCCACCCTTGTTGCAAAGACGGGCACACAACTGAATCATTGATTGTATTTGCCTGGCATAGGGAGAACTCGGGGAAGACCCATGCCTATAAATATTTGATCAGGCTTCCGGTTTGTTCTATCCGGACAATAAAACATCCGATCGGTTTTTTTTAAAGTTTCATCGAATTTGCTAGAGCGAACCTATGTCGAGGATAAAAAGGAAACTAGGGACGCGAAGCAGATCGCGGAGGAGACCCATCTACATATTACCCTGCAAGTCTCCTTGACGGTGGATGGCAGAGGGTGCAGAGCACCAAGTTCCTATCTAATTATTATTCACTGTTATCTATTGTGGTCACGTATTGTCCTAGGGAAAAAGGTCTCCTTATACCTCTCTGTCTTACTATCTATTTCGCGAATCTTGTCCTCATTATCTCTCCGTCCGATATACGTTGGTTTTCGAATAATATCCTTCATTTCATTTACGAATATCTCCAACCTATATTTTTCTAGAAGTTTAAGTCTCGCCTCTAATCTACGATCTTTCAACGATGGCCAACTCAACTCTTCAATGAGTAATGTAACGCTCTGTTTTTTATCGTAATTCTTTTTCACGAATCTAGCTGCTCGCCGCTGTATTTTTTCTAAATCCTTTATGAGTCCCCTATATGGATCCCAAACCGCTACTGTAAACGACTTTCGGATGCCCGAAAAGAAGACTGATAAATATAGATTCCGTGTCCATAGATAGGATGTTATCCGTCTTCCTATCTAAGTGATTATTAATGACTCGTTTCTCCATTAAGTATTCAAGTAGGTAATTACTTAGTTTTGGGGTTTTTGTCACGGTTGATGCAGCACAGAAACTGCAGGTCCTTGAGGAGTGTGATCATTATGAAACATTGCATTGATGGAAGGATTAATTTTTCAGATCAATTACGATCATTTCTTCTTTCATAATATAAAATGATAGCAAAATGGCTACCATTTCATCATGGAAAATACAAGACGAACGTTTTAGCATGAAATAATCACGATAAAAATGAAACTTAATTAGGGCAATTATGCAAAGAGACATGTTTTGATAGTATTTTTTCATGAACAATTAAAAGAAACGGGGAAGAATCGTTTTAGTTTGTCTCTCGAGGAGCAAATTAATTCCAGTAATTCTTCGCGTTGAGTGACTAGTTGGATATTAAACGGCCGGTAATTATTTTAACGTCGCTGTTTTCCTACTAATTAAAAAAAAACAGCATCGCCTACATCCCTCGCCACCTAATAAATTTCCTACAAAACTTTCTTCGTGAGCCTCGTAATAAGAAGAGCTTAAACTAATTTAACCACCTGTCCCACGGAATTCTTGGTCATTTGCGTATGATCCAGCCGCCGAAATAAGGACTCTCGATGATATAGTTGCGAACAGTGTTGTAATTTCAGGTTGGAAAGGGAGAGGTTTCTACCTACTTAGGCCATCCATCACTTCGCATTCCGTTCTGCAGCATTACCATGGTAGCGAAACCAAGTCGGAACCTTTTCGTTGGCTCAGACACCACTTCGTAAAGCACTCGTGCCATCCTCTTGGCAGCTACTCTGTAGTGACCAACGTTAATACCGCTGAATATCCAACGCAGCTTACAACCCTAGTTGAATAGTATAAGTAATCACACGGGTACGTATCTAACCTTTCTTATCGCGAGAGAGAGAGAGGACTGTTTCTTATTTTAGAATAATATTTTATCTTGATCTTTCCCTCTCCTCCCCACCATTTTACCCATCTTATGTTTAAGGATTCTCCACACGTCCATCACATCCCACTCTTTTCTCTATCCTCCCACGCCCGTGACTCATTCCGCAGTCCACCGGCTCACGGGTCGTGAGGTAATGGTCCCGGCATTTCGTTCCTCCCGCGACCCGCCGCCCCTCTTGCATTCAGCGACGACGTCTTTAAGGGATCGCCCCCGGTAAGTTTGCCCTTCACCCACCCCCCCCCTCTCTCTCTCCTTCCCTCTCTTTAGCACGCAAAAATTCGCGGATGTATGTTAACGCGAGAGAGTCTACGTGTATGCGCGATGCATGCATGCACGCGTGTTTGCATGCATGTTACTCCGCAAAGCAAAAATAAAAAACCCATTCCTATGGGTTGCAGAGGCGGCATAGGTAAGTTCTTGGAAAGGAGATTCACGCGATTTACGGACCTTGTTTCCTGTTTCTCGAACGGGGTTATCAAGTCGTTCGAGCATGCCTGTCAAACGCTTCGTGTAAGAAGGCGCGAGCATTTGTGCTAGAGATTTAATTACGTACTTTTGGCGTCATAGAAAGTGTGAACTATGGAGTAAATAGTACTATATTATGAAACATAGTAATACAAGTACTCGTAAATTTCCACAGTTCAAGCTAGCGTACATAATAATTTCGAGAAGCCAGATTATTTTCACTTTCCTTGTTTAATAAACACTGTCAAATGTGAATTTATTCAAAATCTGTTAATTTCAAAACGTACGAATTGTGGTACCATTATTTCCAAACATATGAATGTTATTTTAACTTAATTCAGTTGGAAAATATTTTGAATTCATCGAAAAAATGTCAAATGAAGACGATTTCTCTTTATCCTTCGGGTAAGTTTTCTTATACATACAAAAGCGTGACTAGCTATAAAATAAAATATAATAAAAAATAGTCTAAACTTTCTAGTTTGAGAATGAAAAACTTCAATGTGGGAGTTTAAAAATATTCCGCGAGAATTCAAGGAGGAAGGCAGAATTTACGCAAAAATCGCGGTTTATCCATCAGAGCGCATAACACGCTGATATAACAAAATAGGTAATCGTGGAACCTCCACGAAAATACAAACGTCGCTTCCATATCACTACCAATATAATCGAAGAGCTTTAAGTAGTAAGAATTAAGGTCTAAAATATGGTTTCAATGGAAATGGAGATGCCCGTGGCAAGGAAAAAGAGAGAGGGAGAGAGAGATTTCCGACAGAATGATTTCCACTTTATTTTTGGACCGAAGATGCGAGCCAAAAGTGTGGGTGGAAAGGAGAGAGAGGAGAGGGTTAGGGTGGAGGAGTGGGGCATGGGGGGAGTTTAGAGGGAGGCTACGAGATGGAGAGAGAGAGGAGAGGGTTAGGGTGGAGTGGGGCATGGGGGGAGTTTAGAGGGAGGCTACGAGATGGAGAGAGAGGAGAGGGTTAGGGTGGAGTGGGGCATGGGGGGAGTTTAGAGGGAGGCTACGAGATGGAGAGAGAGAGAGAGGGCGGAAAACTGAGTGGAATGGGAGGATAAGCGAGGTTAAGGGAGAGAAGGATAAATACGGAAAGAAGGTTGAGGTAGGAGAGAGGGAGGGAAGGGAAAAAGAGGGAAATGAGAGGAAGAGGTAAGGAGGGTGAAGAGGGTTAGAAAAAGAGAAAGAATAAGGGAAAATTGGTACGGTAGGTAGCAAATGAGAGGGACAACTGACGCGTAAACGGGAAGAGGAATGAAAGAATAAGGGAAAGAAGGGTAAGGAAAGAGATGCTAAAGTAATAAGAGAATAAATTACGGAGTTAGGGCAGAAAAGAATGAAGGCAGAGAAGATACAAAGAAAACAGAGCGAAAAAGGAAATGAAAGTCTAAAGGAAAGGAGAGAAAGGAAGAAAATAAAGAATAAGGGTAGAAGCAAGAAAATAGTAACTAAAACAGAGGTGGCATTCGAAGAAATGAAGAAGCTTAAACATTAAGGGCCGTATTCATAGTTCTATTATTCCAGGTCTAAGGACAGTATTATACCGTCCTTAGACCTGGACGGAGTAAATTGTGAGAGAGAAGTAGAGAGAGAGAGAGAAGCAAAGATAAAATAGGTCATGAGAGGAAGGAGAAACGAGAGATATGTGAGAAAATGTGGGAGTTAGTTGTTTTGAGAGAAAGAAAGAATGATAGACGAGGTGGGAAATGACGTGGAAACGAATAAATGAAAGAAGAAAAAGAAGTTAAATGAAGAAAAAAGTGAGGGGAGGTGAAAGAAATTGAGGCAGAAGGAGACAGATGTAGAAGGGTTAGGTTGAAATAAATAATGCGGAAAGTGAGAGGGCGGGCGGAAGAGAAGGATAAGTTGGAAGGAAATTATGGGAGTAAGAGAAGGAAAAACAACGCGTGTATCGATTTTGAAATTGTAAAAGGCATTATCATGAGTAAGAGAAAGAAAAGCTCTAGGAACGAGAACGCTAGGAAAATTCCGAGAGCGGAATGACAAGAATATAAAAAAGTAATGCTGCGATAAAAATCCCTCTCAGGGAATTTCCGCGAACCAGAGGGAATTTGAGTCAGACATGACGTGGAAGTCACAAGTGGGCGACGCTTAAGAAATGAAGGAGAGAGAGAGAGAGGATTGCGGCGAAACAAAAGCCTCGCGAAAGGCGAGCGGTGGCAAGAGCTGCGCCAAAACAGAAAAAAATAACACGGCAAAAACTGGGTGAAATACAAGTGTGGCAAATATTAGCCTCAATCTCATAGAAACAATCATATACTGCGCCCGTTACGTCATTATTTTCCGCGTATGCCACGGAAGAAATTATTCAAGGGCGATTGATTATGCACAAAGTATTTTTCTAAATTTTTACATTAACTTTGTAAAAGTAATTATGAAAGTGACCACGTAAGTCACCGCTGACAAATTGAACGATCATAGGATAAAATTGAAAATAAAAAGTTTTATTGGGTGCGTCATGTAAAAACTGCTACAATGAACTGTCAATCGAGCTTTTATTAAAAGTTTGTAACTTTTAGTTTCACTGATATATTCCAAGTACCAAATAAACAGCTATTTAAAATAATTTTAATAGTCGTATGAAAAAAATATAGGCACTATTGTATCAAACTTTAACGCGGTACATATTTGTATCACTAATTTCAAACCTAAACTTATGAATGGAGCAGAAGTGAGGTTTATGTCTAACCGTTCAGTAACAGGTTAACACTAAAATACTTCCCATTTGCTAATTTTAAAAAGTTCCGAAAGCTTTGACATTCTACCATTCTACCGGAGGTTGCAGAAAATTTTCTCAACTTCGTAGACTCTCATTGCAATTTTGCTGAAAATATTTCCGTCGCTAAAATCATCTTATTATATATCTTATATTATATTACCGTAAACGTAGTCGTAGGCGAACTTTTTGATAGGTTGGTTATAGCCTATTGGGAAGCTTATATCTCCGCCGCTGTTTGGGCAATTTTCGTCATCTATAATTTGTCAAGATGCGGAAATCTTGTTCTTTAACGGTACTAAATTCAACCGGAAACTTTAAATTCTTTATTTTTTGAGGGGGGCTTTCCGACACCCCTGCAGTCTATAAGGAAAGCATTGGAATCGAGTTTCGGGCATTATAAAATCGCATTTTAAAATTAGTTGGAATCAAGATACGAAGTCGGGACCTAAACGGTTGTGTTGGAAAAAGAAAGAAGTTTATTTTGGTTACCGTAAAAATTCAATTACGTTCCGAATTTCCGGGAAAATCTGTTTTTAATATGAAAAAGCGCGACTTTTAAACAATGAGAATTATCAGTTACCATGGCCACCTCATTTGAGCGAGTGGTAATATTGGGTGTATACTCGCGAGCCCCTTGCCGATATTACGTCATTTTGTTTGTTTACATGGATTTCGAACATTTTTTAAGAATAAATGAACCTTTCCCCTTTGAATTAAAGAACAATTTTATTCGTTATTGTAGCATTGTTAATCAAATAAATTTATTTAAATCAAGCGAAAAACATTTTAAACAGTATAAGATTAAAATAGAGCACCTTGACGATATTACGTCATTTTGTTTATTTACATTTATGTTGATTTATGTCTTTATGTTGAACCTGGTTGAGCCTGTTTATTCTGTAATATTTACGAAGAAAGAAGCTTAAAAGAACTTAGCAAGGTCAGTTATTTTTATTTATCGCATCACTTGGAAAATTAAAAAATTAAATTAAATTAAAATTAAATTATCCTTAATCCTAATACAGGTTAATAATAAATAGAATCTTCTGTTCTATTTACGAAGAAAAAAGTTTACATCTTTTGTCAAATAAATGTGTCTGATCAAATTAATTATTTTTTAAAATAAAAATAAACTTAATGAGATAGCGAAGCGTCAAGGGCTCTCTAGTCTTATATTATATTACTATAATCGTCGGCGAACTTTTTGGCAGGTTTTTATTGGTAGACTGGCCAGCCAATCAGAGATCGGGACGTTATTGTTTATATACCTTGGTTACATTATATGTTTATCTAAATATATTTTATTACTGTAACTAGCGTAATTGCCCGGGTTTTGCCCTGGGATTAGAGTTTAAAATTTTTCATGCACATATCAATCGGTAATATTTTCATCCAAACTCAAGGTACTCTCAAGGTAGGTGACCAATATTCCACTTTAATTGGT
This sequence comes from Tanypteryx hageni, assembly GCA_028673005.1. Lineage (NCBI taxonomy): Eukaryota > Metazoa > Arthropoda > Insecta > Odonata > Petaluridae > Tanypteryx > Tanypteryx hageni. Next base: position 53,993,221 of record CM054118.1, on the reverse strand, counting down.
ATGAACAAATTCAATATAGATCAAATTTGATACCCCCAAGTTCTGACACCGAGGTGCATATCCTCAACGTCTCTTTAGTATGTATACCGTATTTTAAGACTCTACGTTTCTTGGTTCAACATTGATATTAGTGTAGGATTCATCAATATCGGTCAATTGCTTGCTGAGATATCTTCCAACAGAGTGATTTTCGTCAAATTCGCCGTAGTATAAACGACTATTAATGTATTTGCTTTGAAATCAGTAAATTATTTTTCCTTATACATATTGTGGTAGCCCTGCTATTTAGATCCGTTCTAAACATGTTCATTTCGTTTTGCCATTCTATATCCGACCTACAAACGAAATTTCTTTTTGAAATCGGTTCATCCAATACCTTTCAAATTCGTAGTTACAGAAAAATTCTAACCTTGATATTGCGGTAGCCCTGTTTAGTCGACTCGGTTGAAATATTTTTTTTAATATGAAGATTAAATACACTATATTTGGTTAAAATTCATTGGGTCATTTTTCTAGAAATACGTGTAAAAGAAATATTATTTAACTTTTTAGTGTGGTAGCCCTGTTCCTTAGCTCCACTTTAAACATCTCGATTTAATTATGGTATGTCGTACAAATATTATATAAGAAATTCAATTGAAATCCGTAGAGCCAATTCCTTCTAAATCTATAATTACTGAAAGAGTTAAATTCGTAATTTTGGCACCCGTTTGACTGATTCGGCTAAATTATGATAATATGATTTTGTACATAAGTGTATATTATAAGTATTAAATTTGGTTAAAATTGATGTGGACAGTTCAACACAAATACGTGTAAAAATATTTTTTGTATTCCTTGTATTGTGGCAGCGCTACTTTCTATATTTGTACTAAACATCTTTATTTTGTTATGTTATGTTGCACGCCAACTTCATACAAAATTTCGTTGAAATTGGTTGGCCCAATTCCTTCCAAATTCATAATTTCCGAAAGGTTTAACTTTGCAATTGTGGCACCCCTACTTAGTTAATCGGGTCGCAATATATCATTTTGGTCATTAATTTAACTGAAAGTAATATGTACCAAATTTAGTTGAATTCAGTTTGGACAATTCCTTCCAAAAGCATAATTACCGAAAAGATTTATTTTGCAATTGTGGCACCCCTGCCCGGTCGATCCGGTGCAAATATGTCAGTTGGTCATGAATTTATGTGAAGACTCTATGTATTAAATGTGGTTGAAATCAGTTTGGTCAATTCCTTCCAAAAACATAACTACCGAAAAGTTTATTTTGCAATTGTGGCACCCCTGCCTGTTCGGTCCGGTCCAAATATGTCATTTTGGTCATGTATTTATGTAAGATTCTATGTACCTACCAAATTAGGTTGAAAACGGTTCAGCCAGCTCTTCCCTGAAATATGAGTACGTGCGGACGGATATCGCCGAAAGTTGGACCGACCGTTTCATGAGGACCCCTCGAAATCTTGAAATTTGGATCGACCCTTACATTACGATCCTTGTCCCCGTAGACCGATTTTATCCATTTTAGGCTCGAAAATGTCTCATCAAAACATTGAAATTGGTGGAGAATTCATCAAAATCGGTCAATTGGTTGCTGAGATATCTTAAAAAAACCGAAATTTGGGTCGATTTGAATTATTTTTGGCACCGCAACTCTTAGGATCAACCTAAAGCTGCTGCCAAATTTTGAAGCTCCTACGTTTATTTTTTGAAGAGTTATGACTGCCACAGAATGCTTCTTTTATTATTATATACAGATATACATTTACAGAACTTTTATTGTAGCAAAAACTATAAACAAACTATTATTGTTCTTAGTAGCAACGAGTATAAACAATGTACATATGTTTTATTTAGTTTGAGCACATACGTACCGGAAGCATTTCCATTAATACGAACGATTATCTACATTACTATTCGTAAGAACGTCTATATCACGTAATTTTTCTTCGTAACTTCTTTACTGTTTCATTTTCGTAATACCCGTTCGTTGGTAATTTAACTCTTATGACATTTCCCAGTGGAACTGAGTGCTCATCAAAACGGAAAATAAATAGTATCTCTTTAGAGTAGATGCCAACCAATGGAGATTGGTTTATGACTTTTCATAATTGCATTTTAAAATTCATAAGAATAGAGATAGCTTGAATAGAATAGAACGAACTCGGAATTTTAAAAATTCCGTAGTCCCTCCATATAGTTCAAAAATATGTTTTAAACACTAACATTTTGCATTTGTTGAGGAAAAATTATGGACTAGGTTAAGACGAGTTCCTCTTTAATTTATTTAATGGTAAGTAATTAATACTTTCCTTAAAACCTTTATATATTTATTCTTTTAAGATTTATTTCAAAAGATTTTAGTACATAAAAGTAATTTAAAGCATCATAAATTATTTAGCTGATTTTTAATTACATAGTTTTAGGTCATCTGTAAAATTAAAGTGTTTAAAAAATTCAAATCGAAACTACTTCTCGAGAGGAAACACAGCTAATGATAAGATAGTGACAGGTAATGTTGTTTAGTGGGAAATCCTTTTCGTAATTTACGATTTCAATGCTTTTTCTGGTATTACTAAGTATTTGAAAGCAAATGACGAAAAATAATATTTTTTAAAAATAACTAAATGAAAACTGTTGTACATGCGAAGCGTGCAACAGCCTCTCTAGTGTCTTAAATCTAGTTCCAAAAAAAGCATCGCCGAAATATTTTTCATGACTAACGCAAAGCTTATTCTATATGTAAATAAAATCAAAAAGTTGTGAGAAGAATTAGAGGAAATAAATTGTAGGAAATGGAAATACAGTAGGTCCTCGGTTAACGTAGTACTTGGCTAACGAATGGACGCCATAATATAAATCAATTTCGGCTAACATAACCGAGACCCTACTGTATAAAACCGAGTAGTGAAATTGAACGAGAGGTACGCGTTTAAAATTAATCAGCCCGAACCGCTTCAAACAAACCATAAAGTGCCGACACGAAAAGGGCGAGGTTTAATTCCTGTGAGATTTGAACGAGGATCACGGAAGTAGGCCGCTTCTCGGAAATCCACTTGGCAACTACATCAAAGGGCGAACGGCGGAGATTATGAATGAGTGACCTACGAAATCACGCGGCATTCTAAACGACTTGCGTTAAGGCGACTAATGAGAGGGGCGAAACTAATCTCAATAAGGACCTCGCGGTTACTTTTTGGCTTGAAAATAGAACGGGAGCGGGCTGCAAACGTATTGGATAACTTTGCCACTCCTCAAATAGCGGGCCAAACCCGATAGTACATAATTTCGTTAGCCTCTGGAAAAATACAGGTTTGAAAAAATTGGGAAATGGTCACGATATTTATACAGAAGGTCCTCAATATTTGCGAGGGTTACGATTTTGGAAATCACCGCAAATGTCAAATTCGTTAACGTCACAACACCACCGCCTACCTGCTGTCAGCAACGACTTAAGCATGATGCTGCGAATTAAATCCGCAAACATTCAAGTTATATATGCTGCGAATATCATCTAGGTGTACAAAGATACCCCTCGAGAATAATCAAAGCAGCAAATTCTAAAACCGTAAATGTTTCAGAATTTACGGCGAATTCGCGTTTCTGCTTTTTTGGAGTTTTGCCCTCGAAAAACAAATTACAGGCAAAAACTGACGAAACCGTCTCTTCTAAACATCTTAAACCAATTGATCCCTAGACCAATCTGTTTAAAAAAAAAAACAGAAAAAGGAACAAATGACCCGGTTTTTTACGATGCGATAATTTTCTACGCTGCGGATTTGAGAGAAATGCCTTCCATCTGGGAACCGAATTAATGATAAAATATTCATTACCTCACTGATTATGCCTCGAGTAGGAGAAGTTGGTTTGCGAATCGAGGGAAGAGAAATATAATCATTATTACTCAAAATCAACTTAGTCCAGCGCATTAACACTTATTAACAGCAGCCCGAATATAAAAGTATTGGAGAGGTGTAAATTCCAACTAACGAGTGAAAAGAGTGAGGTATAGGAATATGGGTGGAAAGGAGGGACAATAACATAAGACGAGAACAATAAGAAAATAAATTAAAACAACAGAAAATCAAAGGCGTCTGAATGTCATGGAAACAGATGGCGAGGAAACGATATAACGTCAAAGGCTCGGATACCCAGCGAAAGAGGAAGAGAGGAAGGAAGTTAGGAAATAAGGGAGGTAAAGCATGCACCTGTTGTTTTCTGGGAGAAAAAGTGAGAGACAAAAAGAGGAAGAGAAAGAAAGGAGGGATTGAAAGAGAGAGAGGGAGAGAGAAGTAAGAGGGAAGATGGGTTGCGCCTCTCTTTTAAAAAAGTCCGGTTAAACAAAGCGTCGCAAGGGGCGTAATGTGGTGTGAGTGGGAGTTTCAGTCTCGTAGCCTACGGTGCTGCTAGGAGGGGTTTATCACGCTTGAGAGAACGTGGGCGTCGGGCAGAGAGAGAGAAAGACAGGAGACGGTAAGGTACAGACAGGAACGAAAATAAAACGAGAGGGAAAAATTAGAAAAGATACGGAGGAGAGAGGACGAATAAAACATCTTTATTGAGACAAACAAGACTAGTAATCACCTTAACCTGTAGTTTGTGCAACGAATGCGGGGACAGAAAGCGATTGAGTGGGAAAAATATGGAATTATGTAGAAATGCGAAAACGTAGGAAAATTGGTAAAAACATTCTAAATCACGTACTGATTCATTTATTTCATCGCCTTATTAGTTTAAACGAGAATATTTTTATTCTTTAAAATAATTCATTGCATAGTTTTTAATAAAAGAGATGTTAAACGTAATGTGCTGATATATTTTGGGAATTGCAGATAATCCTCTTTAATCAAAGAACACGAACAAATGGTAGAAAATTCGGTTAGCATAGTATACTGCACAATTTATAAGAGAATGCTTTTCGAAGAATTAGCATCATAAAAGCAAACTTAAGCAGAGGAAAACATATTCGATATTTTCGATTTGTTTCATGCAATATAATTTCTGATTCGCAGATAAATACACGACAAACACTGATCGGTATCTTATCTAATTAAATTACGGCAGGAGGAACGTAAATGATACTGAAATCTGAAAGAGAAATGTTTGTAGAGATGAAGACAAGAGATAAAGACAGAGAACTAAAATTGTGGTAAACAAGAAGTTATCCAATAGAAATGATACAAGAGAAGGGGGGAACGGAAAACAAGGGATGAACAAGGGTTTTATACAAAAGGATGTACGTAAGAACGTAGAATTGGTAATGAGTCGAGGATGTAGAAAATAAAACTAGATCATGTATAGAAACAAGTAGGGATGTACACGGGTTTCCGTGGTACATAAGTGCTTTACGTAGAATTCGCCGTAGTATAATCGTATATCTTCTAAATTCATGCTTAAAGAAAAATTCTAACCTTGATATTGTGGTCGCCCTGTTTGATCGACCGAGTTGAAATATGCTATTTTGGTTATTTATTTATATGAAGATTATATAGACCATATTTGGTTAAAATCATTGATGTCAATTCTCTAGAAATACGCGTAAAAGAAATATTATTTAACTTTTTATGGTGGTGTAAAGAAATATTATTTAACTTTTTACTGTGGTAGCCCTGTTCTTTAGCCACTCTTTAAACATTTTGATTTAATTATGGTATGTTGTACAAATCTTATATAAGAAATTCAATTGAAATCCGTAGAGCCAATTCCTTCTAAATCCATAATTACTGAAAGAGTTTAATTTGTAACTGTGGCACCCCTGTTTGGCTTATTCGGTCCAAATATGCTAATATGGTTTTGTATATATGTGTACATTATAAATATTAAATTTGGTTAAAAGTGATGAGGACAGTTCAACACAAATATGTGAAAAATATTTTTTGTATTCCTTGTATTGTGGCAGCCCTGCTTTCTAAATCTATATTAAACATCTTGATTTTGTTATTTTATGTTCCACGTCTTCTTCAGACAAAATTTCGTTGAAATAAGTTCAGCCAATTCCTTATGCGTACGGACGGACGGACATCGCGAAGATAATAGTGCTTTTCAGCAATGACGAAAAGCACAAAAAAGAGAATAGATGTGAAGTAAGAACGGGAATAATGAGAGAGAATGATAATGCGGGCAAGCTGTCGTTTATAGAAGGGAAGCAGAAGTTTCTCTTGCGCCGGGGTGGGATGGGGCAAAGTGCCAAGGGGTGTTACACGTTGTGAGGCGAGGCGGCCTCACACACAAACTTAACATCCTTCTTTCTCTCTCTCTCTCTCCTCTCAGCTACCTGCATTATATACCTCGCCTCCAGTCATTTCTCCCTCTGCGTTTGAGAGTATCCTTCTCCTCCTCTTAGCGAGAAACGGCGTCAAAACTCAGTCGTTCGCTCTTCAACCAACCTCCTTTCATAATTTCCTTATTAAACCATGACAGGCGGGGGAAAAACTCATTCTCCCATCGGGGTGGATGGCGCAGTTCGGCGTCTGATCCAGAAAGCGACAAAAACACTCCAATGGGTTCACATTTTTACGATCGAGGGAGATTCCTTTTTTACTTTCTCCGTATGCGTAGGGGGAAAGTATTGTATTCATGAAAAAATCGACTTCGAGATTTCGACGGAAATACACGTTTTGAGGTCTCCTGAATACGTTTTGACTCGATGTCTGTGAGTGTGTATGTGTATGTGATTGCTTTTCTGTGGGTGCTCTAACTCAAAAACTATTAATCAGGTCAACGCGAAATTTTATATTTAACATTTTTATAAAAGTCACAAGAACTGATTAGTTTTTGGTAAAAATCGGTCAACTGGAAGTGGGTGTTTACTCTTGTCACATCCGTTATTCTGAAATATTTGCTTTAATATTTGATAAATGTAAAAATGTATCAGAATAAAAGTTGTAGGAAATTTAATTTTCTACAACCTTTGTTATAACATTTGTCCATATAACGCATTGTTTAAGAGATATCTTATATTGTTAGCTCCCACCACCACGCCACCTACCGATGACTGTTAACAATTGCCGATTAGATAGTAACGTTCCTTTTTCTTTTCTTAATTGTTGGAGCTTTGTGGCCATATCCAATATCAGAAGGCTACGGATTGAGTTTATTTCTGTTCTTTGTAAAGTCTAAAATTTTCTCGGTCTCTTAAAATATTTATTATTACGTAACCTATTTGGAATTTTTAGAAATATTACAGATATGGAAAGTCATGTGGTGGCCACATCAGATTTTTTTCCTATGGAGGCCGTTTCTTATTTTCCAACGCGTCGCGGTTTTATGGCTGAAAGATCGCGGTGGGTTCGAAAGGAATTTTAGAGGAACTGCGGCTTCGGTCGAATTTGATAAACTATTCCAGGAATTAGCGAGTTGACGCATAAACATTCTGTTATAGACGTAGCTTTGTTAAGGACGTTGACTTTAAGAATCTTCCAAGAATACACGACGCAAGACTCGAACGTTACCGTAGATTTCCACCCTCAGCGGCCAAAAGAGAAACAGCCCCCAAGCTTGCGACCCTTCACTAAAGTCACACCACCCAAGCACTGCGTCGCAATGTAACATATCATTTTAAATTTTAAAATTATAGGCCGATTTCTCTAACATCATTATCATGTAAGATTTTGGAGCACATTATTGTTAGTAACACAATGCGTTATCTCGAGAGTAGATCGCTGTTAGTCAGCTGTCAACATGGCTTCAGAAAAGGTAGATTCTGTGACACCCAGCTCGGTCTGTTTGTGAATGATGTTTTATCATGCGGCGAAAATAATAAACAGGTCGATGCAGTGTTCCTTGATTTTAGAAAAGCTTTTGACAAGGTTCCCCACCGTAAGTTGTTATTAAAATTGGGAAATCTTGGCGTTAATGTTCAAGTCATTAACTGGGTTCGCGCTTTCCTTTGGAAGAGAAAACAAAAAGTAGTCATCGATGGTAAGTCCTCGAGTTTGGCAGATGTAGTCTCTGGAGTGCCGCAGGGTAGTGTGATCGGAACTATGCTTTTCTTGCTTTATATAAACGACATCAGCTCAGTTGTGAAAAGTAATATCAGGCTTTTTGCGGATGACACCGTAGTCTATAGAGAAATAAGTGGTCCTAGCGACCATCGTCAGCTTCAGGATGATCTGGATGCGTTATCTGTTTGGTGCAAGGAATGGCAGCTAGAAATCAATCAGAAAAAGAGTAACGTTCTAAACTTTTGGAAATCTGGAAGCCCATCGTCCGTGTTTACCTACTCGATAGATGGTGAGAGCATTCCTGTTTCAGAATCCGTGAAATACCTCGGGGTAACCTTGAATCGTGACCTGTCTTGGTAGACCCACATAAGACGAGTGATAGGTGCGGCAAATAAGAAGTTGGCTTTTGTGCGTAGAATAGTCAGGAAAAGCACGGAAAAGGTGAGAGAATCCTGTTATTTATCCTTGGTTAGACCTCAAATGGAATACGCAGCAGCGGTTTGGGATCCATATCAGAGGGGACTCAAAAAGGATTTAGAAAAAATACAGCGGCGAGCAGCTAGATTCGTGAAAAAGAATTACGATAAAAAACAGAGCGTTACATTACTCATTGAAGAGTTGAGTTGGCCATCGTTGAAAGATCGTAGATTACAGGCGAGACTTAAACTTCTAGATAAATATAGGTCGGAGATATTCGTAAATGAAATGAAGGATATTATTCGACAACCAACGTATATCGGACGGAGGGATAATGAGGACAAGATTCGCGAAATAGATAGTAGGACGGAGAGGTATAAGGAGTCCTTTTTCCCTAGGACAATACGTGACCACAATAGATAAGTGAATAATAGATAGTTAGGAACTTGGTGCGCGGCACCCCCTTCCATCCACCGTCAAGGTGACTTGCAGGGTAATATGTAGATGTAGATATGTAAGAGCGCGGTTGATAATCAACCCTTAATTTTTAACAAATGGAAACGAAAATTTTAGGCTCGCTAAAAAGGGAAAAAAAAGACGTTTTACTAAACACTACGTTTGTTCGAGTGGTATTAAACCTCACCTGAGACTTCGAGGATTTCGATCCCACGCTCCCTGGAAGTTCGAGTATTTTTAAAGCCCCGGGTAATCGTAAAGTCTCTCTTCGTGTATTTTTTTATCCTCCCGTCGCACCGAAATGCATTAGTAAATTACGAATACCGAGGAAGCATTTTAGGAAAATTAACTCCATAACTCTCGAAAAGACCTCTAGAAACGTCTTTGCTATGAGTAAACACTTCTATTAGATGGGGCGGATTTAATGAACGAAATGGACGACGTACGAGAGCGAAAGAATCACCGAACCGAATTAATTAAGTGTGAAATTATACATTCGGAACCTTGTTTCATCCCTGGGAGCATTCTGGGCTCGAACTTCGCCGCATGAAAAATCCCTCGGGGTCGATCGAGAGGCCGATGACGTCTTCATGAAACAACGAACGCTGGCAAGCATCGGACCCGATATACTCCAATCATAAATTCAAGTTGTATATACGCGAGCCTAGCGGTTCAACTTTTCCACATAAAAAACCTACTTCATTTTAAGACCACCAGGACGGCGATGAGGAATGTGTGAACAGTAACAGTGCATGCACACCCTCTACCACTCTTTGATTGCTTGTAACAGGGAAAAACGATCACTCGACATCGTCGCGTGGCCTGATATGAACCGATAAGACTATATATATATATATATATATATATATATATATATATATATATATATATGCCTAGACCTGGGACAACTAAGATTTATTTGGAGGCAAACCCTTGCTTGGCACTGCTTTTTTTCGTAAAAATACACCATTCGTCTGCGAGGGGATATAAAGTATAGAAAGGTGGGGGGGAAGGCTGAATGGGTTTCCACCCCACGATCGAACGTCTCCTCAGCGCTACACTTTATATCGCTCCCCAACAATCTTGTTGGCCTATATAGCGTGTGAAATATTGATCATATCGCTCAAGCAGGTTGGAAAGACACCAAAGTCAAACCTGACCGAGAGTAGGAGTATGAGGAATGGAAGGTAGAGGACACATACACGAGGGAGAGAGTACGAGAGGGAGATAAGGGGGAAGGAGGGTTAAAGTGGCATAAGGAGGGGTAAAGTGGCATAAGGAGGGGTAAAGGGGCATAAGGAGGGGTAAAGGCGGCATAAGGAGGGGTAAAGGGGCAAAAGGAGGGGTAAAGGGGCAAAAGGAGGGGTAAAGGGGCATAAGGAGGGTAAAGGGGCATAAAGAGGGGTAAAGGGGCATAAGGAGGGGTCAAAGGGCATAAGGAGGGGAGAAGTGCAAACGCTGTCTCAAAAGTCCTCCCTCTCACTCTCCTGACCTTATGTTGCGGCAAAACTCCATTCCGATGCGGAGGTAAGTTCCCTTCTTCTGGGCTCGGGAGAGAAGGTAATTGGGTCAAGCGATAACAAAAGACGCACACGATGCGGACGGCAACAATTAACGAATAAAGTGTCGCCCTCTTGGTGTTTCTTTCCTCTTTCTCTCTCTCTCTTCCTCTTGCGACGCGACTGCGAGAAAGACTCAGGACGCATGGAGATGGATGCAGGAGAACGACTCCTTGAGGCGGATTATATATATAATATTTTTTAAATGCACAGGCGATGCGAATAAAATTTGAATGTAGAATAAAAAGGCGCTCGATATATTTGTCCAAGGGCTGGAAGAAAAGAGAGAGAGAAAAATAAATTCCAAGCATCGCGTGGCAATTTTTATCGAAACGTCTGAGAAAATTTATACTTTTCAGCAGCGTTTCGTCTGAAGAACCACGCTGACATTCAAGTTAGCAATAATAACTGTAATCCTACAAAAAACAATACTTGACCCGTTAGTAATGCGATAGAGGATCACTGTAATCTCCAACATTTTATAGAAATGGGGTATGCGAGCGCTGTGGTCTATGTAAAATTATAGCCTCCTTGGCGTTCTTTAGGCTTAAATTTGAGCATCTATAAGTAGCGAAATTGACATTTTTTGGGATATCGTTGAAAAAAATATTCCGGCATTTATTTATTTTTAACGAGCCCCCATTCAAGTAGATTTTTTTCGCCGAAGCTCGAGGGATCATTAAAAGAAATTGTGGGGATGCCAGAGCGCCCGTATTATTCCTATCGATCAACTATTCCCAGCGTTTTTTTTCGCAGATATGCGATTACTAAACAAAAGCATCGAGCGAACTGATTAAAACATAAAGCTGAAATTGGGAAAGGACGTCATATTCGTACTCAAACTTCAATAGCCATTGAAAACGTACCCCCGTTTCCTCCTTTTCGAAAGGGTTTTTGCATTCGACCGCGTACTAAAATAAAAGACCCTTATACGCCAGCGTGAGCGAAGGGGCACGTAGCAAAAAAAAAAGAAAATGCAAATTTTTACGACGGCTTGGATGCAGGCCATGCACACAGAGCGGTGACTAACACCGGAGTTTCCCACGTGCATGCGCTGCGGCGATGCCCTTAGATGGCAATGGTGCTGGGTGCACCGGAAAAAAACGCGCATATCTTGCTATAAAAATGACACCGCATATGAAATGACACGGTTTATAGATACATCCCACCGATTTACTTTAAACTGCCAGCGATAGAGCAAACTTCAAAGTAAAATTAAACTTCGATATTTGCTCGTTTCATTCTCGTTATCTTCTGTTATTGGACGTTAACTACAACATCAGTATCTACATCTGAATACACCGTATAGGGAACGGGGCTACATTACAACAAATTATCCTTGAAAATATCAAATTACAGGATGTTTTACGCTCCCAAATACGGCTATAGAAAAAAAAGACAAGCTGTATCTTTTTAACGCTATACTTATGATGTTAACAGATTAACTAATCGCATATACGTGAAGCTGGGTCTAATTCATCCATTAACGAATTTCGCTAGCACTTTAAAATATAAATGTTGGAAACAGATCCTGGCGGTGACGGCATTCACCATATTCCTTTATAGTCATATCGGAGAAATGCATAGGAATTAAACGGCCAACGGGATTAAAGAAGGATTAACATTTTTATTGGAAGAATAATAACGATGTTTCGAATATGAATTTTCAAACTTTTAATGTCTTATCTGACATAAACGTGAATAGCCGACGAAAAAGGTTGAATAAAGATTATTTTCAGCCACAATGCTCCGATTAACATCGTGAATTGAGCCCGTGAGCCGTTTTAATAAATCGTGTCTCGTCGAGGGGATTATGAGAAGTAATTTTTCTCATAGAGCAGTTGTAATACGATCTAAAAGAACCGAACAGAAATACATCAGGTTCTTTCTGGAAACGCTAAGGCTTCTAGTCAAAGCCATTCTTCTCTATGTGAAAAACTCTCTCAATACTTTGATACCATCGTTATAAAATGTTTTATTATTACGGTCACTTATTACGATCGAAGAGGTGAACACCGTAAAACGCACCACTCGACCGCAAATCACCTGTCACAGAATATGATTAATTTCTATTACTCTAAGGAGATTAACACGCTCACCCTGAAACTAAAAGCCTTTCCCGAGAAGCGGTTGTTATCGTTAATCTCAAATAGGATAAATGTCTACAGATATTAAAATACCTGAATAAAATTTGAAAGTGAGAAAACTCGAAGCATTTTATAGCCAAATTATATCCTGATTGCCATTCAAAAGCAATAATCGAGTGATTTTATAAAAATATCTATTGAATTGAAACGAAATTTTACAGCGCATCATTGCAGACATATCAGAATATAATTCCGCATCTTGAACATATATCACACTCCATTAATCTCATATCTAATTTCATGCAGCCTTAAAGGCACGCGATCCTTGAGGGGGTTACCTACAAAGTTACAAAATTACCTTTCGAGAAGTTGGCTTATAATTTATTCGTCAACGGAATAAGTAGGTTATATTGAAAATACGCCCAAAAATCACGAAGAAATATATCCATTTTATTTTTACGTGCTCCGAAGCAAAATATATCTATGATGGCAAAGTTTTTAAGGGTTATTAGGATAATACGAAGTTGATCCGATTCTCATAATGTTGTCCTGTTAAAGTTCCTCCACTGAAACCCTTTGGAGTTAAGTCAAAGACCCAGCAGCCACGAACTTTCGAGACTTGCCGACGCCGTTTGGCACCTGCTCAGGAAATAACTGGACCGAGCTGCACACAATAGATTACGCAACGAAAAGACTCGGCACCTTCTGAGATTTTATTTCGGTTTTCCTCAGCGTCCAAGTTCGAATGAATATAAGGGTTCGTAAGCCATTAGAAATTTAAGAGGTTGGAGCGAAATGCGCGACGAGTCTATTTATTAGTTCGGTACGAGCTGGAGGAAAACATTTCCCCAGTTTCTTTATTTATTTTTTTTTATTGCGAGTATGACGATGAGGATCTAGGGCGGAAGGAGAGATGAAGGCCGGGAAGTTGGGAAGATGATTCAGAGCAGTCGGCGCGGGTCATCCAAGCTGCGGCTCTTGTTTAGTGACGATGTGTGCTCGCCAGAAAAAATAAAGGAGAGAGAGAGAGAGAGGGAAAAATAAGGGAAACGGTCTTCCAACTCTTTCACATAACCTTTGAGTAAGCTAGCTTTATAATTAGAGCGCTTATTTTCGCTCTGTAAAGGAGGATTAAACGCAAAAGCGGCCATGTTAGCTTAAGATGGCGTCTGAGATCTCGCGAGGATGGCGTGTAGCAGAGGATATTCGAAAACAGCTTAGGTTTCGACTCATCCTCGTGGAAAAAAGTATCCGACTCAAGCATCGGTTCGGCGCTTTAATTAAACTAATATCATTCTCATTATAAACCTAACCGTAGAATCGGGGTCTAATTAAATTCCGAATCCATTGACCGAATTAGTCCTGAAAAATCTAACTCGCCCTTACTCTAATTAACCCTGTTCATGATATTGGCGCCGAAGATAGGAATAATAGACCGTCATATCCATGCTCCGCTTTTCTCTCTCGAGGAAGATTTTTTCATCGAATGATGGGACGCAGAATGCTGTCCAATTATTTTTCCCGCCTCCCTAACGTTCGATTTACAAACTTCCGTGGCGGTTGCAAGCTTGCCATCGCGGAGGAGGATGTGGTTCCCTGGCGATTATGGGAAACCAGACGGAAATTTACATATGCATGCGGTGTCATTTTTAAGTAATTTCTCAGGAATAAGGGCATCCTATAACGCTTCAGACTCGTCGAAGTTAATTTACAATGCGCATATTCTAAAAATAATGTACCATTTCAATCCTTCGAGATATAACGACCTCCTGAGAATCGCATAATGTAAATCTTCACGCCATTAAAAAGACAGGAATTTTTTTGTTTTTAAATAAATCAGAATTGGCCAAATAATTTTTAGAAAAATGTATTGCAAATAAAATGACTACCACCAATGAATAAATATCCAAAGAATGACAATGAAAGAAGTCTGGAATGCATACAGCTATTGTTATTAAAGTATATATAATTTTATTTTTAGAAGGTAAATTTTTGAATGGCATTTTTATGAAAATAAAATGTCTATAACTTCAATTTTGAATGAAGACCAAGCAATCAATACAGGAATGTAGTATTACTCTTTATTTAAAAAAAATATGCGCATGACATTACTCCTACCTAAAATTTTCCTCAATAAAGTACCCTCGATACTCGACCTTCTTTAAATTCACTTCATTAATACTTGCGGCGATCTTCGAGCTGTGACGCATTTCGCGGAATCGATATTAGAACACGTGGCGAATTAGTGCCACAGAATTGCAGAGTATGGCGCACATGCAACCTTAGCCACGTTATTTTACATTTTCAAGGTTAAATTCAATTGCTTTGACTCCGTTATGCATGAGAACCTCAAGGCCGGCGTGCTCGCTCCAATTTCTTTTCCAAAAATTGGCCAAATTTTTGAGAAGGGACAGAAAATGACAGAATGCGCCAAGAAAAAAATAATGCAGAGCTTAAAAAGAAACTCAAGGTAGGTGGGAGGGAGGATGCAAAAGTGCGGTAAAAAAGGTTACGTAATAAATAAGATATCAGGCCGAAAATAAAAAAAAGTGAGGCTAACCGCTTTCGACAAAGAGGGACATCGGAGCAAGAAGATAAAAATCAGGAAAACAAGGGATTAAAAAATTCAGCGACATACAGTGGATAAATAATGAGCAACTGCGAGTGGATAGAATTCGGTCCCCTCCCTCCTCCGTGAAAGAAGACAGCGATAAAGAAGGAAGGTGAGAAAGAGAAGTCGAGAATGGAGCCCAAATAGGCTGGAGTGTAAGGGGAGAGTTTGCGATGAACTGATAGATAGATAATCGTCTTTATTTGGGCGAAATTTAGACCATAAGGTCCATTCTTACATTTAACCCTAGAGAGAGAAAGAGAAAAAGGAGATAGTGACAGTGGGATTGCGGTTGTGTCGTGTGTGCGGATGGAAGGAAGGGGTGAACATACGTATAAAATAAATACAAATAAATAATTTTAAAAAATATAAACTTTCCACATGTACTAAAAACGTAATAAGAGGGCTGGTCGTTAAAAGGAGTGGTCATTAAAAGGAGTTGTCGCTAGGAAGGGTTGTCGTAAATATGGGTGGTCGTTAATAGGCGTAGTGCTGAAACAGACACACTGATTTCTGTTAAATTATAGGAAAAGTCAATAATTAGGATCGAAAGTCGAGCATTTTCAAGAGAGAAGAGGATTTTTTGGACTCCCTTGGCCGTTCGTCCATGCGTCTGCATGAACAAGTGCCGTAACTCGACGAGAGTGAAGGGTGACGCTCTTCATTTTTTTAACAGTGTCGAGCGTGGCCGATTGCGATGCTCACTCTGCCGCACCGAGGAATGCCGCCGGCCTGTGGAGGCGCTGGCGACGGAGAGATGGAGGAAAAAAGAAGAGGAATAGGGGGAAAAGAACTCGATGGGAAGTTGGGAGCCGCACTGGATAAGCGGGTTAAGAACATAATGCACAAACGAATTCTGGATACAATCACAGCGGCAAATACACCTTAACGCGCAATGAAGGGCTTGCTAATACCGTGCTCCAAACGTCGTGGCAAAAATTTGTACTTTACCGACGAAAAACAACGCCTGACAGAATTCTTGGCACCTTAATCCAGATGGCGTAAATTTTGATTATTAAAGGCGGAATTATAAACCAAGTAGCTCGAAGGAAACAGCTTTCGACAAAATTGCGAGCAAAATACTGAACTTTGAGCGCCGAATAAAAAAAGCAATGGAATCAAGAGAAAATTGCCTTTTTCTCGAAAACTGTCAAAATATAGGATGGATGAGCTTGGAAAAAATGTACTCTTTTGTTTTGGCAATCGGGTATACGAGAGAAAATGACTAAGTTGGCCTCTCCCCGTCATTAAAAAAACCGTTAAATAATTTATTATGGAGATTATCTGGCACAATATCGGCTGAAGCTGTCTCCTTGATTTTGATAAATATGGTATCATTAAGGAAAATTTTTATTTCTCCCCAGATCTCTCGGGAAACGTTTTACTTAATCTTTTAGGCTGGATGTCTAAGGATAGATCATTTGAATAGACTTACTTCACCTGTCGTTTATATAAATCGGCGTTAGAATTGCCATCAAAAGTTACCGCGATAGACCAGCCCATAACGATTTTTATTTTCTTAGAAAAATAAGCCATTAAACTTCGATAAAAAATATCATAGAAAGAGTTTCATAAATTATTCATCCCGAAATGCACAAGCAATACTAGCAGGAGATCCTTAGAAGTGTATGAAACCCATTCAATGCTAATGCCCTCAATCCCGTCATTTTCATAACACATATTTTAATATTTACACCGAACGACACTTCATTGAAATCGGAAACTATCTATGATTTCCCATTCCGCTCCCCCGCAAAACTCTTAATTCACGACTGAAAGAGGCGTGGAAGATAACCAATAATCAACTCTCGGCACGAATTTAAATGCTAAACAATCCCTTAAAAGCACGAACAGCAACTCGATACGACCAATTTCAACTCCGCGTACTTTCCTCCTCGGACAATTACCAAGCGCTGCATTTTACTTAACGCTCCAAGTTCATTACCCTCCGCAATGGCGCCGCGGGGGGAAGAATTTTACGAGGATGAGCAGCGAAAATCACCATGGAGAAGAGAGAGAGATAGAGATGTAGAGAGCCTAAGAGGGGAAAAGAGACGGCTAACAAAACCACCTTCTTCTTCGGAGGCATAATTAATGAGACATAAAACGACTCGGAGGAAGTGTAGGTAGCGGACGAAGGGAAGAAGAGGGAGAGAAAGGTGGGGAGAGGGGGAGAGAAAGGTGGGGAGGAAGAGAGAGAAAGGTGGGGAGGGAGAGAGAGAAAGGTAGGGAGGGAAAGAGAAAGGTAGGGGGGAGAGAAAGGTAGGGAGGGAAAGAGAAAGGTAGAGAGAGAGAGGGAGAGAGAAAGATAAGTAGGGAGAGAGAAAAAGAAAAGTAGGAAGAGAAAGTAGAGAGAGAGAAGATAGGTAGGGAGAGAGAAAGGCGAGGTAAGGTTTGAGGGAGGGATAAATGAGGAGATGGGAGTGGAACGGTGAGTGGAGATATGGAAGGTGTTACCGCAAGGCCTCGCAGTACGAGGGGAACAATGAATAAAAAGAAGCGCGGAGAGTTGGGAGGGAAAGAGACGCCGGGTGAGCAAAGTAGACACCTGACACGTAAAACCTTTAGTCTGTGGGCGATTGCAGCAAAACCGAGCCTCGCAAAAAAAGAGAGGAGAAAGTATCGGCGTGGGAATGAGCAAAGGAAGAATTCCAAGAGATGGGGCGAAAAGAAAATTCCGCCATCGGACGAGACGCAGGGGGAAAACAAAAAAGTGATAAACATGAAAGGACTTCCATTGTTGGGAGATTGCGTGATTCGCCGGCGATACCCCGCGGGTGTTTGGGTGAAACGAGACTACCGAAAGTGAAAAAATAAATAAATAAAAAGGAAATAAACACATATTTGCTACAGCATCGGAGATGACATCTAAACACAAGCATCGAAAAGAGGAAGATTTAAACTTTTCGCGGTTTTGAACGAAAGGGTAAATAGGGAACGAAAAGGTAAATTTTTGTGATAAATTGGCTTTAAAACTTTTATATAGATGTACAAAGAAAAACAGACACATCACAGAAGGCGTTAATGACAGCATTCTCGAGGTGCAATATTTTATGATTCGTTCAAACAACGAGCATGAAAACTGCCTCGAGTATATACGTTAAGCATACGTAATTTATATTTGGACCTGGCAATTCTGGAGTACGTAATTACTCTCTCGATGAATGATATTTTTAAGTGAAGTATGCGTAAAATTGACATAAATTTCACATATAAATTTAGCGAATCGTAAATTTAAATTTATAGTTTTTAAACAGTCAAGCAACTGAAGCAGAATCGAACGCTAAGTAACAACTCTTGACAAACAGACCTCATGCAAAAGAAATACCGTATTCACCTGATTATAAGACGACCTCAAATATAAAACGATCCCCCTTTACAGAAGCTTATCTCGAGTAAGACATTTTTTACGGCATTCAGAAGCAATTAAATTAGACAACATTATTGGAGTTATTTTCATTTAGATCTCTAAAAATTGTAATCACAATTTGCAGTGCAAAGATAAATGTGATTGAATCCATTCTAGACTATTTATAATCACTGTCACCATTTTTATTTCTTTGTTCGCGAATATAAGGCGACCTTTTGGGTGGAAATAAACAAAAAACCTCGCCCTATAGTCAGGTATATAGGGTATATGACCTAAAAAAAAATATTTATCAAACTCTTATTCCAACTTTCCGGATCAAAAATAAACGAAAAAGCGAAATGTTTATAGCGTCCGAAGAGGAAGAAGATGAGGGCAGCGTATCGAAGCGATTCCTACGGTCATCCATCGATAAGGAAGAGGGATGACTGGGCGAAAAATCCGCCACCGCACAAGAATGCCGTGTTGTAGTATAGGATCGTCTTCCTATCCCTCGAGGACGTGAGAGCGAAAGATCGGGGACAATGGCGTAGGATTGCATGTCTGAGAAGACGCCCGACCGTACACACACGCCTCCCCCCTCTCACTCCACAACCATCCCTCCGGACTATCCACCCACCCACTCACGGGCAATAAAATAGTTCATCCCACGCCCACCTCAATCTCTCTACCATTCCTGCACCGCCCACGCCCTGACCTCCTCTGCCGCGAGTTCAACGATGCTGCAGGTGACTCGGGCGTTCGCTTGAATTCCAAATCGATGCATTTGTAGGCAGAGAAAGAGAGATGGCTAGGGAGAAAAGAGGGAATGGGTTTATGTGAAGCAATAAAAGGAGAAAGGTAGAGTTTTACAGGAGGTGCGAGAGGTTGGGGCGAAGAGCAGAGGAACATTTTGCCTTATTTAAACGATATAGAAGTTACTAAGTCCCTCTTAACACCTGAACCCATTCTTCAAATGTTAAACCTAAACAATGCGTTGTAGAATATGAAGTAAACAGAATAAAATATAATATTAGGCAAGTGATTTGTACGCCATGATCAACTTAGGAAAAACCAAATACGGCTAAAACTATTCGTGTTTAAAAACATTGCACTGCATGAAATAACTGCGGTGCGAGAAACAGTAGCTTATTTAAGAACAAGTGAGGAAATTATTAGTAAGCAAGTTATATAGGAAGCCTCGCTTCGAGCAAATTAGCTCTTTGCCTACTAGTTTCCGAGCATCACTTTCAAAAATCCAATTTTACTCTTTTAATAATAAATAATTTCGCCCAAAAATCAATAAATACACTGATTCACACAAACGGAAGATTACTATGGTTGAATTTCTATAGCTTCACCAGTTTGGCAGATATCGCCAAAACCAGATGTTCTCAAACTTAATGCTCGCGTGTACCGCTGTGATTTTGGGAAATCTGACGGTCTTCTGCGATACTCGAAACTGCATTCGCGAGAACCAGGAGTTGAATTTCGACTATTATCTTTCTAAATTTTTAAAAAGCATTAACAATAAATTTGACAATCTGTTTTCATTTATGATGAATGTAAAGTTTTGAAAAAATAGTAGATCTCGCGTGAAGCCCTCTAAAATAGCATGGTGCTCGTCATATTGAAAAGATTGAAACACTTTCCTCTACTGGACAGACGGAAAAATCTAAAAACAATCATAATTTTAAAAACGCTAAAACCTGGGTAAGTTTGCATTATGTTTACGTAAACATTCCCCAAAAACTACCACATATACACAGGGGAAGATGGCGGAGGATGGAAGGAAAATAGGTGGAAGGGAAGGCTAGAATTCCCGCGAAATAAAGAATGATGATCTTTGTCCAGAAGATGAAAGAGGTGTGGTTGAGCGAGGGGCAAAGAGATAATGGGGATTTATTGGTGAACCATGGCCGGGAATTTTTATCCTCGGCGAATAACCCGGAGCGAGATGAATGATATTTCCCGATTACGTTTCTTTATACTCGGTACGAACGAATGAACCGCCCTAATGATCGCCATGTTCAACGGGGCGAGGAATAAAGGAAGGAATAAAACGAGTGGGCGGCGATACGAGTGAATCATTCGTAACGCGATGGAAAAATGAAATGATTATCTAAACGGAATCCGAGATCTAATTTACGAATTGCCATAGCCTATACAACCGATTCTTTTTGTTTAATTTGTGAACTCGGGGTAGAAATACAGAAAGGGAGAAAATAAATAACTATAAGGAAAAACGAAACAAGGCATTAAGAAGACTGGATGGAAGTAGTATGTGGAGGAAAATAATCACGGACCTGAACACGGACAGACAGCCTATGATGGCGGTGAAGGGGAAAAACTACGAAAATAGAGCTTCTGAGAAGTGCATTGAAATGATTCGCGGAGATTAATTAACTTCCCATATTTTTGTTCCTCCGAATAGGGGATCACCGTAAAAAATAACGAATAATTTTTCCAAATATCCAGCAAATTGCGGCTCAGTTACTTCGATAAGCGCCGGGGACAGCGAAAAGTTAGCGAACGGAGGAACGCCATTATGAACGAAAGGTCGAGGCGTGAAAGATCGTAAGACGTTTATTAGGTCCGCAGCCCAAAAAGCCACGCCAAGTAAAAATAAAGCGCGGAATGAAAAAGCATACATCGTTACCCTATATCTCGGGTTAAAAAAAAATTGAAAAAAATGCGCCACATATACGGAGGGTTATGTCACATTGCGGCGGTTAAAAAAATAAACACAGATGGAGCGGGCACACAAACCAACCACACCCCTTTCTTTTACCCCAGATATACTCTCGCATTCCAAACCCCCTACCGCTTTATTCCCGTCGGATCACTCTTCCCCCATCCACCCACTCCTATCCAATCACATCGCCTGTCTCTCTCTGCATGACCCAATTCCTCCTGTAAATGTCCATAAAAAACGAGAAATGGCGACTATCTTGTTCGAGCCAAAAGAGTCCAATGGCCAAATATAATCGCGTGCCATTACCACTTTAAACGGCCTGGGGGAAGGAGAATCGACAGAGAACTGAAAGCGTCATATTTGAAGCAGGACGATCGAGAAACATCCCCTTGTAACTGGCACCATCAAAAACAATTAGTTAAGATTGTGGTTACGCAATACGTTAGGAGAGTAAACCCAACAGCCGGGGGAAAAGATACGGCCATTCATCCCCAGGGTGGATTGATATTTCAATTATTTTTTCCTGTCGAGAAGTTAGCCTCCATCATAACCAGATAAACTGCGAGGTTTTATCGAAAAATTTCAAGCTGACTGCTCAAATTTTTCCGGTTGGCTAGTTTGTGTGGGAAATCGATGTCCTAAGCTATTTAACTATCAATTATTGTAATATTTTATCGCCTCGAAAGCTTTCTTATTTCATAAATATTCTTGCTTATTCTATAATTTTAAGTCAAAAGACAAACTTCCTACCGATAGGACACAATTAGCTGTAGCTGAACAAATTTAAACCATTAATTTCCGCTCAATTTCCCATTATAAGACATTTATTGTGACGCATAAACAATTAAAGAAATCTGAGTTTCCGTTAGATAGCCGATTCAATTTTCCCAAGTTTTACTCCTCATAAACGTCTTCCAACTTGTAACAATTTTTGACACCTTTTTAACGCTGAAATTGGTCGCTTGAGAAAAATCGCGTTGAAACTCGAAAATAAATTCCGTCGTAATATACGTTAATCGCATAGCTACCGTAAGGCCACCAGCACCGAAACAGAAAACAGAAAATGCGCGGTCGCTTTATAAAAAACTTCACTATAAAACTGCTGAAATGTCGCATTTCCGAAGGACTCACAGCTAAACAATACCAGCCACGCTGCTACGTGTTACGTAAGGCGCTTTTCGGAGGTTCTCCATTATCTTTGAGGAGTCATGAATGATGATGGCTACCCTACTAACCTCACATTATGAGGAGGTTAGGGAGGTATGGGGAAAAAGGGAGGAAGGTGCTCTGCCCTCTCGTTTACGCTCGCAAAATTGGATCTGCGGCAGCAATACGTCATAGGGGAATGAGGTAGGCATCCTTTGCAGAGAATGGAGGTGGATTGGGGGGGGGGGGGCGTGGATTGGGGGGGCGTGCTTGGGGGAGGGACATTTCCGGCCAGATATTCCATGGAAGGGAGGGAGAGAAAATGGTCGAGGCGGCGTTAGAAGAGATGGACTCCTCGGCGTTAAAGCGTTTAATTAATGACCGGGACTTTTAGCGCGCGTGCTTCGAGGGCAGGGTCCAATTTCGTTTGTAAGGGCTTCTTCCTTTTCTCCCTCTCTCTCTCTCCTTCTCTATGTCTCCCTCTATAATATGTCTCTCTTTCCCACTCCCCGTTTCTTTCTCTCTCTCGGTAATATCTTTCGCATCCCTCACAGTGGCGGTTTCGTTATTTCCTGCGCGGTCCTGGATAACTTTACTACCGCATGAGGGATGCTCTCGATTTATTTTTGATACCTGACCCGGTCACGCACGCGATCCACCATCGATGGGTCCAAAAACTTTCAGCACCTCAATTCCGATAGGCTAAATTAATTTCCGAAACAACCTAACACCTTCGGGATTGAAAATTAAATTTTAAAACACTCTCAGGTAACACGGTCACACGCGAGGACTACGAGCCACATAATTAAAGCATTTTATGCCTCCGAGGGGGAAACTACGATAAAATATTTTGGATTTTAATAGCCGGTTTCATCGGAAAACTCGAGAACGCCACTAACAAAGTTAAAGAAACGGAAATTTATCAAGCGCTTTTTTGTGATGGTCTGACACGTGGATCGCATTTAATTAAGAGCCGCGACTCCGAATTACGTAAGAATATGCAAGCTAGATAAGGGAAGTAGATTGCAGCGATGAGCTTCATGGAAGCTCTTCATTTCCCCGATGGTTTAAAGAGGGCGTGAGAATCGTTAGAATTTTCATCTCCACCTGCCACCCGAAAATTCACGACGGTTAATTTTTTAAAATTTAAACGGCACGCGAACCTGCTCATTTATTGCTAAAACTAGAAAAAACGTTGCCACGTGTCACTTTGACGGCGACCTGGAAATATAAAGGTTTCCTTACTGCGAGTTTGTACTAATGCCCTCCCTTCCCCACATCACCGCATCGATTCACACAGACGTCGAAGAACTGCTTCCAGGAAGGAGGGATCCGTAAATTACGAAAGGGCGCGGCGGGAACCGTGCTTCGGACGCAAAGCACAAACGTTACTCTCCACACTTTATAAATGTCCTCCGCCTCATTTATTTACTAGGAGGATGACGCTATGAGCATCCCTCCGGCGTAAATTCGAACAGCGGATCTGAGAAAGATTCGTCCGAGCGAAAACGTAAATAAGTCCGGTTAAAAGTGAGGGAGGGAATAAATGGGAGATAGTCCTTGCGGGTGGATACTCTTATATATTACGGTTCGAGTTATTTGCATCGCGACCGTTGAAGAATGAGAAGGAGGGGATGGAGTGGAGAGATGGAGGAGGCTGTGCAAGTCTCTCTCTCTTTTTCTCCTTCGCCACTGGCTCACGCTGAGACCCAAAATGGAAAGGAGCGACGTCTCCCAGAGATGAGAAAAAGTCGCGCCAGAGCCGCGAAGTAGAGAGTCGGAAATTTACGGCGGCAGCGATCGGGAACGAGCATTGTGGAGCGCGAATGAGACGCTATTGAGAAAATAAAACGAGCGGTTGGGCATTTCATTACGCTGAAAAAAAGAGGGTTGCATATTCGCTGTACGGGCGACAAATGCGGGGCGAAAATTAGGGAAATTTCTCACCCGCGAGAATTTAAATTTATTAAAGCTTTTCTTCCGTTGCATTCAACGTGGTCGAGAGAAATAACGACGCGAGTGAATAAAGGGGGTATGGTCTTACGTCGAGAGAGTTGGCATCGTCCGACTGGAATCGTGGAACGGAGTAACTGCTCAGAGCCTTTATATTTTTTCGATTCTAATTTATGGGCTGATAAAGTAGGAAAAACTATTTCCGTTCCTTATTTGGAGACATAAACAAGTAAGGAGAATCGTCGGCCAAGAGTGGGAAATCTTTATGCGAAAACGTTACAACGATGATGGCGCAGTATCGTGTGAACGTGTTCCAATTCTAGTACGGTGTACATACTTTTGCAAATTAAGAATGAAAAGGACATGGATATAAAGGTCTTTTTAAGCATATAACGAAAGTGACCAACCGTTCTGATCAATACAGTACTGATTCTGACGATGTTGTACTGATTTTTGCAGCGATTTACGAATGTCATAATTCCTTATTTTATGTATTGCTTTAGTACGGTAACTAAGATCACTCATCGGCATTTGACATCCTCGATTTCTATCCCTATCATTTTTAAATGCTGTCTGCGTACCATAGGTAGTTCAAAATGTTCAGCGATATAGAATTCGTAAATAATAATGCAGCTCTTTCTATAGTTAAGGAATTTTTCAGTGATTTTCCTCATTTATTCAGACAGTATTTCCGAATTTGCGTTATTTTATGGGGAACAAACCTCACAGCAGTTGTACTGATTTGGACTCGAAAATAATTAGTCACTTGACACATAACATACTTCCGTAAAACTGCTACGGGAGAATGGCAGAGGGTCCCGCGCATCTTATGCACTTGAAAAAATAAAGTAACTTCAAATTCGCGTAATATAGTCACGGAAAAAGTCGTGGACCACGTTACGCAAAACCCATTACCAGTTAAAAATCTAGAAAATTCCAGTAAAAGCGGAATCACTTCCTATTGCAGCTATATAATGTCACGCAGTGTTATCCGAGCCAAAAAATCGGAAACTAACTTCTCGGCATTGCGAAGAAAGAGAAAGGAATCTGCACAAAAAAACCAGAAACATTTAAAAAGGGACAGGAAAAAAACAACCGGGGATGTTTTTTTCCGGATATAAAATTGGAAACGTAGACAGGGCCCATGTGTGGAAAAAAAACATCCGATGAGAACACGGAACAAAGGAGGATGTAAAAAGCCGCGGGAGTTGACGCGATGGAAATAAAAAGAAAATAAAAACATGGCGGCATCTCGCGGAAAGAAAAAGGCACTCATAAAAAACACGCGTTATAGAAGAGACGGAAGAATGAAAAGAGGGAAAGATAAACAGCGCCGAGAGTAATAAAATAGGGAGAAAATGGAAGGAAACTCGCAAAACCGGATTCGGAATTCCGTTCCATCCCTTCTTTATTTATATACACGTGTATATATGTATATATATATATATATATATATATATATATATATATACTATAAGTATCTTTCTGTATTTCTCGCTGTCGTGCACCATTTATTGCCGACATCGGTCATTGGATCGGCTTTGAGTCTAGGCGGGGGGGCCTTTGGATTGGAGATGCTGCTGCAGGGGGGCGGCTCTGACAGGAGAAAGCGGGGACATTATACCGATAGGGAGGAAGGCGGGTAAAGGTTGAAAAGTGGATGGGATGGGGAGGATGCAGAGGTACTGAACAAATGCAAGAGAAGGAATTTCCGAGGAATTCGACTTTTTTCTCACCTCTCTTGCGTGGACGAAAGCTTGAAATTTCATTCGCTGAAATCCTCCTGTAGCTATATAAATGTCTCGTCGTTCTCCGTTATTTAATGAAGTAGTTTTTTGAGTGGATAATTTTCCACCGAACAAGCCGATCGAATGCAGGTAATGAGTGAATGGCGTACAAATAAATTTAAAATGGCCGCCCAGTTTTCTCCTTAAGATAACATTTTCCGCTTGCAAAGTGACCACAATGTGATAACGCGCGTATTAACTCACGGCGCATTTATTCGATAGGGAAGTTAGAAAATGTCTCTTGAACTGATTGAAAAGGCTTACCATATTAATATCAATCCATTCCAAAAATCCTCTTAAATCTGGTTTAAATGATTTTTAATGGTTGTTTCTGAGAACTGAACCGTAGGAAATATCTCAGAGAAACAATGTAGCAATTTTTAAAACTAAGATTTGCAGAAAAGTTTTACTACAAAGCCTAATATTTTTGGAGAGATGCAACGTCAGAATTTATTTTCAAACGCTTCGGGTTATAAGTAGGGTATGGATTTTTCGGGTTTACAAAAAATTTCATTCGGAGGGTAAATATCGGGTTTTATTATTTTCTCTTTCATTCGGGTTGAAATCGGGTAAAAATAAGTTACAGATTTTTCGAGGTTTTAAAAAAATTTCAATCTCGGGTAATTTTTGGGTTTTATTATTTTGCAATTCGGATAAAATGATTTTAAAATAAAAATCTTGTCTAAAAATTTAAAAGTTTCATCAACAATCAATACTTTTTACTATACCTTAAATATGGTTGAGAGTGTGTGATATCTTGTGTTAAACGCCTCCAGGTGGTGAGGAACGCCTCGCGGGCTGCACAAATATCTTGCTTCCCGTTCAACTTCTTTTGAAAACACACCAGATATTAGTGAAACAATTTTTCTTTCGTATTGTTTCCAACTAACAGACACTCGGGCTCTTTTCTTCTTATCCTATCAAAGATCTAACAGCGACTAGCTAAGGCACGTCCTTGACTATTCATGGCGCAAGCGAACCAAGGAGATTAAGATTGTGTTACAAAGTAAGCTTAAGAATAAATTGTTTACAAAATGAATAAACAGACTGATCACGAACAACTCGGACTACACTCAGTGATGAGGTGCCTACATGCGCCAGAACGAAAATTCTGCGATCAAATCTAAAAAAAATTGTTTTTTAAGAAAACTAATAATTTCGGGTTTTACCCGAAATTTAAAAAAGGCAAACAGAGGGTAAAAATCAGTTATAATCCAGAAAATCTATACCCTAGTTATAAGGTAGCTCGATAACCCAATTTTCAATTATTAATTTTTTAATATAAAATTGCAGTTGGAAAACAAATGTATCACAAGCGGTAAATGACAGCATGAGAGCATGCAAGGAAAAAATCGCTGATAATGTTATTCAACATTTATCTTCAAGGCAATATTTTTAGGTTATTCTACGATAATAAACGAAAGGATCAGCTCACTCACCATATGTGGGATCTTTTACATTGTAAAAATTGGTTACGAGCAAATCAGTCTGTCATTCGCCATTAAAAAATGTTTGAAATTTTTCCAGGTTCACCAGAGCATAAAACGGTAAAACAAGCAAAAATCCTGAATTATTTTATGAGGTAGCTAGGTTAGGGTTTCCAACCGTCCATCTTTCGCAATATTTGTCCATTGTCCATCCCTAAGCTATGGATGGACACGATTTGTCCATCTTTGCGTAAATTCTACTAATTCTGCGAATAACAACTCCAGCTATGGTGGACCTTAAGGGACGAGAAATGGAACTACTTAGGGACCTCAGAAATGTAAAACAGCAACAAACGATATCTACTGGCAAGAAAAGATAGTATTTAACGAAAGCAATTAGTAAAATCTAACTCAGGAGAAGAAAATGGAACGAATTTAACCCCCTACCACTTAACCCAGAGGTAGGAAATATTAATTACTCGACAGTCAGGCACTACGTAGTTCCATTTCTCACTATATTGCAATTTCGCCTGAAAAATAAAAAATTACAGTAGTAAATTCAATGTCTCGTCCCTACAGGCAGCAGTATAGGCGATCACAGCTGGAGTTAGCGTTCGTAAGTAGACCCAAGATTTTAAATAAAATTAAACGGCGCAATATACATTGCACAAACTTTCTCATATACGTATATATGTTTGGTCTCACTACACTCTTTGCCCCGAAATTAACTCTGTGTGCTGGGAAGTTCACTGCCAATTATGTTAATAATGCGTAGCAACAGAACAAAAGTGACTGACACCATCAACCTCTCACGTCTAATACCTTTCACTAATAAGCGTGTGGCATTAACAGAGAAGTACGGAATTTTATACTAGAAAATCCCCGGGCTCCTCCCCTATGACGCGTGCGTTGCGCGTCTTGTACAGAAATAATGCCACTGGACGATATATAGTAACTTTTTTGGGGCAAATGGCTTCGTTAGTATTACTTAGTGACATCAGGCTGTACGTTTGGATGGATATTAATCAAAATCCTTAGAGCCAGTTTTGATTAAATAGAATTTTGTTTCAAAATATCCAAGAATAAAGTACCCTTAATTGTTGCGCAATATCGTTCATCTCTTCAGAATGTCTTTTATGAATGATATTATCCACAAATATTATATATCATTCGATTTTGTTTAACCATAAGGCTATAGTAAGATTTTGAGTGGACCGCGGTGAAGGTGTGACGTCATAGGGCATTGGTGAGGTAGCTTAGCGTACATTGTAATATCACTAGACGCCATATAGTGATTTCAAGAGACATATGGCTTACGCAGTATTATTTGTGACAACAGGTTCTACAATGGGCTTGATTTTAATCAAATTCTCTCAAGCCATTTTTGAGTAAAACTAATTTTTCAAAAAATCGCCAAGAATAAACTATCCTTTATTTGTGTGCAATATCATTTTTACTTTCTCCATATAGGGGAAAGTATTGTATTCATGAAAAAAATCGACTTCGAGATTTCAACGGAAATACACGTTTTGAGGTTCCTTGAACACGTTTTGACAATTTTTCTCGATGATGTCGGTGTGCGTGTGTACGTGATAGCTTTTTGTGGGTGCTCTAATTGAAAAACTTTTAATTAGGTGAACGCAAAATTTTATATTTAACATTTTTATAAGTCACAAGAACTGATTAGTTTTTGGTAAAAATCGGCCAACCGGAAGTGGGTGTTTGCTCTTGTCACTTATCCGTTATTTTAAAATATCTGCTTTAATATTTGGTAAATGTAAAAATGTACTGGAATAAAAGTTGTAGGAAATTTAACGTTTAATGTTTGAAACATTTCTCCACATAATGCATTGTTTAAGAGATATCTTATATTTTTGGCTGCCACCACCAGGCCACCTACCGACGACTATTGTTAACATATGACGCTTAATTACGTCTTAGTAACTCTCCTTTTCTTAATCGTTGGAGCTTTGCGGCTATATCCAATATCAGAAGGCTATGGTTTGAGTTTGTTTCTGTTCTTTGTAGTCTCAAATTTTCTCGCAGTTTCTTAAAATATTTATTATTATGTAACCTATCTGGAATTTTTAGAAATATTACAGATATGGAGGCCACATCAGATTTTTATGAAAAAGGGTCTGCAAAAGATATGTTGCATAAGTACGAGATATTATTCGATTTTATGCACGCGTTTGGGTCCTAGAGCGGCAAACAGACAGACGGCATGGCGAAAACCACTTTTATGGACTCAGGGAAACCTAAAACGTGTATTTCCAACAAAATCTCGAAGTCGAATTTGTTCACGATTACATTACCTTCTCAATATACTTCGTATATATGAAAGTAAAATCAGTTTGGGTATTTTCGTGACAGCAACGCTAGCGCACACAGCCTGAAAAAACGAAACTATTACTCCATTGGAACTGCGGTGGATCAGGGAAGGGAAATTTTCCTTACAGTGTTCCTTTATATTAAAATTTCCCTTTCCTGGTCCAACCGAGTTCCAATGGAGCAGTAGTTCCATTTCCTGTCGCTTTGAGCGCTAGCGTCGCTGTGTGACCTTTCCCCAGTTATCGCGGAAGTACCTCAGTGACTTTGAAAAAAATTCTTTAAACTTATTCCCCTTCCCCTCCCTTTTTACTGTATCACTATTTATTTTCTATCCTCAAAATTTTAAGATGTCCATCTTTGGAGATAAAAAGGTTGGCAACCCTAAGCTAGGTTAAAGACCAATCATGGGCTAGCACAACGAGAACGTATCAAGGAGTAGACAACATCGACGCCCTCATCGACGGAACCCGGAATCGCTGGAGAAACAGTTGAGGACCACTAACGGCGCCCATAATTTTGCCTCTGCGGTCTCGCCGCGGGGTGGCATTCTTGTCGGGGGTAGCGAGGGAGTAACCCATAAAAATGAATAGCGGGTGTGCGTTATGCATGAGGGTTTGTATGTATGTATATGTATAATATATTATATATATATATATATATATATATATATATATATATATGTATGTATATATGTGTGTGTGCATATGTGTATATACATTTGTATGTAAAGAGAAAATATTGTGGTTCTTAGAAGATGTGAGGGGGTTGCCAAGTTAAGCCTCTGACATTCTTTCTTTCTCCCTCCCCCATTTTCCTCCTCTCTCTTCCCATACAAACCGCTCTTGAATCTAATCCCAACCACCCCTCATTGCTTTCATCTTCCCTCTCAGTGTGTCTCGATAGGTTTGAGGGTATAATATTTCTCATACGAAGGGGAAGAGAAATACGACGAAATTATTATGGCCTTGTTTATTGCCGGGGATGATCTCAGTTTAAGATCGGTTGAAGTTGTCGGAGCGTTCCGTTGTATTCGTTGTTCATCCGAACTCTTCGCGACGTGTTCTTCGCTTCATGCGATATGACAAAAAATTTGAGCTCAACTTTTGTCTTTTAACACACCTTAAAAAAGACGTCTTTTTTTAAAGGTCCATCCTTATTGTATGTGATTTAGATTAAAAACTAAAACGGACTTTCCTATTCGTGATTTAAATGTGAATTTTTTTGTACCTCAATATTTAAATAAACTTGAGGCATACTTTTTACATAAAGAATCCTAAACTTTTCTTCTTCAAAATATGAATACACACACACACACACACACATATATATATATATATGGATGTCAACAAGGTGTTGGGATGAGGAAACCCAGTGAGCACTCACCAATCAGACGACTTCAGGTTGGCGAGGCCCCGGGGATGTCGAAGCGACACACGTAAAATAACACAAAAACACAGAAACATCACAAACGTAAAGCTTTCGGAACTACTCCTTCTTCAGCTACAGAGAGAGGATATATATATACATACACATACACACTAGCGTAGTGTAGCAATGAATAATTACAGAATCTCTTTTCAACTCTCCTTTATTATTATCATTTTAAATCTTTACAGGAACCTAACAGTTTCAATTAATCCTTATTATTATCAACTTTGGTTAGGTTTACAACTACACTTAATTTTCGAATCTCCTAATACTCCAAACCACACAACTGAAAATCAGTGTTGAAAAGTACGCTGTGCTACCCAGTGTGGATTTTCCTGCGCCTAGGAGTGAGAATTCCTTGTGTTGTTAAATACCATCCCGGATAAACTGAGCCTCATCCGTGAACAGAATGACTGGCAGATTTTGTAGTCGTGGTTGCAGTCATTCACAAAATCGTACACGGTTGGCGTGATCTCCCGGTAACAGGTGGTTTACTCTTTGGAGGTGATACGGATATAAACCATCATTGTGCAAAATTCTCCATACCTGTGTCGGTGCTATTCCAGGGGTTCTGGAAATTCTGTGTACACTTGTCCTTGGGTTTCGCTGCACTGCTTCCAGAACATTATCTTCTCCACGCCGCTGTTGCTCACGTTCTGCATTCGCTCGTGGAAAGGAGCCAGTCTGTGTACAATGCGAAATGTGTTGCTAAGTAGAAATCTGCTACGTGGATATCGTTGCTGGTATTCCGCTAGAGCAACTCTACCATTTCCATTGCAGAAACCGTGTACAAAATGCATGTCGGCATATTATTCATTTGTAAACATGGTAGGCATTTTGACTACCTTTCCGCAACACAACACAACCACACTAACCGAGGCAGTGTTCAAGCAGACAAAGAGACATTCGAATCGATCACGTGACAGCAGTGGCAGCTCGCTACGCTATGCTACCTCTTAACTCGATAACGGTATCGGATCGACCTTTGGTTTATAAGACATTTTTTGCTCCAAATGGTGAGTTGTATTATACCTACTAACTAGTTTCTCGAGCTATCGAAAATTCTCATCATGGTGAATTCGAATAAAAAAACCGCTGCAGTAATGGGCTATCGACTGAATGTAGAATGATTTTAATAGCCTTTGATGCCACGCCGTAACTCTCAGGTTTAACATAGCTAGAAACTTTTTCCCTTGCCGGTCCGCGAGGATGGCAGCAAACAAAACTGAATTATTCACGGGAATTTCAATCGAATTTTTAATTACCGACCCCTCGAATGGAAGCAACTTGGGAATATTCACGCACACAGAGGCCGAATGCGGGAGATTTATCGATGTTTTCTCTCCGTTCTGAATGCTCGTAAATACATGACCGTCACTCAAATTAATACAGGAGAATTCCTTATTCCGCCCGCACGATCGCTCAACCTGCCATCGGAAATCCTCAAGAGCAAAACCGGACAAGACATCCCGCTGGCGAAAATAATTTATCCCGAAACTACTCAAAGACTTTAATAGAATGTTTTATTTTAGTTTAGGAAAAACCAACCGATCACTCCACTGTTTTAGACGTGCATCTAAGAAGATCTATAAGTTGCACTTTATATCTCTCACAAAAAACAAAGAGTACGAAGTAATTCATCTTATCATCAGGACGGAATAAACCGGTCAATTCCTTTAACAGCAAAATAGGAACAGCGGCAATGAGCCAAATTATGAACAGCTGAACTGTATAGCTTGGGAAGTCATAAAATTGAGGATTATAATAAAATCGAGGTAAGGAAATTATATGAGACGCACATGAAAGTTCGCGGGTAAAATATAGTTATCAAACTGCTTACAAAAAAGAGTAAAAGAGTGTATGCCGTATGTTTATATACTACTATTTGTATTCTAAAAGGGTATGTCGTATATATGTTTATATATTTGTACTTGAGAAATACCATAACTCGAAACATTGAGGCTACACAAAATATCTTTCATCAAAAAATCCGATTCATAACTTTAAAAATCATTCCCCGACATATAAAAAAATTCGATTTAAAAACCATCGAGTCATGAGGACTCTATAAACACACACGCACCCACAAACAACACACACACAAAGCATCGCGAAGTATACAGGAATTTCGCGGAAAGAAATCCACGACCGAAAAAAAATTGCCCCGCGTTTCTCGAATTCCCCCATTTCTTCGCCGTCACCCATTCGAGAGCTCTCTCACGCACACACGCGCGTTCGCACGCTCCTTTCACCCGAGCACATACCTCCATCCCACCTTTTACCTTTGAAGAATTCCGATGTCTATAGGCGGCCCCATCGCAGTCCTTCCCAGACTCCCCCATCCACTCCATCTCACCGCCCCATCAAACAACTAAAAGCGATCGACCTATCAACCCCTCGAAAACCCATCCCACAAGCTTTTCGAACGACGGAGGATCGGAAAGAGAGAGGGAGAGGAAGGATTGAAAGAATATGGTTGCGGATGCTAATGGGTTAAGAGCCTAGGAGATCGGCGACCCGGTCATTTTTCAGCTCTCGGAATGGAAAGTCGAGGAGCCGAGTGGGAGGCCTTCTTTCCCTCCTTATTTCTCTCCTTTCTTCCCCGAGTCCCACGAGATGGGAGAAGAAGAAGAAGAGGCAAGAGGATAAGGAGGTAGTGCGGCGGGAAAAACTCCAATTCCGGCGAGTTGAGGTCAGCGATGATGAGTGGCCTTTAAGGTTATATACAGGTGTATTGGAAATAAGGGTAGAAGGCGAAATATATAAAAAAAATAAACGGATCAGTTATTTTTTCCCGAGGTGTGGCTTCGGTGATCCCGCTGCTTGACTTGAGTGTAAAATCGCAATTTTTACGAGGCGATATTTTCCTTCCTTCGCTAGGATCTGAATTTATCGATTCCTAAAGAAAATGAGTAATGGTAGGCTCACCGGAAAGGTATTTTCGGTCATGGAATCGAGCGAGAACTAGGATGGAAGAAGTTATAAAGTTCGTGGGGGAATGGTTCAAAAATTCTGACGAAGAATCTTCATCATAATTTAAATAACAGGCAGGCATTTTTCCAACAAAGGACGTCCCCATAACATTTTCATCTGAAAAGTTTTCGTTACATGGTTAGAATTTCACGAAAACTACAAACGATACAAATGCTGTCAAAATAAATTCAAAGGACAAATTTCATAATATCGTTTTCACCTGCATAATTTTGCTTTAAAATTTTTGAAATGAATTGTTGCTAGGATTTAGAAATGACAAACCAAAATAAAAATATATTACACATCAGGATTTCCATTTGAAGAATACTAATTCTAAGCGCGAGAATTTCAGATCCAACGAGAAATGGATTATCAGTGAGGACGGCTATATTGTTATTTAAATGTTCATATGGTTCACTCAACCGCTCCTTTTGCTATTTATAAATTAAACAAGATTATTTAATTAATTTAACTTTGAACTAACAAAACCCACCTTAACGAACAGCTTGTCAATGAAAATATGCACATATGTGGGTGTAAACGTATAAGTCACAAAAACTACCTTACAGACGGAAAAAATAGGCGCCATCTGGTAACCAGATTGGAAAAGCCGAACAAATGAAACGCTCGTGGCGTTGGTCATAGGTTGGCCGTCCTCATAATCCATTTCCACGTCGAAGCCCTCCACCCTCCATTGATCTTTCAACCTCAGCTCTCAATGGATTCAGGAATCTTTCCCGACCTTTTTCCGCTCCGGGGCTTTCGACGTGTGATAGAAATTCATATGACGCCCTTACTCCACTGGTGCTATATGGCTATCCTTTTGTGGTCGTTTACTTCATTGCCTCCTTTAGCTATTTATATCTAACTCACTATGGATGGGAAAGGGAGGAATATACTGTATATATACAGTATACCTATATGACTCTTTTAGTATTCATCGTGTCATGCTTATTTTAAACAAAAATCGTAGCGCACAACTCAACCATTTAATGTTAATTGTGGCTTTCATTCCGAGAAAAAAATCCATGAATAAGCAGTTTGGTGTGTAACCCTAGTCCTAGAAGCCCGATTCTATCCATGATATATACATACATATTATATTACAGTTCGAACGTCTACACTAACACACTATTTCCGAGGCATCCTAACTCAACCATTCCTTTCACTTGAATACTCATAACTCCGACCCGTAAGCAAGAGTAGCTTACAACCATAAAATTCTATTTGTGTTTCTATTCTCGTTCGCCTGTATAACAAAACTCAACCTAGCCATCTTTTATTTCTACTCTATTATATTCACCTTAACATTTTTTCATGCGGTCTGTTTAACAAAGGGCTATATTTTAAACTCTTTCCGTTGGTGCACGCAAATGTATAACTCATCATCAAGATTATATTTCCATAACCGAATGGATATTAGATTCCCTCTTGTTCTCGATTTATCTCCGTTAATCCAATAGAAATTTTTTCAGTCAACTTCAAAAGAAATACCTCCCTCCACCCGCATTATCACATCATTTTCGTCTCTTTGATTTCAAAAATGAAAAATCTAACTCGTCCAATGACTGAAAACAAACTAATGATGAAGTAACTCTGGTAACAAATCGTCATTTTTTCTTCCTCAGTTCTTACACATTTTTTAAAATTTATTTTGCCCAGAAATTCTTTCACTGATCGCTTTAACATGATTTAACTATGCTTAATGTTTATAATCATAAAACTGCGAAGATTTCAGTACGTGAAGTAAATACGAAAGTGGTCTTTCATCACAGAGCCTGAAGATTATACTTAATTTTTCATACTTTTTATGCGAGTAAATTATTTCTACATAAAAACAAGATCAGAAATTAGTAAAGGCGCTAATTCCATAATCACAGAGCATCAAATATCTAAGAATTTATGTTTTTAACACGATAATTTTATCGAACTTAAAAGAAACAAAAAATACTTCAATCATTTACGCCGACCAAGAAGAGTAAACAGAAAGGATCGGGTTTATAATTGCAGTTCGGACATGATACTACGAAAAGGGATAAACAATGATTAAAGAATAAACGCACGTGGTGCATTTTGAAACAGAGCCGTCATTTAAATAGATGGTAAAACAAGCAGAAGTAAATACGCCGTTTTAATCCGATCGTAGCGACATTTCTATAAAATGCCAACCAGACAATAACAGCAATATCCAGAGCATTTCAAGAGTCGAGTAAAAAGTTAAAAACAAGGGTCGAGCGTTTGAATTCGCGACAGAATCCACGACGAAAACAAACGCGTAGCGGGGCTCATCTGTTCGATGCATTTTAAAGGGTTTGACGGAGCGACGGAGAGGTGGCGCCAGGATAAGAGGTGATAGGCAGAGAGATTTTTGACAGAGAGTTAAGAAGTCGAAGGAAAGGGGAGGAGGAAGAGAAGAGAGGGAAGAATGAAGGCGGGGGGAGAGAAAGAGGGGGGAATATCGCTCCGGCAGACGTGTTGAAAGAGGAAGAAGGTCTGGCTGAAGGAGTGGAGAATATAATGAGGCAGGTAGGAGACGAAAAGCGTCGGGAAGAGAGGGCAAGAAATAAGGGATGGAGCGGGAGGGGAGGACAAAAAAGACGCGGGAAAGGACGCAAAGAGAAGAGAGGAGGAGGAATGAAAACGGAAAAGGTAGAGAAAGAGAAAGCTAAGCGGTTCGAAAAAGCTTTTGAAAATGGCGGATAATGAGAATGGAGGAAAGGAAAGGTGAGGAAAAAGATAAAAAGGAGAGGAAAAAGAGAAAAAGGAGAGGAAAAAGGGGGACGGAGGAGGCAGAGGAGTAGGAGGAGGAGAAAGGAGATTGGAATGTGGCATGGAGGGTGAAATGAGGCTGCCTCTGAGAGCGAGGCGGGTCATGGGGTGGGTGAGACGACCTTGGACCGAAATGGAAAGGCGTTTTTTTCTTCACAGGAAGAAAAGGGAAAAAGAGATAGAGAGAGAGGGAGGAGTGGAGGGATGATTATATAAAAAAGAAAGAGGATAGAGGCGAGAACAGAATCTTTAACGTTATTCATTTATTTCCGCGCGGAGGCTGCGAGGGAATGAGGGATCGGATTTTTGCTCGCGGATAAATGGAACGCTAGGCCATAAAACGTGTTTAAAAAATACGTCAACCTCGACGTCACAATAAAAATACGCCGTTCAATTTGAGACGGAGAAAGGACGGAGAAAGGACGTAGAGAGAGATGGAGAGAATTTAGGGGAGCCATTGAAATTATCTTTATAGGCGCGATATAAATTGATAATGCGAATCTCTTTGTTCCGAGGCTAAAAAAATAAGTTTTCCTCAGGGTTTGGAATCGAAGACGACGAACATGCAAATCTTTACCATAATATGCGATTCGGTCAAAGGTTTTACAAGGCAATATACTAATTAATTGACTGTATGGCGAAATGCTCCCTTCGGTTTATTCAAGTGCCATTAATTCAAAAATAATTTTCAAGTCATAGAATTTCAAATTAATGAGTTTAACACTTTTTAAGACTCTTAAAGCTCGGATCAAAGTTGGCATATGAATATGAACGAGTTCAAAACTAACAACTTTTCCAAACAACGGTTAATTAGGTTAAGTTTGAACACGCCATTTTAACAGCACTTACCATCTTAAACTGTTGGTTCACGAGAGCGGAGGGGATTAATAAATATTAATGTTAAAAAGACGAAGGTGTTATTTACCAGGGTCATGAAATAAGACTGCCGCTTTGCGTCGTTTACATAAACATAATGAGGTGTTTGTTCTAGAGAGGAATGTCCACCTTAACAACGAAAGGAAGAATGAACAGAAGTTTTGGAGGACTCGGTGAATGATGCCACGTCACTGTCACGACAAAAACCTTCACGGGAAAAATTTGAGCAAGTCACCGGTCTCCTAAGAGAGGATGGAAGATAAAGGGAAAACTAACATAAAGGTAGAAGTGATACTTGTGAGGAAGGGACACGCAGCATGGAGTATATGACTGTCACTTCACCGCTAGCTTCTTTTCATTTTCTTTCGATTTTTTACAGATCTTCTACAACAACTATGATTCACCGATATACATATGTACAGAGAGCGCAGAAAAAGACGCAATTTAAAAAAATAGTCTACTATATAGTCGCAAAAAAAAACAGAAAAAAATAGTCGAATAATAGTTCATCAAAAGTCAAATGCCAAATTATGGGTATTTAGTGAAATATAGCAAACGGGAGTATTTTTCAGATAAAATATTTTATTGCGGGAAACATGTTACAAAGCAAATCACTGTGAAGAATTGCCGTAGTTGCATAACAGTGGGCCACAACGTACATTTTCAAGTTTTCTGTCGTAAAATTTGTGCGACGTTCAGTCAAAATAGCTTTAAAAGTGTTTGTTGTGATTGGAGCGTACTTCAGGTTTACTCAGGCTATAACGCTGACATTATCCACTATTTGTCTTGCGCTAAACCCTCCCGATAAGGTCAATTCGGTTCTAAAGAAGAAAACATTTTGAAAGTGGTTTTGATTTGTTTTCTTAAATGACAAAAACATAGCCAGAAATATTTTTTTCATAAAGAAACTCGTAAAAAATCAGAGAATAATCGAAATGTTTAAAGAAAAGTCGCAGAATGAGGAAATAGTCGATTGTAAATTGACTCATATGCCGCCATTTTGCCAAATCGGTGAATGTATTTAATAAAATATGCAATAGCCGACGTTTTGACGATAGTCGAAAAACTATTTCTGCGCTCTCTACATATGTATGTGGGTATATGCGTTCTTTCCTGCGCGCGTGCTGGCGTAGGTGGATGCGTGTCCGTGCGCGTATGTCGTAGACAAAGAGGCAACTGGATATTTTTGCAACCGAGACTAGTTTTGTCGATTGTACCCCGTTGCGGCGTAACTAGGTCGGGGTGAGATGGATGGCTGCCTAAATTTGTGCCTCTACCGAGCTAGATCCGGGACAACTACAAATCTCCGTCATAGCTACGACGTTGGTACTCTTTGCCTATGGCAGAAAAAAATCATCCCGGTGATGTCCAATAGGTAGAAAAGATATAATAGACGAAGATAATAGATTTGCCACTCGTCTACGCCAAAATCGCCATATTTGGCGGGCGAATTGAAAAAGAAAGATCCATTGGAACTATTGGATATAAAGTGAGTTCCATCATTAATTTCCCGAAGTTTTTCTTTCTTTAAAAATCGATTCTAGAGTTTGAATTCACAGTTAAGAATTCCGCGATAGAAGAAATAAAAAATAAAGTCTTCTTGGCTTCGTGAGGTTTTAAAAGTCATGGATTTAATCAATCATAATAAAAGTGATTAGTAAAAGAAATCAGAAAATGTTTGCGTATTTTCCAGAATTTGACATTCCAAAGAGAAATGAGGTAAGTGGATATGGACTGAATAGAATACGGTTTTCCGCCTGTGATATTAAACGAATATAATCTAATAGGTATAGGTCATTATTGCAGATCTTCTGCGTATTGAGGTTTCATTTTCCGGCTAGATAGATTTATTGGGGAACTGCTATGTGAGAATACGAAGGCAGAAAATCTCCATTATAAATATCGAGCATTAAAAAATGCTACCAAATTAAACGAGATTATAAAAAATATACAACAGTAAACATATGCAAAGTAATGAATAGTAAATAGAGATACTAATTAAAATTACAACAAGCGTTTCAATCACAACGGTACTTACTCTTACCGGCTTCATATCGTAATTCTAATCACCCCACCAACAAGTAAGCAGTGTAGAATATTTACCTGAAATGGAAATACAACATATTAGAGACATTATATAAATGATACAAGTTGAGGTAATAGTATATGCGATAAATCTAATAAGGATACATTAGTGGTAATAAACCTATCGGGTATTTTAACACCAAAGAATCATTGCCCAAATTGGATCAAAGAAGCGAAATTTGCTACATAATGTTTCATCTCCCATCTTTAGTCTAGAAAGCATTTTTCCACCCTCACGGGAAAACTGTTAATTTTAACTATCATTTCGAATTTATAAGGTAAATGCAGCAGAAGAATACACCAACTCGCCACGCGCGTGACCGACTCGCCGCATCCGATGAGTGCATGCTAAAGAGTCCGTAATTGCATCCACCGGCGACAATCCCAATTCATTTCACTTCACTTCTCCATTAAGACCGATCAAATTCAGTTAAACCTTCCTACCCTTTAATTTATTCACCCCATCTCGTCTTAAAAAGATCCAATGGGGCTCTAGTGTCAACAGGATGGAACTCTTCGAAACCACAAATTTCCCAAGGGAAAAAAAAGCTAATTGTTTTCACACTTCCCTTCCAAACCGATCAGTTCCGATCTTTTTTTCTCCCTCACTCCAGGCTTTTTGAAGGATGAAGGGAAAAAAATGGAAACGACCGGCCTTTTTGTAGGAGGATGCTTTTGGTTGGGAATGAGGGC
Source organism: Tanypteryx hageni (assembly GCA_028673005.1). Taxonomy (NCBI): domain Eukaryota; kingdom Metazoa; phylum Arthropoda; class Insecta; order Odonata; family Petaluridae; genus Tanypteryx; species Tanypteryx hageni. Next base: position 53,952,637 of record CM054118.1, on the reverse strand, counting down.
AAAAGGAAACCCTTCGGAAAAGTTAATCTCGGCGCTCTTTCTTCTCCCGTGATAATTGGTGCCCGTTTAAAAAGAAAATGCTCGACTTTTGCTGCTCGTCCATTCCCATCTGGGAGTAATTTTTTTATCCCCTTTCGCATCTGAAGTCCTCCCAGCCGAACTAATCTAATATTTATTCTAACATTCCACAGCCTCGACCGTCCGCACCTTCAGTCACTTTTTCTTCCCCTAAATCCCTTCCCCTCACCAAACATCTCGGCATCTTCTTCCCCTCCCCTCTTCTACCCTCCCTTCCCCTCTCCCCGCCCATTGCTCCCCTTCTATTTTGTAACTGCCCCTTCTATTACGTCGATTCTTCAAGAGTTTAACCCACCACACCTGGAATGTGTCAACAAAACACCGCTTCGTGTACAAATTATTTTATCTTCCTAAAATCATCGATGCCGCAGACAAAATCATTCGCCGTAATTTATTGGGACCCAAACGAATTACATTGGCATTTCTAACGGGGTAATTTATTTAAAAAAACGGAGGCGATGGTCATTCATCTAAAGTGTAAGTAATGTGGGCAATGAGGCTAATGGTTAAAGGGTTGAAATGTTTAATGACCACCTAATCGTCGAATGGAAATAATATTTAATGCGCTCTTTTAGACATAAGCTTAGATGTCCACAGTAGAGCCACGACAACTCGAATATTAGAGGAAATCGCGGGAGAAAATTCCAGTTAAAGACGTTACAATTACCGAGTATACTAACCACTTCTATGGCCAGGTATTAAGTATTAGATTTATTTTCACTGAATTACACTGACTCCTCGAATGATATTAGACTAATCCATTTATCACTAATGAAAACCGACGGATAAAAAGCATTTCTGACCGACAAATTTTGGCTCAAAAACAGTTCCGTTCCCTACAGAACCTTTACGTCGGCAGAAAAATGAGCAAGATCGTACGTTTCAATGAGTGTACAAAACTTCTTATAACGACATAAATCCCGTAGCGCACTTATTATTCCCTACCAATCTTCTACCCGAACTTTTGTTACTCTGATCTTCACCTCCTAACCCACACTTTCCCACACCCATTCACCGATCATAACCTCGCTCTTTCATCCCCATCCATTTATCACCCTTTCTTTCCCTACCTGAGTTCTCCCTTCCCCCTTTCTCCTTCATCTCACCTTTCTTTTTTCCTCCGCACTTCCTCTCGTGCTCCGCGCTGCCATTCAAGACTGACCTCTCTTCCCTTGTCCTTACCCGCCTTATAATTCCACCCTCAAGCCACCTCTGCTTAACCTCTGCGCGCTCAATTTCCCTCCCCTTATGGATACCAACTACTCCTCCTCCCCCCTATTCCCTTTTCTCCGCAACACCACTTGTAACCGCCTCCTTCATCCCTCGCGATCCCACACACACAATAAGACCGACGCAAAAATAAAACAGGAGTGGGCGAGGAAGTGAGGAAGGAAAAAAATTAATACTCGAGAAATACAAAAAATCCGTTTCGAGAATGGTAGAAGGAGTTATAAGAGGGTAGAGAGAGTGGGGGTAGCGAGAAGAGATTTAAAATGCGATATAAACACCCGCATTCTTGAAACGCTCTCTTCCAGCCATCAAACACCTCCAACGCCTATTCAACCCTACTTTTTATATTTTCAAACTTTGTCTTCGAGGGTTCACGGTTTTAAAAAATAAAATTACCAAGGAAGTAAAAGATATCATTTCTGAAATAGTACACACTATAATAATTAATGTTGAAAATATTCTCGCGATATGAATGCAATGGTTATGCGTGCATATACCTATCGTACCAGAAAAATATTTGATTGACACCTACCTATAAAACGTTATTATATCCCTCAAAGGCTACTGGGTCTGAATCTCGCTCTGATAAAAACCCATATCTATCTTTATATCCCCTCCCTAAGGACTGCATAACCTTACAGAGGTGGGAGGGTTTGTGTACTCTTACGAACCAAAGAGCTATGCCGGCGGGAGATAATTCTCCTGGTAGGACCATCCAAGCCGGAAAGGTCTGAGGGGAAGAGTCAGACTAAGAAGCAGTCTTGGAGGTTTTACATCCCCCTGTGCAAGGGCAGCAGCTTGCACAGTACCTCTGTAGGTGGTGATCATGTGGATCTGAACAGCTACAGATGGGTAATCACTCTGTGAAACTGCGATGAGGAAAGCAAGGGGAAACTACCTCATTATATTTCCCATGATAGGCTGAAAAGCTGAAATACCTCTATGGATCTTTCTGGGGTAAAATATTCCGGAGGTAAAATAGTCCCCCAATCGGATCTCCGGGTGGGGACTACCCTAGGGGATGCACAGAGGAAATTTAACATTAATAGGAAAGCAAGTGGTGAGAAATTAAGAATAGGCACATGGAATGTTAGGACTATGAATTCAGGGGGTAAACTAGAAAACTTAAAAAGGGAAATGAGAAGGAATAATGTAGGTATAGTAGGTCTTAGTGAAGTTCGGTGGGAAGGAGAAGGCGAGATAAATTCAGACGAATTTAAGATTATTTACTCAGGAGGGGAGAAAAAGGAAAGGGGGGTGGGGATTATAATGAGAAAAGAGATAGCTGAAAGAATTAGCAAGGTAGTGACAGTTAATGATAGATTAATAGCCGTAAAACTTCAGATGGAGCCAGTGGAAATGCTTATAATTCAAGTGTATATGCCAACGACTAATGCTGGCGACGACGAAGTAGATGAAATCTATGAACAGATTACGGAGATATTGGAGGAGGAGGGAAAAGGAAGGATCACCACCATAGTAATGGGAGATTGGAACAGTGTAGTCGGAGAGGGACAGGAAGATAACATAGTGGGAAAATATGGACTAGGGAAGAGAAATGAAAGAGGGGATAAACTTGTGGAATTCTGCCATCGAAATAGATTAATTGTAACTAATACATGGTTTAAGCATCACCAGCGGAGACTTTACACATGGAGAAGCCCAGGAGACCAGAGACGATACCAGATAGATTACATACTAGTCAATGAAAGATTTAGAAATAGCATTAAAAATGTGAAAACACTACCAGGGGCAGATATCGATTCTGACCACAACCTTTTGGTGGCAAATATACAATGTAGACTGAAGAGCGTTAAGAGAAACGTAAGAGTTAACAAGAAATGGAACTTAGAGGAACTCCTTAAAAACAAGGAGGCTATCATGACTGTGCTGGAGGAAAGGTTGGGGGAGAGAGCTGAAGAAAATAGGAAGAATGTAGATGAGGAGTGGAGATACATCCATAGCAACATTAAAGATGTAATGGAAAAGAAGGTAGGAAAGATAACGGGTGAAAGAAACAAAAAACCCTGGATCACAGCAGCCATGCTGCAAAAAATGGAAGAGCGGAGAAAGTGGAAGAACATAAACACTGAAGAAGGCCAAAGAAAGTACAAGGAGTTAAATAATGCTTTAAGAAGGGAAACAGATAAAGCCAGAGAACAGTGGATAAATGAGAAATGCGAGGAGATTGTCGAATGTGAAAGAATTTGTAGAACAGACCTCATGTATAGCAAAGCAAGGGAACTATTCAAGAAAAAAGCAAGAAAGATAGGACGTAAAGGAATCATGAACAAAAGCGGTAAAATAGTATCGGAGCCAGACAATGTAAAGAATGTCTGGAAAGAATACATTGAGGTTCTGTATGACAAAGAAGGAAAGCCAAGAAATATTGAATTAAATGAAGAAGAGGATGTGGAAGAAGATCAGCTAGGACCAAGTATTCTCGAGTCTGAAGTTAAAAGAGCAATTGATGACATGAAAAGAAGAAAGGCAGTTGGGAGTGATGATATACCCGTGGACGTTCTTAAGGTTTTGGGGTCTAAAGCAGTTAAGCAACTCACAAAATTTTTTAACCAAGTATATGATACTGGCGTATGGCCTGAAGATTTTTTAGATGTTGTGATGGTACCACTGGAGAAAAAGAACAATGCAAAATTTTGTAAGGATTACAGAACTATTAGTTTAATTTCTCATACAGCTAAAGTTCTAACCAGAATAATAACCAAAAGAATTGAATGTAAAATAGAAAAGGAGCTGCAAGATAATCAGTTTGGTTTTAGAAGAGGAAGGGGGACTAGAGATGCTATAGGATGTATGAGGATGATGATAGAAAGAGCGCTAGAAGTCAATAAAGATATGTATTTTTGTTTTGTAGATTGGGAAAAAGCTTTTGACCGAGTGAAATGGGATAAGATGCTGGGTATTTTAAACAAAATAGGAATAGATTGGAAAGATAAAAGACTGCTTAAAAACCTTTACTTTGATCAAAAGATTAGAGTCAGGGTTGAAGGAGAAGAAACAGAAAGTACTTCAATAGGGAGGGGAGTGAGGCAGGGTTGTCCTATTTTACCAGCGATATTTAATATGTATGCAGAAACAATAACAGAAGAAGCGTTGACGGAAGAGAAAGGATTTAAGATAGGAGGTGAAAGTATTACCACCATTAAATACGCAGATGATCAGGGCTTAATAGCAGAAGGCGAGAAAGAGCTTCAGAGGATGACAGACAGACTAGTTGAGGTTGGCCAACAATATGGAATGAAGATCAATACAGAAAAAACGAAAGTCATGGTGGTTTCAAAGGAACATAAAGAATTAAATATAATGGTAAATGGCCAAAAATTGGAACAAGTAAGTAGTTTCAAATATCTCGGCAGTATTTTAGCACAGGATGGAAGTAGTACACAGGACATCAGAAGTAGGATTGCAATGGCAAAAGCAGCATTTAACGAGAAGAAGGAGCTTCTCACAAGCAAGAAAATAAATCTAGAAACAAGGAAGAAATTAGCAAAATGCTACATATGGAGCATAGCTCTTTATGGTGCAGAGACGTGGACGATAAGGAGAAAGGAGGAAAAATATTTAGAAAGTTTTGAGATGTGGGTATGGAGAAGAATGATGAAAGTGAAATGGACAGAGAGGAAGAGAAACGAAGAAGTATTAGAAATGGTGGGAGAAGATAGGATGCTAATAAAAACAATCAGGAAAAGAAAAGCAAATTGGATAGGGCACATATTGAGAAGACAGTGTTTACAAAGGACGATCTTAGAAGGAAAAATTAGTGGAAAAAGAGGAAGAGGGAGAAAAAGAATAGGAATATTAGATAATATAAAGCAGGGATATACTACTTATAGAGGTATAAAAGAGGCTTCTAGGGAGAGAGAGAAATGGAGGCAGCGATTCAGTTAAAACCTGTCTTCGGACAGAAGCATGATGATGATGATCTTTATATCAAAGATACAAATTATGAGGACCACTCTGTATCTACAAGCGCCGCAAATGATTGCTTTTTTTCGGGTATATTTCATAAACCAATAAATCTTTAAAAAATAATCCCCACACACAACGACTATCATTAATAATGAATTAGTTTCGAATTCTCTCTCTCAAACTAACTAAACATTCTTTGACCGATCCTAAATAGTTGAGGTACTTCTCGAACGCTTAGCCGGCCCACCTACGGGTCGCGGCCCTCACTTTGAAAACTCCTGCTCTACCTCATTCTAAAAAAAACAATGCAACCACCTAGGAACCCACACCTTTAAAAAAAAAATCTTTTCCCTTCCGCCCTCTCCTGCGCACACCCCTTCTTCGCCCTCCCACCATTCCACCTCTCCCTCGCTCCCGACATTCAAAGACCTTTTGAGGTGGAATAGTCTGGCCGGAAATGTTGCAACACCGCCATTCTCCACGTTCCATCGTCGGGCGATCCGCCTTACCTCCCCCATCGCATCTCTCCTTCCCTCCCACATTCGAACCCCCTCCCACACTTCTCCGCCACCCTTTAAGGGATACCTGCCCAATGATCTCCCTCCCTTACCTTCTCTCCCCCTCCATCCACTACCGGTCTCGGGCTCCTCCCATTCTTTTACCCCCCTCCGAATAGTCCTCCACCAATTAAAAAAAAAAGAAGTGAGGATTCCGCTAAAAACTTTTTTCCCGTCCTCCTCACTGAGTCCCGACTTTCCCACACTTTGGAATGGAGCCCGCATCCGTGCAGGACATTCTCGAATCGATTCCCGGACTGCTGGGCGGAAGGTCGACTGGTTCTTTTCTTACTCGACCCCCTCCTTCCTCTCGCACGGCCGCATAAATCGGCGATGTCGACGTTTTTCGCGACGCCGATTTTAACGCATGCACCTGGCGCGAAGTTGTTCAAAGCAGGGTGTTTGGGCGCCCGCTGCTCGATTCCCTTAAACTTTAAGATCATCCTCGGGACGTGAATTATCGTTCCTCGAAAAATTTCGGCGGAATTTTCCACTCGGCGGCGAATTCTCTCTTATCTACGACGTAAGCGCCTTCGAGGTATTGGCAATCGCGTTCCGAGGTAACGGAGTGAGGGTTTAATGCAATTGGAAAAAATTGAGACTATCAAGATTCATGATTAGGTAAACGGCAAGCAGTTCTCCCAATTTAACGAACACGAACAAAAAAAAAACAAAAGTGTAACATTTTTAATGCTTGACCATCTATTTTTTATAAAGATACCTACGAGAAACGTTAAGTAACCGAGAATCAATTGCGTCTAAATCAGTGTTGCATTATTATCTCATGTGAAAATAACGGAGTTATAAGATTTTTATTTGGCTCAATAAAGGTTACCAGATAAATATTTATGAACGTTAAAGATAAATTTTACTGAAATATTTTCAAATAATCAACGATCATAAACTTCTTAATATAATAATTTATAGAAATGTGATGGGATATCTGAATAAATTAAACATTTATCTTCTAAAGTTGTTCAATTTCACCGAATATTTAAGTACCTCCAGAAGAAGTCTTGTTTTTTTTTTAAAGTGCTACACTTTCCGATTTTACTACCCAAATTATTCCCAGTGTTATCTCAATTTGTACGCTCCGATTTCATCACCCTTCCGCGGCTGTAAAACAATCTAAAATAAATATTTTAAAAAAATCGAAAGATCTCCATTTGTACTTCTTCATAAAACCCTGTAGTATATTCTTAAACTACAAAGCGACGCTGTCAGATAAGCGCGATTGCATTATCGCGAAGAAATATAATAAATTTTCAACCGAACGAGAGAGACAGAAATAAATGTCATCGACCATTAAATTCCACGAATACAAAGCAGCTCTATCGTTTATTCTAAAACTTCGGGAATATTTATTGATATTCAATTAAAGTTTCGTGTAGGGAGGGTGAGGATGGAGGAGTGGGGGAGGGGACGAATTCCACGCACAATCCCATAAAAAGGCGGATTTAATTAACATAAACCTGCCAAATTTATTCCCTCGCGAGAATCGTCCAATAAAGTCTATAAGCTTTCGCGAATAAATACGCAAAAAGCGTTAACGCGACTAAAAAAATCAACACTCTCGTATTTGCATGATAATCGCCTCTCTAAACATAGAGTTGCCCCGTTGGACACACAAATAAATACCGTCGATTGGAAAAACGGCGACGGAAAACAGAAACATCCACTTCTCTATTGCTTTCCGCGGGAAAACTCCATTCGTATGGTTAAAAATCGTCCATTTAGACCTGCGAAGTTTTCTTCTTTTTTTCAACCTTTCCGCCAGTCAAGCGCGAGTCAAATATATATATATATATTCTCTCTCTGTAGCTGAAGAAGGAGTAGTTCCGAAAGCTTTACGTTTGTGATGTTTCTGTGTTTTTGTGTTATTTTACGTGTGTCGCTTCGACATCCCCGAGGCCTCGCCAACCTGAAGTCGTCTGATTGGTGAGTGCTCACTGGGTTTCCTCATCCCAACACCTTGTTGACATCCATATATATATATATATATATATATATATATATATATATATATATATATATATATATATATATATATATATATATAATAAAAGCAACGAGAGGTTGAGAGGGATAGGGAAGAGCCAGTGAACACTTACACAAAGTTGTCGACGTCCACAGCGATAGAGGAAGCTACCTCTCGTTGCTTTTATTTCATTATATTATCTCTTTTTTCCGTGTCGTTATACATATTTAAATATATAGCAGAGGTGGCAAAACTTACTTACTCTCGGAGCCGCATACGATAATCTTCAGAAGTTCGAAAGCCGCATGAAAAAATTCTGTGCTCACATATTTACAAACAGTAAAACCTAACCTGTATCCGAAACAATTCAGATATAATGCATGTCCCATAGGCATTCCCAACACTTCTCCAGTCACGCAACCTCATTCTGTTCTGTAGTGAAAACTTGGACAATCCTCTGAATGGAAATTTGAAAGAGCGGCATGCTATGTTAAAAGAGCCACATGCGGCTCACGAGCCGCGGTTTGGCCACCCCTGATATATAGCATATATTTATACGCAAGAATGCATCCCGCGATACCCTCAAAAGAATACGAGTTCCGGTTATTCGGTGACGAGTTACAAGTTAGACATTCACCGTTTACGCCCCCGCATACCTTAAAGAGGCGTATGTTATCACCTCCACTCCCCTCGCTTCACCCCTTCCCCTTCTCCCTCCGACCTCTCTCTTTTAAGTGTCCCAACCTATTACTCTCTCCACTCCCTCTCTTCCCACCTCTTATCCCCTTATCTAAGGCACCCGTCTGACTGGATTCTATTAATTTAATCTCCCCCTCTCCTACCTTAGAATCCGCCTTTTATATCACTTCCACCTCGCGCTCCCTTCGCATTTGTCTCCTCTCTCCCTTCTCTCCTCACAAGGAGCCCCGAACCTCTTCCCCCCCCCTCCGTCCCTTCCTTCCTTTTCTCCGCCTCATCTCACCCTTCCATTCCAAAGTACCACCCTGAATTCCATTTCTAGTTCCTTTTGTCTGTTAATGAAATGCTCATCCTGTTCGCTGGCTTCTCCCGCCCCTTTGCTTCTCTCTCCATTTCTCAATATCGCTCGTATTTTTTCTTTTCTCCTTCCTACTCTCCCTCCTTCCTTAATCTCTACCCCTTTGTTTTCTCCATACTCTCTCTAATTTCTCCTTTGTGACAAATATCTCTCCTATCCTATTTTCCTCTAGATCTTCATCGTCTTCTACGTATCATGAGATTCTCATTTCCTTCCCTTCATCCTTCCTCTCTCACTATCTCAATACCGTCCATCCTTAATTCATATTTATGTATGCGCGTGTATATATGTATGCATATGTGAGTGTTTTTACATGCATTAATGGAGAGATTTATCCATATGTATAAATGTATGCATATATTTAACTCTTATGGAAAATTGTCCCAAGTCTTTTGATGTTGGTTTTCGCACCTTTTACAGATCCGTTTATAATATGAATTTTACGGCAAGTTTTGAAGGTCATGTTTGTCTTTTTCCACTTTAAAATATTCTTCGTTCTGTTTAGCTTTGCTATATTTACTTTACATATGAGCAAGTTTTCGATTCACTGTACTGTTTAGCCCGGAAACCTCAATCTCCTTCAAACACAAAATTCCAAAATTTTGGGTGGGAATTAATTTAATTCACCTCCCATCTTCTGTTCCCGGTAAAGAAGTTTGATGCAAAAATAACCGTCACCTGTTCTCGCCTACTTATAGTTGATATTAAGGAGTATACATAGGTCGGCGAACGATTGGTAGGTTGAGAGGTGTAGGGGCAAGATATATAGATAGATAATCCTCTTTATTCGGGCGAAATTTGGACCATAAGGAGGGAAGACAAGGGAGGTGGGGAAAGGGAGTGAGCGAAAAGCATTTAAGTTTTTTTCCCCTCTGTTTGTTTGCCCGGAAGTGATTTACGTCAAACTCTTGGCGGATTTCAAGAGGGTTTTAGAATTGAAATTTTATCGGCGGGAATTTTGTTCGGAAAGGCTTTTAAAAATTTTAATTATTCGCCGTGAAAGAATTCGAGGTTTACGGGTCGAATCGTTTATCATGCGAGTCGGATAATTTGGTTGGCGAAAACTGATCTAAACGGTCGAGTGGAATTGATCATCCGATCGGTTTATTTCTCCTTAACGGCAAAACTTTCAAGAGTTCGAGGTAGTCGTCTTACAAAAAACTTAAATAAATCACACCGACAAAGGTTTTGCCATCAGAAGAAAAAAATTAAGAACTAGAGTTGAAATTTTCCATAATTACATTCTCGAATAAAAAATTATACTGATTAATTCCCGAATTGTTTTCAAGAATATCGTATATGCGAGTGCAAAGAATGAAGTCAGTAAACGAAAAACGTGAGACTCATTTCGCGTTCAAGGTGAATAGATGGATAGATAGAAACCCTTGTCCAACGCGGGTTCCCCTACGCGGATTTGACTATATGCACTGAAATAAATGCGGCGTATATTTACGCAACACGCATAAAATTTAACTATACGCAGTCCTGAAATGGGCGCGCGCCACATTTAACCTATGCAGGTCACGTGAGAAAGCTCGTAGCCTATGAGAACATCATTTTTTCCGTAAGGTATTAATTTGTGCAACGAGTTTTTGCCCAACGCGGCCTTTTCCAAGAACCTTAACACCGCGTTGCGCAAGGGACTATTGTATACTATAAGATGCACCAAATCGAGCGATGTGGTTAAGAATTGTACCTTAAACATTTGCATATAACGATAAAAGAATATTTTTGATCAAACGCGAAAAGAACACAAATATATCCGCCATCTTCAGACATTTTTCAACTTAACGAGTAAATACTCTGCCACAAACCACGCCGCTAAAACCAACAAAGCGAGCGATAATCCGCGCGTTAAATGAATCCCGAGCCATCAAAAAACGTTAGTTCGGAGTAACTCGCTCCTTCTATTCTATGCAGGGTGTTAAGGGGAGAGGAGGCTAGTAAAATACTTGAGCGAGCTATGCGTCACAACACGACATCCCTCCCCTCCCCCAACTACCGCAATTTTCACGCCCCTAACATCATTTCTCACTCCCCTTACGAGCAAAGACAACCCCCTCCACGCATCCAAACCAACCCCTCCCCTACCGAAAGTTAGGGACCAAGACCAACCACCGAAACCTCACAACCACCCCAATACCCCGAGTAACTGCAAGCCAAACTCACCCTCTAAGCGCTAAACCATCGTTATTCAAACCCTTCCGCTGCTCATCCATCACCCTAGAAAACCCAAAAACCCGTACCGACCAAACCCGACCCGTATAAGCCATTCCTGCCTCGCCCCGCTCCACGAAAAATTTACAACCCTCCATCACCGGAATAAAACTACTATCCGAGCGATCCCATCTACCGTAAAAAGGTCTCCGGTTCGTATCCCGCGTAAACCAACCGACCATCACTCTCCCGAAAGCCATCCTCAACCCCCCCTCCGCGGGTGCCGAAAAGGCATGAGGCCGGAGAAATATCTCTTCATTTCTACTACGGCTGAGAGGGTTTCGTGGGAGGGCAGTAAATTTAGGACCGGTAGTAAAAAAGACCTCCCTTCCAAAACCACCTTTTCTGCTCCCACCTCCCTCCCAGGAGGACTCTTTTCTTCTTATCCGCCGCATTTCGAATCTCCTGCATCAACATCTAGCCGCGGCCATAACATCGAAAGAAGGAAGGAAGTCTTTTTTAAAAAGAAAGAGGAACGCTACATGTTCTTTATTTTCTCTAAAACTATATCGTATGATTGTTGTGCAATGCACATAAACACACACACAATTAGCAAGCGTACGTCCATTCGTCCGTCGCGCTTTCTTTTATTGGCAACTGTCAGTGGGAATTTTCGCAACCCAGAGCTGACCGTAGGTTGTGACCAAGAAAAATGGCAAATCTCAGAGAAGTCCAGGATTCTTTTCTTCATTTGATTGTCATTAGGGCGAGTGTAAGACGTTTCTTAATTTCATTTTTTAAATAAGTTTGAATCGAAATACGAAATGGAGCCTGAAACATGCACGGCTGATAAAACTTGATTTTTATAGCTAAGGGAATTTAACTCCGTTCCGAACTAGACCAAAAATTAGTTCGGAATCCGAAAAAAACGGCAATTTCTCATGTTTTTAACAATGAGAACTTTTATATTACATGGCAATTCGCATTGTCCCTATAAACGACACATATACGTGTGTGTGTGTGTGTGTGTGTGTGTACAAAGCCACACATCTACATGTAGAAACGTACGAATACATGCCCAGAAAAACATACCCACTGTCCTACGTATGCTCAGTAACTATATTTATCATCAATCTTCGTTGCTTCATTCTATACCATAGGAAATGATGAAAGGGATCCTTCATCGCGATGAGACACATATACCGATCTCTATCTTTATCTTTCTTTTCTTGATTTTCATTGTTCGCTCTGGATACGTCGCAGGCAGACGTCGGATATTACGATTCCACAATTGCCTATACCACGAAACGTCACTCGACAGCTTATTTTTTTCGTTCCCTCCCCCTTTATCTTCCTCCCACCAATGAATATAAAAAACTGTTCGTCCCTGGACCTTACTTATGGGACGTATGTCAAGATGGAGGATTGATAACCTAGATATTAAACAGATGATATTCTTTTGGAAGATGTGGAACGTTAGGATGTCTCCCGAACCTATATGAGCGAATTGGTATGGGTCTGTCTGCCGCGAAAAATACAAATGAATCAATCATATAAGATATATGCCCGTTCAATTCTTGTAAAAGTAATTGAAGTGCAGCAACTATTTACTCTTAACGTTAATAAAATAAAACGGCAAGAATCAAAAGGTGAACATCTAAAGATGAACGGAAAATTTGGAGAGATCCGAATGAATATACCAAAAACAATCATGTTAATACTTGAATTATGATAATAACTCAACTTTTAATCTATTTCTCCTCTTCTAGCCAAATTTCAAATCATAATATGTATTTCTAGGCGTTAGAGTGACTCGACCATTAACCCAACGCAACACAGATTTAACTTCGGGAGAAATGGATACCTCACAAATCATAAAACTCAAATGAGGCGAGACATAATCATCGGCGCATGCTTCGCCTAAGAAAAGAAACGAAATCCAATTATTTACGACCGGTGCCATAAAAAAGGAGACAAAGGGTGCTTGTGTATTGAATAATGGCTCCAATAAAAATTTCCGTGATCAATGGCGGAAGAAATAAAAAATACGGGAAAGGCTACAAGGTTCATAAAATTACTCGTAAAAATAATTCGCCGACTGATGTTCGCCATTTTCTTTTGACAATGTCAACAAAGTGTGCGGGTGTGTGCGCATATATATATATATATATATATATATATATATATATATATATATATATATATATATATATATATATATATATATATATATATATATATATATATATATATATATATATATGTCCGCTGGGCTTCCCTCAACACCTTGTTGCCACCCTCATCACTACCTTTTCTTTTCCCTTAGTTAATATATATATATATATATATATATATATATATATATATATGTGTGTGTGTGTGTGTGTGTGTGTGTGTGTGTGTGTGTGTGTGTGTGGGGGGGGGGGGGGGTGGGGGGGGGCAAATAACTTCAATGATCGATAACTACCAGATTAAAATATACTTCGAGCTAAGTGAAATAAATAGGATCTGAAAAAGTCAATGTCTCGTGATAACAATACACAGCGTGGATTACCGTAGTTAGAAATGATCACCAACATAAAATCCATAAGATGCCCAAATCAAATAAACGTTTGCAAATATGCACTCCTCTCTAAACAGTGATGATGAAGAATGGAATGGTATGCCTAAGGAAGTTTAGATGAAACATTAGAAACAAGATTGAATGTTTCAATATCAATACATTTCTACCTTCCCATTTTTAACGCTTTTTTAATGTAGTACATATTTGGTTTGTCTGTCCGTCCGTCAGTCTGTACGGGCAATATCTCTGGAATTCTGCAACTTGGAGAAGCTAAATTTTCAGGACAAAAATCTGATGGATCTAGGATCAGCTGATGGGGAATTATCGGAAAAATAGCTAAAAAGTACAGGCTGCAACAGATGTAGGCAACAAGCATAACGTCACATCACGTCCGATTCACTTCTCCGCTGGAAAGATATCAACCGGTGAAAAAAACCATCTTATATAATTTGCTACGCAATTCTTCCCTCACAATATTAAAATTCATTTTGCATTCATATTTGTAAATATGGACAGTCGAGTTAAAGCAGTGATATGCTTGGCAGTGTGATGTACGGCGGGGACTTTGAGTGCCCACGAGTGGTAGCCGGTAGCCGCAAAGGTCTGCCCAGAGCTCTGAAAACTCTTAAAATCAATGTAAATGTCATGGAAATAGTTAACTTGTGCACTACCTGGCTTTAAAACCTAATTTAAAATGTAACACAATAATAATAATAATAACTCACGCATATTTGCGTTAGCAGTAAAGCAAGAATTTGTAAGATAAGAAACATTAATTAATTAAGCGTAACTTTTGGCCGACGATCAAGCCCAAGTCCATTCACAACGTTAATTTCATCGAAAAATAAAATAAAACCAAAACTGAATAAAAATAAAAAAGATTCGTTTCACCATCCTTGCGAAAATCACTCATCTCCTCAAAGAGATCCCTTCCTCTCTCTCTATCTCTAGGCTTTCAGAAGATTCGTAAAAAAGCAATTTCCTAGGAGATATTGGTGGGATAAAGAGGCAAAAATTCTCAGGCCTCGCTATCTTCCTGTTTCCATCTCTCCCTCTATTTCTATCTAGCTCTAGCGAGAACGGGGTAAAAATCGAACCGAGCCTATACCCTTCTCCACCGCGACATCAAATGCCTTCTCGACCGTGGCGAAATACAATAGACGGGGAGACATAAAACGGTTGAAGAAGCAGCCAATCACGTCGGAGGGGGAGGACAGATAAAAAAAGCGAATGGGGTGAGAGAGAGAGAGAGAGAGTGGTAAAAGAGGCGAATCGGAAGGTGACCAAGTGGTGAAATGCGTCCGTCAAACCGCGAGTTGTCCCCTTCTATATTTTTTCCATTTTTTTGTTAATCTCGACGCACCCCCACACAATCGGCCTCTTATTCCGAGTACTTTTTTATACGTTTAATCTCGTGTCAAACGCAAGAGCTTCCAATAGCCACGGTCTGAAAGCATCGGAGAGAACAGACACACACACACACGACCGCGCGCACACGTAATCGCCATTCAATTAGTTTTTGCGTCCGTCAATAGGGGGCGGAAAAAAACGGATATCGAAGCGAAAATAAAATAAAGCTCGAAATGATGTGTAAAACTGTCGGCGGAGGAAGAACATTCTCTCGCTTCGTGGAAGTAAAAAAAAGTGAATGTGCAATGGTGTGCGGCGATGTTCATTTTTTATTAAAACTAATATGAGATTGCGCGTTTGATTTTATCGCGCTGTTGTTCATCGAGAAAAATCACCGATTTCCTGGATTACTACGAGTTTTGGAGCGATATTGCTTGGAATGAAGCCTAAAACAATACGGACCACTGTAGGTGGGTGAGAATAGCTTTTATCTTCTCTGGTGGTAAAATGACGCAATGTATGAGCAGCTATCGGAAAAATATAATCTCGCTTACCTAGCTGAGAGAAATTTGCAAACGCTGAGTATATAAAAAATTTCCTACTCACATCTCAACACAAAGTCGGAAAAAGACTCTCCGATCAATTATTTTCGCGGTAGATTGTTTATAAATCTGGGCTCGCAACCGTGTGTTATTTATCTAAATGAATACGCCACGAATGACATTTTTAAATATTAATAAATCTGCCATATGGGAACTTCCAACAACACTATCACGATTCCAATCAATCTAGATGCAAAAACCAAAGTAAAATTACAAACAATTTTAGTTACATATAAGATGGTACTGCCCTCTTTTTTAAAATCTCATAATACAAAGAATAGAGTTTTGTTGCTTCAATCGTTTAGAGTTTCAACTGATTTATTCTGTGATTAAATTAACGCGAACAACTTGCCTGCAAAATAATTATCTTACGTTTAATATCAAAAGGTAAAAATAAAACTGGATAAACAAATAATGGGTCTCGTGGAGCAGAATAAGATAAGTCAAAAAACATAAAGCACCATTCTCGTTAAAAAAACTTCGGAGATAGAGAAAGAGAGGGAGAGCGGTAGGGAGAAACAAACACCTAACGTCTGCGCGCATCTCCAACTCAGAAAGATGATTTCAATTTCGGGTCCTTCGCTAAAAAAAGGCGGGGAAAAACATCCGTCTATTCAGTCGAACACAATGGAGGACACACATAAGAGATGAGAAAAAATGGGTACCGAGGAACGCAAAAGTCAAGAAAAGTATGCAGAGATAAGGATTCCTCATCAGAGAGTTTGACGGATGAGATGCCTCCTAGCGGAGGAAATGAGAAGTACGGTCGGAAGACGGATAGACTCGGGAGATCGATATCGCGGAGTAAAGGGTCGAAAGTATCGGACGGAATCAAAAGATATGAAACGACTTCCAGACCATTCCCCAGCGATGGATCATCGCTTCGTGAATTTCACGCGATTGGAAAATAAAACGAATCGCTACACATAGAACTCCCCGCGAAGAATATTTTCATTTCCTTCTTCAATGATGACTATCCGGTGATGGATCCAAGGAGGGGAGGGAGGAGGGCGTTAGCCCTCCCCTTGGACGGCCCTATCTCCTTCCACTGGGTGCATTCTTAAATTCATTCCGCGTAACATTTCTTGTTACTACACCGAAGATTGTCTGTATGAAAAGGAAAAAAAAGATTCTGACGGGGAAAGGGATTTTCAAAATGTATGTTCGTCGGCATAGGCGGAATCAAGAGGAGGGTGGGGGTAATTGGGGCGATCGTCCCCCCCTTGGGAAGTTTCTTTATCCGCCCCTGTGACTATCTAAAGTAGAATATTTTATCAAAGAATTCATAGTATAGCAGGAGAGTGCATGATATTTTGTAAATTCTTTCATATTTAACGTTTATAGGTATTACAAACCCGATATCCCGAAATTCAAAGGAAGTAATACAAAGACCGAGATATAGAGACTTCGTATTATCGACGTAATGCTCTGCTATATTGTTTAAAAAGATTCCGGTGAGTATTTTAAAGATCATACGTTGCCAATTCTTAAATTATCCTAACACCTTTTCCATGAACGTATCAGACTAGTATCAATGCATTATTAATATTTTTTGCACTAAGACGTACACGAAAATGAGCCGTTACATTAAAAAAACAAATATAGTCTCTTTAAATTCTCACAACAGGAAATTCCGTCAACATCGAACTAAATACATTCCAAATTTTCAATTGCCATTATTGCTATTATAATGAAATAACTCCAAAGAACTTAATCGAAGTCCACAAAACAACATTTATCTCTAATCACCAAATATGAATATCCGTGAATGATACAATCGCGAACAGTAAAAATCTACAGTAAAACTTTATTGATATCTGCTAGACGTTGGTCATTTACCAGAATAAATAATCGTTATGATTATTTTGTTACTATTTAAAAAATGTAAAATCAATTACTATTCAATGAACCACTATTCAGTTGTTTAGCATAAATAATCTGTCTCCTTTAATAGAGAAGTTCTAGTTTTATAGTGTTTTTAAACCTTTTCATTAAGATTGGATCAACTGTTACCCCGCATTATTAGTCAATGCATGTAACATGCCGCATTAGTATAAAACCTAATGAATAGAATCAACGGCCCATAAATTAACACTCAGGATAGCTCCTTTGTGTCACGAATGCCCATCTGGTTTACTCAAGCGTTTTGTGGCTAAAAGGAGTCACTATAGAGTCACTCTTAGAGGCTTTAACGAACAATAGAGCAACAAAAAAGAAACAGCAAACGGACCAGAAAAGAAAATCCGACAAAAATAAATTAGAGATTAAATATGTAAAAACCATAGTCGAAACAATACAATGTAAAAGCGAACAAGAATGAGATACATAGACGCGGAGAATGAAAAAGGCAGGGAAAAACAGTGAGAGAGAGAGAGAGAAAGAAAGGGATAGCTTCAAAACGGACAAAAATTTCTTTAGTAATGAAGTAGTGAGAAGGAAGAGGAGGGAGATGTAGAGAAGGTATAGAAACCCAGACGGTGCTATGGGAGGCCAGATTCCCCGGCAGATAGGGAAGACTGAAAAGAGCGGTGGGGGAGGAGAGGAGGAGGAGGAGAAGAAACACACGGGAGAAGGTATGAAGAGAGGCGGTCCGAAGAGTTCATTCAAAAAACCCATCCCATTCTCGGCAGACCAGACGCCTGCAAACACAGACTGTGACGCCAGAGACCAGGAGGGAGAGAGAGAGAGAGAACCCGACCGCCCCTCCCTCACCTTCAGGGACTCACATTCCCCACACCACCCGCCCCCTCCCCTCCCCCCTCACACCCAAAATTCCGTCTTTCCTTCACTTTCATCTCCGTCCAACTCGAACGCAATTTGAGAGGAAAAAGACTAAAAATAAACATGAAAAAAATCCGATGCTTATTAACGCATATCTCTTATTTACTGCTTTAACTGCTGCGTTCGTGCATTTTGGAGTAATAACGTAAGACTACAGAACCTCCTCCTATGGGAAACTAGGTCATCGAGCGACCTTGAAGTTGGTCTTTTTATTTTATTTCCATGGAGGCAAGAATATAAAGAGAAGACCGGATATTTTTTTTTTGGGATGGGGTTTGGGAATTCGATGAGAGAAGCGTGGAGAATGGACGGGGATTAAGTGGCCATTTTTGAAACCAATTTGTGAGAGATAGGTGATAAGTGGAACTCGAACACGTAAGCGATAGGCATGGGGGATGTTTTAATACGGGATTAATATTAAAAGAGGAACCTGAATATTACTAAACTAGAAAAGTATTAACCGACATTATGGCCGAATTCAACAACGGTGAGGACTTTTCGCCATTTTGCATCCGCGGGCCATAATATTTATTTAAAACCAGAATAACGATCGTTTCCTAATAATAATAAAACAAGAGAATTGAAAATGAATAAACTAGATGGATGACATCACTTAAGCCTATGAATGACTCTTTGAAGAACTTATCAGAAATAACAAGATGGTCCAAACAGAACTTATGATGCCTACTTTCCATTTAATCATTTCTTTAATATGTACTTATATTGGCTTTAATAGCTTTAAAGTCATCGCGGACATGTAGCTCTTTGTGTTCTAAAATTTCATAATTTAGCGTTCTAAAATACTACAAATACATTCGAACGGAATATTAAATTGATCACGCGTATTTGTGCGGCAAAAATAACGCATGTACCTATTAGAATATACCGAATCTGAGTCCAACAATAGCTGTTGCTATGGCAACACTCTCGTAATGAGTGATAAAAACTGCAAAATCGCCCGTATTTACGCGAAATTCTAAGAAATACAATCAATAAGCAAAATTCGACGATAAAAATTAAAATCTTCATACCTTTCCTCCGATATTAAAATTCTAAGATATTTTAATGTGAAAGAGAAAATTACCCCACAGGTTTGATTTCAGATATCCCATGTAAATCAAATGGGAAGGATAGTTCCTGGAATCGAACCCGGGACTTCAATCTTAGCAACAAAAACTATCCTCGGGAGCTCGGCCCATGTAGTTCCATGAAAATCGGTCTATTGGTTCAAAATTTAATATGGGGGCGGACAGACAGACACAACGACAAAACTAGAAGCCTATTTCCATTCTGGAAAGTAGGCTAATAATTGGTGAATGACTGTCGATGAGGTCAATCTGCTCATCTTTCCTTAATGAGAACTGATATTAAATTTATCATGCATATAGAAATTTAATATAAGATAAAAAATTTCAGCAAGGAAAAACCTTAAAATACGAATGAAATGGTAATATATAACTACAATAACTACATATATTCATATTTTGCTACTATTTTTACATATTCGAATAAAAAACTAAAGTGGAAGGGGGTTACCTAAATTCGCCGTTTTAGCATGAAAGCACGGAACGAGACATTTCTGCCTTCTTAGTAATAACAAAAAACATTCCTCTAAATGAATTAATAGGTAAATCGTAAAGTAAAAAAACTTCGACTCCAAAGCCGTCGTTCTCAGTGGCAATTTTAATATTTTATCTAAGACAATTTATAAAAGAAGCTAGAAAGTTAATTATATTAACAAATTCGCAGTCAAGATGACAAAGATTTTCCAGCCAAGTCGTTCTTCCGAGAGGGCGGCAAAGGTCACGACTGGGATATATTTCTCCATTATCGTACCAGTATTATCCCTTAGGAATGTGCTAATATCGCCCGTCAATTGCGTAAATTATCGACGATTCGGACACCTATAAAATATCCCTCTTCTGCCATTGTGTGCGATTCGTTCCGTCGCAGCGATTCCAACGCAGCTCGTTCATAAAAAAAACTAAGAAATATTCAAATTCGGAACTTCGAAATATAGCGCAGCGCCTTGAAGCCGTTCCAAGGACTCCTTCGGCATCGATTCTTCAAGGCGTGGTCCCCAATCGGCGGATTCGCTTTTATAAATAATCAAATTTCCTTCTCGCATTAATAAATTGTCACGTCCCCTTGGTGACCATCGATGCCCTCGGTAGATAAACAGCGATATTTATCGATCTATTCGATTCGAGCAGATGATTCGAACGGAGGAAAAGCCCACGAGTCGTATATTTGATCGAGAAGACAAATGGGAAACGATATTTTTTCAACTTTTCATTTTCGTCTCTTTCTTTACGATCGAGCTATGGATACTCGAGGCGGCATCAGAAATTTTCTGATTACATTTCTATCGCCCACATGCAACAATATTTCTATCTAGTGATTTTGCAATGCAAGAAAAAACAATTTTATAACATTTATAGGCACAGATTGAGTTGGTTGGGCCTAAAATCTACCGGAAGGCGGAATTGCAATGATACGTGTTATTGTCCATCAATTCATAGTGACAATTCATCGCGAATAACACGATCTTTTCATAAACGTATGTACTAATAGTCCGGAATCATATTAGCTTATGCCTTACTAAAAATTTCGAGTAACGCCCATATTCCTATCAACCGGAATAAATGATAAGATCACTGGGAATTTTTTTACACATCAGACAATTTGACTGTACAAGTGACGTCGTCACCTCACGCTGATTGCTTCAAATAGATTTAGGAAAATTAAAAAAAAACCGACCCCATTCCTTGCGAAGATTTTCACGCAATCCTAACACCAGGAAACAAAACAGAAAAGCTTAAACTTTAAGCAGCACGAAAGAGCTGCATATAGCCATTACACCTCATAAGACGTACAAGCGGTCGTCGTTACAGGCCCTCAAAAGTAAAAAAATTAAGCTCTTGAAAAAAAATGAAAAATCTCCTGCGCCGCATCTACGTAAGGGTTTTTATCCCACCCCTTACTCGTACAGTGGGGTGGGAGGCAAAAAATAATCTTTTTTTGTCCTCGGAGCGTTTTGACCCTTTCCCGACAACTACGACACGGAACCATTTTAGCCATCTCGAAAAGAAAATGAATGAGAGATCCTCATGTTCCACCAGATCTCCTTTTTAAAACACAATTCATTTCCAGCTCGCTTCATTTCCATTTTTCAAAAATAGGAGGAAGCATGAAGAGGATTGAAATAAATTAACGAAGAAGAAAGAGAAGCTTGTTCCGGGAAATAAATGTTTTGATTATTTTTTTAACTAAATAGAGGCTCGGTTTTCTCTTCTTAAATAATATAACAAGATTTTTTTTAAAGATTCGACGGTCTATTGAGCTAAAATGCCAGAGTTGTTAAAATTTTTATGCGGCAAATATCTTGTTACGCAGGACGAAAGCCGTCGGTGGCCACGAAATTGAATCGCATCAAGTTGTTTTTTGGCGAAAATAAAAATGTCCCTGCACCGGTAATTAGTAAACTTGACGGTCCGAAAAAAGCTAATCGAGAATTCACTGTGTCCACAGTCAACGGACGTTTTAAATTGATGGCTCGGTAATAGCCCTGTAATCTGAAAAAGACGATCTATCGGGCTTCCCCAAAAACTTTATGCGAGGAACTTTGGGTTGGCTGGTACAAACAGACCGACACCGCATAACAGCATATAAGTATTAAATTTTCGCGAAACCTTGCGAAGCTAATCATTGTTGCCAGATGGATAACGTTATTTATACCTGGAAAACGAAGTGTTTATTGGTATCTTAAATCAATAATCCTGAGAACGTTCATTTTACCTGAATTTCTCAAATTATTTATTTTAGTAATGTAAGCGATATGATTTCGAATTTATATGTATGAATATACTTTTAAAATACAGGTTACACGAAAGTGACGCATAAAGCGAATTCTCATAAACAGAATCCATATTTACATGTAAAAGATAGAGATACGTTCCACAAGCAATCCTAACTCCCTTCCAAGACGTTCTTCTTTCGCTCCATAACGACTTCTTATGCGCCAAATACAATTAACACTGTAAATTATGCTCGCCAATAAAAGGAAGCAGACGAGCACAGGTGGAGGCTGTTGTGAGTGACATAATAGTGGTGGTTTAAAGTGCTGAAGGGTTTGTCTTGGCCCAACGTAAGTTCCGCGGGCAAGGAGACAAAACTTCTCAAGTGTGCTCAAATTGTATCACGCGAAATCTCCGTCTCATCTCCACTCGACAATATCCATTCCACTCTCATCTCATTTACTGTAGTACGTACTAATACGCACAGCATAAGTGACAATGAGAGACTGAATGGTCTCGCCTTTTGGTGTAGTGGAGAACTTTCATTCATTTGTATAGCACTGGCCGCGTAACCGAATAAGAGCGAACCAAAGACGCATAAAAAGAAATTCCGGTAGCAATAAGTTCGTCGCATATTAGCGAATTCGCATAAAGCGAACCCGCATAAAGAGAGGGAAACCTGTACAACATAAATTTATGTGAGACATCTCTCTCTCTCTCTAGCTCCCTCTAAGATTGATTCTTCTCCAACCTCTCTTTAAAATATTTTTCATCTCTTAAACACCTCCAGGGGCCGGGACCTAATATCTTTCCAGTCCCTCTCCGGCCGACCCTCCTTTTTTCACTCCTTTTATTACGTCCCTCCCTTTCCCTTCCCATCCTCACTTCTCTAAGCATCAACCATCCGTACCATCCGAAGAAAACCAGAACTCGCCTCCACAACCCAGACAATCCACCCACACCGAACACCTAATCGAAGGCGGTCACGTTTGAATCGACCTAAAGCCCACTCACGCCAATAAGGTCGAACGGTTAATTCCTTGCCGTCGCTCGGTTAAGTTTCCCCTTCAGACGTTTCTGAGAGCCGATCGATATAATTCGTCATCGATCAACCTGCATTGACTACGCGCTATGTATGGGTTGAAATCGTTGATCCGAAATCGGTCGATAGCATAAATTCAATGTTGTATTTCTATAAGAACTCGATTTAGGAAAAAGTTACATAGAACATCACGGTGTTCATTTATGTCATGAAGTTACTTAGGTTACTAAAAAATTGGTCTCGTCAACGTATTTTAATACCGAGTTTTATTTTTTTCCCATGACAACTGTTTTATTCTATTATGTTATTTTTAGGTCAACAAAATGATTCGTCGCCGAAAGAGAGGATGAAAGTACGGAAAAATTAGTAAAATGTAAAACATTATTTATATAAGATAGCGAAGGAATCGGCGGGTAATGAGGTAATTTATATACCTAGTCTTTGGGTACCTAAAGAGGATCTATAACGTTTCAAACTTTATAGAGGCGACTAAATAGTTCCCATCCAAATAGAATATTAAACACACATCAATTAAGGCTTAATGTTGTGATAAATAAATTAAACCTCCCCTCAATGATTTTCATTGGCATTAACCCCAATGATACAAAAAATACTAGCATTTTTAGTCACACCTAACCACCATCGCGGAAAGACCGACAAATTACATGGAAAACATTACCGAAGAAATTTGAAATATTTACAAAATTTTTGTAAAATAATAAATTTCCCGCCACCGCAACTCCAACACGGGTGTCCGCAAATGAGGAGGTAATGTTTGAGGAGTGGATACGTCTTTTAACATTCTTCTACGAGGCGATGGCAGCGTGTCGGGGCCCACCCGCATTCTTTCAAGTCTGACACCACCGAACTAAAGCACCTAATCCTCTAAAAAAATATATAAAAAAATAAAACATCCCAGCCTCCCGTTTCACCTCAAGTTTTTTCAACCTAACCCTCTCCTCTCCTCACTAGACGCCTCTCCCTCTCTCCGCTATCTCTCTTTCAAGAAAAAAAAACTCCTGCTCCAGGTAATTATTGACAAAAAATATTACTAGAATTGTCTTACGCCTTACGAAACGGGTGATTATAAAATTAATACGAGGTTTTTGATAAATGAGAAGCGTGATGCCGGCATATGAATGTATGTTCTAACCCGGTGGCGTGCAACCTAGGTTCGCGTGAGCATTTTGTGCGGCCCGCGAAGCTTTGATGAAGATGTGGTCTGTGATATATATAATAATACAGATAATTTTGCATATTTTAAATAAAATTGTCGCCATACATTCTTGATTGGTGAAGTTATAACGCTAAAATATTGTTAGTACTTTATTTTCATTTTAAAAAATCACGTGTAATCTCTTGAGTAAGTTCCGACGAAAACTCGCATCCGGCCCACCGAGGTACTCGCGACTTCTATTATTGCCCGCCTAAGCGCACACATCTACGGATAAGGGCCCCCACGTAAAATCGTGGCACACTGTTCTAAACTCTGCAGCTAGAATATTTTCAGAATAATAATTAAAGCGCGCATAGAGCTCAGCATAGTTACATCGAGGAGGAAAAAGTTTCTTTTTTTTAAAGGCAGACCGGGAGTGAGTTGTGACAATAGTTTACCGTGTCATGTTTCCAAGTTCCGTTACACGAGACATATAAACACTTCCCACCGCGACCCCCCGAACTCCTCGCCCCCTTCTCGGGCATTCTTTTCTTCAGACGTCGCGTCGTTGAGGGCTAGGGAATGGCCCATCGCGCAGGGAGGGAACCATTGTTGGCGGTTTATGCCCCTACCCGTCGTATAACCGAGACGAAAGAGCGTAAAATGTTTCCGAAGAAATGTGATGGGAAGGGGAAACGAAGGAGAGGTGATATGTTCTAAGCATCGGAGAGAGGATGGGAGAGAATGAGGAGAGAGAGAGAGAGAAGACCGTGGCTTAACCGAAACGAGGAAAGGAAAAGGAATTTATTTCACTTTCGTATGTCGCGTGATTAGTTCTTCGTTCCAGACGAAGGATCGTCGTTCGGCAAATCCTCGACGTCCTTGGCAAACATGCACACAACATTAGCCACAAAACACAAAAGGTACGAGGCATTTTTCTTTTCCTTGTTCCTCTGCCAACCGGGGCACATTTAAGCATGGGCGGATTCAAGGGGGGGTAAAGGGGGTAATTACCCCCCCCCTAGAATTTCTGAAAACTCGAAAAAATTACCATTTAACTCCATTTCTTCGTGTTGAGATGCTGATTTTATAATGTTAAATATGTCTAATTAATCGCATATTTATACTTACTAACTGCATTTATTCACCATTAATACAATATAAATAACCCCCCCCCCCTTGGATGAAGTCTGAATCCGCCCATGCATTTAAGGTGTGGTTATTGTTAGATTCCAGCACAGAGTTTATTATAGAAAGTGAACACACAAATGCACATTTCAAATGTAATTAGAAGACAAATATGACGACAAAGGGATTATGATCTATGAGCAACAAGGCGAACGCAAAATCTATCTGTTGCACTTGATCGATAAAATAATGAATAATAATTAATTTAATTTTTGATCCATTTCATTTTAGTCCTTAAGCGGCCTATCCAAGCTTTTTATAAAATAGTTCCTAAACAGTCCCTGACAGCCCTTGCCAATGGTAAAATTTGCATTTAAGATTTTTGTATCAAAAGACAGACACATTAACCGTAAGGGCTGGATATTGAGTATATAGACAGGAAAAGTGAGAAAATTGACAACGAATGAAAATTCATATCTCCTTCTTTAGGAAAACGCGGAATTTCAGTTTATTTTTCTTTCCCCTCGTTCGATTTCTCCGGAACCGACGGTGACACTTGATATCTTAAGGTTAAATTCGAAGAGTTTCGTCGCTACGTAACTCACGCGCCAACCTTTTGTGTAAAGTGTGAATAAAATATCCTGAAACGCAACCCCTACAAAGCGCCTCTCTTATAAAGAATTGCTCAAGTAAATCAGCGGGTGAGCGCGTCGTCTGGAATTTTCCTTCAGAATAACACTTAATAAACAATGGCTAGAAACAATTTCCGCCACAAGAGAGACGATGGAAAGTGTAAATCTACATATACATGATACCCTGCAAGTCACCTTTTTGGTGGATGGCAGGGGGTGCAGTGCACCAAGGGTCCATAGTTTTCCTACATTATCTTTTCCTATAATGTTCTCTTATCGTGCTAGAGAAAAAAGATCCTCTATATGGCTCCGTTCTACAGTCGATCTCGCGGATCATCCTCACTGTCCTGCCTTCCGAGATACGTCGGGCTTCTGATAAGTCCTACTACCCCATTCTCTAGTCCCCCCGAAATAAATTTTAACAGTAGTTTAAATCTAGCCTGCAGCCTACGTTCATCTAGCGATGAGCATTTCAGATTTTCTATTAATGATGTTACGCTTTGTTTACTATAGTAATTCCTCTTTACAAATCTAGCTGCCCTGCACTGAACCTTTTCTATCTCGTTAGTGAGTCCCTTTTCGTAGGGATCCCACACAGCTGACACATATTCGACCTGCGGTCGAACCAAGGATAAATAACATAATACACTCTGCATATACGGCCAGAAGATCACTTATTCCATCTTCAATGGTGACTTTGTTTATTCTTTCTGGGACGTTAATTGCTAATAAATCTAATATGTTTCCCGATCGTGTTGGCTTTCTGACTAATTGAAGGAGAGAGTGCTCGCAGAATGTTTCGATTAATGCCTCATAGGATTCGCGTTCTTTACCTCTAGATTCGAAACAGGTTTTTCCAATCAATTGAGGGTAAGTTAAAGTCACCACCGACTATAACGATTCCATCTTGATTTATCAGTCGATGCTTTGATAGCTGCTTCTCGAGATTTAAAATACAATCTACACCAGCGTTAGGTGGCCTGTAAAACGAGCATAAGAACACCTTGTTGGAGCCTTCTTTACCTATGCGGCAGCAAACACTCTCGATATCCTCGTTACTTATCGGAATCTCACTGCTATCGTACTTATCGCTAACCGCTATGAAAACCCCCCCGCCCCATCTATTGGCGCGATCTTTTCTATAGACACGATAGTCTCTAGGAAATATCTCCTGACTCTGAATCTCATCCGTTAACCAACTTTCTGTGACTATCACGACGTCGGCGTGCAGACTGCGAATAATATGCTCGAACTCAGCAATTTTCCTACGGATGCTGCGACAGTTCAGTACGACGACGTTTAATTTCTCACTATCACTTATATTAATCTGACCCTTGACTTTCTCTTCCACTCAAAAACTACATGCGCTCCCATCACAAGTACTCCCACGACTGTTTGGCATCGCATCAAAATTAGAATTGCGACCCGTCGCACCCTTTACGGAACATTCTATCAAATACCTATCTCGAAATTGTTGCTGCATGTTACTATGAACTTCCTCCTTATCTCTTGTATTACGTGCATTTACCTCACGCTCGGAGTATATTCTATCATTAGATAATCTATCGTGATTCTTATTTTCTACGATCGCATCGATTATCCCCTTACCAAAAATTGACCTACACTCTGCCCTACTCTCTAGCCTAAAAAATTCCTACTGTGCTCAAGAATCCTACGCGCTACTCTCTGAGCCGATTCGGGCGTGTAGTGAACACCAGAGTGTACGGAATATGTGTAGGGGTATTGAATTGATTTACGAATGAGATGACTATACCGTAATGAATGGATTGATTTATGATCCATAGACCTAGCTGAAGAAAAAAATACTAAGACGATGATTTTAACATGAAAAAGAACATAGGCAAAGTTATTTTTTATTCATCTTCGTTACAATAATACGCATAACGGTTATCAACAAAAATGTAGAGAATTAAAAAAGAAATTTCGTTGAGTAAATTGAAATATTCGATTTTAGTTTTATAAATGTGCGAAAAATTTTACTGGAGGGTTGATATTAAAACAAAAACTTAAATAAAAATTACGCTAAAATAATGACAAAGAACATTTTTCGAGCTAAAGTGACTAGACTAATCCTGTACTATAACCAAAGGCTTGAGTAATTTTCGTGTTGAGTAACCTATTGGTATCAAGATGAGCTCGACCGTTCATTTTTCTATTTATTTATTAATAAAATACGTGATCCAAGAGCAAACCGACTTCGCTCTGTATGCATACACGTGTCGTCCTAGCAACCAAGTGGAAAACATCGTAATATTTGTATCCCCCATTATTCTTAGGTTCGACTGCGTATGTATGTATATATGTACACACCTCCAAATCTTATAATGAAACTTATGATTCCTCGTTGTTGTGAATCCTCCGCAATCTCCGAAATAGTCGGCACATTCCATTCGCTGTCAAACCGCAAATACAGTCTTCCCACACGGAGATAAAATATCGCGCCGGGAACTTCCCACGCATTTTCTCTTCTCCCTTCTTCAATAAACATCCCATAACATAAAACAAGTAAGAGAGAGAAGATCGGGGAGAGAAAATGTGATACTGGTCGGTATTCAATTATTTTTTCGGTTTTTCTGGCATGCAAAATGGGTGGATTCACTGAATGACAACCAATGAGTCAAGGTCGCCGAAATAAAGACGGGTTAGAAGCACATCATGAAGGATACAACATGCACAGAAGACTACGGCTGAAAAGTTAATCGTTATTATTTTGGACGGAACGAAAACGTCACATAGTAAGTCACAATAATGGATAAACCATCGCTTCCAAGTGAAGTTTTAACGGGATAGCCGAGGCGAAAATCAAGTTTTAGTTTTGTTTCTCCATTTAATTATTTCGGCACTTGGTTGAAGAACATTGATCCTTATTTGTTAGAATACACATATCTGATTCCGAAGACACTTCGTAAAGTTGCACTAGCCGCTTTTAACTTTACCACAACATCGGTGAACCGACTACAGAAGTGGGTTAGGTTTTTAAATTATTTGTTGCAATAATCTACATATATCTTGCATGACTACATCTACATGTTACCCTGCAAT